>JASFAT010001701.1:12500-651298 GCA_031353405.1 Baronia brevicornis | reverse complement strand
GAAAACAGGTGTCTGAGTGGTAGTTTACTTACCGCGCTTCGTACGGTGAGCGGCCGAGTTCCGGAGGTCCAACACCCTCCCTCTACCCCTCCCATTCCCATTTCCATAATGACACTTTCCTTAAAGGTCGGCAACGCTTCCGCGCTGTCTATGGCGCTGCGAAAGTCTATGGGCGGCGTTGATTCCTTTCCATAAGGTGAGACGCCTGCTCGTTTGCCTTCCTATCCCCAAAAAAATGGACTGTGGAAAAAATATATATGGAAAAATCATTCGCTAGTACGTAAATTGGCCGTCCACCACTGTCCAATTTAGATCCTCAGATTGAGGACGAACGCTACATGATTCCGAGTTTTTCTAGGATAGACTGATCCGATCTGAATTCTGTCCAAGATATCCTCAATATCAGCCCCCTTACATTGCTAAAATCCGCGAACACGAATCAGAAAAATAATACTCTGTTGTGAAGTAAAAGTTTCAATTGTCCACATGTATGGCCGGGTTTATATTTATGATCCGCGAACATGATTCGCGGATCTTAGTAAATGTGAGTGACCATCTCTGTTCTCTTATTGCACGCAGGTGTGGTGGGTTGCCTCTGCGGGTGCACGGCGTGGACAGTGGGCGGAGCACTGGCGGCTGCTGGGGTAGAGCACGCGGAGCTCCCCCCACCGCGCCTCTGGGGCTGGCTTCTACTTGACGGGGCGCTGGGGCCGCTATTGCTCGACGCCCTATGGATATGGTTACTAACATATACATAACATTACTAAGTCCAGTTAAACCAATCTGAACTTTGACTCCGAACTTTCTTTTTTTTATGAGATGGAAGAGACCGCGGTAGAAGAAGAATATCTCGGACGAACAATGTAAAATACTGGTTGAAGGTGGAAAGCACAGAAAAGTTGATTCGCGCGACAGGATAGGGCTAAATACGGAGAAACAGTCGCCTACCTCCAGTTAAACCATTGGCGGTAGAATATTAGGATTGATCGAGAAGCCACTAACGGAGAGCCGTTTCGCTACGATGAATGTGAGAGGAAGGATGGATGAAAAGATGGATAAGTGTGGTGGAAGCAGGGAGGATGTGCCAGGATCGCAGCGGATGGAGATCTGTGGCCTCTGCCAACTCCTACGGGAGATAGGAGATGGAATGGAATGGAAATTCCTTAAATAAGATCATCCATTTTGTAAATGATGCTGGTGTTGAGCGAATGAAGGGTATATCACCTCACCTCTCGGCGGTATAGGGAAAACACTTAATTATGTATGTGTATGCCGTAGAAAAAATTATAATAATTAATGATTCGATGACTGTGCTGAGTTGTCGTACGATTTCACCACTATATATTGAGGTCATACAAATCATACGATGTATTAAACATCGTACGTAAGTGTGTGTACAGAGTATGTAATGTAATACACACATGTACCGCGCAGGGGCCGGTCGTTGTGCTGCGA
The DNA here is from genome assembly GCA_031353405.1 of Baronia brevicornis. Taxonomy (NCBI): domain Eukaryota; kingdom Metazoa; phylum Arthropoda; class Insecta; order Lepidoptera; family Papilionidae; genus Baronia; species Baronia brevicornis. Next base: position 649,843 of record JASFAT010001701.1, on the reverse strand, counting down.
GCGGTGGGCGTCGGCGACGCTGGCGCTGTGCGTGCCGCTGGCGGGCGCTGCGGACGCGTGGCGGGGCGCGGGCGGCGCGGGGGCGGCGGCGCGGGGCGCGGGCGCGCTGCTCGCCGCCGCCGGGTGGGCGCTGGCGGTGCTCGAGCCCAGACTTTCGCGCCCCCTGGCGTGGCTCGCCGGCAAACTGCACGCCGACCAAGACTTCTCGTACGTCACTCACTGCGCCGCGTGATTAACGTCTACTTTTTTTTGTAGAAGCCAAACGAGCAAAGCTTAGTCGCAAGCGTGCCGTACTATTGTGCCTTACCTCAGCATGCAGAGCTCTCCTGGGGCTGACCTCCGTCCTCCCTTGCGGCTCGTGGGATTCACTAAGACGAATTTAATATAACTAATTTGTTGAAAACGACGGCGACGTGGTTCGCGTACCCGTCACGTCCTGATTCTCACGAGGGCGAGAAGCGACCAATGGAGAGCCGTTTCGCTGCGATGAATTGTAGCGGATGGAGCTCTGTGGTCTCTGTCATACCCTGATGGGCGTGAATAAAAAAAAAACGAGCAAAGCGTGTCGCCCGATGGGAAACAATCAACGCCGCCCATAGACATCTGCAACACCATAGACATCACAAATGCATTGCCGGCATTTGAAATATGTTTAGGCTTGTTTTTAGAGGGTTTTAATGTTAGGTGGTCTGTTTTAAGGTTAGGTGGATTTCAGACACAAGTCTTTTCCGACGTTCGCCCGAGAAATGATAGAACGGCCGGAGCATATGACATCCCCCATGCTGTCACCTACATAACAACGCATTCTATAGCTACTACTGCTTTAATTTAATTATTGTGTTTAAAACGAATTTTGATTTCATTCGATTCGATTCACTGGAACCAGTACGGTGCGTTTTTCCGAAACTTCATTCCACGCCCGATACGATATTGAAACCTTCAAAAAAACATGCCTACTCATATCTTAAAGGCCGGCAACGTAACTGTGACGCCTCTGGTCTTGCAGACGTCTATCATCGACAGCATGCGGCAGTCCACTGCTGGACATAGGCCTCCCCCATGAAGCGCCACCCAGCCCGATCTTCGGCTTCACGCATCCAGTTTCTGCCAACCGCCCTGCGCAGACCGTCGCACCATCTAGCCGGGGGACGTCCCACACTACGTTTACCGAGACGCGGTCTCCACTCCAGCACTCGTTTGCTCCAACAATTGTCGAATCTCCGACAAACGTGACCAGCCCATTGCCACTTTAGTCTGCTAATTCGAAAGGCTACGTCGGTGTACTCTGGCGGATTTGTCCATTCCGAATCATATTTACCAGAGAAACACCGAGCACAGCTCTCATCATAGCTCTCTGAGCGACTCTGAGCTTGTGAAGCAGACGGACTGTCAGCGTCCACGTTTTGCTGTCTATGGGTGGCGTTAATTGCTTTCCATCCTCCCTATGCCATAGACAAAAAGCTATCGGTTTAATCTGAGACGTTGTGTGACCATTACAGGTCCATAAGGAACATCGCCGACTTGGACGAACAATCTGAGGCGCTGATATCCTCTGAGGATCCCACGTAACAGTATGCGTCTCCGCGTCGCACTTCTAGAGGAATCGTCGTGACCAAGCCTGCCGTCACCTTGCTGTCAGCTGTCTACAATATATCGCTATGGGACTTACACTTGAATTAGTATAGGACTTGAATTATGCATCTAGATGCGGTGTTAGGGGATTCTTCTTTCCTGGTGGTGATGCTTAGAACAATTATACCAGTATCTCCGTCGTTTTTTTTTAAATAATTAAAAAACGACCGTGACCGTTCGACGCAGTTTCTTTTTCTGTTACAAATGGTGTTAAAAACCAAAATATGTCATTTTCTACTTACAGCAAGTATATACTTTGAAGTCTTCTTTCGTCGATATGTACTCGATCGATATTTTTTTAAAATATCCTGATTTTTTTAAATGTAATGTATGGCATACCCATTAGGCTTTCTCACAATAAGCCCGATTCACAAAAAAAATTGTGCATCGTTAGGATTATAATCACTGCAACCTCAGTGTAACTCCACACCAATATATACATGTAGAGGGGACTCCTATATATACATGTTATATGCTCAGACCGATTATTTTTCGTTTGTTAAAATCCACGGTGGGCTATGGTGTAAATGAAATAACCGATTTATGTCACACCATGTATCACACTCACTCCGAAACAGACATACTAAACCTGGACTCTTCCCGCCAACTTACATCAGTGACGTTGTGTTTTTATTTCATTTTCATAATCTTATATTATTATCGTAATAATAGTAGTTCGATTAAGGTGTATAAGTGAAGTGATATGAAATAAATGCGATAGAAGTACATAGAAGGTTTTGGTAGAATGTCCACCATTTTATCAAGACGTAACGTGACAAGCTGACTTTACATTTCAAGAGATTTGACATTATTGTATTTTACTTGACACTGGCATAATAGTTGTAACTAATTGCCATCAAAGAAAAGCATACTAAACCTAGGTACCCCGCCAATCCAACTTGGAAAAGTGTGGTCGGATAATGTCCATTCTTCTAGAAAATAGGATGCCCGTGACTAGCATTAAGTCATATATGGGCTGTGAGAAAAAATGCAAATAACCTATATATATATATACATATATATATATATATATATATATATATATATATATATATATATATATATATATATATATATATATATATATATATATATATATATGTATATATATATATGTATATATATATGTATGTATGTATGTATATATATGATATATATATATATATATATATATATATATATATATATATATATATCGTCTATTCGTACAACTCCCCTACATATAACCTAATGCATGTTTTAAGTTATATAAGTGTATTCAAGTTGTACGTTCCCGGTGAAATACTATACAGGGTGGTATGAAATGTAAACGTAAAAGCCGAAAGTAATTTATGATTTACGTGAAAACAATTCTATACAATGAAAACAAAAGTGGTTGAAGGTAGATAACATGTTTTTTTTGTACTCTTTACGTGTATTCAATATATGTATATATATATATATATATATATATATATATATATATATATATATATACATATATTGAATACACGTAAAGAGTATATATATATATATATATATATATATATATATATATATATATATATATATATATATATATATATATATATATAGTTCATTTTAAAATATACTAACCTAAACTATCCAATATTAAAGTTTCACACTGTTCATATGTTTCATTTGAGCTATTGAGCTATGCTAAAACACGAGAAAGAACCAAAAATGTTAAAAGTTCTTTAAATCGTGCATGACTATAAATAAATCATTTCTATGAAAAAAAAACGTCTTAATATTTTGTAGTGGTAGAGGCTCGCCCGGGAGAAGTACCACATTCCCGCAGAAGACCGGCGTTTGAATCGTAGCTTGACTACCGCGCTTAGTCCGGTGAGCGGTTGAGTTGTGGAGGCCCAACCCCTCCCCTCCCCTCACATTATGACATTTTCCTTGAAGGCCAGCAACGCTTCTGCAATGCTTATTGTCCTGCGGATGTCTATGGGCGGCGTTGATTGCTTTCCATCAGGTGACACGCCTGCTCGTTTGTCTTCATATCCCATAAAAAAATTCATGTTTATTAAACAAATACAGTCAGTTGTAATATTTCAAAGTGGAAGGGAAAGAAGCTTTTCAGAGAATTCAAAATGCCTGAAGGAAAAACAGCTCTCATTGCTTACCGAAAAGCTCAGTAACAAACCCAATCTCATAAAGTTGGTCCTTTGTAATACTATGGTATTTCCCGCTACGAACCATTAGATTCATGGTATAGACAAAAAGTGTCATTAGCTAAGATGAAACATAATAATCTAAAATAATAATTAATGGAAACTTTATTGTTTTAAATTATGTATGAAATAGTTTCGATTTTTACATTTATTGTTACATATAATCCTGTATTATTTGACGTCCGAATGCATTTGACTTACTAAATTACTAATAAAATATAATTTAATAATTTGTCAATAAATTACAATTTACAATAAACATTATATATTCAAATTTAAACCCAAGGTAACAGTGATTTTTTCCAGTCGGATCTTCGTTTAGCTTTTTCCCTCCAGCCCCTCACACCGATTGCCTTTAAGTCGTCCTCGGCTCCATCTAGCCAGCTTTGGTCCTGTGTTGGAAAATGAGCGATGGCGTACACTTTACAACCACGAGCTATATGAGCTGTACAATGAGCCGAACGTCATCAATACCATTAAGATTGGACGCCTTCGTTGGGCTGGGCACGTGGTACGGATGGACGAGGCTAGAGTACCCAAACGCCTACTCGACGGCAAACCAGATGGTCGTAGAAGCCGCGGAAGGCCTAAGCTCAGATGGCTAGATGGAGTCGAGGACGACTTAAAGACAGTGATTGTGTGAGTCAATATAACTAGCGAACTGTTGTTAGGTTTCTGGCAACCTTCGAATGAGATTTTCTGTCCTTGTCTTTATGCAATCATGTGACAGAGAAAACACTGAATAATAATAACCAATTATTTGTAAGATAATTATAATTATAACTAAATTCCAAATATAAATTGTAAATTGTAATTTTCAAAATTGTTTCAGTAAAGTATTAAACAAAATATGTTCTAATATTTTATTAATTATTACGTTATAATAAATTGTAAATACTTATAATATAATATTTAGATAAAAATGTAAGTAAATGATATATTTATCTCATTATCCTTTTAGTGATGCAAATAATTAATTACAATCAGTTAATTGTAATATCTCCTCTTCCTTTATTTCCTTCTTCCGTTCTTCTATCCTTATTATTTCTAATCCTTTTCCTATGGCAGGCAGTGTATCTAGGTAAGCGGCCAGCTTTTTCGCTTGTCTGCCTCACCGATAAAAGTCTGACCATAAACTATAGATATATTTAAATTTGACAAATAACTCTTCGCTTTAGATTTTTCTGTATGAATTTGCATCATAATTTTTAGTTCTTCCCAAAAGAATATATATGAACAAGTGTCTTCTTATCCTTTTCAGTGAGTTAAGAATTTTTATAAATCGTTTGCTTACATATTTATCAAAATTAATATAGTATAGCGGGTAACACTGAAATAAACGTAGTTGACACATTTTGATTGTCTATGGCCGGGCTTTATCTATACATACCATTGTGTGTTTCTCCTAGTCTATTGTGTATAGCATTTATATTAAGTGGAACTTACACTGGTTAATTAGTAGAAAAATTAACTCAAAATTGTTTTGTAATATAGTAAAAATGTGTAAATGTATAATACAATTGAGTTTTAGGTAAAATCAATTGAATAACTGTTTAGGTCAAATCCTTGATAGAACTTACATTTTTTAATGACGTTCATAATTTAAATTTCTTTCAATCTTTTCGAAAAATGCTTAATTTGATAAAAGAATTTTCCGAAGAGTTTCCATTTATAGCTGATAATTTCTTTATTGAACTATCAGTAAAAATAAGAAAATTTCCGCAAATATCACATATAAAGAAACTAATAATTTATATAGACAGTCCAAAGTTTTACTTAGCTAAGATCCGCGACAAGCAAAACAATAACAGAAAATTAATAATGTGTGTTTTTCCGTTGAGTTAAGTGGAAAATCGGCGATCGTTTCTCCACCCACCAACCACTATACACAACACCAAACACACATTACCACTTTTCCATCTTGTAAACGACACGTGTTTCGCCCCAACACGAGGCATATTCAGATATAGTATACTCTACGGAAGACAACCGAAAAGTGACTGAATTCACTTTTCGGTTGTCTTCCGTAGAGTCTCAAATAAATCCACTAAACCCAACGTAAAAACAAACATTATTAATTTTCTGTTATTGTTTTACTTGTCGCGGATCTTAGCTAAGTAAAACTTTGGACTGTCTATATAGTGATGGATTTCCGCAAAGTAACGCCTGACTCCATTAATAACTAATAATTTATTTACTGTAATTATACTCAGTCTCAGTTGAATTTTAAATAATTCTCAACCTATTATGTATATATTATAAAACACTGTCAATCTTTAATATCTATGTTGTTCTAACTAGATTATTTCACTATTAAATGTAAACTTCTTATGTTTTTTAACTCATTTGTTATTGAAATTATTTTTACGTACTAATTCTGCAATACTTTTATCTAATTTAAGTTAATAATACAACTATTTTATGTATATGTATAGTCTTTAATCATTCATACAGTCTGGATTTTATGAGAAGTGTACTTAGAATTGTGTTTTATCGATAATTAAAAATTATTTATACACATAACCATAAAAAAGGACTTTGGAATCGTGTTTTTATAAATAAGTACAAAGTGTCAAAACTCAGGCAGTGGTTGCAAAAAATTCAGTCTACTGTACACACATATATTATCACGCCTGTTTCCCATAGGGTTATGCAGAGACCATAGACCTCCATATGCTACGATCCTTGCACTTAGCTTTGCACTTTGCTTGGCGTTTAAGGGTACCCTCAGCCTGTACAAGTGTATCTGTTATAAAAATCAGACTGTATATACTAATATTAATATTGAGTTCTCAATTTAATAATGTAATGTACGAAGCTGTAAACAATTTAAAGGTTAGATCTTATAATACGTCAAGTTAACAATAGTAGTGTTCGCAAGAGGAAAGTTCTTTTTTATGGTACGGGAAGGCAAATGAGCAAAACGTATCAAGCCAGATATTATTATAGTCCTTTGAGAAATATGTAATATTGTTTTGAAGGCTTTACTGTATCGGTTCGGAAATATCGCTTAATGTAACTAACTAGCTTGGGAGTGCTGTGAAAGAAATCTCAGGAAAAATGCACCGTAGTAGATCACCACTTATCTATATAGTAGAAACATTTGTGTGTCTTGCCTATACTCTCTTACATGGCGTTGATTGCTTTCCATCAAGCAACACGCTTGCGCGTTTGCCCTCCTAACCCATAAAATTCTCGATGGGGTTGAAATATAAAAGTTTATATTTTTTAACCTTTAAAAGTAATATGACATATTGGCACTTAATTAATACTTACCAGGTGTGTGAAGATGTGTTTTTTAAATTATCTATAAATGAAAATTTGGCTAGCTAGTGGCGTAAAATTATTTCTTTTTTTCTTATTTTTTTTTCTTTTTTGAGGTATTATGAACTTAACAAGTATTTGCTTTTAACATTAAACATTCCAAAATATTTAGTTGTTAGTAGTTTAGTTGTGTTTCAAACACAATTTACTTCAATAAGAAAGGGCTTCGTTTCTAGTTTTTTTAAAAGAACAAACAAATAATGAATAACTCATACATTTGATATTCGTTCAAGATAATATTTTATTGTGAGTTGTCATACTTCTGTATAATACCTAATATACACTTATGTGAACAATTAAAATGTTTTCATACACAAATCTACACATACCTTCTTTTATGGAAGAGTTAAGCACCAAGTGGATCACCTGATGGTAAGTAATCATTTGGCATGTTCATTCATTGCAAAACTTGGTACAAACTCCATCTTAATTTTATACAAAGACGTTTATAAATTTGATATTAATATAATAGTGAGGAATCACCCGGTTACAAAGTAATTGATTTCCGAGTAAGTTGACGCGACTATTGTAGCAGGTTAAATTGCGCAATAAATATATTTATAGCTCACAATTATTTATTCCAAGCCTGAATGTGAATAAATATATACCACAAATAAAGAAGCTCCGAGCCAAAGAATAGAACACATGGTCTGTATTTAAAAAAATTAAATATATTGGTTTTCAAGCGCTTCACGATTTTGCCAGATCTGTAAAATAACATGATGTCCCGTAATCAACGTAAAACAGTTCTTCAAGACATTCATTATTATAAATAACAAAGGGGAGTTTATTCGCTACATTATAACTGTACGTACAGTTTTTAATAGGCAGGATTTTTATATTAAGGATTTCAAGTGAACTTTACAATGAGATTAAATAAAATTTGTTAGAAACATTAGAAAATATTTAATTTATGATTGCAGTGAAGACATTCATTATCACTCTATCATTAAATAAAAAAAATGTTCAGATATATTACACGTATTATTGAAGAACTTATACTTAAGATGTTTTAAAAACTTTCTTGTTGAAAATATTGATAGAGGTTAGCAACATTGATGTGGTTTAAAACATTTTCCACCAACTTACATCAGTGTGTTTTTATTACATTTTCATAATCTTATTTTATTATCTATAATATTGTATAATTGTGGTAGTGTATTGTAAAATATAGTTCAATTAGGGCGTATAAATGCAGTGATATGAAAAAAATACGTGTATCACGACTTTTTAAGTTGACTGCAAAAGTCCTTAAAAAAGATTTTGGTAGAATGGCTACCATTTATTATATATAGTAACAAATTGATTACATAAGCAAATTGATTATACAAGGCAAGCTCGAAAGAGCTTGAATCTAGAGCCGTTATATTCAAAAAAAAATCTTAATTGACATTACTTTTGCTACCTGTAGGTTATATTTATATTACCACTATTTTAGTAAAAGAAAAAGGTTCGATTTTTTTAAGAATGTAAAAATGTCTCAAGTTATTAAATTAAGTTTTAAACAGCTGCTACCGGTAAGCAGAAGTTCTTATTTTTGTTTAAAGGACAACTGTGTACACTTTCGTTATTATAGCAGTAAGGTGACAGCTTCGAACGATGTCCTAAAAAATTTAACCGACTGGGAGACTTTAAACAAAACGAAAAAAATAAGTAAACCTATGAAAGCTTATTTAGAAAGAGCCAAAGAACATGATGAGTTCATGAAGAAACAACAATTTGAATATAACATCGGCAAAAGACATCTAGCTAATATGATGGGTGAAGACCCTGAATTATTCACACAAAAGGATGTAGACCGTGCTATTGAGTACTTATTCCCCAGTGGCATTTATGATCCGGCAGCTCGACCTTTGATGAAGCCTCCTGAAGAAGTTTTTCCTGCACGCAAAGCTGCTGAATTTGATGAAGCAGGCAGACCTCATCATTTTCTTTTTTACACAGGCAAACCTAACTTTTTTAAGTTACTTTATGATGCTGCGGAGAATATTCAACTTTTATACCAGTTTGAGGATAAGGTTATTAGTAAAAAAGCAAGTCCTGATTCAACTGAAGCTTTAAATTTAAATAATAGTGTGTGGTTCACAAAAGATCAACTAGAACAGCATTTAGTTGAGAAACTTGCTGATATAGAATATGAGAATTTTAAATTGGTGATGGAACGATTAGTCTCTTTACCGTATTCATACCGGTGTAAAGAATTCATTGAGAAATTCAGAAAACCACTTGCTTCACAAAAGTTTGCCTTGGAAATCCCTAAACCTACTTATGATGAAGATGGGCGTGCATGTATTACAACTTATGAATGTCTCCGAAAGAAAGCTAGAGGGGATGTGACCATAAGATCTCCTGGTACAGGTAAAATTATGATCAATGGTAAAGACTTAACATATTTTGATGATATCCAATCTCGAGAACAGGTTATTTTCCCTTTAATTTTTACTGGGATGCAAAATTCAGTTGATGTAGAGTGCAATATTGAAGGAGGTGGACCATCTGGCCAGTCTGGTGCCGATGTTATATTCAAATTGTTGTTTCTTCATGAACTCATCATGTTCTTTGGCTCTTTCTAAATAAGCTTTCATAGGTTTACTTATTTTTTTCGTTTTGTTTAAAGTCTCCCAGTCGGTTAAATTTTTTAGGACATCGTTCGAAGCTGTCACCTTACTGCTATAATAACGAAAGTGTACACAGTTGTCCTTTAAACAAAAATAAGAACTTCTGCTTACCGGTAGCAGCTGTTTAAAACTTAATTTAATAACTTGAGACATTTTTACATTCTTAAAAAAAATCGAACCTTTTTCTTTTACTAAAATAGTGGTAATATAAATATAACCTACAGGTAGCAAAAGTAATGTCAATTAAGATTTTTTTTTGAATATAACGGCTCTAGATTCAAGCTCTTTCGAGCTTGCCTTGTATAATCAATTTGCTTATGTAATCAATTTGTTACTATATATAATAAATGGTAGCCATTCTACCAAAATCTTTTTTAAGGACTTTTGCAGTCAACTTAAAAAGTCGTGATACACGTATTTTTTTCATATCACTGCATTTATACGCCCTAATTGAACTATATTTTACAATACACTACCACAATTATACAATATTATAGATAATAAAATAAGATTATGAAAATGTAATAAAAACACACTGATGTAAGTTGGTGGAAAATGTTTTAAACCACATCAATGTTGCTAACCTCTATCAATATTTTCAACAAGAAAGTTTTTAAAACATCTTAAGTATAAGTTCTTCAATAATACGTGTAATATATCTGAACATTTTTTTTATTTAATGATAGAGTGATAATGAATGTCTTCACTGCAATCATAAATTAAATATTTTCTAATGTTTCTAACAAATTTTATTTAATCTCATTGTAAAGTTCACTTGAAATCCTTAATATAAAAATCCTGCCTATTAAAAACTGTACGTACAGTTATAATGTAGCGAATAAACTCCCCTTTGTTATTTATAATAATGAATGTCTTGAAGAACTGTTTTACGTTGATTACGGGACATCATGTTATTTTACAGATCTGGCAAAATCGTGAAGCGCTTGAAAACCAATATATTTAATTTTTTTAAATACAGACCATGTGTTCTATTCTTTGGCTCGGAGCTTCTTTATTTGTGGTATATATTTATTCACATTCAGGCTTGGAATAAATAATTGTGAGCTATAAATATATTTATTGCGCAATTTAACCTGCTACAATAGTCGCGTCAACTTACTCGGAAATCAATTACTTTGTAACCGGGTGATTCCTCACTATTATATTAATATCAAATTTATAAACGTCTTTGTATAAAATTAAGATGGAGTTTGTACCAAGTTTTGCAATGAATGAACATGCCAAATGATTACTTACCATCAGGTGATCCACTTGGTGCTTAACTCTTCCATAAAAGAAGGTATGTGTAGATTTGTGTATGAAAACATTTTAATTGTTCACATAAGTGTATATTAGGTATTATACAGAAGTATGACAACTCACAATAAAATATTATCTTGAACGAATATCAAATGTATGAGTTATTCATTATTTGTTTGTTCTTTTAAAAAAACTAGAAACGAAGCCCTTTCTTATTGAAGTAAATTGTGTTTGAAACACAACTAAACTACTAACAACTAAATATTTTGGAATGTTTAATGTTAAAAGCAAATACTTGTTAAGTTCATAATACCTCAAAAAAGAAAAAAAATAAGAAAAAAAGAAATAATTTTACGCCACTAGCTAGCCAAATTTTCATTTATAGATAATTTAAAAAACACATCTTCACACACCTGGTAAGTATTAATTAAGTGCCAATATGTCATATTACTTTTAAAGGTTAAAAAATATAAACTTTTATATTTCAATCCCACCGAGAATTTTATGGGTTAGGAGGGCAAACGCGCAAGCGTGTCGCCTGATGGAAAGCAATCAACGCCATGTAAGAGAGTATAGGCAAGACACACAAATGTTTCTACTATATAGATAAGTGGTGATCTACTACGGTGCATTTTTCCTGAGATTTCTTTCACAGCACTCCCAAGCTAGTTAGTTACATTAAGCGATATTTCCGAACCGATACAGTAAAGCCTTCAAAACAATATTACATATTTCTCAAAGGACTATAATAATATCTGGCTTGATACGTTTTGCTCATTTGCCTTCCCGTACCATAAAAAAGAACTTTCCTCTTGCGAACACTACTATTGTTAACTTGACGTATTATAAGATCTAACCTTTAAATTGTTTACAGCTTCGTACATTACATTATTAAATTGAGAACTCAATATTAATATTAGTATATACAGTCTGATTTTTATAACAGATACACTTGTACAGGCTGAGGGTACCCTTAAACGCCAAGCAAAGTGCAAAGCTAAGTGCAAGGATCGTAGCATATGGAGGTCTATGGTCTCTGCATAACCCTATGGGAAACAGGCGTGATAATATATGTGTGTACAGTAGACTGAATTTTTTGCAACCACTGCCTGAGTTTTGACACTTTGTACTTATTTATAAAAACACGATTCCAAAGTCCTTTTTTATGGTTATGTGTATAAATAATTTTTAATTATCGATAAAACACAATTCTAAGTACACTTCTCATAAAATCCAGACTGTATGAATGATTAAAGACTATACATATACATAAAATTGTTGTATTATTAACTTAAATTAGATAAAAGTATTGCAGAATTAGTACGTAAAAATAATTTCAATAACAAATGAGTTAAAAAACATAAGAAGTTTACATTTAATAGTGAAATAATCTAGTTAGAACAACATAGATATTAAAGATTGACAGTGTTTTATAATATATACATAATAGGTTGAGAATTATTTAAAATTCAACTGAGACTGAGTATAATTACAGTAAATAAATTATTAGTTATTAATGGAGTCAGGCGTTACTTTGCGGAAATCCATCACTATATAGACAGTCCAAAGTTTTACTTAGCTAAGATCCGCGACAAGTAAAACAATAACAGAAAATTAATAATGTTTGTTTTTACGTTGGGTTTAGTGGATTTATTTGAGACTCTACGGAAGACAACCGAAAAGTGAATTCAGTCACTTTTCGGTTGTCTTCCGTAGAGTATACTATATCTGAATATGCCTCGTGTTGGGGCGAAACACGTGTCGTTTACAAGATGGAAAAGTGGTAATGTGTGTTTGGTGTTGTGTATAGTGGTTGGTGGGTGGAGAAACGATCGCCGATTTTCCACTTAACTCAACGGAAAAACACACATTATTAATTTTCTGTTATTGTTTTGCTTGTCGCGGATCTTAGCTAAGTAAAACTTTGGACTGTCCATATAAATTATTAGTTTCTTTATATGTGATATTTGCGGAAATTTTCTTATTTTTACTGATAGTTCAATAAAGAAATTATCAGCTATAAATGGAAACTCTTCGGAAAATTCTTTTATCAAATTAAGCATTTTTCGAAAAGATTGAAAGAAATTTAAATTATGAACGTCATTAAAAAATGTAAGTTCTATCAAGGATTTGACCTAAACAGTTATTCAATTGATTTTTCCTAAAACTCGATTGTATTATACATTTACACATTTTTACTATATTACAAAACAATTTTGAGTTAATTTTTCTACTAATTAACCAGTGTAAGTTCCACTTAATATAAATGCTATACACAATAGACTAGGAGAAACACACAATGGTATGTATAGATAAAGCCCGGCCATAGACAATCAAAATGTGTCAACTACGTTTATTTGAGTGTTACCCGCTATACTATATTAATTTTGATAAATGTGTAAGCAAACGATTTATAAAAATTCTTAACTCACTGAAAAGGATAAGAAGACACTTGTTCATATATATTCTTTTGGGAAGAACTAAAAATTATGATGCAAATTCATACAGAAAAATCTAAAACGAAGAGTTATTTGTCAAATTTAAATATATCTATAGTTTATGGTCAGACTTTTATGGGTGAGGCAGACAAGCGAAAAAGCTGGCCGCTTACCTAGATACACTGCCTGCCATAGGAAAAGGATTAGAAATAATAAGGATAGAAGAACGGAAGAAGGAAATAAAGGAAGAGGAGATATTACAATTAACTGATTGTAATTAATTATTTGCATCACTAAAAGGATAATGAGATAAATATATCATTTACTTACATTTTTATCTAAATATTATATTATAAGTATTTACAATTTATTATAACGTAATAATTAATAAAATATTAGAACATATTTTGTTTAATACTTTACTGAAACAATTTTGAAAATTACAATTTACAATTTATATTTGGAATTTAGTTATAATTATATTTATCTTACAAATAATTGGTTATTATTATTCAGTGTTTTCTCTGTCACATGATTGCATAAAGGCAAGGACAGAAAATCTCACTCGAAGGTTGCCAAAAACCTAACAACAGTTCGCTATTTATATTGACTCACACAACCACTGTCTTTAAGTCGTCCTCGACTCCATCTAGCCATCTGAGCTTAGGCCTTCCGCGGCTTCTACGACCATCTGGTTTGCCGTCGAGTAGGCGTTTGGGTACTCTAGCCTCGTCCATCCGTACCACGTGCCCAGCCCAACGAAGGCGTCCAATCTTAATGGTATTGATGACGTTCGGCTCATTGTACAGCTCATATAGCTCGTGGTTGTAAAGTGTACGCCATCGCTCATTTTCCAACACAGGACCAAAGCTGGCTAGATGGAGCCGAGGATGATTTAAAGGCAATCGGTGTAAGGGGCTGGAGGGAAAAAGCTAAACGAAGATCCGACTGGAAAAAATCACTGTTACCTTGGGTTTAAATTTGAATATATAATGTTTATTGTAAATTGTAATTTACTGATAAATTATTAAATTATATTTTATTAGTAATTTAGTAAGTCAAATGCATTCGGACGTCAAATAATACAGGATTATATGTAACAATAAATGTAAAAATCGAAACTATTTCATACATAATTTAAAACAATAAAGTTTCCATTAATTATTATTTTAGATTATTATGTTTCATCTTAGCTAATGACACTTTTTGTCTATACCATGAATCTAATGGTTCGTAGCGGGAAATACCATAGTATTACAAAGGACCAACTTTATGAGATTGGGTTTGTTACTGAGCTTTTCGGTAAGCAATGAGAGCTGTTTTTCCTTCAGGCATTTTGAATTCTCTGAAAAGCTTCTTTCCCTTCCACTTTGAAATATTACAACTGACTGTATTTGTTTAATAAACATGAATTTTTTTATGGGATATGAAGACAAACGAGCAGGCGTGTCACCTGATGGAAAGCAATCAACGCCGCCCATAGACATCCGCAGGACAATAAGCATTGCAGAAGCGTTGCTGGCCTTCAAGGAAAATGTCATAATGTGAGGGGAGGGGAGGGGTTGGGCCTCCACAACTCAACCGCTCACCGGACTAAGCGCGGTAGTCAAGCTACGATTCAAACGCCGGTCTTCTGCGGGAATGTGGTACTTCTCCCGGGCGAGCCTCTACCACTACAAAATATTAAGACGTTTTTTTTTCATAGAAATGATTTATTTATAGTCATGCACGATTTAAAGAACTTTTAACATTTTTGGTTCTTTCTCGTGTTTTAGCATAGCTCAATAGCTCAAATGAAACATATGAACAGTGTGAAACTTTAATATTGGATAGTTTAGGTTAGTATATTTTAAAATGAACTATATATATATATATATATATATATATATATATATATATATATATATATATATATATATATATATATATATATACTCTTTACGTGTATTCAATATATGTATATATATATATATATATATATATATATATATATATATATATATATACATATATTGAATACACGTAAAGAGTACAAAAAAAACATGTTATCTACCTTCAACCACTTTTGTTTTCATTGTATAGAATTGTTTTCACGTAAATCATAAATTACTTTCGGCTTTTACGTTTACATTTCATACCACCCTGTATAGTATTTCACCGGGAACGTACAACTTGAATACACTTATATAACTTAAAACATGCATTAGGTTATATGTAGGGGAGTTGTACGAATAGACGATATATATATATATATATATATATATATATATATATATATATATATCATATATATACATACATACATACATATATATATACATATATATATATACATATATATATATATATATATATATATATATATATATATATATATATATATATATATATATATATATATATATATATATATATATATGTATATATATATATAGGTTATTTGCATTTTTTCTCACAGCCCATATATGACTTAATGCTAGTCACGGGCATCCTATTTTCTAGAAGAATGGACATTATCCGACCACACTTTTCCAAGTTGGATTGGCGGGGTACCTAGGTTTAGTATGCTTTTCTTTGATGGCAATTAGTTACAACTATTATGCCAGTGTCAAGTAAAATACAATAATGTCAAATCTCTTGAAATGTAAAGTCAGCTTGTCACGTTACGTCTTGATAAAATGGTGGACATTCTACCAAAACCTTCTATGTACTTCTATCGCATTTATTTCATATCACTTCACTTATACACCTTAATCGAACTACTATTATTACGATAATAATATAAGATTATGAAAATGAAATAAAAACACAACGTCACTGATGTAAGTTGGCGGGAAGAGTCCAGGTTTAGTATGTCTGTTTCGGAGTGAGTGTGATACATGGTGTGACATAAATCGGTTATTTCATTTACACCATAGCCCACCGTGGATTTTAACAAACGAAAAATAATCGGTCTGAGCATATAACATGTATATATAGGAGTCCCCTCTACATGTATATATTGGTGTGGAGTTACACTGAGGTTGCAGTGATTATAATCCTAACGATGCACAAATTTTTTTGTGAATCGGGCTTATTGTGAGAAAGCCTAATGGGTATGCCATACATTACATTAAAAAAAATTCAGGATATTTTAAAAATATAGCGATCGAGTACATATCGACGAAAGAAGACTTCAAAGTATATACTTGCTGTAAGTAGAAAATGACATATTTTGGTTTTTAACACCATTTGTAACAGAAAAAGAAACTGCGTCGAACGGTCACGGTCGTTTTTTAATTATTTAAAAAAAAACGACGGAGATACTGGTATAATTGTTCTAAGCATCACCACCAGGAAAGAAGAATCCCCTAACACCGCATCTAGATGCATAATTCAAGTCCTATACTAATTCAAGTGTAAGTCCCATAGCGATATATTGTAGACAGCTGACAGCAAGGTGACGGCAGGCTTGGTCACGACGATTCCTCTAGAAGTGCGACGCGGAGACGCATACTGTTACGTGGGATCCTCAGAGGATATCAGCGCCTCAGATTGTTCGTCCAAGTCGGCGATGTTCCTTATGGACCTGTAATGGTCACACAACGTCTCAGATTAAACCGATAGCTTTTTGTCTATGGCATAGGGAGGATGGAAAGCAATTAACGCCACCCATAGACAGCAAAACGTGGACGCTGACAGTCCGTCTGCTTCACAAGCTCAGAGTCGCTCAGAGAGCTATGATGAGAGCTGTGCTCGGTGTTTCTCTGGTAAATATGATTCGGAATGGACAAATCCGCCAGAGTACACCGACGTAGCTTTTCGAATTAGCAAACTAAAGTGGCAATGGGCTGGTCACGTTTGTCGGAGATTCGACAATTGTTGGAGCAAACGAGTGCTGGAGTGGAGACCGCGTCTCGGTAAACGTAGTGTGGGACGTCCCCCGGCTAGATGGTGCGACGGTCTGCGCAGGGCGGTTGGCAGAAACTGGATGCGTGAAGCCGAAGATCGGGCTGGGTGGCGCTTCATGGGGGAGGCCTATGTCCAGCAGTGGACTGCCGCAGGCTGTCGATGATAGGCGTCACAGTTACGTTGCCGGCATTTAAGATATGAGTAGGCATGTTTTTTTGAAGGTTTCAATATCGTATCGGGCGTGGAATGAAGTTTCGGAAAAACGCACCGCACTGGTTCCAGTGAATCGAATCGAATGAAACCAAAATTCGTTTTTAAACACAATAATTAAATTAAAGCAGTAGTAGCTATAGAATGCGTTGTTATGTAGGTGACAGCATGGGGGATGTTATATGCTCCGACCGTTCTATCGTTTCTCGGGCGAACGTCGGAAAAGACTTGTGTCTGAAATCCACCTAACCTTAAAACAGACCACCTAACATTAAAACCCTCTAAAAACAAGCCTAAACATATTTCAAATGCCGGCAATGCATTTGTGATGTCTATGGTGTTGCAGATGTCTATGGGCGGCGTTGATTGTTTCCCATCGGGCGACACGCTTTGCTCGTTTTTTTTTTATTCACGCCCATCAGGGTATGACAGAGACCACAGAGCTCCATCCGCTACAATTCATCGCAGCGAAACGGCTCTCCATTGGTCGCTTCTCGCCCTCGTGAGAATCAGGACGTGACGGGTACGCGAACCACGTCGCCGTCGTTTTCAACAAATTAGTTATATTAAATTCGTCTTAGTGAATCCCACGAGCCGCAAGGGAGGACGGAGGTCAGCCCCAGGAGAGCTCTGCATGCTGAGGTAAGGCACAATAGTACGGCACGCTTGCGACTAAGCTTTGCTCGTTTGGCTTCTACAAAAAAAGTAGACGTTAATCACGCGGCGCAGTGAGTGACGTACGAGAAGTCTTGGTCGGCGTGCAGTTTGCCGGCGAGCCACGCCAGGGGGCGCGAAAGTCTGGGCTCGAGCACCGCCAGCGCCCACCCGGCGGCGGCGAGCAGCGCGCCCGCGCCCCGCGCCGCCGCCCCCGCGCCGCCCGCGCCCCGCCACGCGTCCGCAGCGCCCGCCAGCGGCACGCACAGCGCCAGCGTCGCCGACGCCCACCGCTCGCAGCACAACGACCGGCCCCTGCGCGGTACATGTGTGTATTACATTACATACTCTGTACACACACTCACGTACGATGTTTAATACATCGTATGATTTGTATGACCTCAATATATAGTGGTGAAATCGTACGACAGCTCAGCACAGTCATCGAATCATTAATTATTATAATTTTTTCTACGGCGTACACATACATAATTAAGTGTTTTCCCTATACCGCCGAGAGGTGAGGTGATATACCCTTCATTCGCTCAACACCAGCATCATTTACAAAATGGATGATCTTATTTAAGGAATTTCCATTCCATTCCATCCCCTATCTCCCGTGGGAGTTGGCAGAGACCACAGACCTCGATCCGCTGCGATCCTGGCACACCCTCCCTGCTTCCACCACACTTATCCATCTTTTCATCCATCCTTCCTCTCACATTCATCGTAGCGAAACGGCTCTCCGTTAGTGGCTTCTCGATCAATCCTAATATTCTACCGCCAATGGTTTAACTGGAGGTAGGCGACTGTTTCTCCGTATTTAGCCCTATCCTGTCGCGCGAATCAACTTTTCTGTGCTTTCCACCTTCAACCAGTATTTTACATTGTTCGTCCGAGATATTCTTCTTCTACCGCGGTCTCTTCCATCTCATAAAAAAAGAAAGTTCGGAGTCAAAGTTCAGATTGGTTTAACTGGACTTAGTAATGTTATGTATATGTTAGTAACCATATCCATAGGGCGTCGAGCAATAGCGGCCCCAGCGCCCCGTCAAGTAGAAGCCAGCCCCAGAGGCGCGGTGGGGGGAGCTCCGCGTGCTCTACCCCAGCAGCCGCCAGTGCTCCGCCCACTGTCCACGCCGTGCACCCGCAGAGGCAACCCACCACACCTGCGTGCAATAAGAGAACAGAGATGGTCACTCACATTTACTAAGATCCGCGAATCATGTTCGCGGATCATAAATATAAACCCGGCCATACATGTGGACAATTGAAACTTTTACTTCACAACAGAGTATTATTTTTCTGATTCGTGTTCGCGGATTTTAGCAATGTAAGGGGGCTGATATTGAGGATATCTTGGACAGAATTCAGATCGGATCAGTCTATCCTAGAAAAACTCGGAATCATGTAGCGTTCGTCCTCAATCTGAGGATCTAAATTGGACAGTGGTGGACGGCCAATTTACGTACTAGCGAATGATTTTTCCATATATATTTTTTCCACAGTCCATTTTTTTGGGGATAGGAAGGCAAACGAGCAGGCGTCTCACCTTATGGAAAGGAATCAACGCCGCCCATAGACTTTCGCAGCGCCATAGACAGCGCGGAAGCGTTGCCGACCTTTAAGGAAAGTGTCATTATGGAAATGGGAATGGGAGGGGTAGAGGGAGGGTGTTGGACCTCCGGAACTCGGCCGCTCACCGTACGAAGCGCGGTAAGTAAACTACCACTCAGACACCTGTTTTCTGCGGAAGTGTGGTTCTTCCCCGGGCCAGCCAGCCCAATTCGTGCTACAGACAAATATTATGCCATTCTTGACAAAATATTCGTCTGCAGCGTGGCTCTACCACTATTGAAAATATTGTTTTTTCAAAGCCCATATACATACGTATGTCCCACTGCTGAGAATGGACCTCCCGTCCAGAAGGAAAGGACGTTAACTCACCACGCTTTTCCACATTAATGAAATGGTACATTACCGATGAGCAGAAACGAGTTGATGGGGTCCCCTTTGCTAAGTTCGTAGCGGAACAGCAGCAAGTGTAGCGCGTAGCAGAACGCAGCCCCCAAAGCCGTCACGGCTCCCCTCCAATTGTTGTCTTGGCTATCGGATAAACCCAACACCATCTGTAAGAATAATGTTAGGTTTGTATTCAAACTGTTTCACACAAAGCGCACAACCGGCGGACTTAATGGCATTGGGTATTCTCTCACGGTCAACCTGTGGACGAAATTGAGAAAATTGCTTAGGAGATGGTGCGATTTCGAATATACAGAACAAGGTAGAATATCTCTATCTTCCGTGCACGCGTAAATGATATTTTTTGTTGATTTACAAATGTGTTTGTGTGGAAAAAATAAATTAACATTGTTTTTTGAAGAAGGACCGTTAAGATCCAAGGTTGCCGTGTGCAATACAGTAACATTGTAATACAGTGTAAAAGTTATCGAATTTCGTAGGTGTGTTCTGTATATGAGTGGAGTGAACTTACGATGGAGTAAAAGAGGGTGTCGTGACAAAAGTTAAGAAAAGGATGCTTAGATAGATTGGACACATAGAGAGGATTGATGAAAGACGATGCGTAAAAGACATTTACGTTGCGGATGTGAATAAAAGGGTCGGTAGGGGAAACAGGCGTGATGATATGTATTCATCAACAGCCTGCGGCAGTCCACTGCTGGACATAGGCCTCCCGCCGCCTTGCGCAGTCTAGCCGGGGGGCGACCCACACTACGTTTACCGAGACGCGGTCTCCACTCCAGCACTCGTTTGCTCCAACGGTATGTGGACAGTCAAAAGTTTTACTTAGCTAAGATCCGCGACAAGCAAACAACAATAGACAATTAATGGTGTGTGTTATTCTGCTGGATGAAGTGGATTTATTTGGAACTTAAACCAAAAACTTATCGAAAAACGGCCGTCAGCAACTCTCCGCCCACCAACCACTATAAACAACACCAAACACATAATATCACTTTTCCACCTTGTAAACGACACGTGTTTCGCCCCAACACGAGGCATCTTCAGGTATAGTAGAGTCTAAGGAAGACAACCGAAAAGTGACCGACACTTTTCGGTTGTCTTCCGTAGAGTCTACTAATTTTCCGTCATTGTTTGCTTGTCGCAGATCTTAGCTAAGTAAAACTTTTGAATATCCACATAGTGATGGATTTCCGCAAAGTAACGCCCGACTCCATTAATCACCAACGGTATGTATGTATGTATGCATGTGTTTGGAAGGTTATTGACTCTGTGTCTGAACGAGGCGTATGCTCTTGTGTAGGAGTGCAGTGGACGTACGATTCCGGCGGCGGTGAGCAGCACGGCGAGGCACCGCGAGGGCGTGAGGCGGTCGGCGGCGCAGGCTGCCGCAAGCGCGACCGCGAGCGCGCCCGCCGCCGACGCGTACAGCGTCGCCGCCCCAGCGCCGACGTGCACCAGGCTCGCGCGGTACAGGTAGTTGGCAGAGAACCACTGCGCACAACGAACCGTTATATACCCTTCACGCGTACGGTAAAAAGCCGAGGCCCCAAACCTTTATCAGCATTTTAAATTAATATTATATCTTCACAACTCACTGACTGACATGCTATTGAAAAAAAATTGTAAGTGACATAGGGCTCGAGGCAAAGGAATTATATTCAAGCCTTGAAGATCTTCACATGGTGAAGTACCACTCGGCGACCCGTCCGAACTATAACACCTACCGAAGAGAAAATATTCGCACTAGTGGGGGGGGGGGGAAATAGCGGAAAATAAGATGCGGCATAACTCTCCGCGAGTGTGTCAGTATGAATGTCGTCACTGTGGTCCGCGATCTGACCACGTTGGTTCTTGCTGAAAACCAGCGCCTGGTGCTGCAATTAGAGCGCTCGGCATATGCTGAGCAAGAACCATTTTATGACACTCGTTAGAACAAAATGATTTTCTTTTTGTTTTGTGTTTTTATTTGTATATATATATTATAATTAAGGATTTAATTTTAGTTATTGTAAAAAAAGGTGTCATAAATAAAGTTTTTCTATTCTATTCTATTCTAAATATAACACGCGGTAAGGCGTTACATTGACGCCGCATCGCGTACGCGAGCGCTAAGCTTTAAGCACCGGCTTAGTGCCTATTGAGTGTCTATTGAATTATAGCCTGTTTCTGCGACAAACGCCTATCGACGCGGTGTACACGACGCTGGCGGTTTTGGAACAAAAGCACCTCGACTCGAGTGCGTGGCACGTCTTTATAGCGCAAGTGTTTAATATTGTATTCTACAGACTACATTGTGATTCCACTACTCCCTAATTAACACATGTTTTTGAAAAAAACTATAAGTGATACAGGGCAAAGGAATTATATTCAAAACTTTGAAGATCTTAACATGGTGAAGTACCACTCGGCGGCTCGTCCGGACCACAACACCGGGTAGATGTTGTGGTTCGGACGTGTATGTATGTTTGGAATGGAATGTTTGTGTCAAACACACACAAGAAAATAAATATGTGTATATGAGAGAGGGACGAGAGGAGTATGATTGATTTTGTAACTGTGTGTGTGTGTTCGTTATGGCGTGTTGTAAATAACGAATGGGTTAATCACCGGCAACGCGAAGAGTAGAGCAAGGCGTAGGTGTCTTCGGGTCGCGGCTGCGGCTGCGCGGCGCTGGGCGTGTTCGCAGGCGCGCACCGACGCCGACCAGGACAGCCGCGCTAGCAGCGCCTCCCCAGCCTGCGCCGCGGACATGACGCGTACCTACACCACGACCAACATGTACCACTGTCTGACATAATCGACGGAGTTGGGCGTCCAATATCAACGTCAACCCACGGCCTCAACCATGGCCCGTCACCTAGCCCGATCTTCGGCTACACGCATTCAGTCTCTGCAAGCCGCCTCACACTTATCATCGTATCGCGTAGTAAGAGGGGCGTCCCACACTACGTTTGCCG
The DNA here is from genome assembly GCA_031353405.1 of Baronia brevicornis. Taxonomy (NCBI): domain Eukaryota; kingdom Metazoa; phylum Arthropoda; class Insecta; order Lepidoptera; family Papilionidae; genus Baronia; species Baronia brevicornis. The sequence goes on along the minus strand of JASFAT010001701.1, from coordinate 626,693 downwards.
GGACGCGGTCTCCACTCTAGCATTCGTCTTCTCCAAAACATGTCGGTTCTCCGACATCCTTCTCCAGCTCATTGACGAAAAAAAACAAATGTTTTAATGGCCACACATTTAAATTCAATCTGTTATAAAATTATTATGGTATTTTTATGGAATAGATTGACAAACGAGCAAGCGGTTCAACTGATGTTAAGTAATCAGCGCCGCCAATGAATACGGACAAAACCAAGGGGCTGAAGACCTGTTGCCTACAGAAGGGTAAGAAAGGAAAAAGAAAATAAAGGAAGGGCAGAAAAGAGATGTGAACAGGGGAAAAGGAATTTGGGTTCTAGACACACCATATGTAACATGGCAACACAGATAAATGTCAACATTTAATGTCAAATTTCTGTGGAATATGTGGTACTTCCTCAGTCAATCATGCCCACTCGTGCTACCACATTTACTACTAGACAATCACATTTAATCTTATTAATACTAATCTCATTTTTAATTTGACAGATATTAAGAAAGACAACCGATTGGCTCAGTGGCTGGGGCCCTCCTCCCGCGGAGTCAATGGTCGCGGGTTCGATTCCCGCATCGGAATAAATATTTATATGGATTTATAAATGTTTATTCCGAGTCTGGTAAACCCCCCAATCCGCATTTCCTTTCCTGCCCCTTCCTTTCTTCTCTATTCTTTCCCTTCCTCTCCGCCAAACCACGGTCTGCCGTGCCAATGGATGCGTGGCTAGGGGCGAGCCTAGTCGCAAGCGTGCCGATCGTCCCGGGGTCGGGCTCCCCCGGGGACTATGGTGCCTTACCTCAGCATGCAGGGCTCTGCTGGGGCTGACCTCCATCCTCCCTTGCGGCTCGTGGGATTCACTAAGACGAATTTAATATACCTAAATTTGTCGAAAATGACGGCGACGTGGTTCGCCACCCGTCACGTCCTGATTCTCACGAGGGCGAAAAGCGACCAATGACGAGCCGTTTCGCTGCGATGAATGGCAGCGAATGGAGCTCTGTGGTCTCTGCCAACCCCTGCGGAGGATAGGCGTGAATATATAAAAAAAAAAAAGTTAAGAAATACAGCAATGTTTTTCATTATTTTTTTTAATGGTATAGGGAGTTAAACGAACAAGCTTGTTGATGGAAAGCAATCAATGCCACCCATACACATCTGTAACACCATAGGCATTGCAATTGAGTGGCGATCTACTACGGTGCGCTTCTCTCGAAACTTCTTTCCACACACCACCACTCTGTGGAACCAGGTGCCTTCGATGGTCTTTCCGATCCGATACGACATTGACACCTTCAAAAAACAAGCCCACACATACCTAAAAGGCAAGCAACGCTTCCGTGACTCCTGTGATGTCGCGGTTGTCTATGGGCGGCGTTGATTGCTTTCCAACAGGCGACACACTTGCTTGTTTGCCCTCCTATCCCATAAAAAAATTCGTTGCTGGCAAAGAGTTAAAAAATATAAATTAAGACCAATAAATGATATAGCAAATTGCATGGTTAGCTCAGTCGGTAGAACATGATATAGTGAGATTTTAAAAATTGGATTTCATAAATATATACAAAAAGAAACATTTATACAGATTTGAATTCACCTCGGCCACTTTGTTGAACCTAACAGCTCTGGGAGCTGCATCATCACTGTCTGTTGTCTCGCCAGCACGAACAGGAACAAATGTAGAGTCACCCTGTAATGTCCATCTATTATGTAACTCTTATTTAATGATATATACATATGTACAAACTAAGCCTATCTGTAAACCTAAACTCAGCTGTCACATTGGAAAATTTATGACCTTCAATAAAGAAGAATATAAATAAGAAATATATTAACCCCTTGCGCTACAATGACGAGTTAGACTCGTCATGAATTTTTAATGTCTATCTGCCCAGTGACGAGCTGTACTCATCATCAAAATAAAAATATACATAGAATATTTGAACAAAATGCTAGAATGCTTTTTCATCTTTATTAGAATAGTATGAATTGTATTTTTCATTTCGATTATCCCTAATAAATTAATTATTAGGGATAGTTATATTTAAACTGCTATTACACTTATAATTTATAAAATGGACCGTTAAGGCATCAATTTGCTTCTTTATATCACTTTATTTATGCAATGATTGACTCAAATTAAATGGTGCATTATTGCAACATTTTTCCTAATTAAATCGAAGCGCAAGGGGTTAACATATCTGTTAGTGGCATATCAACCCTAATAACAGAAACTTAGATAAATTATTATAAATACATATCATCATGCCTGTTTCCCGTAGGGGTAGGCAGAGCCCATAGATCTCCATCTATATCTTGGCATACTTTCCTTGCTTCTACCACACTCATCACTCTCTTCATACAAGCTCGCGAAGAGATTGCAAAACGACCTATGTGCTGATTATAATTGCTATTGCTAAACTACCTATGTGTACAGGTGCCTATTATAATCAGCATTGTGAAACGACCTATAGTGATATACTAGTGTTAGAGCCATGCTGCAGACGAATACTTTGTCAAGAATGGCATATTATTTGTCTGTAGCATGAACGGGCCGGCTCGCCCGGGGAAGTACCACACTCCCGCAGAAAACCGGCGTCTGAGTGGTAGTTCCGGAGGCCCTACACCCTCCCCTTCCCACTCCCAAAATCCATCTCCTCCCCACTTTCTTTTAAGGTCGGCAACGCTTTCGCACTGCCTATGGCGTTGCGAATGTCTATGGGCGGCATTGGTTGCTTTCCATCAAGTGACAAGCCTGCTCGTTTACCTTCCTGTGCCATAAAAAAAAGACCTATGTGTATGAGTGCTGATTATAATTGGCATTGCGAAATGACCTAAGTGTACGGGTTCATCGGGTACATCGGGCTGCGGTAAGGTAAGAGTTAACCCAAGGTACTATGAAGTCAGATACAAAATCCATAAGTTAGACAATAAACTTACTAAGCTACTGGTTGCTTCATTGTAAAAGTTTTCATCATCTGTTTCAGCTGTCGGTTCCATTAATTGCTGAAACAATTTAATCTCATTAGATTTACATGATATTTTTATTATTAAATCTCAGAGAGCTTGTTATGATAACTTACTGTGTAATCTGCCGGCCGACATGGATCTTTTGTGGGTGGTATAAAACATAGAACTATCAAATATATAAACAATAGTGAACTGCGCACATATGTCACCAGGAAAGGTCTTTCTAATTTCTTTTCTATATATAAATACTGAAATAAAAAAGCTGGTTAAGTATTGTAGAATTTTGGATATTTTTTAAAAAACATTTTTAAAGAATGTTTACCCTGGTAAATTCTGATGATACCACCCATAAAACAGCGACTAATATCAAAATGAAAATACCGAAAGCAAATTTCTTTTTACTGTGATGTTGAACATCTTTGTTTGTATTGTTTGGTGACACTTGAAAATAATTGTGACACAAAGTTAACATTTAAAATGTATAAATAAACAGCTACAAAATAATTAAGGATTGCTTTACAGATAAGTTTATCATTTAGAGAATCAATACTTCATAATACTGCTTTTATCTGATTTCCAATTGATATATTGTATTTTGTTTAAATGTCACAAGCATTTGTATAGGTTTATATTATTTAATCACTGCGCATAACTCTTCCTTAGTAATTGTTCCAATAAGAGTATTGTTACTTTGTGTATTTGGGTAATTTGTTCAATTTTGAGTTGATTAGATAAGTTTTTCTAATTGTAATTTAATGTTTATAGAATACTGGAATCCAGCAATGAACTCGGTTATCTGTTGTCATTTTGACATTTATATTTTTACGGATTATAGATTAATAATATATAATTAAATAATTATTAAAAAAATGTTTATTATAAAAATATTATATATTTCGAACCAAAGACTTTTATACATAGATTTATCCTATTAAAATGTTTTAAAATAACGGAACTGATATGTTTAATTGAAAATTTCTATTACAAATTTAAATAAATAAAAGACATATAATTTAAACCATTTTAAAGCTTTCGTCAAAATTATGAAAAGACGTTTTATGTGATATGTCACGTAAATATTTTTGCAACTATTTATGATGATAAAAATGATGAATAAAGAAATGAAAGAATAGTGTTACAAAACTTAGCTTACTTTTATAAATCACTAGCTTTTGCCCGTGGCTTCGCTCGCGTTAAGAAGTATTATTATTAATTAGGTATAGTTTTTGCGGCTTTACTTTTGTTCAGCGTGTGTAAAAAATTACTTACAAAACTTCTTTGTACACAATATTCTTAACTAATCTGTCATTAGGCGCTAAATCTATTAAGCTATTGGGTGAACTTACTTGTGAGCAAGCAACATAAAACTGTCCATGAGAGAAGCAATGTTCTCTCAAGTCAATACCTGCAAATGTGAGAGTTTGCCCCTGAGAATTGTTTATTGTCATGGCAAAGCAGACTTTTAGGAGAAACTGTAATCGTTTAAATTCGAACGGGATATCATTAGGTATTAATGGGATTCGTGGTATAAATACAGTTTTCCCTTTCGCACACCCAGTTAATATAGTGGCTTCCACTATATTGCGATGTAACGCTTTCACTTGCAGTCTCGTACCGTTACAAAGTTTTGGTGGTTTTAAATTTCGCAACAACATAATTGGAGTGCCCACACGCAGAATAAGCTTATGATAAGGCAAACCTGGCGGTTTCAATGAATTTGAAAATTCTACAGGGTGAGTATGGCACGCTCACTTAACCATTCAATAGGCTTGTCATGTATATGAATAATGTCTGGATAAACTTTAGGCAGCAATTCTTGAACCGTAGTAACAACTGCGCACAATTCTTCCGGTCTCTATTGTCAACATTTAGAATTAAAAATTATTTTGTTCGTCTTAATGTATTCGTTCCATTAGGTACTGATAGGTTCAAACTAATACATTTACATCCTCCATCATCCCTTATTTTATCCCCATGGGGGTTGAATTTATCAAAATCCTATTTAAGCGGACGTCTTCATCATAGTAGACTCCAATCATTAATTTCAGTTCAATCAGTCGAAAATCTAAGAAGATTTATACAAACTTTCATTCCCTATTTTATCCCCTTAGGGGTGGAATTTATCAAAATCCTTTCTTAGGGGATGCCTACGTTATAGTAGCTTTATGCATGCAAAGTCTCAGCCCGATCGGTTTAAAATTGACAAAGTTTCATACAAACTTTCATCCCCTATTTTATCCAAACCTAGTGATTATATTTTATCTTATAACTTAATTCAAACTTAAAGCTTAATAAATAAAGTATCTTTATGATCTGTGATATTTTTTTATTTTCAATCTGTATTTAAATTCATTAGTATTGTTGTTTATTTATTACCTGAATATAGGTTATGTATAATTTTATTAATATATAGGTTTATAAATTGATAATTTTAAAATTAATCTGATTAGATTGAAATGGACGTAGTAAAAATAATTGGAAAATATTTAAACACTCCTGTAGGGACAGTATGTTACAATACAGATAAAGTATGTATATGCCATAAAAAGCATTTTAAGAAAAGAAGTTACCAAAACCGAAATTAGGTTGATATTTCATTTACAGGTTTTGACTACAGTACTTGATAAAGAAAACGTGGAAGGCTTTGCGAGTATCATTCTTAAATTGGCCGACAAAAGCGGTGCGAAAATGAGTCAAGAACAAGTTTTATTAAGTTACCAGTGGTTAGAACACATGGCTATGTATGCTAACCAAGCGGTCTCTAATCCAACATTCGCAAAAACGTTCTTACAGGTATTTCACTCATAGAAATTATTTTAATCTATACTGTTTCAAAACACTAAGCAATAGCTTATGAAATAATCTTGAACAGTTGTTTGATTCTTAATACTTATTTGGACAGTGATCTTTAATCCTAGTGTTCCTCCTTAGATAAATATACATTTGGATTGTTTATGATATAAGACATTTATTAATATAATTGTAATTTTTCACAGGGCATCAATAAAGCTCTAAAAAGCAATACATATTTAACTGGTCATACTATGACTATCACTGATATAGCTGTGTATCATCTTCTATATCCATTAATAGTAAGTTGTTTTGTTCTTCTCATTGTGTATCCTTTAGTTTGTCCTTTATTTATTAGGTTTTATTCTTAACCCCACTCTCCCAAACCATAAAATGATGAACAATAAAAATTGACAATATTTTGAGATGGAAAGTCCAATGATTACCATGCTAAGATCACCGAAATAAAAATTCGAAAAATTCTATTGCATGTATATAAATCAATATATACACTATACATACCACTTTTTAACATTGTGTACAAAACTATTTGCTTATGGGGATAGGAAGGCAAACGAGCAGGTGTGTCACCTAATGGAAAGCAATCAACAGTGCCCACAGACTTTGGCAGTGCAGAAGCATTGCCCACTTTTAAGGAAAGTGTCATTATGGGAGTGTGAATGGAAGGAGGGGAGAGGGAGGGGAGGGGAGATGTAGAGGGAGGGTGGGGAGGGGTGTTGGGCCTCCTGAACTCGGCCGCTCATTGTATGAAGCGTGGTAGGTAAGCTACCATTCAGACACCAGTTTTCTGCGGGAGTGTGGTACTTCCCCGGGAGAGCCGGCCCATTCATGCTACAGACAAACATTACTATTCTTGGCAAAGTATTCGTCTGCACCACCGTGGCATTGCTCCACCATGGCTCCACCACTATTAAATTCAATATTAAATCTCAGGATAAATAGTGGTGAAGGCACTCCTGAGTTTTGACTGTCTGACTAGAATTGTAATTTATGTTTTCCAGGAACGCTTGTCAGTTGCAGAACAAGAGTCGCTTTTACACGTGTGCAGGTGGTCGAAGCACATCCAAGCTCAGCCACGAGTGTGCATGAACAGAGCCCCGTTACCTCTCAACACGTTGACCCTGTCGGTGCTGGCGCCGACGGTACATTAGTACACGCTCCCAACGGACTTTACTGTGCATGCGTTGTAATAATGCCCCATTCCATTCATACTTTGTGTGTGTACGGTTGGCAAATAAAATTAAAAAATACTGTTTTGCCGAAAATCTTTTTTATTATACGTCACATTATTTGCTGTTTCCCGCGACATCGCTGATCAACACACCGGCCATAGTTTTGTACGTTTCATTTATTTATTTTAATATTCTTGTACAGATTCTACTACAAAGACGGAATGCCGGAAGGCATTCTCTGCCATTCGAACTTTTTGGTTGATGGAAAAGATTTTTTACATAGTAGGTACAAAAACAATAATAAAATGTAAATAAATATATGCAAATAGAGAAATTGTAAAATTTTTCGAGGTAAAAATCAATGCTAACAAAAAATAAGGTCTAATGAATTAGTTATCGTATTAAAGGCTTATTCCTTTCCTCCTCCCTAACTTCCTTCTTCCCTTCCCATTAAATACTTTTACCCTGCCATTATTCATATCCAAATTCTAATAGAGGCATTGCGCCTGCCTGCCAGAGGCAAAACTTGATTGGCCCCCTTCCACTCCAGCAATTGAAATTATTTTTTTTTATATATTCACGCCTATCCCCCGCAGGGCTTGGCAAAGACCACAGAGCTCCATCCGCTACCATTCATCGCAGCGAAACGGCTCTTCATTAGTCGCTTTTCGCCCTCGTGACGAACGACGTCGCCGTTGAAATTAATCATGTCAAAAAATTTACAAAACAATCAAGGATGCGTTCAAAATTTATTCTTAAGCTGTGCTTCAAAAATAAATTAACAATTAATAATACGATACGCCTTACGTTTTAGACAAGAGGCCCTATAAATATTTTTTAAAACGTGTCCCAGTTTGCCTCACCTCCCTCTCCTAGATGCCGCTTGTGTGTGTGTGTGTGTGTGTATATATATATATATGTATATATATATATATATATATATATATATATATATATATATATATATATATATATATATATATATATATATATATATATATATATATATATATATATATATATACACATATACATACATATATGTTCATAAGCCTCAGGTCCGACAGTGCTATTTCACATAAAAATTACGATCGTATAATTAAACATTTGAGATTGAGTGTGAAATGTTTTCACTATCGACCTATAATTAAATGTCGTTTATAAGAAGAATGAATTGCAAGACAACTTTGTTGAACATTGCTTTTAGATTATTGTTTTTCTGTTATATTACCTGCAATATTATGGGCGTTTATGTGAGTATATTATCTATAATTGCGATGGCTTTCACGAGGCGAAACTTTATATAATAATGGTTAAAAGATTTTTTTATGGGATAGGAAGGCAAACGAGCAGACGTGTCACCCGATGGAAAGCAATCTACGCAGCCTATAGACATCCGTAGTGCGATAGGCACTGCAGAAGCGTTGCCGGCCTTTAAGGAACTGTAGGGTTATATTTTGAAGGTTTCAATGTCGTATCGGTTCGAAACGCGGCTGGAGGTAGCTGGTTGCACAGAGTAGTGGTGCGTGGAAAGAGGTTTCTTGATAAATGCACCTTACTCGATCGTCAGTCATACAGATAGTGGGAATAAATGTGAAAAATGAAATATAAAATGCATCCTATAATCGATACGACGCTAAGTGTTTTTTCTTCATTTTGTCTGTGAAAAATTACGCAGAGCAAAATGCAGCGGTGAAAATAAGAAAGTCGAGCTTTCAATAAGACCATAGTATATTTTCTGTTCGTCACTAGTATATTAACGATAAACTGTAAAAAAAATTAAATATAGTGCAGTAAAGTATTAATATCGTTATAATTATTTGTAGCAGATCTCAATACTATTTATTTGTTTATGATTTATTAAGACTATAATATATTATGTCCATATCAGTATTGTAGTTATTTTTATATTTCAGTCGGCAAAGCAAAGGCGAGAGTCAAAGAGAGCACTATTACCAAAACAAATATTTCCGCACGAGTTAGGTCACATTAGTTTAAATAAGCCAGTAGTTTACCATCCACAGCCGTTTTCGTATCCTGGATATCCAGTTATCTTGTATCTGTAACAAGCTGGGTTGCCAATTTTTAATTTTAAAGTTCCATTATAGAATTGAAACAGCTAAAGTTTGACAACATGTAGCCTGCTCATGCTTAAAATTTACCTTTTATTTAGATAAATGCTTCTGTCGAAGGATAATTTTGAAGCAAAACAATGGCTAAAATACGAGAACATTTTTTAATTAGCTTCGGTCACTCTCGATAAAATTATTTTTGATTTTGGAACGTTAACTATGAATTTTTAATTTGCTATGTTCGTCAATATTTTGAAGGTTTATGGAAATCTAGAAAATCCGGATGGGTTTGCGGTAGTTCACTTAATGTTACTCATTCCTCGGTCTATTCACCATATGATATTTACTTAATCAAATAGAATCGTGTTTTACTATAAAAATTGTAAACAATACTATTGAAATATTTGTTTATGTACATAAAATTTAAGTTCAAGAAATAAAAACAATAATTGTTTTTATTATTGTATTATTTCAATTACATCCTATTAACTATGAGCACTAGATATCTTATGACGATATATCTCGTCAAAGCATAATAAGAGATTCGGTTAAATTAAATCCGAAGTTTCTTCTTCCTATCAGAGATGCGTAGCATCAGGCAGCGTTCAAGTTTGTTAGAATACGAGCAACCTTCATCATCTGATTCTGTAATTATAGTAACATTTTATTACACACACAAAATCAATTCAATTGTACGAGAAATCAATTTATGCACAGATGAATAACCTGATCACTGGTTCAGTCGCTCCTCGCAGTTCCATATCTAGCTGATGGAGCGTCCCACATTACGTTCACTAAATGCGGTTTCTACTTTAACACGCGTTTTCATCCCACAGAGTATGGATAGAATGGCACAGATAGAGTAACAATTTATAGGTACATCAGGTTCTGAGTCACGGGGAAAGAGACACAGAGATTCCTAAAAGCTATCCAGTTTAACTAAATTCTTTTAGGAACCTCATTCTTTGAAGTGCTCTCTTTTTTATGGGATTGGAAGCCGAACGAGCAGGTGTGTTACTTGATGGAAAGCCGCCGCCGCTTATAGATATCCACTATGTCATGGGCATTGCGGAAGCGCTTTATGAGAAATGTATAGGCTTATTTTTTTGGTGACAACGCTTTTATAATAAATGCCTAGTGGGTATTTGATCGCTTTAATACAAAACATCTGCAATATAGTACGAGCGTTGTTTTCCTTTGAGGAAAACCTAGCTTCATGAGAGACAAAAAGAAGCCCAAAAATAAGTTGATTAGGACTACATTACTAAGAAGTGTATTCTGCGATAATGTGGTACTTTTTTGGACGTCTTATTCTGTTATACGAACATAATTTAAAACAGTTTATTCACTATTTTCTGATGAACTTTGTTTAAGATAAGAATAAGATTCTTCTAAAAAATGTATTTGTATTTTACCCCATTGCAGTTCCTGATAACATTCACGAATTTGTCCTTGTAAAGCGGTTCGGGATTGCTGTGAGGTCACCGAAGTCTGAACTTTATTCCAAAAATCACCCTCGCGGGGAATTCCTCGGGCATCGACCTATTGAACATATTAAATTCACTCAAATATCGTTGTTAATATAATTGAAATAACATGATGACAAACAAACTTACCACTTGTAAATTAGCGAACACACATTGACTGAGGCACTGCGAAAACAATAGTATAATCAGACGTTTTTCAAAGCGTATGTAAAATAGTTTTAGTATTTGTACCCCTCTGTAGGGTTGTCATACATAGAATAGAATGCAAAGAATTTTCCCGATATATTCGGAAAATTAACTCCTTGTTTGTGATGTGAGGAAATTCTAAGATATTCGGAATTTACTCATGTCAAGTTACAAATAGAAAGAAAAGAAACTTAAAAGGAAATAAATGATTGATAGTAAGATTTACCTGATCCATATTATGTTGCGTGCTTTTTCTGGTTCTATTGTAATGGGTCTTGTTAAAATCTGAATTAGGCTTATAAGTACGAAATTCATAATTATATTGATTTCCGTATCCGGGGGAGTCATATTTTTGTCTTTCGATGTCTCCGTAATGACTTTCGTATCCAGTTAAATCATAATCTGACACATTTCGATTCTGTTTGAGGTTCCACAAGTCAGACGAGTTACGTCTCTCGTGGTCGTATAGATTGTTATTTTTAAAGGTTCCGTCGTGTAATGTCGTTTGAGAATTATATTGGTCGTTACGACTTGTTTCCGATCGGCGTTGACGGTCGCCAGTTTCTTTCTCTGATCCGCTGCTTGTACACGCGCGAATAGCCTCAGCTATCTCATCCTCTAATAAATGGATGTTGTCTTCTCTCGAGCACATAACCAGAGCTGGCAGTAGCGTCAGAAAAATTACTGTTTTCACCATCGCAGTCTATGGTAAATATGGATGTTGTGCTCAGATTATAAATGGAATCCGACCGGAAATCAGGTCATTGTGTATGACATTTGATTGATATACTTTTAATGTGGTCGAGAGAACTGACAGATTTCATTGTTTACATATCTAGTATTGCAAGGTTGCCTCACTGAACACTTAAATAGACATTTTGTTTTATGTTTTTGAATTGTTTGAAGCTTGTGTTTGCCCGAACATCTACTGATATTTGCTCCCATAGTTTCTTTGTAAAGATACCCCATTCTATGCCGAGAACCTGACAGTATTTGTCTTTATATTTTAATGCAATTATTTTTTAGAAATATTATAGTAATAGAAAAATCTTTGTTACACCTTTTTTTTACAATAACCAAAATTAAAAAATTATTAATATACAAATAAACAAACAAAAAGAAAATAATTTTAATCTAATAAGTCATAAAATGGTTCTTGCTCAGCATATGCCAGGCGTTCTATTGGAGCACCTGGCGCTGGTTTTCAGCAAGAACCAACGTCGTCAGATCGCGAACCATAGTGACGACATTGATACTGACACACACATACATCCATATATATTCTACTACACATACATATACAACACAATAAAATTAAAAACAATTAAATCATGTAACAAATTCACCCCAAACAAAAGAACAAGTTCCCGTTTTATTTAAAGCTACCACGAAACGCAGCTGAGCAGTGGCGAGGAACAACCAGTGATGACCTAGATGCTCCGGTATCGCGAGCGCTATTTTATTTACGATCATGTTAATTCATTATATAAATATGAAGAAGATTCATATGAAATCGTACCAAATAGATGGGTAGCGAAATGAAGTTCCCTGAGGTATGTTATTTTTATTATATATCCTTTGTGGACAGTCAAAAGTTTTACTTAGCTAAGATCCGCGACAAGCAAAACAACTGAAAATTAATAATCTAAAACTAAAAATAAAATTTGGAACTTAAACCAAAAACTTAAAACTTTTGATTGTCCACATAGTAATGGATTTCCGCAAAGTAACGCCTGGCCATTAAGAATATATTAGCTTTATTTATGTACGGCGTAATGTGTCCCCGTGGAGCTATATTAAAACAAAATTTAGCGCACGCATTTTGTACGCGCTGTATAAGATTTTCTGTTTGAGATGGGTCCATATATAGTATCCGTGTAGTTAAATTACGATAATACTAAGGAGTCGCAGACTGTTATACGCAGAGGTGTGTATGAGTATGAGGTCGTTTTTTCGGTAAGATTTAGTTTAAGTTCTCCGTTAAATCCACTTCTAACAGTAGAAAACACACATTATTATTTTTCTGTTTTTGTCCGCCCTTTTACTAAGCTAAGATCCGCGATATTGATTTTAGCTAAGTAAAAGTTCTAACTGTCCACATAGTAATGGATTTTTGCAAAATAGCGCCTGACTCAATTAATCATTTCATGATTTATTGTATTTTCTTACGTGTCATTTGAGCCCGTTGAAGTCATTATGTGCAAGCACATAAGTATAGGAGTTCTTTATTTACGTAAACAAAACATGTAATTAACGGATTGAACAAATCAACGACGCCATCTGTAGAGTTAATCCTTGTGCGATTCTAAGTAAACCTTGACGTGCCATATCTAATAGGCGTAATTAGATATATATATATATATATATATATATATATATATATATATATATATATATATATATATATATATATATATATATATATATATATATATATATATATCACGTCGTTAAAGGTACTAATGGGTATATGATTATTTGCCGCTCTTCATTTTCTACGTTTTTATGTTTTTGCTTCACCCATACCACAAAGCCTGAAGGTAAAGTCTTCAACCAGTGCGTCCTGCCTGTATTCTCTTACGGTGACGAAACGTGGACATTGACGGTCCGTCTCTTTCACAAGCTCAAAGTCGCTCAGAGGCCTATGCTCGGAGTTTCTCTGGTGGATACAATTCGAAATGACGCCCAGAGACTATGCGTGTAGCCAAAGATCGGACTAGGTGGCGCGTCTTGAGTGAGGCCTATGTCTGATATTGAAGGAATTTACAAAAACTGAGACAGGCATAAATGAAGATAATTATAATAAAGTAGTAAAACGCAAGTTTATCATCTATGATTTATTAAAATATAGATTATACATAGTTTTTGAACTTTGCTTGAATTGTCATTATCATAATTTAAAAAAAATCCCTTTAAATGTCATAAATTATAAAACTCACAATTAGTAATAGTTAATAAATTATAACATAAAATAAAACTTATTATTATTATTATTCAACGTATTTATAATCTGTACACCTTGAAAAGGCAATTGATGGCTTGCTCCGCATTATTGAAGTATCGAGGATTATCAGCCCTTGTGATGCTGTAGTCTGGTTCTAATGCTGGCGTGTTGTTTAAATTGCTGTTGTTTGAAACAAAGGATTTACATGGAGTCGCAGCGTGCGAGACAAATTCAGATGAGTGGGGGGTGTTTATCTTCTTTTTTATTGCGTTATGCGACATTCTTTTCATTCTATGTACGTTCCCCTTAATGGTCATGAAAATTTTGTGGTTTTCGGGTATATGAAGAAATTCCGTGAGATCCTGGAAGAATAAGAGAACCAATTTATTTATTTATTTTATAAATGCAAAGAGAGGATAAAAGAAGAACCAAATATATACATCTTAATTTATAATTCATAGTTCATAGCTTTGTTGTGTAGTATGTTGTATAATTTAGTTCATAGCTTTCAATTCTTTGTTTCAGGGTTTTGTAAAATTAAGTATGGCAATTAGAGAGGGTTGAATCTCCAGAACTCAACTGCTCACCGGACCAAGCACGGTAGCTAAGCTGCCACTCAGACGCCGGGTTCCTGCGGGAGTGTAGTACTTCCCCGGGCGAGCCGGCCCATTCGTGCTACAGACAAATATTACGCCATTCTTGACAATGTATTCGTCTGCAGCTTGGCTCCACCATTACAATATATGTTTGCTGTTAGGTAACTAGAGAGTAACGTTCACGTTTTGATTATAAAAAATTAAATTCCTTAAAAATAAGCAAAAATATTGTTCTGGTCAGCTTTTCTATCACGGAAGGTACTGTTTTGCGGCAAATTATATTTTTATTTGAATACCGCAACCATCCCTATTGAACCCGAAAGCGTTGAATTCGCCACTAAGCTAATTAGGTTATTCAGCTATATATATATATATATATATATATATATATATATATATATATATATATATATATAGTCATAATGTTTTAGATGTATTTCACCACTGTCACAGATTATATAACCCTCCTATAACGCGGTAGATCGGTTCCGCGTTATACGGGGTATCACTGTATTGTATAATCAAAGTTGCTAAAACTCAAAAGCTGGGAACAAAAAATAAATAAAATAATTTAATTTTATAAAATTAAATTATTTTATTTGTTTAAAAATGACGGCGACGTGGTTCGCCACCCGTCACGTCCTGATTCTCATGAGGGCGAGAAGCGACCAATGGAGATAGACATTTCGCTCCGATGAATAGTAGCGGATGGAGCTCTGTGGTCTCTGCCAACCCCTGCGGGGGATAGGCGTGAATATATAAAAAAAATTTATAAAAACAAGATGTGTAAACAAAGTTGATTATGGGACTGTCGAATCATTATCAATTTTTCACAGTATGTACAAATATATGACGCGTTATACGAGGAACATGAAATCGCGTTATACGAAATACGCGTTATAGGAGGGTTTACTGTATCAGGTCTGTTTTTAAATTGTGACCTCTCTCACCTCTTTAATGCTGTCATACTTCGAGAACAGCCACAAGTACGTCGATAATATGCAGAACAAGTGGGTTTCGCTGTTGCTGAATCTCAACATGAATTTCAGTACAGGCACTATACGATCCCTCTGAAAATAAATGTAAATAAAAATTAAGGAAATTACTTTTGTAAATTACATATTAATAATATTTTTAATTTATTTTATTAATAATATACAGGTGGTAACGGTGGGAGAATTAGATTTTAAACCTTAACTATACTTAAATAAGGATTATACAAACATATTTATATTTGGTTATAGGTCGAATATTCCTTATAAAGGTAAAATGATAAATATTATTTTTATAATCTTATTATATATATTATAATAAGATTATGAGAATAATATTCTTTCATAGACAGAACATGAAAGAAAACCAAAGGTTAATGTAGAAATCGATTAGCAAGGCTCAAAGTCGTGGGTCTCGAGTGTAATATTGAACTATTGTATATATGAATGATGTAAACCATATTATTCTGTCACAAACGTTATTAAATTTTTACAGCTTACATTATGTTTTAATGCTAAGCTCGATCTAATCCACCACGCTTGTCCAGTTTCTTATTGTTAATTCCTATTTCCGATTAATTTTAAAAGCGAAAACGTCATTGAGGCACAATTGTTTGCCATGATATGTAAGAATGTATTGTATGTGTGTATCAATCAATCAACAGCCTGCGGCAGTCCACTGCTGGACATAGGCCTCCCCCATGAAGCGCCACCTAGCCCGATTTTCGACTTCACGCATCCAGTTTCTGCCCTGCGCAGACCGTCGCGCTATCTAGCGGGAGGGCGTCCAATACTACGTTTACTGAGACGTGGTCTCCACTCCAGCACTCGTCTGCTCCAACGAGTGTCGGGTGTCCGACAAAGTTGACCAGCCCATTGCCACTTCAGTTTGCTAATTCGAAAGGCTACGTCGGTGTCTTTAATTCTCTGGCGGACATGTACGTATAATTTAAGAATAAATAGAGAATATAAAATAAGAGATGAATGAAATTCATAATATTATAGTAATAATAGAGTAGATTCTGGTAGATTTAGGGCTGGTCACGTCTGTCGGAGATCCGACGATCGTTGGAGAAGACGAGTGCTGGAGTGGAGACCGCGTCTCGGTAAACGTAGTGTGGGACGCCCCCCGGCTAGATGGAGCGACGATCTGCGCAGGGCGGCTGGCAGAAACTGGATGCGTGTAGCCGAAGATCGGGCTAGGTGGCGCTCCATGGGGGAGGCCTATGTCCAGCAGTGGACTGCCGCAGGCTGCTGATGAATAGAGTAGATATTTTTATTGTTATGTTGAACCAGCTTTACCTGATATATCGTCGGCCCAGTAACCTTGTACCTGGTCAAATTGACAAGTATAGCAGCGGCTGACACCAGTATTTCTATGCTCGAAACGGATCTGTTCATTACCGACATGTAGACGTAGATGTGGCTCACCACAGAAGACGCGTTCTTATTGTAAAGCATGGGGAAAACCTGCGTCAACATTTCTGGAAAACGTATATAAATTTGTAATAAAACAATTAATGAAATAAATTTCCACGCAGATTTCATATACAGGTTATGTCATGAGTCAGATTGAATTAAAAAATGTCTATGAATAATTTTTGGACTCGCTAGGTGTGTTCATGGACAGAATGTCTGCCCAAATATGATAAATTTATATCCAACGATTATGTGACAGTTTAGAAACCAAAAGAAGATCTCTATCCGTAAATGATGTGATAATAAAAATGAAATCATTATCAATAATTTATGGAACAGTTTTTAGGATTGTTAATGGAGTCAGGCGTTACTTTGCGGAAATCCATTACCATATGGACAGTCCAAAGTTTTACTTAGCTAAGATCCGCGACAAGCAAAACAATAACAGAAAATTAATAATGTGTGTTTTCCTGTTGGATGAAGTGGATTCATTTGGAGCATAAACCAAAAACTTACCGAAAATCGGCCATCAACTCTACACACAACACCAAACACACACTACCACTTTTCCACCTTGTAAACGACACGTGTTTCGCCCCAAACACGAGGCAAAATAAAGCCAACCGAAAAGTTCAGTTGTCTTTATTATTTTACTTCGGAAGACAACCAAAAAGTATTATTCATTTAATGTATATAATTAACTGATATACATTGATTGAATAATACATTCTTTTTATTTATTATATATTAAATATTTTTTTACACTATCGTATGGTATCCAATATCCAATATCAACCCGCGGCAGTCCAGTCTACATAGGCCTCACCCAAGGCGCGCCACCTAGCCCGATCTTCGGCTACACGCATCCAGTCTCCGCCAGCCGCCTTGCGCAGATCGTCGCTCCATCTAGCAGGAGGGCGTCCCACACTACGTTTGCCGAGTCGCGGTCTCCACTCCAGCACTCAACGATTGTCGGTTCTCCGACAAACGTGTCCAGCCCATTGCCACTTCAGTCTGCTAACTTGAAGAGCAATGTCGGTGACTCTGGTTCTCCGGCGATACGGACAATATACTGCACGGCATACACAAACTTAAGTTTTTCCGTATACCGTCGCGATGAGGTGTAGGTGTATGTATTGTGGGTAGTGTGTTTATTATGTGTTTACGAACCAATACGACATTGGACATACACCTTCAAGACAAGTCTGCACTTTTCTTAAAGGCCGGCAACGCGGCTGCAATGTCTATGACACTGGCGGACGTCTATGGGCGGCGTGGATTGCTTTCCATCAGGTGACACGCTTGTTCAAAGTGGTCCATGAGAAAAATGTCTGGGAGCCTCCGTGCTAAACGAATGTGAACAATAATCAAACATCTCTCACATAATAACACTTTACTCACCCAATGTTTTGAACGCTCTAATGAGAATATCAATGTGATATATGTTACTGAGCTCTACGATCGCCTCCTCGTTGAGCTCTTTCAGCGTCTTCTGGGAAGACACGAGAGCTCCATTGCGCCACCTACGACGCAGATCGCCCACGCGGCCATCGCGGCAGTTGTTCCTGGCGTGATTGCCACGGAACAGTGCCTGTCATGACGAGCAAATTATTGTAGTAGCTCATATTAGAGACGCAGGTGTAGGCACACCAACAAGGTGGACCGTACACAACAACGTAGATATGATTGATAATTTTTGAAACGACAGTGTTTTAATTTTATTTATTTATTTGGATACATTAACAATGCCATGTTGCAATAAATACTTGTCTAGAACGCCATGTTTTATTTCTTTGTGTTGCCAATATAAATGTATAATAGTAACACACGCACGCACGCGCGCACGCGCCCGCACTCACCAACGCACGCGCGCACGCACGCACGCGCGCACACACGCGCACACACACACACTTTAATATATAATGTTTGAGGTTTTACATTCATTTCATAGATATTAATAATTAATTAGAAATAAGGGAAAGTTGAAATCTAGTGACGTGAGACAGGCGCACGCCTAGTTCAGGCACTAGTCCGCCACATGTGTATTATTTTCCCTCTATATTGTAACCTATGTATGCAACTTTGTGATGTCGAAATAAATGATTATTATTTTATACATACAAACAAATAGTCACGCCTGTCTCCCTGTAGGGTTAGGCAGAGACCACAGACCTCCATCTGCTCTCTGCTACGATCCCGACACACCTTCTTTGATTCCTTCACACTCATCCATCCTTTCTCTCACATTCATCGCAGCGAAAAGGGTCTCCGTTCGTCGCTTCTCGTCTTCGTGGGAATCAGGACGTGACGGGTGGCGAACCACGTCGCCGTCATTTTTCAACAAATTTGGTATATTAAATTCGTCTTAGTGAATCCCACGAGCCGCAAGGGAGGATGGAGGTCAGCCCCAGCAGAGCCCTGCATGCTAAGGTAAGGCACCATAGTACCCGGGGGGGGCGATCACGGGACGGTCGGCACACTCGCGACTAAGCTCGCCCCTAGCCCCGCATCCTTTGGCACGGTAGACCGTGGATTGGCGGTATTATTATATGACATATAATAAATGGATCAGTGATATTTTTAAAATAATAAAAAGACTCAATTACCACCTTTAAAAGTAAATTTTCATTGTTTCTTGTTAAAAGTTGTTAGGTCATTGATTGTCTTAGTTTTAAGTAGGTCACTGATCCATTCGCTTTCCGTCCTGTGTCCCGAGTTGTTCAGTCTAACGATGATAAACATTTATTTTTATGAATGTATTTTTAATTTGAACATGATACTTGAGAATTTTTTTTAAATTTTACTTTCAAAACTTTAGTTTAAAAAAAGAGTTTTTGTTGATGGCTTTACGTAGAACCAGTTCTTTAAACTTGAATTTTACATATTGGTTTTTTAAGAGAAAAAGAATATCTGTATATATAAAAAAAAATAATGGAGAAATACCTACCTGAATCTTCGATGCAGCCAAATTCAATCTTCGCTCTTCTTTACTCTTTACAAGATTCTCTTTTTTTAACTGGACTTCCTTTCTAACTAGGTAACCTCTTATAACAGCTTGTAGCTTTATTATAATCGATCTTTTCTGTACAAAATCACATCGCATCAGTCTCGTCAAGAGTTTCTCTCTCCACAATACCTGAATGTATACGACTCGCTTTCTCAATTTTTCATACCTCGATTTTACTAGATAACATTTAACATTTTTCTGTATACAAACGGCAGCCGCGTGCCTCTGCAGTTTCATTAAATCCCTGTGCCTCTTCAATCGGTAAATACACTGGATGGATATAACTGCAGAACGGATTTTCACGAAGCGCCTTCTCTGTATATAGCTTCGAACGTACGCTTGCAATCTTATGATAGACACTTTCATCTTCAAGTACCTTTGTTGTTGAATTTTAGCTTCTCTATACAGACGATAGTGTTTTTGAATTACTTCCGTCGCCCTTTTCATGGCAATGTACCGTCTGCATTCTATATACATGCGGACAACTGACTGTACAATAATTATTCTCCTTTTGTGTTCTATAAAGTCGTTTCTACATTTGCGGGCAAGTTTGACTGAAGTGTACCAATCTTGGATTGTTTCAGCTGCCGCCTTGCGTCTAGTTTGACGCGATACATTCCTCGCTCTCACCGTGCGTTGCACATAAATAGCCGCACTAAGCAAACGCAAATAATCTCCTCTTACTCTCTTTGCTTCTTTGCTCGCTCTGTAATACTTCTGGATGACGATAGAAGCCGTTCTCATTTGAATGAACTCCTGCCTTATCTTTTTGCCGAGCAAGAAGGCCCTGTAGTTTCGCTGAATGCGCACCACTGCTCTCAAAGTACTCTCATATTTATTTCGTTCTACCCTCATCAGTTTACGTGCTATATATCTTCTTTGAATGAGAACAGTGGCTGATCGCAAAGATATGTAAGCGCTTTTGGCTTTCTTCATTGCAAGATGAGCTCTGTACCTCTGTTGTAGTTTTATAGTAGTATTTCTTAGTCTTAAATATTGATATCTCAGTTCAGTTCCAACTTTATACGTTCTATATCGCGTTTGAATTAGGGTACACGCCTTGATTGTTATCAAGTATCGAGCTCTTGCGTGTTTCATTAATTGTTGTGCTCTATATCTTCTTTGAATTGCGATCGCGGCCGT
The DNA here is from genome assembly GCA_031353405.1 of Baronia brevicornis. Taxonomy (NCBI): domain Eukaryota; kingdom Metazoa; phylum Arthropoda; class Insecta; order Lepidoptera; family Papilionidae; genus Baronia; species Baronia brevicornis. Next base: position 605,890 of record JASFAT010001701.1, on the reverse strand, counting down.
TTTTAGCTTTGAATATGCCTCTCTCTGCTTCCTCATTGCAATCAAAGCTTTGTATTTTCTTTGCAATATGATTGCCGATCGTCTCAATTGCAAGTACGCCTTGCGTTCATTCCTCATTGCAAACAATGCCCTAACCTTCCTTTGGATGTAAACAGTCCACGTTTTTATTTGTGCGTATTGCTGTTTGACTATTTGCGTTTGTCGATATCCTCTGTAATAACTTTGTATGAGCATCGTTGCATTTCTAATTCGCAAATAATTGTCTCTTTGTTCTTTCCGCGCTATGTGGGATCTGTAATACCGTTGTATTGTAACAGTGCACGACCTAACAACAATATATTCCCGTCTCACTCTTTTCATGATCAAGTAACTTCTGTAATATTTCTGTATGCAGATTGTTGCTGTTCTAACGCGGGTGTATTCGTGTCTGACTGTTTTGCCTATTATATAAGCTTTATATCTATGTTGGATAGTCAAGCACGCTTTCTTAGTTTTGTCATATTGTTCCCTAACTTCTTTAGCCGTTTTGTGAGCTCTAAACCAATTTTGAATTTTTATGGCGGCTTCCTTCTTTTTGATGAACATTGTGCGTGCTCTTTTACGTTCTAAGTGAGCTCTGAATATATTCTGAATGACAATACATGAGTGTTTTAGTTTCTCGTATTCAGACATATCTTTACGCATCATCGATAGTGCCCTGTATCTCATTTGAATTGTTACGGCGGCTTTGCGTAATTTTTGGTAGCTATTTTTATAGAATCTCATCAAAATCAATGCTCTATATCGTCTTTGCAACGTAATTGTCGCCGTTTTAAGCTCCATATATCTGCGTTTTTCCACTCGCATTATAAGTAGACTCTTGTAATGGATCTGTATTGTAATGGCTGATTTTCTTAGCCGTAAGTAATATCCCCTTTCCAACTCAGCCAATTTATAGGAGCGGTAGTGTCGTTGAATCAAAATAGCGGATTTGCGTTGACTCAAGTACAGGCTCCTGGATGCCTTCATGGCTAAGTGAGCCTTATAGTGGTTCTGAATTACAACAATTGCTTTCTTCAGTTCTGTGAATTTATTCCTCTGTTTTAACATTGCCTGTCTGGCTTTTACTCTTCTCTGGACTTTAATTATTATATTTCTACATTTATTGTATATCATTCGTTGTCTATTGCCCCTATATATTGCTTGTGCCTTAATAACAATTTTTCGCAACAGCAAGAAATTCGTTCGTTCTTTTCTCATTTGAATCAGAGCTATATAACGATTTTCAATGGTTCTCACTGATTTTTTGTATGTTAAAAAGATTTTTCTCTCCCTTGTCATTCTGTATACGCTTTGAATGACAACTACGCTTTTGATTTTCATTGATAAACTTTTAATCAATTCCCTCATTTTCAATTTGCCTCGGTACTTTTCTTGGATGTAACACGCCGACTTCTTCAATCGGAGGTAGCGTTTTCTAGCAATGACGCACCGAATTATGCTCTGTATTCGTATAATATTTCGAACGCACAATTTAAACTGTTTGTAGCAAAGCCATCTTCTCACGCATGCTTGAATTATTGTGGCCGCTCTACGTCTTGCTTCATCACGTTGAGCACGCAGTTTTTCTAGAACCATTTGAGCAGCTTTTATTCTCTTTATCCTTCTGTACCATTCCTCTATGGTTATTACGCTGGATTTTTGTTTCAAAAACCTCACACGACAAAGCTTTCTTCGGATGTTTTTCTGTATTACAACCGTTGCATTTGTGAATTGTTGCTTTCTAAATGCAACCATGCGCTTGTTTTGTATCCTACGCCACCATGTCTGAACTATATTCGCTGCCATGTTCAGACGTTCTTGCTGTTTTTTCTCCTGCTTCTGCTTCTCAACTATTTTCGCGTATATTTTCCGCCACCATATTTGTAATACATTCGCGGCCTTCTCAAACAACGGTGCTCGGAACACGTGTATCAGTTGCCACAGTAGAGACAAAGTTTTCTCTCTGTGGCCATCGGCGATATCGTATGCCGTGATTTCGCCGACGATCTCGAAGTTGGCTTCCTTTAAAGCTGTTAACGCTACTTGGACATTGTGCTTTTTCTGTAGCCTCGATATGGCCGGCGCTCTCATCTGATTCAAAAGCCCGTCTTTCATCAAAATGATTTCCATCACTTTAGTCAATCTCACTCCGTCCCTCAAATCAACGGCTATATTGTGTACGGCGTATTTGTATTCGTCCAGAAACGACTGTTTGTGAGTTACCACGTATCCAAGAGTGCGCAAGTGCTTCGTTATATCACCTACGCCTTTAACCAGTTCCCTCGTAAAGTGAATTATGATTTCTTTACTTTCTTTGCAGATAGCGTTCCTGCAAAACAAACACGGATCGTGCGAAATCAATTTCTTTTGCTTCGCTTTGTCCAGAAAGAATACAAGCATAAAGAACTTCTTTAGGGTAAACTTCTTAATAGCTTCCATATATGCGGGCAAAAGAATATTCGGCACGGCCGACTTTGAGTGTTTGTTTTTCATGAAGGGATTTTTGAACATACGCTGTATAATAAATGTTGTTAGGCCTTCGATGTCGCTATTGGATTTCAACGGTATGACAACTCTATAAATAGCCTCCAAACCAATGCGAAGCCATAGAGGATTATACGATAGAATTATCTCCATTATAATTTTTTGCAGCCCCACGTCTAAATGAAGATTTTTGTCATTCCGAATGGCTATGGTCTTTTTGTCGATTTGACTGTGTAATTTTACTATCACTTGGGCAATTTCGGGGCTTAGAAGCAAAGCTTTTGCCGATCTTCTCAGACTTTCTAGCCTGTGACTATTATGATAATGGCTGCTCACTTGTTCCTTCGTTGGGGCAGCTGGTATTTCTTTGTTCCTATTCTCGATCCATGCTTTACCTATATCTATTTTCTTTTCAATATTGCAATCCAGATCAGCTGGCGGGGTCAATATACAATTCAACCATCTTTTGAACTCTCTCTCATACTTCTCTACAGCTTGTTCGTCATAGTAATATGTAGATGAAAGAAATGGGTCAACCGTGTATGACTGTGAATAAACATTTCCCACCGTGTTGAGTGATATATTTTGATTGGTGCTTTTATTGGCAACATATGTGGCGTTTGATACCTTATTGGGAGTTGTGTTTTTATTTTTGACCTTCACAGCTTTTTTTGAGACAGGCATAGGCACCTTCCAAAGTTCTGGTTCAGCTCTTACAGCTTTTTTTGACCACGACTGCCTTCCGAGAGTAGATGTAGATGATTTAGTTTCACTATTTTTATCGAAAGTGCGGTTAAAAGTGAAGGTAGTCGTATGTTTCTGTGTTTGCTCCAGGATCTGAGTTTCTGAGATTTGATCACTTTCTTCCGGAATGGATTGTAGGGGCGGAGTGAGCGACCGGGGAGGCGATCTCAAATCGTTTTTTGTATCAGCGTGCCACATGTTTTGTTCGATGCAATTTGTATTATATTTATCGGTGAAATCTTTATAATTTTCTCCAAACAATTGTTGTCTGGCCAACTTTTGAGTTTCTTCTCGTTTACTATAAGGTTGATTTTTCAATTCAAAGTTTAAATAGTGAGGTTCGACGAACACGTATGGAGACTCTTTTGTGTATGTGTCAGAGCTTAGTTTGTTTAACATCGAGTCGTTTATTAGTTCTTGAGTTTCATTACTCATTTTGTGAAAAATTTTTTTCTCCGTCGAAAAACTTTGACGATACGAGAGATCACTGATACGCGAAAAATCTGTATTGAATGTAAAATGATGGGCGTTCATTTCTTTTGGCGAAGAAGTGTTTGGTATTATACTTCGTACGGCTGTAGATTTCTCATTCTCCGTTTTGAGCTTGGGCGTAACACATTTAATGGGTGGTTCGGATATTATAACATCGACTATGGAATGAGTCTCGTTTTCTTTATTTGACATTTTGATATCAAAAACATCATCAAAGTTGCTAACAAAGTCAATATTATTTATGATTTTTGTCTCTTTATTTAATTTATCATATTCTGCTGACAATGATTTCAATGGTGTGAAGGTAAGGTTGTCAAATATATCTGTCGCGGATGTTTCAAAGGCTTGTCTGTTTGATGGTTTCAAAACATTTTGCCTGACTGGGCTGTTTGTTGTATTTACGCATCTGATGTCTGGTGACTTGTTATAGGTGTTTTTAAAATTTGAAAATATTTCCGATGTGTTAAAATTCAATTCATCACTTGAAGGAGAGTCAAAGGGACATTTAATTACGTGTGAGTCAACAGAGAAGCCCGCTGACGGGAGGTTCTCTTTTTCCGTTCTGATTATTTTGTAATGAGTTGATTGACGCCTATCAACGGTAACTTCGACTTGAGAACTCTTACAGGTTATTGAAAGTTTCTTCTTTAACACATCTTTGGGCGACTTCTTCTTTCCTTTTTTCTTTATTTTACCAGGTGATATGGCCTTCTTTTTGACAGTCTACAATTTAAAAACACATATGTATATTTAACCTTTCTATTAGTCCTAAGCATGGTGGGAATAGAGAAATTCCAGTCTCGAGGAATGAACATTAACCCACCACACTTGTCCAAAACCGATTTATTAGGGCACCCTGACCCAGCATAGCTATTCCACTATTAAAGTGAACACAAAACCAATAAGGAAAAGGCCGCTGTGAAATAGACAGATAGATGCCTGAGATATGTTTTTCAAAAGGCACACAGAAAGTATAACAGTGGGATGGAGATTAGGGTCTAAAAACAAAATAGACTATGATCATCATGTTTGCTGGATACAGGCCTCCCATTTATCTGAAATAGACCATACATTTTTAAAAACTAAAAAAATTATGGTGTGAATCCATAGTTCCCAAAGTGGTCCAAGTGGATCCACGGGGTCCACGGGTGACTCGATGGTGGTCTATGTTGGCGCTACAAACAAATGGGGATTCACATTTCGTAAGTGGGGGGGTGCACGAAAATTTATCTGCTTTCGATAGTGAAGAACTAAAATGTTGGCTCGACTTCGCCTATCAATCCCTACCTTCAACAATCACTTTTTCGATTGGCCAACTTTACTTTTTTGACATCCACTCACAGCACAATCAATTAATTAATTAACCAAATCAATTCTCACTTTTTTTTCGAAAACATAATTCGCGGTTAACTAAAAACGTGGTTGAAACTCGGCCGCAATGCAAATTTCCATATTCAGATCTAATCTTCATATTTTTTGTCGAATTTTGGGAATATAGTTGAAATGTAGCTGCAGGGGGTCCACCAGAACCAGCTAAATTTTGACAATGGTCTATGAGAAAAAGTCTGGGAACCTCTGGTATAAATAATATAAAGCCTTTCAATTATTTAAAGCATAATATAACAACTGCAAAATTATAACAAGTGAAAGGGGTATCAATGTGGGTTAAATAAGTACTAATATATCATCCCCCCCCCCCCCCGGCGGCTCCATTTCTTCTTAGGAATGGATATTAACCTATCATGTTTATCTAATGGGGATTGGTGGGATAATCAGAGTTAGAATAACTTTCTATAGGCCATACATATATTTATTCCGATGGAGGGGTTGAACTGGCGACCGTTGATTCCATAAGTAGCAGCCTTACCACTGAGCTACTTGGGCATACAGTATCTAATTTGTGTCATTTGTGTTTTGAGGATCACATTTGCAGGCATGTGGTAAGCTTGTCAAAAATCACTATCTATCTTTATATTTATATATCTTTTTATTTTTTCATTTATTATTTACTGTTAACTATGTTTTTAACACTGTCCATCCTACAGTTGTCTGGAAGAAATCTATATTAGCGATAAGACCACAATTTGTATATAAATATTACAATCAATAATTGTATAACTTTGTTTTTGGTGTACAATATAGAATATATCTATCTATCTACCTATGTTTGTCATGGCATGATGAGGTCCATAAAGTTAGCAGTACTACTTTGATAATTTAACCGATGCATTGTGTTTCACGCTGGAAAAAAAGAGTCAACAATATATCTCTTCAGTTAGCCATGTATCTATCAGAGAACTGTTTGAAGTAGACAAGTACTGGAAACCAGGCCTTTAGACTGTAGATGTATCTATCAGAGAACTGTTTGAAGTAGACAAGTACTGGAAACTAGGCCTAGGAAAAAACATACCATTACAGATTTAAGAATGATAATCACATCATATCTTCCTCTGTTTTCATCAGTGAAGCGTATAGTTTTTCTTGATGCTACTGGCTGCATTGGTGTCCAAATTATACTTATACAATAACATGTTTCCGGTTCCAATGTTAAGGAATCCTCAGGTATTTGGATAACGAGACCAGTTGGTAGAGATTGTTCAAAGATAATCTGAAAAATAAATAGGTTTTAAAATTTAAATATTTTAAGAAATACTCATAAAATGTTCGGCCACATCTAAGCAAAACTAAGTCTATGAAGAAGCAGGCATATCACCATGTGGTAAGGCATCATGTCTGCTCATAGATATTTGCAACACAAAAGCACATGTGTAGTCTAACTTATGATAAGGTAGGATATAATGGGAAGACTAAGTGGTTAAGTAATAGGTAAGAAAAAGGTAAGTCAAGGATGGGGAAGCATATGAGTCTCTGGTTCTCAATTAATCAATCAACAACCTGCGGCAGTCCATTGCTGGACATAGGCCTCCCCCATGAAGCGCCACCTAGCCCAATCTTCGGCTTCACACATTTAGATTCTGCCAGCCACCCTGCGCATGCATGTCACACCATCTAGCTAGGGGGCATTCCACACTATATTTACCGAGATGCTGTTTCTACTCCAGCACACATTTGCTCCAACGATTGTCGGTTCTCCGACAAAAGTGACTAGCCCATTGCCACTTTAGTTTGCTAATTCGAAAGACTGTGTCTGTGACTTTATTTTTTTGGCAGATTTGTTCATTCCGAATCATATCTACCAGAGTAACTCCTAGCATAGCTCTCTGAGAGACTCTGAGCTTGTGAATAAATGAAGCACAGTAGAAAAGCTACTATTTATAAGCTACTTTTTTATAAATAGCTTAACTGTATAAATCACACTGAACATTAAATGTTCAATGCTTTGTTTCATAATGATTATTAAGTACTCCAGAAAACTACACAATTGCAGCATGCAAGTGGTCTCACAAACGGTGGAAATAAAATGTTCTTGCTTACAGTGGGTTTATAACTTCTTTCTCTGTCTGCCCTCTATGTAATATAATATAATAGTAGTATTTATAGTTAGTGATTGTAAACCAAACAATATTTATCAAAAAGCTCCTCAGAAAAAAAGAAAGCATATTTCTTATTGAAAAAAACTAATAATAAAATACTAGTATTTAAGTACTTACGTGTTTTATTTTATCAGTTGGATTATATATTTCTAAGATACGTTCACAAGAACTTCCAATAACAACATTTTCGAAAATAACTTGTGGCGGTTTTGAGAATGGAGCAAGTATAAGTTGTGGACATTCTTCTTGTGTAGAGTTTTCGGACACTACTTCAAGCCGTCGTACTCGTCTCAAATGTTCTGGGGTATTTTCAATCTAAAGAAAACAATAGCTGTCATATAACGAAGATAAATATGAATAAAAAACATTTTTAAACTACTCGCCTGAAAATACATATTTTTTATTTAACACACACACAATTAATAATATTTTTTCAACATGAGGTACACATGCTTAAACACAAATATATATATATAGCACGTTATTACTACTTGCAAAGTGTAAAATTACATTTACTTCGCATAATATCATTCAAATTTAAAATCAAACTGAACTGCAGAAAAGAAACCGTTATTTAGTTTGCTGCTTCAGTGTTACCAGATCACTTAAATAAAATAGTTCGTAAAGCTAAACAACACTTTATGATCAAAATTTTTTCATCAATATTTTAGATTTGTTTAAATAAATACAACGTAGCCCAAATTATTATACCTACTTGTTTTCTATGTATATTAAGAATATTCTTTAAGGTTTCTGTATCTCTATTACTATGATTGATAGTCAAAACTTCGTAAATAATAAAGTAAAGATGAAAGTCGAATACAATTTCTTGTCATGAGTTTAAAAAACCTTTATAAGTAACCGAAAACCAAAATAATATACAACTGGACATATTTTGTTAAAGTTCATAATGTTTATAAATACAAAATAATCAATCTATGTATACAGTTACTAATTTTTTTTAATATTATTCATTTTTTTATTTATAGCAACTAGTGAAATTCGGTCAATAAAAACATCTATGGGAATCAAATCGGTTATAAACATATTATTTATCGCGTCAACACTGCCCAATTAGTATAATAATAGATTTTAAAGTTCAGAGATGGCGCTATTACTATAAATAACAAAAGGTGACTAAAATTTTCGTAAAATTGTTTTATTATGTACTTATTTATGTCTTTACGTTGGTTAAGATTTTGACTTAGAGAAATAACATTATTTTTTTTTAATTTTACTCGCATATAGTACTTATTATATTTATGTATAGTACTTATTATATTATAATTATATTATATTTATGAAATGAAAGTAGAAAAAATGTATAAAATTAAATGATAGGTTTATGCTATTAACTATTAGTTTAATATTTCAAATATTCTAAAAGCAATAGATTCTAATCTATTATCTTAAATTTATACATAAGACAGTAACTTTATTAAAAAAGACGTAATATGTGCTACATAATCACAAATCAATATTAAATATATAAATTACCACCATTTCATAAATATGTACAACATAATTTAACCTCATAATGAAAAGTTAAATATGTTCATTTATTTTCTTTGGGTATATGTTTTCTATATCTAATGACTGCTAGTGTACTACAAGTTTTTAATATTTGTATAATTTTTATCCTAGAATAGAGGTTTAAGAAGGATTCTATTATATATTATAATATATATATATATATATATATATATATATATATATATATTATATATATATATATATATATATATATATATATATATATATATATATATATATATATATATATATATATATATATATATATATATATATATATATATATATAGATAAAATGATACTCTATTATATATTATAATATTTTACTTTATTTATTACTATAATTGAATTATATATTAATATTAATATCATCAATGCGTTGCACGGGGTGTGGAAGACCTTTTATATTGTTGTTAAGATAATCACAATCACACTAATATAATTATATTCATAGGTGGGTAGATAGCATGTGTAAGATTTCAAGGTTAATAAGATACACTAAAACAACTTGAATACATTTATTAATAAACTAACATTACTTAAAATTGTATTATTATTATACTACAAGTATAATAATAATAAAACAATACAGTGCGAATGAATAAGCTAGTAGGTTTTTCAGCAACTAGTCTTTTCTTCCTTATTTGAGTCATGATTATGTTGTAAATTTTATCTGTATTCATTTGATATATTTTTTAAATGTCTTTATGGCATGTCTTAGAGTAAATTTGCCAATGTTAATTTTGATTTGACGTTATACAATAAAAACCTATGATTTTTAAGTTATTACGATTATAAATTATGCATGAAGTTATATTTATTTATAAAATTTATAAAAGATATCTTTTGTAAACAACAGATTTTGACGATGTTTCGTCTATTAAAATCTAATTTATGTAATGTTATTATATAATTATAAAATTTTTTAACCTTTACCATAATGTCCCCACTTTCCGTTACCCCAGCCGCTCCAAGCCGGCTTGTTATCACTTCCATAAACTCTTATACCAGATAGGCTTGACCCGTTAATTTCATACATGGCTCCCGCTAGCGAAGGTCTATTATAACTGTTAAGGGACTGAGATTGCCAAGCGCTGGGCAAACTGACGTAGCTTGTCCCAATCACACCCGCTCCACTGCCGTATCTGCCGTAAGTTCCGCTTAGTTTGAATGTAAGAGGGATGTGTATGCTACTCAGGTAGTCCGTACGGACTTTTGGCCAAAATGTCCGTGCTTTTGTTTCAGCTGGTACCTCTTTGTTCCTTCTTGAGACAGGTATAGATGATGCTAAAAATATATCATTGTATTAGATTCTAAGTATTTATGAGCATATAATAGATTCCTATCTATTATATTTCTATTTTTCTCTCCCATTTTTTTATAAATAGAAATTACAACGACCGATTGGCTCAGGGGCGGGACCCTCCGCCCGCGGAGTCAATAGTCGCGGGTTGGATCCCCGCATCGGAATAAATATATGTATGGATTTATAAATATTTATTCCGAGTCTGGTAAACCTCCAATCCGCATTTCCTTTCCTGCGCTTTACTTTCTTCTCTATCCTTTCCCTTCCTCTCCGCCAATCCACGGTCTGCTGTGCCAATGGATGCGTGGTTAGGGGCGAGCTTAGTCACAAGAGTGCCGACCGTCCCGGGATCGGGCACCCCCGGTTACTACAGTGCCTTACCTCAGCATGCAGGGCTCTGCTGGGGCTGACCTCCATCCTTCCTTGCGGCTCGTGGGATTCACTATGACTAATTATAATAAACCTAATTTGTTAAAAATGACGGCGACGTGTTTCGCCATCCGTCACGTCTTGTTTCCCACGAGGGCGAGAAGTGAATAACGGAGAGCCGTTTCGCTACGATGAATGTGAGAGGAAGGATGGATGAAAAGATGAATGAGTGTCGAGGATGTAAGGAAGGTGTGCCGGGATCGTAAGGGATGGAGATCTGTGGTCTCTGCCTACCCCTACGGGAAACAGGCGTGGCAATATGTATGTATGTGTATACTCACTCTCCCCGCTACTGTGGCGAGGTAAGTTTTCATCCGGTTCTAGACTTTGAGACCAAGTGTCTATTGTCAAACCATTGTAACTGGATGGAGCTATAGGTGGACTGGGCGCCAGGAACAGAGCTGGATCGAGTACTGCGCCACGTGCCGCGCAGAGCATCGCCAACATGTACCAGGATGTCAGAAACTGGAACAATTCCACGTTTTATTACTTCACATTTAAATTCATGAAGACATAAATGAACTCCGCTTTTTATAATGTTGTGCAACACCCAAATTTCGGTTGAAAAAAAAAACACAAGTACGATTTAAAACTACGTGATCATAAAAGAAGCTTAAGCTGTGTGTACAGTGATTGTGGGCACATGACCGGTCCAATAAGGCAAAGATAATTGACAATATATCTTGTTAAGTTTTGGCATATTAGTAGCTAACTTAATCTTTTGTCTCGATAGTTTTAAGTTCGATGCAGATTTTGTAATCGATTTAAACTGAATTTCCAATACGCTATACACTTTTTAACATATTCAAGTATGTTTAAATTATCAAGAATCAAAGTAGAAAATATATATTTAAATGAAATCAAATCGGCAATGAGCACATACGCAGAAGCCGTGAATTATGTGACATATTTGACAAGTTCCAGGAAATTCGACTGATGTATGATGATGATTATAGTATTTTTATTTATTAGTAATTCATGTTCTATTATAATATATGTTCTATTATTAGTAGTATATGTTCTTCGAAAACTTAAGGAGTATTGGCGACCACGCCTTTAGACTCAGGAATTTATAGATATCCTCGAAAGTGTAATGTAAGGTATAGGAAAGCTGATTCTGATTTAACATACATACATATCGTCACGTCTGTCTCCCGTAAGGGTAAGAGACCACAGACCTCCATCTGCTACGATCACGGCATACTTTCCTCGCTTCCTCCACACTTATTATTCTCCTCATGCAAGCCCGCCGGTAAAGGGTACTCTTGATCTGGCTTTCTTAAAAATTTCAGCAATGTTGTCATGGTATGCTTTCCGTGGTATTCCCCTACCAACCCTTCCATCCACATTCGCAACGTAAATTTCTTTTGCCAGTCGTCTTTCATCCATCTTCTCTATGTCCCAAACCATCTAAGCATCCCTTTCTCAACTTTTGTCACGTCCTACTCTTTTACTCCACGTCGCTCTCTTATGTATTCATTTCTTATTCTATCATCTATTATTATAATAGATGATAGTATAATACATATAATTTAAAGTGTGTTTTAAGCTGAAGGAGGAGAATAATTGTCATAGAATAAACCTTTCATATTTATTTTTATCTGTCAGTATCTAAAAAAGCAGAATTTTATCACAGTTTTTAAATATTTGGGGTTTTTGAGGACATTTCAAGGACTAGAACACGTAACAGAAGTAAATAACCCGAAACGTATTATTTTTAATTTTGTACGGCGCGAATGGTAGTAATAAAAAAGTTTTTTGACCACAAAATTATTTAGCATGACGAATTGTGCATTCAGTATTATTAAAGATATTTTATTACGCTATTATATCTTTGGATACGTTTTTGATTTGAGCTACATACAATGCAGGTAAATAAAAACACTTATCATATTTGTGTAAACACTTCTCGTATTTGATTGTAAACATTTCTCAAATTTGTCATTTGTGTAACGTATAATGTGTGTACGACTATAATGTGTATTTTTTTAACAGCCTATATACGTCCCACTGTTAAGCACGGGCCTGTCCATTCGGATGTGGATTGGCAGGGTTACCAGACTCGGAAAAAATATTTGTGATCTACATATATATTTATTCCGATGCGGGGATCGAACCTGCGATTATTGACTTCGCTTAATGTGTATACAATATGTCAATTAACGAGTGATACGCCTAAATTGACGACCAATTGGCTCAGTGGCGTAGTTGTCATTTACGGAGTCAATGGTCGGGGGTGTGTATGGCCTACACATATTTATACCGAGTCTGGTTACCCCGCCAATCCGCATTGAACAAGCGTGGTGGATTAAGTCCGTTCGTCCAGAAATGTGGAGGCTCGTGCCTAGCAGTGGAACATATATGGACTGTGCTACAAAATAAAAAACGTTAATTTTAACAACACCCAACCGAATGTATTATTATTTTTTTAAAAATAAAATACATGAGTGTTAAAAATATCAATCTTTCCGAGCAACGTCTATTTTAAGTCATAATTTGAAATCTTTCACTTCTTTTTCTTCCTTGATGAAGTAGAATACATATGGACTGTGAAAGAAAAAATCGTCGAAATTTGTTTTACATTTGGTAAAACCGAAATATGTTAACATTTACGAAATTTCGTCACAGTCCGTATTTCTATAAATTTATCAAAGCTATGTAAGTTGAATAATAGATTAAAATAACTCGAAAGTCCACAATTTATTGGGTTATTAGCAAATTTTATAGTGTAGTGCCTGTTATTCAAATGTGTTTAAAAAACTGATGACAACTATCTACTCTAAATACCCATATTTATTAGCTAGCTTATGGGCTGCTCTGCATACAATTTTTCGTATGCTTATTTTATTATTTTTTTTTAATTTTGAATAAGCACGAGATTTTGAGGCTGGTATCATAGATTGTATTTTTGCCATTAAAAATAAAAAATAAGTTACGTGAGTCTTTTCCCGCCAACTTACAGAAGTTGTTTTTATTTCATTGTATTATGATTTTTTTTTACATTATTACATATTAATAATTGTTAAATTGTTGTTGCGAATTATAATATAGTTCGATTATATATATAGGCCTTCCATATATGTATATTAAATAATAAAATAATATTATATCCAAGCAAGAAAAGCGAAAACGCTACACAGATGTCAAAAAATTGTTATTGCATTTTAGAAACAGACAAAAAAACAGCATTGAAATTGACTGTTTTCAATTGATCAGATACAAGATTCTTTAAGAAATCTTAAAAGTGAAAACTACCACCACCAGAGACTAAAAAGGCTCTGGTGGAAGTTTTCATTTTGCAGTTTACTATAATATGTTTTCGCTTTTTGCATCGTATGTTATATACATATTTAAATTATTAAAGGAGTATAAATACATTAATAAAAGAGAATTACTTACAAACATGGCTCAGTTCTTCTTTTATGATAGACGAGAATGAACACTAACTACAAGTATAGTGGTGACTAGACCGTGTTCCCATCAATACTGACAGGAACTGGGGAAAGGCTTTCTCATTGAGCGGGTTTGTGTATTCACTTGGTTCAAGGACAACTTCTGGTTTGGAATTTTTATAACAGAAGTGAAAGGCTGGGATGAGATAAGGTCATAAGAAAGTTCGTGTTCTATGATTTTAAGTTTCCTGAGTAGTTGTTTTTTAAATTACATACAATTTTCGGACTCTAAGACGACCTTTAAGGAAAATGTCATTATGGGAGTGGGAATGGGAGGGGTAAGGGAGGGAGAGGGTGTTGGGCCTCCAGAGCTCGGTCGCTCACCGTGCGCAGCGCGGTAGCTAAGCTACCACTCAGACGCCGGTTTACTGCGGGTGTGTGGTACTTCTCCGGGTGAGCCGGCTCATTCATGCTATAGACAAATATTATGCACTTCTTGACAAAGTATTCGTCTGCAGCGTAGCTCTACCACTATCGAAATATTATCGGCCTGTAATCGTGTGCGCTTTTGTGCGATTTATTTGAATTACTTTTATAAAACCTTTCTTTTACCACCTTTTTTGGATTGTAAGATGCACCTTTTTACTTGGAAAAATGGACTCAAATTTATAGTCTATATTATAGTCCAAAAGTAATTTTACAATATATTTTTCTCAAAATCGTCTTATATATTTGTTTTGCGTCTTATCGTCAAGTGCATCTTATAGTTAAAAAAACACGGTAATATTTAGCATTGACATAACTACGCTAAAAATACTTAAACGATGATGCAGTTAGTTTGGTGTCATTATCAAATAAAAAAAAAACTAAGTTCATCGACCTGCTTGACTTTGTTGACTCGGTTAGTCAGATTGAGAGTCAACAATTACTTTACTAAGATCCGAGAGAAACCATTTAGAAGAATAATATTGCGTAAACGCGCAATATCGGTATTCTAATTGGTTTTCGGTAGACTTAGAAAAAAAAAACAATAGCCAAATTTTTTTTTGATGTGTTAATCCAACCAACGACTTCTGGGTTAAAAACTTATTAACGGCAAAAGGCGCCCTTTTTAAAAACAAATAAAGAAAGGAACGGAACGTCATTGCGTTTGTTATCTCTGCTCATAGCGATAAATGCCCATGAGATAGTATATTTACTTCAAAATTCAATGGCCCTTTGGGTTTTCTTACATAAATAGAAATAAAAATTTTAAAGTCAATTCCTACTTAACTCTTTCAATTCTCGTTTTTTTCTCGTAAACACTTAATTTCCGTCAATTCTTACTTATTAGATATAACTATTATGCCAGTGTCAAGTAAAATACAATAATATTAAATCTTTGAAATGTCTAGTCAGCTTGTCACGTTACATCTTGATAAAATGGTGGCTATTCTACCTAAACCTTGTATGGACTTTCAGTCAACTTAAAAAGTCAAGATACACGCATTTATTTCATTTGAAGTAATATGCGACTAACAAGTAATATGAACTTATACGCTTTAATTGAACTAATTGTAAAATACGCCACCACAATTAAACCATGTTATTGATAATAATTTACGATTATGAAAATGAAATTAATCAATGAATGAAATAAAAACGCAACGTCACTGATGTAAGTTGGCGGGAAAAGTCAAATTGCTACTTTAATATACTGTTAAATATTTTATATAAGAGAATTTTTTTCCCATATCAAACTAAAATATGTAAAACTAAATTTAATTATTTATTTAATATTTGAAAAAAGTGTATTATCATCAAGTGTCATCCGCTACAAGTTAAAAAAAATGAATATGAATAGATGAATAAAAAGTATTTAATTAAGGATTGCAAATTTGAACATGATATACAAATATATATAGGGAGAGTGTGAAGTAATAGTAAGAATTGAAAAATAAATAAAAAAATACTGAAATCACGTTTGCAGCTCTCCTCATAGAGATAGATGCCCAAAGATTACTGATTACACAAACTCTAATGGCCATTTATGCTTTCTTAGACGAAAAAAGATCGATTTTTCTAGAAGTCTGTGCTAGAGACGTAAATTTAAGTCACATATAAAACAAAAAATCTTGAAGACACACTATCGACAGACGGCGTAGGAGTGGACCTACCAGCTGGTCCGCATCCGGAAACCTGTTTAGTAGGCCATAATATATGCGGGATGAGCAATGGTTCGCCAGATAAAATAAATGGTGTTTTTTCCGGGTCCTTGTTGCTCGAGCACGTTCACCGGTGGAACTAGTTACTCATTTACATTCTATCTCGTCAAAACCATTAAATAATAATCGATTAGTTCAAGGCGAATCTATTATCATTTGTTTTTTAAATTCATATTATAAGTTCACACTCACCTTAGATATATTTATATATCTCGTTCAAATTTTTCAACCATTAATAAAATACCTTTTATTCATTCTGTCCAATTCAAATACATTTTTTTTAATTTGTAGTGGATGACACTTGATGTTAATAAAATTTTTTCAAATATTAATTCATTAATTAAATTAAATTAATAGTAGGAATTGATTTTAATTTTTTTATATTAGTTGTTTTAAATAAGCTAACATGGCATAAAATGAAAAGTTTCAGTGAAAACTATAATATTTTTTTAGGTAAACAAAATCCAGAGCAGTCCTTATTGCTAAAACTGTTATAATAAGCAATTAAATGCTTATGGGGCCAATAATGGATTAAAATTGTATTACTTAACCTATAATAAGTTCAGCAATTCGTTGGCTATTATAGTTGTTAATCTATTATATTTGTATATGCTTGAATGTGTGAGAGTTTACGCATGCGCTTTCTTGTGTGTGTGAAAACAAACTGATAGAATGTGCGTTTATTTATATTTTTTTAATTTGTAATATATTCAGCAAGATTTTTAAAACCCTTTAAATATATCTTTACTAGTATTAAACACATCTAGGGTTCTAAATTGTAATAGTTATTTTCTATATTGTTGATGAATATAGAAAATATTTTACCATAAGTATCCATTGTAGTTCGAAATTAAGTTTAGGAGTGTAATATATGCAGAATATATACAGTAGTGACGGTAGGTCAGTCAGAATTAAAACCCGCCGACAAACCACGTATTTCATTTTGATTTTGAATATCCTGTAATTCCTTACTTTGAGACACTTCATAAATGACTTACAATATTTAGAGGCGTATGCTTTTAAAATTATAAGTTTATTTTTGTGTATGCCAGTAACATATGTTGTAACAAAAAAAAAGTAAATTTCGTTTTTTTTTTACTAAAAGAACGGGCTGTGATTTTTACCGCCAATTTACATAATTGATGTGTTCTTATTTCATTTTTATAATATTATGTTATTATCAGTTATATTGTACAATATAGTTCGATTAAGGCATATAAGTGGAGTGATATGAAATAAATGCGTGTATCGTGACTTTTTAAGTTGACTGCAAAAGTCCATAGAAGTTTTTACTAGAGTGGCTATCATTTTATTAAGAAGTAACGTGACGAGCTAACTACACTTAAAAATATTATACATTTAAAAATATTATACTTGACATTTCTTGACTTTGACTTCATTGACTTATATTTTATTTGACACTGTCATAATTTTTTTGTACTTTTTCTATGCGTTCTGAGTGAACTTTATAATCTATTATAATACATTAGTTATTGTTCCAATTATCTCATTATTTTTAAGTGATTTAAGGTCAGTATTAACGAATAAACGTAATACGTATTATTTTACTTTTATTTATAATTCAATCTGCATACTATATTATTACATTGGGTTGGGCCACCAGATGCTCGATTTCGGTATTTTTTCGATTTCAATTTCTGACTTCGTTGGGAGGATGGGGGAGGATCGCGCAGTCAAGAGAGCGTATGTGGGTCGTCCAACTGGACGATGTCCTGTGGGGCGCCCCAGGTACCGCTGGAGAGACATGATCGAGAATGACTTGCGCAACCTTTAAATCTGCAAGTGGCAGGAGGTGGCGCAGGACAGGGGACGGTGGCGTAAGATCTGTTCGGAGGCCAAGATCCGTTTTGGGTCGTTGCGCCAACAAAGTTAATTAGTTATACTATATTACTTTTATATACTAATTCTACAATTATTTGGAAATCGGTCTGTATTCGGTTTGCTCTTTAGTTTTTTTGTCTTTGACAGGGATATGTATAAATGCAAATAAAACGTCTTGACGCCAAGACGTAAAGACGTGTCCCACGGTGTGAGTTAACGTGTAACCTTGTACCCGACAATGTAACCGTTTTTTAGTTATTAAAAAACGGGACATAATTTCATCCCCACCATCTGGATGAATGGCGATTCAGTACGGTGCGTTTTTCCATAATTTTTTTTCCACGCATCTCTATCACGTTGAATCAGTTACATCTAGCGGTGTTTCAGAACCGTTACGAGATTGGAACTTTTAAAAAAAACAAGCCTACACATTTCTCAACCGGCAACGCTTCTGCATTGCCTATGGCACTGCTGATGTCTATGGGCGGCGTTGATTGCCTTCCTATCCCGTAAAAAATAAATTTATAAAAAACGTACATATATATATTTGCTAAAACATTGTGACGAGCCAATATGCGTCATTATCAAATTATAACAATTTATATAAGTAATCACATTATAATAATTATGGACGGATTACTAATATGGAATAATTAAACATCAAAATTTGTAATAATTATAGTTTTAAGATATTAGGCCTTATGGAAATAGAATTACAAAACTTTAAGCGTATAATTGATGAATATTTTAAGTTATACTAAGATCTGCTACAAATTTAAGCAACAATAGCTCAATGGTGAAGATTAGGCTTACGATAGATGATCGTAGGTTGCATTCTATTAGCTTAGTCAAATTCTAATCATATAAAAACATTGCTAATTTTTTTTATAAATCGTCATCAAACAAAAGTTATTAGATGTTCGTGACTTCAATTGATATAAGTTGCAAGACATTTTTGTATTGAACAAATTTTACTTTTCTTTTATGGCGTCAGCTGATAACTTTTTGCCAGTGTCAAAATTTTACTTTATTAAAAAAAATATTAAGATTTAAAATGGCTGCACAAGTATTTTCTGTCATGCACGTTCCCATTATTTTTTATCATTTCTATCGTGCGATAGTGGTAGAGCCACGGTGCAGACGAATAATTTGTCAATATTTGGCATAATATTTGTCTGTAGCATGAATGGGCCGGCTCGCCCGGGGAAATACCACACTCCCGCAGAAAATCGGCGTCTGAGGTGTAGCTTTGCTACCGCTTTGGTACGGTGGGCGACCGAGTTCTGGAGGCCCGACCTCCCCTCATTCAACCCCTTCCCCTCCCATTCCCACTTCCATAATGACACCTTGAAGGTCGGCAATGCTTCCGCACTGCTTATGGCGCTGCGGATGTCTATGGGCGGCGTTGATTGCTTTCCATCAGGCGACATGCCTGCTTGTTTGCCTTCCTATCGCACAAAAAAATACTTTTTATCATGACGTTTTTCTGAATCGCAAATTCGTCACAGAAACAAAAAACGAACTAGTCCCCTTAATATTAAGAATATGGTCACACAATACATTTGTAAACAAATATAAAACGAGTTATTTACATTGAAGTGGTCTCATATAGTTTAAATCATGGAAATTGTCACTGATGAGGCACCGAAACGCGATTTAAACATCGTTTGTCGTTAAGTAATTCATACATCAAAAATTAAATCAAAATATTATCAAATTATTTTTTTTTTATAAATTACTGCAAAGTTTCTTGCCACATTGTGTTTTTTTATCGTTATCTTTCGATCGAGTCGAACTTTATTATTATTTTACTTGACACTGGCATAATAGTTATACCTAATTGACAAAGGTGAAATCTGTTGGTTTCTTGCAAGTCGAGTTCTGGTGTAATTTTTGGTAGTTCTCAAGTACTTTCATCAAAGCAACGGAAGAAGCAAGAAGCGGAGTTATCTCTTTTGTGTTTTGAGTGTTGACACTGGCTGATTTTACTGATAGTTTTTTTTTTATTTTTTATGGGGTAGGAGGGCAAACGAGTAAGCGTGCGCGCACCGCAACACCGCAGGAGACGCGGAAGCGTCGCCGGTCTTTTAGGTATGTGTAGGCTCGTTTTTTGAAGGTGCTAATGTCGTATCGATCGGAAAGACCGCCGAAGGTAGCTGGCTCCATAGCATTGGTGGTGCGTGGAAAGAAGTTTCGAGAGAAGCGCACCGTAATAAAGTAATATTAGTCATAAACAAAGAATTCAATCAAATTGAGAATATCGAGGTTATGTTTGTGAAACTTATTTTATGTCAGTCTCGTGACCTTAATAAAAATATTTTATGACCTAGGCATGAACGTAAATGTCTGAGAGTAAATGCTACTTATACTCTACACTGTATAAAGCACGATAAAAATGCAAAAATGTGGGCCCACAACCTTCTTTGTTTATTTTTTTAGCGGTAGAGCCACGCTGCACACGAATACTTTGTTAAAAATGGCGTATTATTTGTCTGTAGCAAAAATGTGGGCCCACAGCCTTCTTTGTTTATTTTTTTAGCGGTAGAGTCACGCTGCACACGAATACTTTGTCAAAAATGGCGTATTATTTGTCTGTAGCAAAAATGTGGGCCCACAGCCTTCTTTGTTTATTTTTTTAGCGGTAGAGTCACGCTGCACACGAATACTTTGTCAAAAATGGCGTATTATTTGTCTGTAGCAAAAATGTGGGCCCACAGCCTTCTTTGTTTATTTTTTTAGCGGTAGAGTCACGCTGCACACGAATACTTTGTCAAAAATGGCGTATTATTTGTCTGTAGCAAAAATGTGGGCCCACAGCCTTCTTTGTTTATTTTTTTAGCGGTAGAGTCACGCTGCACACGAATACTTTGTCAAAAATGGCGTATTATTTGTCTGTAGCAAAAATGTGGGCCCACAGCCTTCTTTGTTTATTTTTTTAGCGGTAGAGCCACGCTGCACACGAATACTTTGTCAAAAATGGCGTATTATTTGTCTGTAGCATGAATGGGAAGGCTCGCCCGGGGAAGTACCAAACTCCCGCAGAAAACCGGTGTTTGAGTGGTAGCTTAGCTACCGCGCTTCGTACGGTCGAACACCCTCCCCTTTCCACTCCCCCTCCGATTTCTACTCCTAATCCCCCTCCCACTCCCACTCCCATAATTTCACTTTCCTTTAAGGTCGGCAACGCCTCCGCACTCCTTATGGTGTTGCGGATGTTCATGGGCGGCGTTGGTTGCTTTCCATCAGGTGACACGCCTGCTCGTTTGCCTTCCTATGCCATAAAAAAAAATTCTTGATATTATTTATTTTATGAATGGTTGGTGTATTTGTTTACAATAAGAAATGTATTTTATGATAACATGTCAATACAATCGTATTGGTCCTGTACTCGATACTAGTCTCCTCAAACGTAAGATGTTCTAATCTTCACGCTTAGGATTGAGAACGGGTGGGGGGAGGGTGTTGGGCCTCCGGAACTCGTCCGCTCACAGTACAAAGGAGGAGTGTGGTACTTCAATTTCGAGCCGACCCATTCATGCTACAGACAAATATTATGTCATTCTTGACTAAGTATTCATCTGCAGCGTGGCTCTACCACTAGTAAGTAAGTCTGTAGGTGCTGTTGCCCATTTATTAGTATATTATTGCATAGTCGCCTCATACGGGAACCGTACTCATATGGGTCGCGGGTTCGATTCCCACATTGGAATAAATATATATATGATTTTATGAATATTTATTCCGAGTCTAGTAACCCCGCCCCCAATCCGCATTTCCGTTCCTGCCGTTTCCTTTCTTCTCTATCCTTTCCATTCCTCTCCGCGAATCCACGGTCTGCCGTGCCAAAGGATGCGTGGCCAAGGGCGAGCTTAGTCGCAAGCGTGCTGACCGTCCCAGAATCAGGCTCCCCCGGGTACTATGGTGCCTTACCTCAGTATGCAGGGCTCTGCTGGGGTTGACTTCCATCCTCCCTTGCGGCTCTTGGGATTCACTAACACAAATAAATATACCTAATTTGTTGAAAAATGACGACGACGTGGTTCGCCACCCGTCACGTGAAAAAAATCTCATCGCAAAAACACAATATTATTCGTCTGATTTCGCAGATTTTATCAAAGTAAGTTTGACTGTCCATTTTCATCATCAAATTTATCAGTTTACAGTTTAGTAATAATTTACTCTGGCAGCAAAATAAAGTTTACTTAGTGCTTTTAGTCATTATAAAACTAATAAATAACAAGAAGAAAAGCTCAAGACGACTTTTCCCGCCAACACTTACATCAGTGACGTTGTGTTTTTATTTCATTTTCATAATCTTATATTATTATCAGTTATATTGTTTAATTGTGGTGGCGTATTATGTAATGTAGTTCGATTAAGATGTATAAGTGAAGTGATATGAAATAAATGCGTGTATCGTGACTTTTTAAGTTGACTGAAAAAGTCCATAGAAGGTTTTTGGTAAAATTGACACCATTTTATCAAGACGTAACGTGATGAGCTGACTTGTTACATTTCAAGAGATTGGATATTATTGTATATTACTTGACACTGGCATAATAGTTGTAACTAATTGCCATCAAAGAAAAGAAAAAAAAAAGAAAAAAGGCTCAAGACTTTTCCCGCCAATTAACGTCGGTGATGTCGAGTTTTTGTCATTTAATAATCTCAGGTTATTATTAGTTATATTGTTATATATAATGTTATATATAATGAGGTTACTTGATACAGTTTGATTAAGGTGTAGAATTGAAGTGGAATTAAATAAACGTGTGTATCGGGTCGTTTTAACTTGTCTGCAAAAGTTCATGCAAGTTTTGGTAGAACGCCCACTATTTTGTCGACATTTACTGAATCAACATTTAAAGATACTCGTTATTATTTTACTTGACAACTGGCATAATAGTTATAGCTAATTGTTACCAAAGAAGAAAAAGAAAGACCCAGATTTGAAATAACTGCCTGTAAGACTTTTCCCGCCAACTTACATCAGTGATGTTGTGTTTCTATTTCATTTTCATAATCTTATATTATTATCAGTTATATTGTTTAATTGTGGTGGCGAATTATACGATATAGTTCTCTTAAGGCTTATAAGTGCAGTGATAGAAAATAAATGCATATATCGTGACTTTTTAAGTTGACTGAATAAGTCCATAGAAGGTTTTGGTAGAATAGCCACCATTTTATCAAGACGTATCATAACAAGCTGTATTTACATTACAATATACTTTATTATTTTACTTGACACTGGCATGATAGTTACAACTAATACGTACATACATATCGTTACGCCTGTCTCCCGTAGGGGTAGGCAGAGACCACAGATCTCCGTTTGCTACGATCTCGGCATACTTCCCTTGCTTCCATTCCATTCACATTCATTATTCTCCTCATGCAAGCCCCCCGGTTAAGGGTACTCTTGACCTGGTTTTTCTTAAAAACTTCAGCAATTTGGCCAAGGTATGTTTTCCGTGGTCTCCCTCTACTGACCATCTACATCTACAACTAATTGCCACCAAAAAGGAAAAGGAGTGTGAAAATCTTTACCCTGATGAACATTGCGCTATTTGGGTCATCAATTGAAAAGCAAAATGTCTGTACTTAAATATTACCTTTTATTATTTATAAAATAACTTCAGCATCACAGTTTTCACTCACGTTTTATGTATATAACAATATTGTTAGATTCTAATTACGTATTGTCAGGTCGTATATGTGTTAGCGGCCCCATCCTCTGTAGCCGAAACCACCTCCGTAGCCGTAACCTCCTCCCCAACCGCCTCCGTAGCCACTTCCGTAGCCAAAACCTCGCCCGTACCCATGTCCGCCGTAACCATGTCCACCGTAACCATGTCCGCCGTAGCCGTACCCTCTACCGCCCCAGCCGTGGTGTCCCCACCCTGTTTCCTGACCTTCCAGAAGTTCAGAGGCAGGTGCCGGCTCTGCTGCTATGTTAGCAGCCGGCAGCGCCGACGCGTACGCCAAGCACACGCACATCAATAACCCCACGTACAGGATCTGGAAACAAATGGCAATCTAAATGAAACCGGCCGATTTTTGGAAACATCAAAAATGCAGCTGACTCTGGGCACATTTTGAAAACACAATATATGTATTTGTTATATTAATAATCATGTATGTTTAATGTAATAAATTGTAAGGACATGGAAGTTGGTTATTACATTGAAAATTTGCGTATATTTAACTGTTTGTTAAATTCAATCCTTTTGAAATTATTATAATAATAATAATAATTCTTTATTTGCATAATGTGAGGTGTAACAAGATGAAAAAAGACTTATAAGAGCTCCATCACATTGCCACTTATGGTGTACAAATTTCTTTGATAATTACATACTATTAAAAATTACTAAAACATAATATAATAATTAAAAGATAATAATATAATATTGTATGGTTAATGTATGAAATTTGTTCTGCACTTTGTTACAACTTTTATTTAAAAGATTGTAATTCCCTTTGCGGGCTAAAGGAATTACAATTTGTTTATACTTTTATGTCTTTTATTCAACTAATTTCATTGATATTTTATTTATAATAATTGAAACTACTGCATTTAGAAGTGTTATGGTACATATGTACGTATTGCAATATAAATACATAAGATTTACGCAAAATCGGTTCCACGAAGTCGTAAGACATTATTTTGTTTCATAATTTCCAAAATTAATTTAAAAAGTAATCGAAAAAAAATGAGCAAAACTTTTTTTAATATCGCACAAATGCTATGGACACAAAAGAGGCTCAATTTTTATTGAATTTCAGATTATAAAAATTTAAAATTGATCAAAAATGTTTTAACAGTTTTTTTAATGAACGATACATATGTAAGATATATTCAAGATATACTTTTTTTACATATGTAAGATATACTTTTTTTTATAAATTTATAAAAATAATTTATACAAATTAAACTATATTGAAAATTACTCTCAGTAACACAATAAAAAATAATACGAGGACTTACTGTCTTCATTTTGTCAGAGCTTGTGGAATAATGTGTTTGGTCATTAAATGGACTCCTATTTATTCAACATTGTCGGAACTTGCCAACGACGAATAGCGTCGCGAGAAACTTGATCCGCAAGAATATTGACCTAAGGCAATAAACACATAGTCTGAGTATAATGCCGACAAAAATATTCGCAATTATACCTAATATATGTACATATATTTGCGGGACTTCCCTATCTTTTGTATTCTTTGATGGCAATTAGTTTGATGGCAATGCCAGTGTCGGGTAAAATATAATAATATCAAATATATTGGAATGTATTAGTTTGCTTGTCACATTACGTTTTGATAAAATGGCGGCTATTTTACTAAAACCTTCTATGGACTTTTTTAGTCAACTTAAAAAGTCACGCATTTATTTCATTTCACTTATACGTCTTAATCGAACTATATTGCATAATACGCCACCACAATTAAACAATATAACTGATAATAATTTAAGATTATGAAAATAAAATAAAAACACAACATCACTAATGTAAGTTGGCGGGAAAAGTCCTTCCCTATCTTTTATTCGCATTATCAATATGAACGTAAAAATAAAGCCCGACGGTTTCTAATTCTATTTGATTGTTTGTTTATGACAAGTAAGTATCAGAAGATTTTGCCAGTGTAAAGTCAGACATGGGAGTCACACTATTAAGTAAAGACTCAAAAAATAAAAATAGAATGAAAAAGGGAAAAACCCGCACCGACTGTTTGTTCAATCGATCTTCTTCTTTGTTGATGTAAAATAGTTGCACCATTGGGTGTTATTTAAATATTTTTCACCATATTATGTCTCAAATATGGTATCGGTCTAATAGATCTTGCGATGGCATTATAAAGTCGAAAATCCATGATACATAATTTATTTTATTGCCTTAGCTTATACCCCTTAAACGAACAGAAAAAACCATTTGAATTATTTTATTTTAATTACTACGACTTTATCTGATGATGTCGTGAGTTTAATAAATAGAAAGTATGCTGTCATTGTTGTAAATTTGCGTCAACTTTGCCTCCATTTCTAACGTTTTCTTTCAATGGTTAAATTATGATATTGTTTATATTCTTATTTTATTTTATATATTCACGCCTATCCCCCATAGAGGTTGACAGAGACCACAGAGCTTCATCCGCTATCATTCATCGCAGCGAAACGGCTATCCATTGGTCGCTTCTCGCCAACATGAGAGTCAGGACGTGACAGGTGGCGAACCACGTCGCCGTCATTTTTCAACAAATTAGATATATCGTCTTAGTGAATCCCACGAGCCGCAAGGGAGGTTGGAGGTCAGCCTCAGCAGAGCCCTGCATGCTAAGTCAAAGTACCATAGTACCCGGGGGAGCCCGATCCCGGGACGATCGACACGCTTGTGATTAAGCTTGCTTTTAGCCACGTATCCATTGGCACGGCAGACCGTGGAAGGGGAAGGCTAAAGAAAAAAGGAAAGGAACAGAAATGCGAATGGGGGGGGGGGTTTACCAGACTCGGAATAAATATTTATAAATCTATACATATTTTTATTCCAATGCGAGGATCGATCCCGCGACCATTGAATCCGCGGGCGGAGGGCCACACCACTCACAACACTCATTATCCCTAAGGGAGTTAAAATCGACATAAAAACAAAACAATGCATAAAATTAACAGTGAAAGTGAATAACATTGACACATATCAACATGCATATTGCTCAACTTGCTTATGTAATAATTATTTTAAACAAGATCATAAAGGTCCCTTGTTGACGGACATTTTTTTTCGACACACAAAGTTAAAGAACCAATCTTTTACTTTGAGCCAAAAAAAGTATATATAAAACAAAAATTCTTCATCGCTACACATCTTTAAAAGACGTTATATGAATTATTACATTACCTTATTTTACACATTTCACACATTTATATAACGTTATTTGTACAAATATGTACAAGCAATATTTATAAAATATTGTTTTCATAAATACACTTATTTATATTTTATAACCAGTGTTTTTTGGATGGATTGAGTTTGTTAACCCTAAAGCCCTTACAACTTCAATGAAGACGGTAACTTTAGCTATATAATTCCTGTTTAGGAGATGATTTTGTTCAACAGAAGAATTTATAGTCTGTTGATGATGATCTGTAATATCTGTATCTGTAATAAAATTTCTGAACCTATATGGATATGATCATTATCTGCTTGAAGCAGCTCATTTCTGGAAACCTATATTAGTCTGAACTATGGCTATTCAGTCTTTGCAAGCAGTTCCACTTATTTTTATAAGTGGAACTGCTTGCAATATATTTTTATAATTTTTATAATCCAGTTATATTTGTTAAAGCGCAAACCACGTTTTCACCGCCTTCAACGATTGTTGGTTATCTGACAAATATAATCAAAACTATATCACTTCAGTTCGTCAATTGTACGGACTATGTTGATTACTTTGGTTTTCCGATGCATTTCTTCGTTTGTTATCATATCTACCAGAGAAACTCCGAGCATAATTATAGTTTGTGAAAGAGCCGGATTGTCGGTAACCATGTTACAGCATCTTAAGAGACATTTTGTTTTCAGCCAGTGAGGTATGGGTAATAAAATATGAATATGCCTTCATGAAAGTATTTCTTCTTTCTTTTTCTAAACTGACATAAGGTTATAAAGAAATAGTTAGAATTGGCGGTCTGCGGATTACAGTCGAGAAACTCCATACCCGATGTATATATATATATATTTGGCCGATTTCCATTGAGTCTTTGCTTGTTATTTTTTTCAACATTTTTTTCTCTATTTAAACCTGAAACTGCTCAAATGTCATATTTGTCTTTTCCCGCCAACTTACATCAGTAACGTTTGGTTTTAATTCCATTTTAATAATCTTATATTAATATCAGTTATGTTTAATTATGTTGGAGTATTATACAATATACTTCAATGAAGGCGTGTAAGTGGAGTGATATGAAATAAATGTGTATATCGTGACTTTTTAAGTTGATTGCAAAAGTCCATAGAAGTTTTTGGTAGAATAGGTACCATTTTATCAAGACGTAACGTGATAATCTGACTAGTAACATTTTAAAGATTTGATGTTATTGTATTGTACTTGAAATTGTCAAAATAGTAATAACTAATTGCCATCAAAGGGAAGAAAGAAAAAATATCATATTATTTTACAATGTTCTTGTCGATTGTATACTTAATTTATGGTATTGTTTAATATTATTTGTTTAAGGCGTAGAAGTGAAATTAAAAAAATGCCTTTATCATGACGTATTTACGTTGATGGCAAAAACCCATAACAAGTTTTGATAAAACACCCGCTACTTTAATAAATCTTAACGTGACAAGTTTAACAGACTTTTCAAGGTACATGTTATTGTTTTAATTAACATTGGCATAATAGTTATGACTAAGGCCACTAACGATGAGTAAGATAAAAATAAAAATTATCTTAAACATATTACAGATAAAATAATACATATACAAAACAACTACCTCCATAGACAATACAAGGAGACAAGACAAGGAACTGAAGCCACTATTATATTTTTATGTTTAAATTATAGTAATTAAGATTTACATTTATTTAACATTATTATCATTTTAACGCATCAGAGAATGTGAATTTTTTTTACAGCGTTCATTGTCAGTGACGTAGCGTAGGTTTCTGCCACCTTGGAGTTATTCAAATTTTGCCGTTCTTATATTAAATATTGAAGTTTTTTATTCTAGTTAATCATTCCTGTTTAATTTTTTTTATATATTCACCCCTATCCGCAGGAGTTGGCAGAGACCACAGAGGTCCATCTGCTACCATTCATTGCACCGAAACGGCTCTCCATTAGTTGCTTTTTGTCTTCGTCAGAATCAGGACGTGACGGGTGGCGAACCGAGTCGCCATTATTTTTCAACAAATAAGGTATATTAAATTCGTCATAGTGAATCCCACGAACCGCAAAGGAGTCAGCCCCGGCAGAGCCCTGCATGCTGAGGTAAGGCACCATAGTACCCGGGGAGCCCTCTTCCGGGACGGTCGGCACGCTTGCGACTAAGCTCGTCCTTAGCCACGCATCCATTGGCACGGCAGACCGTGGATTGGCGGAGAGGAAGGGAAAGGATAGAAAGGAAAGGAAATGTGGATTGGGGGGAGGGGGATTTGTCGGACTCGGAATAAATATTTATAAATCCATATTTATTGCGATGCGGGGATCGAACTCGCCACCATTGACTCCGCGGACGGAGAGCCCCACCACTGAGCCAATCGGTGGTTTAATTTATCTTGTCTTTAACCAGTTTTCTCCACCCGTTACGTTAGAGTTAACCTTGAATTTGTGTTATTTTTTTATGGGATAGAAGGCCAAACGAGCAAGTATGCCGCCTGATGGAAAGCAACCAACGCCTCCCATAGACAACTGCGACACCGTAGGAGTCACCTTGTGGAGGAGGAGTTATGCTGACATTCGTCGGTTGTAGGAAATTCGTGCCCCGATAAGCGGAATGTACCACATGCAGGAAAGGTTAATTGTTGAAAAACATTTATATATACATGTGTGTGTTTATATATATTTAATATGTTCAAAAAAGAAAGAAGGAAAGAAAAACTTTATTTAATAATCCACAAAACAGTGAAGAAACAACAAACAAAGAATATGCATATAAAATAATAAACATTATGATCAAGATTGCTTACTATACTATATATTAAAAAAATACACAGAAAAATAGACTAAAATTATAAGATACAAAAATATTAAAAAAACAAATAATAATAATATACTATGTCAACTATATTGCAGTATGTTGTGCGTCTGTGTGTGTATAGTGTATGAGCGTGTGTACATATGTGAGAGACAAAAGAGTATATTTCGTAATAATTATTGTATACTGATGGCCCGGAACTTCGTTTAACCTACAATTCATGTTCCCCTGTATTTATATTCTCCTGGTATGTTAGTGCTTAGGTATGCAGTACTTTTCAAAATCTCACAAAAGAAACGACAGTTTTGTATGACAACACGTCCGTTAGACAATAAAGCCGTCACGAACGCCATCTATTGAAACTAAAAGGAAGAAAAAGAATTTTTAATTTTTCAAGCCTGTTCGTTTGTTTTTCCTATATTTTAGTATTCTTATACCTTCCCTGTATTAGTGCGAAGAATATAAAAAAAGAATATTCAAATCTGTCGAGCCGTTTTTCAGTTTTAGCGAGACTAACAAAATATCTCTCCATTTATACACCGTGACTTTTTAATTATCCGAGAAAACTAAAATTCGCGTTTGTAAAAATATGAATGTCAGTAAGTAACATTCAAATATTATAACGTTCGTACAAAAATATTGTTTTATGGGACTTCAAAGAAATCCTGTAAATATTACGCGACCAAATTAGGTTGGTTTGGGTGCAGTTCATATTGGAATGATAATGATGTCTATTTGAATTAGCAAGATTTTTTGTTGTATAATTTTTGGTATATATTAAGGCCATTTTTAAAAATTTTATTTCTTCGCCAAATTTAATTTATATCGATACCTGACTATATTACTTAATTTTCTGGGGTAATTAAAAAGTCACGGTGTATATACTATTGTATATATAAATGTATATATAATTATCTGTTCTATACCTTAACACTAGCACATCAAACAAATCAATGATGATTATTGTTTACTCATGACATCTCCTCATAATGAATCACTCTATAACATTATTTAAATAACACTTAGTCCATGTTAATGACTAAGATTCAATTACTTTACCGCGAAATGGTCATTATCTAATGGGAGAATCGCAAGTTAGTGATTCCTTGATAGTATTGCGTAACTGCGACATCTTCTGGGAAGTCCCAGAAGTGTCTATCGTGTCAACTTTTTATTTTACAGCTCATAATTCCATTTCTCAAGGATCGGGTACTGGATGAGTATTTTTTTTTACGAACGGAGAGCACGAAAAGCACATTGACTTACTCGTACTATTGGGTTGTGTTACACGTTATCAATAATTGGAACGTTATTCTTGTTTTTATATTTTTTATGAGATACATACATACGTTAGGCAGAGGCCACAGATCTCCATCCGCTATGATCCCGACACACCTTCCTTGCTTTCTTCACACTCCCCATCTTTTCATCTATCCTTGCTCTCACATTCATCGTAGCGAAAGGTCTTTTATGAGATAAGAATTTGTAAATAAACTCCAGAACTGCTGCATCTCGCGAAGGAGATGCAGCAGTTCTGGAGCAGAGTTGTGCTGTATTGGCTGCCACCCTTAGTAAGTCGGAGAGGCACTCTTAGAAGAAAGAGATGAGTTAGGAGTACACCATAGGTATTACGGAAGCGTTGCTGGCCTTTAAGGTATGTGTAGGCTTCTTTTTTAAGGTTCCAATGTCGTATCGATTCGGAATCACCGCTGAAGGTAGTTTGTTTCTTAGAGTACTGGAACGGGGAAAGATGTTTCGAGAAAAGCGCCACTACGACACTAGTGGTCCAAATTCGACCGTAATGTTTACTTTAAAAATATCTATCCTATTTCTCTGTACTTTTCTTCATGTGAATTTTAACTATGCCAAATCTCACTCTCCGCTTTGCTCGCGATGTTCTTAAAAAGAGGGTACAAAGTAGTTCTTAACGTATAAATATTATACGTACATATAAATTCTATTCTAAACTTGTCAAATCATTATAATAAACAGCCCGTGGAAGTCCACTTTTTTATAGGCTAGCAGGGCAAACGAGCAAGCGTGTCGCCTGATGAAAAGCAATCAACGCCGCCCATAGATAGCCCTGATACCTCAGGAGTCACGAAAACGTTGCCGGCCTTTACGTATGTAGCCTCGTAGGCTCGTAAAAAATGTGGAACGCTTCATGATTTTGCGCGCCATCTAACTAGATCTTAGACAAATCGCATTCAGTTTCTGCCAGCCGTCCTGCGCAGATCGTCGCACAAACTAACCGATGGGAGTTCCACACTACGTTTGCCGATTCGCGGTCTCCACTCCAGCACTCGCCTACTCCAACGATCGTCGGATCTTCGACAAACGTGACCAGCCCATTGCTATTTCAGTTTACTAATTCCGAAGACGTGTGGGTGACCTTAGTTCAATTTCAACCCCTCGTGTATATGGTGAAAATTCTTTGACATCTCATGAGGAAATTGTGTAAAATGTTGCCATGGATACGAACACATTTGTATATACGTTTTGTTGAATATATGTACATGTGTACAGCAAAAAACACAATAAAATTTGGAACGAGTTTAAAGATCCGACGTAATGGCGGGCGAGTCTCGCACGTGTTGGAGTTTCAACTCGAAACCCGCAAAGGTTACGCACGCTCTGAGTTCCGTATGAAATACATCACCATCATCAGCCTATGGTAGCCCACTGCTCTAGCCATAGAGCCTTTTCTTAGGCCCGTCACCTAGTGGTTCATATATATATACATGTATATATATATATATATATATATATATATATATATATATATATATATATATATATATATATGTATACATTTATATAGACGTAACTTATCACGTTACGTCTTGATAAAATGGTGGTTATTCTACCAAAACCTTCTATGGATTTTTAAAATATGAACTTAAAAAGTCATGATAAACTCATTTATTACATATCACTTCACTTATACGCCTCAATCAAACTATATATAATAACATAAGATAATGAAATAAAAACGCAACGTCACTTATGTAAGTTGGCGGGAAAAGTCAGTTTTGTTATTAAAATTTTATTATTATTACATGATTAATTAAAAATTTGAATATAATATTAACTGCGCGTAATATGTCGCGAACTTAGATTTTTCTGTCCAAATACGGATCTCTAACGGTTACTCATGCAATATTGCCTTTAATTCGTTATACGCAGTTAATATCGTATAATTACAAGTTTGAATGTAATTTATACCTAAAACTGGCTCTTTGTAATTTCCCGATCGTATACCTCTATCTATAGATGTGTAAAGACCGCTGTGGCTATCTGGTGAGAAAGGTTTGAATTAAAACCCCACCTGACAACCAACTTCATCGTTACAGCCAATTGAGTCGGACAAATAAAATGACAATGGGCTGGTCACGTATATTTTGCCGTCGACGGTGTCGTGATTGGAGGAGACCTATGTCCAGCAGTGGACTGCCGTAGGATGATAATTATATTGAGGAACTTGCGGATTAGGTAAATGCAGCTTAGATGGTTTAGGTACATAGAGAGGATGGATGAAAGATGACTGGCAAAAGAAATTTACGTTGCGGATGTGGATGGAAGGGTCGGCAGGCGAATGCTAAGGAGAACCTTGATCAAATTGTCGAAGTTTTTAGGAAAGGCCAGGTCAAGAGTACCACCACGAGACGAGAGTACAGCAAGGAAAGTGTGCCGAGATCGTAGCAGATGGAGATCTGTGGTCTCTGCCTACCCCTACGGGAGACAAGTGTGACGATATGTATGTAAGTATAGACTAGACAAATCGACGACTCCAAATACTCCGTACGTAGTACTCAGTCTTCATATTCCCTGAAATGATAAAAGATATCATAATACCATCAGAGGGGCAAGTTTTTTGCGTAAAATTGTTATCTCTAGGGCTGTTACAACTTCGTCGGAAGACGCAGGAGATCCACAAGTTGTAGATTAAAGAACAATGAAGACGGCAATACCTTGGCGAATAACACTTTTTTTATGGGATACGAAAGCAAACGAGCAGGCGTGTCACCTGATAGATAACAAGCGAGCTTGTCCTCTTTAAACCTCGCTTGAATGTTGCACGCATCATGTAAGCGGTGGAGAGGCTAGTAAGGATCCAAGAGATCTCAATTGAGGCTGGAGATCTGGAGTAGGTAGTAAGTTAAAAGCGTGTAAGTTGAGTTGGCGACCACGACTTTTTTTATGGGATGGGTAGACAAACGAACAGGCGTGTCACCTGATGGAAAGGAATTAACGCCGCAAATAGACATCCGCAGCGCTATAAACATTGCAGAAGCGATGCCTGATTTTAAAAAATATGAAGACCGCTCACTATGTATTGAAAGCCACGGCGAAATGTGTCCAGGTAAATTGCTTTAGTATTATTTAAACGATTGCAATACAATCATAAAGCAGTCATTGTTGTTTTTGTTTTATTTTACAATATTCAATAGGTTACGTTCCATTCCACTACAAATATCAACTTGTCTTTAAACTGGCAAGACTACTTCCAGGGGAAGCCCCTATTCGTTTTATGTATATGTTGGAAGCAACCTACACAGGTTGCTTCAAAGTGATTATCAAAAGTTCATTAAAGTTATTCAGAAGAGGGATCGCAGGACATATCCATATCCATAGGGCTCAACCGCTCACCAGATGTATCGCGGTAGCTAAGCTACCACTCAAACTCCTTGACACTCAGAACGGATTGAAAATGAGCGGATGAATTAAAAAGTATTATATTAAACTTTGAACAAGATGTATAAATATATATAATATATATTATATAGGGAGAGTGTGAACTAATAGTAGGAATTAAAAGAAAAATAATATACTAATAAAATCTGAAATAAATCTTAAGGAAGAATAATACTCCTAACAACTTGATGCAATGCAATAAAATTGCGAGTTTTAGTAACAAATTAGTGTCATATCTTGTTCTTATTTGAACAATTTAGTGTCTGTAATTGTTGAAGGTCAGGTAACAATGTTTTATGGCCCGAATCTTTATCTGATTATATGTGAATTAATTGAATGACGGTATTCGTTCAAGTGAAATACAAAAAAATCTAATTAATGTGTTTGGATTTTGTTAAAATTTTAGTTTCAACGTGGATGTGAGCAGAATCAACATTTCGGTCTGAAGAAAGTCTAGGAAACGTTACACACACAAATAGAAAGACGCACACACATACTCTAATATAGACTTTTACACTACTGTTACTCTGCTGTAACTCTGTATAAGTCTATTATTTTTGTTTTCTTTTCTTTGATGTCAATTAGTTACAACTATCATGTCAGCGTCAAGTAGAATACAAATATATCACGTTACGGCTTTATAAAATGGTGGCTATTCTACCAAAACCTTCTATGGACTTTTTCAGTCAACTTAAAAACACGATTTTTTTAACGATACACGGATTTATTTCATATCACTTCATTTATACGCCTTAATTAAACTACATATATGTATTGTACAATACGGCATCATAATTAAATAATATAACTGATAATAATATAGGATTATGAAAATGAAATAAAAACGCAACGTCATATATAAATATATGACCTTTACTGATAGAATAAGGAATGAAGATATAAGAGCGCGATGTTGAGTAAAAGAAGGTGTCGTGACAAAAGTTAAGACCGGAATGCTTACGATTAAATGATGTGGGCTCATAGAGAGGATGGATGAAAGACGACTGATAAAACAAATTTATCTTTTAAATGTGGATGGGTCGGCAGGGGAAGACCAAGAAGAACGCACCTTGACCAAATTGTTGAAGATTTTAAGAAAGGCCAAGTCCAAAGTACCCTTAAGGTTAACCCCTTAAGGGTTGACGACCTGAAGGTTACCCGACGAGCTTGTATGGAGAGAGTGATGAGTGTGGATGAAGCAAAGAAAGTGTGCCGGGATCGTAGCAGATGGAGGTCTGTGGTCTCTGCCCACTCCTACGGGAAACAGGTGCTATCGTATGTATGTATTAATATTGTAACTGGGAAGACAGAAAAAAATAGACGACCGATTGACTCAGTGCCGGGGCCCTCCGCCCGCGGAGTCAATGGTCGCGGGTTCGATTCCCGCATCGGAATAAATATTTATATGGATTTATAAATGTTTATTCCGAGTCTGGTAACCCCCCAGATCCGCATTTCCTTTCCTGCCTCTTCCTTTCTTCTCTATCCTTTCCCTTCCTCTCCGCCAATCCACGGTCTGCCGTGCCAATGGATGCGTGGATAGGGGCGAGCTTAGTCGCAAGCGTGCCGATCGTCCCGGGGTCGGGCTCCCCCGGGGACTATGGTGCCTTACCTCAGCATGCAGGGCTCTGCTGGGGCTGACCTCCATCCTCCGTTGCGGCTCGTGGGATTCACTAAGACATATTTAACATACCTAATTTGTCGAAAATGACGGTGACGTGGTTCGCCACCCGTCACGTCCTGATTCTCACGAGGGCGAAAAGCGACCAATGACACGCCGTTTCGCTGCAATGAATGGCAGCGGATGGAGCTCTGTGGTCTCTGCCAACCCCTGCGGGGGGATAGGCGTGAATATATAATAATAATAAAAGACAGAAATAATCTATATAAAAAAAAATGAATCGCCGAAATGTATGAACGACTGCACCATTAAATATTCTAGAATTAGATGATTCTTTGCTTATTGTATTTGTTATTATCAGGAAAAAATTTGTATAAAAAATAATTTTCAAAAAATTGTACGCAGTACGAAAGAAAACAATTTTTCTCTTTTCAGACACTTTAAATCGCAAAAAATTATGGTATATCTTTGCCTAGCTGCTTGTCCGGTATTTATGGTTTTGGTACACGGGTATGCGACCCCGGCCTCCCGAGCTACTACCGTATAGCTCTTCGTCTTACGTTGCGGTTGTATCATATCCCTATCATCTTGTCTAAATCCATCTTTTCTTTCCCCTGCATTTTCTTTTCTTCTCTATTCTTTTCCCTTCCTCTCCGTCAATCCACGGTCAGCCGTGCCAAAGGAAGCGTGGCTAGCGGCGAGCTTAGTCGCAAGCGTGTCGATCGTCCCGGGATCGGGCTCCCTCGGGTACTATAGTGCCTTGTCTCAGTATTCGGGGCTGTGCTGGGGCTGACTTCCAGCCTCCCTTGCGGCTCGTGGGATTCACTATGACGAGTCTTAATATACCTAATTCGTTAAAAAATGACGGCAACGTGGTTTGCCACCCGTCACGTTTTGATTTCCACGAGGGCGAGAAGTGACGAACGCAGAGCCGTTTCGCTACGATAATGTAATTATTATTCAATGGCGCCATTTATGTGATTAACAAAATAAATATTAGTATTGATAGTTTGTCGGAGATCCAACAATCGTTGGAACAAACGAGTGCTGGAGTGGAGACCGTGTCTCGGTAAACGTAGTGTGGGACGCCCCTCGGGTAGATGGTGCGACGACCTGCGCAGGGCAGCTGGCAGAAACTGGATAACTGTAGCCGAAGATCGGGCTAGGTGGTGCTTCATGGGGGAGGCCTATGTCCAGAAGTGGACTGAGGCAGGCTGTTGATGATGATTGATAGATTGATATACGCTCATATACAGTTACGCTTTCTTTTGTATTACAAAAGCAAAACTTAGTTTCTGTGCTTTGTGCTGTTCTTTCCTGTGAGCTATGTTTCACGTTTTTCATTAGGTACACCAACCGTGCGAAGCCGGAGCCAGCAGCTAGTTTGAAATAAAAACTAATGATGTTGTTATTCATTAATTTATTATTATCATATCATAGATCCAATACAATTCGGTACTAGTTAACAAGGTTGCACCTTTTTGGAATTTGAAACAATCGGTTTATTTTCATCATCATCACATCGGTGTAGTTTGGGTATATTCAGCGTCCCCAATGACCATAGTTGCCCTGGCTCCTACCATAACTGCCCCAACGTCCGCCGCTGCCCCAGTTGCTCCCACCCCAGTTACCACCACGGCCCCAATGACCTCCACCGCCGTAGTATCCTCGGCCTCCACCGCCGTAGTATCCTCGGCCTCCACCCCACGCCGACTCTTGAGCCTCCAACGCTTCAGAAGGAGGTTGTGCTACATCTGGCGAAGGCAACGCCGCAATGTACGCCAAACAAAAACACGCCAACGATACGATGCATAAAAACTGCAAAAGAAAAACATTTTATATTCGGTCGGGGCAAAAGTATTTTCGTATTGTTCATACAAAGGAAAATATTTTTTTAGGTATAATTTTTTATTTATTTATAATATGTATGTGCCGTTTTGATCGAAGACTTGTTGCCATCTTATGGGTAGTGCCATGATCCCATTCCTGTAGAAATTTTGAGATTTTTGATTTAAAAAATCTGACAGGTAGTGTTCACATTGTTCTTTTGAGGTTAGTTTATGCTTCCTAAAGAGTTCTGCAATGACCGAAACAGGTGGAAATATGATGGAGCAAGGTTAAGGCTATACGGAGGATGCATCAACACATCCTAGCCAAGCTCTCTCAATTTTTGCAATGTGGATATATATGAGTGCGGTCTGGCGTTGTCATGGTTTCTCTCAGTGAGATCATGTGGTACCCAAATGTCAAGTTTTTTTCTTGTACCCAGACTTTCGTAAATGACGTAAAACTGTTTTATGGTCAACATCCAGTTCTTCAGCAATGTCGTAGCTACTAATATGTCGATCTTGCTCCACTTTCTCAAAGATGGCACCGATTTTATCTGTGACAGGGCGTCCAGAGCGAACCTTATCTTTCACACTAAAATTTCCAGACTTGAAATGCTTGAACCACATTTGTGCTACTCTTATTGATACCGCATAAGGTCCGTAAACCGCACAAATTTTTTGGCGCGTTCGTCGCATTTTTACCTTTTTTGTAATAAAACTTTAAAATGTACCGAATTTCTTCGTCACATACGTTCATTTTGCTTGCTTGAAAAACAATTGAAAAATGGCGGGAACCAGTTTTTTTTCATTTATTGCATCTTCAGAATGTCACATTTAATATGGTATTAAAACCAACCAGTTACATTCAGTACAGCCAAAGAGGTTTGATTACTAATAATACATTCAAATTACGAAAATACTTTTGCCCCGACCTATTATGTTTTAGTGGAAGTTCTGATTAAATTTAAAAAAATTCTGTATTTTGTGTTCTATTTTATATTACACAATCAAAACATCTTATTTAAATGTAAGAAGAAAAGCTTGTAAAAAAAGTTTTCGTTCAAGATGTAGCTGGCAGCTTAGAACGCCAGCTAAGCTGCTGGCAATTATAAAAATATCAATGTTTTTTTTAGTGTTTTGTTTTTTCATATTATTTAACTGTCAATTTACCAAATAGATGACTCAGTTTGCTAATTGTTAATAAAGCAATTTTTATTTATTTTGCAATAAAATACATAGAAAAGATTATCAAATTAACCCGGTAGGAGATTACGCAAGTTTTAGGTTAATAAACTGCACGACAGAGGAATTGGAGAAAAAGGACACACTGAAGGCACTTTTCTGTGTGGTTTTTGCCACGGAATATAGCCACACGATTGCTTCCTGTGGTTTTGTACTAGGCAACTATGGCAACATATACCTATAGGTGGGGAGGAGTGTCTACCCGAGTAATAATAAAAATATTTTGAGGAAGCCCTTTGTCATCAAGTAATTACATGTTTTGCCTACAGATATCTTTTCCGAGTCGCGTTATATACCCTGTTAAATAATTATATCTGTATTGATCCAGGAAGGCATTTATATCCAGTACAAATGTTAATTTTGGTATTACTCAAAAGATGGCGCTGTAAATAAATCAAGAAAATAAACCATTTAAATAAATATAGAAGGATTTTATAAAATGTTATTTTTTTTTAAAACTTACCGTCTTCATGGTGTATGGTTAGTCAGAGTATTGTGACTCAAGATGCGCAGCTGGTCTATTTATATAGTCCAACACGATGTCTATGCGTCAGACTTAGGTACATTTAC
This sequence comes from Baronia brevicornis, assembly GCA_031353405.1. Lineage (NCBI taxonomy): Eukaryota > Metazoa > Arthropoda > Insecta > Lepidoptera > Papilionidae > Baronia > Baronia brevicornis. Next base: position 566,287 of record JASFAT010001701.1, on the reverse strand, counting down.
ATGTATATGGTATTGTATGATCAATAAATAATAAGTTTGTAATCATTTGATAATAAGGTGGTATGAGCAGCGTTGTATAATTAGGTACAATTTGAATATTTTGGTTCATTTATTTTTTGTTATTAGACGAGAATAATCGATGTCTATTTTTATTAGGGATGTACACAGCCAAACGGTCGGTTAAAATACATATCTAATGAAGCCATAATTGCGTATTAATTTCTAATAGATCAATAAAAGAATAGAATTGGGACGGGCAGCTTTTATAAAACTCCGTCAAGTCTTTTGAAGCTTATGAATTTCGGTTATACCGAACGCAAACTGGTATTAGTACATCACTAGTTTTTGTTTTACAGGTAACACCTATCTTCACTTTTAATTTTTTATGGAAATATTTTGTGATTTGTAGTTTTTTTTAAATAAATTGGTACCGTAGGACTTTTCCCGCCAACTTACATCAGCGACGTTGTGTTTTCATTTCATTTTCATAATCTTATATTAATATCAGTTAATCTTATATTGTTATTTAGTTCGAACAAGGTGTACAAGTGAAGTGATATGATATAAATACGTGTATCGTAACTTTTTAAGTTGACTGAAAAAGTCCATAGAAGGTTTTTGATAAAATTGCCACCATTTTATCAAGACGTAACGTGATAAGCTGACTTGTTACATTTCAAGATATTGGATATTATTTTATATTACTTGACACTGGCATAATAGTTGTAACTAATTGTCCCCAAAAAAAAGAAAAAAAAAATTTATATTATAATTCGAAGATCGCTCAGAGACTAGTAGGCAAATAGACACCATTCATTAGATCTTGGCTCTTATCAAGTAAACCACGCCGTATAAAAAAAGATAACATATCTTTTTTATATTTTTATATAAATACATTCCATGTTTAAAAAAATAACTTTTAGATACATATTAATGTATCTAAAAGTTATGTTAAGTTATGATATAGCACATAAGTCGACAAAGAAGAGTTATTTTTCTTTAATAGCAATTAGTTATAATTATTATGCCAGTGTCAAATAAAATTGAATAATATAATGTATTTTGAAATATACTAGACATCTTGTCATATTACGCCTTGGTAAAATTATGGTCCTTCTACGTAAAATTTAAAAATTACGTATATTGTATAATACGCAACCACAATTAAACAATATAACTGATAAGAACATAAGATTATGAAAATGAAATAAAAACACGACGTTACGGATGTAACTTGGCGGGAAAAGTCCATAACAAGACTTTAAATATATATGGTGTTGCCATTGTCACATTCTTTAATGTCAATAGTTTAAACAGATTAATGAAATTAGAATTGTTGAAGATGATGTAAACTAGAATTAATGTTTCAAAGGAAAACATCGTCTATTTATGATTGATCGTCTCGTATAATATTATTTTTTTTATATATATTCACGCCTATCCCCCGCAGGGGTTGGCAGAGAACACAGAGCTCCATCCGCTGCCATTCATCGCAGCGAAACGGCTCGTCATTGGTCGCTTTTCGTCCTCGTGAGAATAATTGCTGATATTACTTTATAAGCGAACCGAAGTTTCTAGTGCTTGCATCAGGATAAACATTTATACATTTATTTCTTGTAATGGCAGCCACGATACCGCGAGTTCTGGTGTTTGTTTGTAATTTTAAATATTTTATTTGTAATTTTATTATAAAAAAAAAATAATTGATTCAAATTTATATTTCGATTATTATCGAGTATTATCGATTTATTGTCAGTTTTGTTTCATGGGATAGGAAGACAAACGAGCAGGGGTGTTCCCTGATGAAAAACATTCCACTTACTTCAAATTTTCAAAAAGTTAAAATTGTTTTTATATCAAGAAATGAAATACTTTTTAATTTTATTTTATTTGTTATGTCTTTAGTATCGAAAGTCTATTAAGTTATGCCGTAACTCGTCGTTAAAATTGGGTCGGTTTCTTAACAATGTGTTTTCTATGGGAGGGGTGTTAGCCCTCCGCAATACCCCCAGATGCTGGAGGACCGCATCCTACTTAGATCTGTGAGTCCATCGAAATTAGTTTTAATATTCCATAAATTTATATAACATCCAATTTTAAAACATTTTATATACTAGAAATTTATAAACGGAATTACACTATATCTCCAAAAATAGACTTAAATTTAAAAAGCAATTACAATAATATTATAATAAAATTGACGTTTAAATAATTTGACAGATAGACATGATTCGGAGGCCAAGATACATTTTGGGTCGCTGCGCCAACAAAGTTACCTAGTTAGTTTATTAGTCTTTAGTATTGCAGATACCCATGAGTGATTAATTACTATCAGAGATCTGCATACTTGTTTGCCTTACTCTACTTTCTTTATTAAATAATATGAAGGAACTCTTTAAACAAGAAAATTGTATTTTTTTATGGGATAGGAAGGCAAACGAGCAGGCGTGTCACCTGATGGAAAGCAATCAACGCCGCCTATAGACATCCACAGTGCAATAGGCAGTGCGGAAACGTTGCCAGACTATAATGAAAGTGTCATTATGGGAGTGGGAGGGAGGATAGTGTATGAGCCTCCGGAACTCAACCGCTCACCGGATAAAGCGCGTTAAGCTAAGCTACCAATCAGACGCCGGATTTCTGCGGGAGTGAGGTACTTCCCCGGGCGAGCCGGCCCATTCATGCTACAGACAAATAATATGCCATTCGTGGCTGTACCACTTGAAACCATTGATCAATATAAAAAAATATCAACCAATTGAACAATCAAAACAACATTTATTCATTTTATCCGCAATCTGCAAAAGAATATCAAGCAATACAGGTAATTAAATATAACAAAATATGCTATCATCTTTCTCCACGCATTTTCTTAATCGTTTGTTAAATTTTTCTTTTTCACTTTTAATTTTATTTTCACTGTTAGTAACATTCATTGTGTTTGTTTTAAATGGCTTAGTAATATTTGTAGTTATATGTTTAGAGACATTTGTAATTGTTTTTGATGCTCTTGTTGAAGCTTTATTAACATTATATTCAGTTCTAGTCGGGTTGTAAGACTCGGTCGATTTATTATGTGGAAATAATTTAACAGCACTGCCGTTTTGTACTGTTGTGACTGGTTGTGTTGTGGTCGGTTCGCTTATCTTTTTTAACTTTGTAGTTTCTACTAAGTCATTGTAGTTATTCTTTTGATGATTACTAGCATTTCTATTCTGCATTGTCGTAATCAGTTTTGTTGTTATCAATTTGTTTAACATTGTTGTCTTCAGTGACGTGATTGTTGTATCAGATATTTTGGAAGTAACATTTGAAGGTTTGGCTTGCTTTACTGTCACTTCATCAGAGTGTGCATAAGGACGTCTAGAATTGTTAAATGGGCCGATTAGATATCCACATTCAACTCTGTTGCCTCTTATATTACATCCATTATTGTTATCAGTGCTCTCAATACTTTGGAGTTTCTCTTTATTCTTGTTGTAGCCACACAGAAGTCTATCACCGACTTCCTTACAAATAGTTTCATCAAAATCATAACCTCTGCTCGTTGTACCTCTGTAGTTCTCATTCATTCGAGTATCGTTTTTAAATCGCAAAGCTGTTTTATTTGTGTCTTTTAGAGTGTCGTTAACCTCAGAGGTCATCGCTTCAAATTGTAAGGGATCGAACAGAATGGGACCAAGTTTGGGCGCACATTTCACACCACCTAACAATTTTACTATTAATAATTTAGCCAAAACCGTGGAAATCTGAAAATATAGATTATCAAAATTATAAAGATATTATTCACGTTTTTATGATAAACTTCTTAACATTGGAAATTGAATTGGAGCATGAGACCTCCTTTTTCTGGAGGAATTAATCCATCACGCTTGTCCAACGTACATTAGTGAGCACCTAAATTTGGAATTAATTCTAAAAAGTTCGAAAAATTCTCTCAAACAATAATTATTATTAAATATAAACTCAATTAAATATAACATCACACACAAACGATACGACATACATACATACATATCGTCTTTCCTGTCTCCCGTAGGGGTAGGCAGAGACCACAGATCTCCAACTGCTACGATCTCGGTACATTCCTTTCTTTCCCCACACTCTTTACTCATGAAAGCTCGTCGGTCAAGAGTACTCTTGACCAAAAAAACAAAAACAAACAAAACAAGCCTACACATACCCAAAAGGCCGGCAACGCTTCCTTCACTCCAGCGGTGTCGCGGTTGTCTATGGGCGGCGTTGATTGCTTTCCATCAGGCGGCACTCATGCTCGTTTGCCCTCCTATTCCATAAAAATAACAAACACACATAATATATATGTAGATATATAAAAAGCTTTTTTAATATAAGCCACTTATTACTTATTATTTTTAATATAACCAACGAATCTGTATATATTTTTAATATAAGTTAATATAATTAAAATGTAAATCCATAATTGGCTCAAGAAGTTTTCTTAATTTGTATACATAAGTGTCGGCTTATGATATGCTATGGATTTTGTATTAAATAAATAAATAAAAAGTTTGTACGCCATGTAAACACTTATCCCGATTCAGATATTGTGTGTGCAACTACTTAATTCGAAAGCGATAACTTCCCCATTGACTCAATTAGTTCGTCATGATACAATTAATTTGTAGGTTACCTCTTTCCGTTATTTATAACGGATAGAATATATATATATATATATATATATATATATATATATATATATATATATATATATATATATATATAGGCGTCTTTAGATGCCTAATGAATGTGCTATCCAAAATAAGAAACTTACCAATAATAATTTTAACATTGTAGGATCATTAATAATGCCTTTGATAATACGATGGAAGAAAATTAGATTTTGTAATTTAAATTTAACTTCTATGATTTTTGTAGTGGCAGCAAAAACAACTATCACGTAATATTGCTGTTTTTATATCAAAGGGAGATCAATTTCATACGTAACAAGATGTTTTAGTATATACATATTTATATTTTTATTAAGATGTCGTTATAAAATAAGTGTTGATAAAAATATTAATAAATATATGCTAAAAAAAATCGAAGCTAGTCATGAGGGCTGTCGATAGAAGTGAAAACTTTTAACTGTATTTTGAAATATCAAACTAATTGTAATATTATGTAAGTAAATAAAAATTAAAATTAAAACCAGTCTGGAACCGAAAGAATATTATAATTATATATATAAATATATATATATATATATATATATATATATATATATATATATATATATATATATATATATATATATATATATTCACGCCTATCCCCCGCAGGGGTTGGCAGAGACCACAGAGCTCCATCCGCTGCCATTCATCGCAGCGAAACGGCTCGTCATTGGTCGCTTTTCGCCCTCGTGAGAATCAGGACGTGACGGGTGGCGAACCACGTCGCCGTCATTTTCAACAAATTAGGTACATTAAATTCGTCTTCAGTGAATCCCACGAGCCGCAAGGGAGGATGGAGGTCAGCCCCAGCAGAGCCCTGCACGCTTACGACTAGGCTCGCCCCTAGCCACGCATCCATTGGCACGGCAGACCGTGGATTGGCGGAGAGGAAGGGAAAGGATAGAGAAGAAAGGAAGGGGCAGGAAAGGAAAATGTGGATTGGGGGTTACCAGACTCGGAATAAACATTTAAAAATCCATATAAATATTTATTCCGATGCGGGAATCGAACCCGCGACCATTGACTCCGCGGGCGGAGGGCCCCGCCACTGAGCCAATCGGTCGTCGGTACATTTTAATATGTAACTAATTATAATATTTATAAAAATGAGAGAATTTTGTGCGCTGTTTTCGTCAATTTGTTTCCGGTAATGACGGAAATTTATTTATTTTAATATTGACGTCAATAAGATTATCTTGCGAAATTATTTTGAAAAAGCAAAGACTTTCTATTTGTGTATCTTAAAAAAGGTTTCAACACAGGGGGACACGCGCAGCTGTTTCTGCTACCTAGCCCGATCTTCGGCTGCACCGTAGGCGTATTAGGGGCGGTATCACTCCCTAGTGGGCGCTGGACCTTTTCATGGGGACGGTAGTAGACCAAAGGTAAAAAAAGGCGTTTTAAAATATCTCTATTATCACGAAGAATCATTTTATCTATCCATCTAAAATGTTTATCTCATTATTATGGCGTAACAAAAACATTTTTTCTTGTAAAAGGCTACACGTATCTAGTAGCCATATTGCATAGCTAGGCCACACCATGTACGCCGGGACGTAGTCTCCACTCCAGTACTCGTCTACTCCAGGGATTGTCGGTGATCTGGCAAACATGTCCAGCTCATTGCCATTTCAGTTTGTTTACTGAAAGAGCTACGTCGATGACTGGTTCAATATAACTCTCTCAAAATACTAATAACTTTTTTTAAATAGTAATAACTTTTTGTTTGCGCTTTGTCTGGACCTAGAAAACTTTAGTGAATTAAATTACCTAAGAAAACAGTAAAGAATGACTAAAATAATATAATTAAAACTAAAAAGACAGATTCGGTTAGTAATTTTTGATAACGGTATTTTACAAATCTGTAATTGGAAAATACATGCTAGTTAGTTCGCTTGCTATAAAAACAATGTTCACTTACTACGTCACAGTTGCTATGGTTTGTTGTTTGATAGTTTCTTTCCTTCTTTTTATTATCTGTGTGTATTTTTTGTCTTTCTTTGATGGCAATTAGCTATAACTATTATGTCAGTGTCAAGTTAAATACAATAACATCAAACCTCTTAAAATATAACCAGTCAGCTTATTACGTCGTCTTGATAAAATGGTGGCTATTCTACCAAAACATTCTATGGACTTTTTCAGTCAACTTAAAATGTCATGCATTTTAAGTCAACATCAACACGTAACGTGACAAACTGATTGGACATTTCAAGAGATTTGATGTTATTGCATTTTATTTGACACTGGCTTGTTTTAATAAATTGCCATCAAAAAAAAATAATAGACTTTTTTTTATGGGATAGGAGGGCAAACGAGCAAGCGTGTCGCCTGATGAAAAACAATCAACGCCTCCCATGGACAACCGTGACATCGCAGGAGTCGCGGAGCGTTGCCGGCCCTTTTAGGTATGTATAGGCTTGTTTTTTGAAGGTTCCAATGTCGTAACGGTAATAGCTTCTGAATCAATGAGATGGGTGGGTCGATTTTTAAACCTCTTCCACCCCCAAAATCAGTATTCGTTTATATCGATCCCAGTGAAATTGATTTCGACCCCAATGAGATATATCAACCAGTTTGGAAATTCCTGTCCTTAAGCATTACATTTTGCATTTTAGATAACCGTCGGGACTTCGAAAATGTTGAGTGCAACACCATGTGGAAATTCCATTAATAACTTGGAAGCTTTGAAAAATGTTGACAAAGTATCCCAGCAATTCGATGGCGCGGAAAACTCTGTTCCAAACGTCAGACACAAAAAACGGTGTTGTCCTTACGACTTCGACTCCTCTATTTGTAAAATAGTTGGCAACAGGAAGCTGTGTGGATTCAACAAGAACATTGGGGGATTCAAAAATGATGAAAGCGTCCAGGAGCTGGAGAATGGATGTCGGATACGTGGTGGAAGACTTGAATGTGGTTATGTACGAGGGCCGTTCACAAATCCCAGGCGGCCTGCGCCGTGGGACAGCCCGCTGCATGACTCCGAGGAGACCGAATTGCACAAGCCTATGGAAAAGAATGGAAGTGGTGACCATCACGAAGAACAAAAAGAAGCTCTTAAGTTTCAAAGTACAAAAAGTATTTATAGTGGGACGACTAGGTGTTTGGAAATTCGCTCCCGCATTGTATGCCGACAACTATAACCATCATATTTTGAAAAGAATAAACTATAATATCTTTTGACTTAGTAATTGACCTATTGATATTCTAAAAAAAATGACGGTTTTCAATCCTTTTTAGCGTCAGACGTATTCTTACTATAATACACGACACATTAGTTACGCCTGCAAAAATTAAATAGCAATATGTGCTGTAGAAAAAGTACTATTTTTATGTTCAATGTAAATATTGTATTTTTGGGAAAATTGTCGATTGGGGTGTCACAATAAATAGTTTGATTCACATAAAATGTTTATTCGGGCGTCGCGATCCAACTTAACTTATTTACGGTGATTCTTATTTCTCAACTAATACAGTAAACGCGAATATCGGCGAGGTACGAGGCGGATAGTTACCGAGACTACTGGAGTTCAAGTTATGTTAACTGAGAAAATGGAGCAGACCTATACGCGAGCTAATTCCCGTGTACAGCTGTATCTAAACAAGATGGCGCCTCTCCCTGTGTCAACCCGACATTCTGTTTCGTTCCGAAACCGGTCGCCAGGAATTATTCCATTATAAATATTTGTGTGTTATAGTTACCGTACATTAAGTGACCTACTAACTCATTTGCTTACCTTTTTCCACAATGTTACAAAAAAATTTCCAGTTGTAGTAAAAACTGTTGAAATTTTTAATGCTTAATGTTAAATTATTAAATACCTTTTGGATACAAATGTATTTATGAGTCGCTAAACATTTATAAAAAATATAATATATTAACATTTGTTATATTGAAAAATTCTACCTATTTTTATATAACATAAAGCTTGAATGAATATATTTCAGTTACTTCTCTGGTATAATTCACCAAAATTGAGTAGGTTTTCTAATTTTTGTTTATGAACAAACCAGTTTCCATATTTAATAGTAATATTTCGTGTTGAATCATTTGCTTTGTTTTTTCTTTGCAATGAAAGCATGCTCAATAGACCCATTTATTTGTTGCTTGCACGAGAGCATAATTATCTGAAACTATATAATGGTCATAACTAGAGCTAATAATCGTTTAAGATTTCACCACTTCGCGTGTGGATTTTTTTATTTTAGTTGTTTCTTTATTTAATGAATAATTTATTCTTACTCACGAAATAAGTGGGATTGATGCGTAAAGAAGTAGGAGTGAGATTTATATAAGTGGTAGAGCCACGTTGCAGACGAATACTTCGTCAAGGATGGCATATTATTTGTCTGTACTATGAATGGGTCAGTTCGCCCGGGGAAGTATCACACTCCCGCACAAAACCGGCGTCTGGGTGATAACTTAGCTACCGCGCTTCGTACGGTGAGCGGCCTGAGCTCCGGAGGCTCGAGGTCTTCCCCCTTTTGTATCCAGACTGTTTCAACAGATATGTATAAACAAATATCTTTATGAATATTTATTTTATTTATTTCCAAAACGTACATTAAATACACACAATATAATATTTATATATAATAATATAACTACACAATTTCATAATTTCATTAAATCACAAATATTAAACAATATGAAGATAATATTGAACAAACGGCAAACATGGCTTAACTATCAATAAATAATTTACTATATAAATGAGCGCAGGCGTATCTTCCGCCTTTGAAGGCATATTGTTTATACGATTCTCGCATCGGATTAAATATACATACGTACGACCTAAAGACATTTATAGAGTCCTGATAGCCTGCCCGTTGGCCCACCAAGAGTGGTGGGTTAATGTCCATTCGTCTAGAAATGGGGAGGCACGTGCCCAGCAGTGGGATACATAGAAGCTGCGAACTCTCAGATACACTTGTGCAAATTGCAACTGATAAAATAATGGTCTCTGACGACTGTCTGATGTCGATGTACCTATCCAAAAACATTGCCATCCATAAATCATCATAAGCTTATAACGGAAGTGGAGTAATACAAGGTGCCGTGACAAAAGAAGAAGTAGAGAAGGTGGATGATAGACGATGAAAAGTCGCGGGCAAAAGACAAGTTGGTCGGAGAAGGAAGTCTTGGCTACGTTATAATATCAGAAAGTGCAACGGGATAGCGAGTGCTCCAGAACTGCTGCGCCTCGCGAAAGAAGAGGAGAGTTGGCTGCCAACCTTCACTAGTCAGAGAGGCACTATTAGAAGAAGAAGATTTTAGCAACAATGCTAAGCGGTTAGAATCTTTATTCTTCAGTCTAATAAGTACTCCATAGCTGATAATCCACTCTCCAAGCTTGGAGAGTCTATAAGTTTCAAAATTTCCTTCATCACCGAAGTTTCCGAGTCATCTTTGGGGAACATATAGTCCAAGTAATCGGTTATCGCATCAGACATGCTTCTCTTAGCGACAGGATTATCCATAAAGTGGTGCAGCCACACATCAAGACCGCCATGGCACGTGGCAAGCATTAACGCTAGAATAATTGCTGTGAGAATTCTTCTTGCAGCGGCCATTATTCTGTAGAATAAAGTATAAAATTTAGTACAGAATACATAATTCAGTTAATGCACAGTTATTAATGGAGTCAGGCGTTACTTTGCGGAAATCCATCACTATATGGACAGTCAAAAGTTTTACTTAGCTAAGATCCGCGACAAGCAAAACAATAACAGAAAATTAATAATGTGTGTCTTTCCGTTGAGTTTAGTGGATTTATTTGGAACTTAAACCAAAAACTTACCGAAAATCGGCCATCAACTCTCCACCCACCAACCACTATACACAACGCCAAACACACACTATCACTTTTCCATCTTGTAAACGACACGTATTTCGCCCCAATACGAGACATCTTCAGGTATAGTAGACTCTACGGAAGACAACCGAGAAGTCACTTTTCGGTTGTCTTCCGTAGAGTCTGATAAATAGTTGAGTGATTTCGAAGAGAAAAAAGTTTCACTTGTCGTGAAATATTGCAATGGCGGAGATATTTGCATCTTACGTACAAATGATGTTAATTTTACCCTCTGCTGTAATACACATGTGTATTCATGTGCATTACTGCAGAGGGAAAATTTACGAATCTACGTATCTATGTAATTATTGTGTAGCTTGGTTCATAAGTTTTATAAAGCCGACTTTATTTTAATAACAAATTTTAATAACGTTGTTTTTATATTTTTGTCCTTTTATAAATACATAGAAATTCATAATATTGACAAATCAATTTTTTTTGGAATTTTGAATTTTTTTCTTTTCTTTGATGGCAATTAGTTAAAACTATTATGTCAGTGTGGAGTAAAATGGAATAATATCAAATCATTTAAAATGTCTAGTCAGCTTGTCACGTTATGTGTTGATAAAATGGTGGCTATTCTACCAAAATCTTCTATGGACTTTTTCAGTCAACATAAAAAGTCACGATACATGCATTTATGTTATATCACTTTACCTATAAGTCTTAATCGAACTATAATGTATAATACGCCACCACAATTAAACAATATAACTAATAATAATATAAGATTATGAAAATGAAATAAAAACACAACGTCACTGATGTAAGTTGACGGGAAAAGTCCGAATTTTGAAATGATTAGTATGTCATCAGGTGAAAGGCATGTTTATTTTATCTACTCTTCGATAAAAAACAGGTTTTGTTTTTTACAATAAATATCGATATTCATAGCAAGTTTTGATGTAAGTCAGAATTAGGTAGATCAAATATTTACGACCTGTCTCACAGGTTTTACTGGTTGTTCACTAATTTTTTCTCGCGTGACGCCGAGTGATGTAAACAAAATAATTGAAGTCTTAGCAAATCGATATCATGAATAATCGATACACAGAATAAAAGAATATTTGGAAAATAAAGTAATTATAAGTTTTCTGAGATATTAACATTACTGAAATATTTAATTTTTTTTGTTATGGCATTCAAATATGTTAAAATTGTCTTATATACGTTGTCACGAGTCGAATGAACGAAATGCCACAAAAATATATCTCAAGAAATATAATTAATGTTGTGCTATTTTGGTGGTGTATTGTTTAACATAGTTGGAATGAAATGAATGCGTGTATCATAGCATATCATAGCATTTACAATAAATGAACGCAGGAAGTTGCCACGACGCATAATAGAACTTTAGTTCTTATCGATATGAAACAGATTGGGCTAAACATTTACCTCACAACGATATACGATTACAAATCTTGATTCGTCGAGTTGGTATATTATTTATATACCTAAAACATAAGCACTGTCATTGTTAAAATGACGTTAGATGGCGTTAATTTGGAAATTATTCCGCTACTGGTGAAACTAACTATTTATTTTGTCTGGTTGTTTGTACATTTCAAGTTTTACAAGTGAAAACGCATTTCGACGCATTGTTTAATGTAAAATACTATATTTAAACTAATATTTGATTCAACATCCGTCTAATAAAGTGCCGTTCTGATTGATCTTATCAAAGTTATCAGCTTGAAATTACATTTATGTTATTTAAGTTGATGTTTTTTTAAGAATAAAAAAATGTAAGAAGGCGTGGAGATCATCATCCCACGCATTCTTAGATTCAGATGTTTTAAGATTTTTATTGCTAGCTATTCTTTCATGTAGATTTTTTTATATTTTGCATTAATGTTAATTATTTGATTTTCAAAGATATTAAATTGCTACAATTATTTAAATTTTCTAAACTATAATTTTTGTATTTTTCAAACACATATAAATAATATTGTCTTAGAACTTCCCCGTAAATGTTAATTTAGTTCAAGTATGATACTTAATAATAATTTAAAGTTAAATTTAATAAAACATTACGTATAATAAATATATTTTCCTATTTTAATACGTTCCACAATCAATAACATAACTCTCGTCCACAATATATAACATACGTTATGTACAACATACGTTCCATAATCCATTATATATGTAAGTCATCTTGCATTATTAAAACTATGCAACAAGGTTTTATAATGTCTATGAATCATTATTAAAATCATTAATCTTTATTACACGTATCCACAATAATGAGTTTAGAGCAGATGTCAAACAAACAATAATTACTTTACAATAACTTTAATCAAAACAAATATGTGGGATATAAATATAATATATAAACTAAAGCTGTCGCCTGCAGATTAAAAACGTAGTAAGTTTTTAATTATAAAAACATTATCAAAAAAAAAAATAATGACAAATTATATTTCAATTTGTCATAGATTAAAAATGTCTAATCTAACTATATTTTTTTATTTACTGTCTGTTACTTTTTTTATTTATGCTACAAAAATCTTTAATATATTATAAATTATTGATTAAATTGTTTAATGTATTATATGTAAAAATATTTACGATTTAATAGTCAAAAAAATTTTCAAGTTTTTTACAATATTAAAACAAGAATTAAATGGATACTTTACCGCACATTTTATAACAGGTTTGTTGACATCAGAATATATTCCGCACTGCTACATCGATGTGTCATAATTTCACTGAGCACAGACCGACGGCAACGGTGACGATCAACTCTCTTGACATTGGCATGCCGGCTGCCTGCCACTGCGTCCTTTGCCAAGTGTCGCACGCAATGTCAGATGTCTCCGCCACGCTAACTTTCCACCTCTTTCCAATGTCGAGGCGAATTGATTGCCTTAGTAATCTGGAAAGTACGGATATTATGTTTGCTTTGCAATGTACTCTGCGTTATATTTTTAAGATTTGTACTTATATAATACGTGCCTAGGCCGTAGGTTGATCTATTTAAATTAAACAAAAAAAGGAAATTTGTATTATAATAATTACCTTTACTTATTAGGATTCGTAATATAAAGGCAGGTGGAACATGATCAAGAGTTGCTAACGATAGGAATAAATGTTTACAGTTGGAAGAGGTTATTGACGATAGAGGCACACAGACAGAAATGTTAATAGATAAGTATATTTATATGTGATATGCGTGTGTATGAAATCTGTTTGAATAAAGGCTTTTATTATTATTATTATTTTTACTTATTAGGAATATTATGTTTAAATTATTAAATACTGTAAGTAGTATTTAATAATTTAAATTATTATTTTTTATTACTAAGACCTTCGAAGTGTACTTGTACTGTATTTGATAACAGGGTAATTTCTTATTTTGCAATGGCAATTAGTTAAAATATTATGCCAGTGTCAATTTATAATATCAAACCTCTTGAAATATCAAGTCAGCATGCCGCGTTAAGAAGTCTTGATTAAATGGTCTATTCTATCAAAACTTATGGACTTTTTCAGTCATCTTAAAAAGTCACGATACATGCATTTATTTCCTATCACTTTACTTATAAGTCTTAATTAAACTATATTATATGCCACGATAATTAAACAATATAACATAAGTAATATATAAGATAATATAATAAGGTAATATAATATAAGATTATGAAGATAAAATAAAAACACAACGTCACTGATGTAAGTTGGCGGGAAAAGTCAAATTTCTTATTTACTTTTAATTTATTGTTATCCCTATAGTATTCATCAATGTTATCGTAATAATCCAGAATTTTTACCAGTAGGCATTAGTACCTATTATAATTATACAGAATAGATAAGATATGGCTGGATCAATTTCCCATAAGATAGGCGTTTTTGAACACGCATAACTTTAACTTTAGTAGTTGAAAAATCTACTATTTTTAAAAGATAGAGATAAAGTTTAAGATAAAGATAAAGTTTGCTACTATTTATACAACTATTAAAAAATATTTATAGGCTGGATATAAAATATTTGTTTATACTCACAAAAAAAAACTGGTTTGCTACTGTTTATAATAATAATAATAATAATAATAATATTCTTTATTCAAGTGACCAGTGACTCATTATGGTTAGTAAATAATATTTCTTATAGACTAGGTTAGTTACATGTTGTATGTTACAAATACGCACGAATCACCGCTGTACCGTCCCGTTTGCGACGGAACAACAATGATTCATGTATATGCAATCTAGTCTATTGGATATCATGCTCACAATTCTGTTGGCACTACCCCGTACCCTTCGCACCAGAGACCCGCATCTTTTTCTCATGAGGGCATAAAAACAGTCAACACGCGCTTCAGCGAACATCCCTGAGGCACTGCAGTATCGAGGTAGCCCCAACAGCACCCTGAACGCGTTATTATACTGAACGCGGAGGGCATTATAAGATTTTTGATTATATCCCGCCCACAGGCTGCACGTGTAAAAAGATGTACAATATGCTCTAAATAGACCTGTTAAAAAATGTTTATTGGCTGGATATAAAATATTTGTTTTTACTCACAAAAAGTCTGGTTTGCTACTATTTATAGACTTGTTAAAAATGTTTATTGGCTGGATATAAAATATTTGTTTTTACTCACAAAAAGTCTGGTTTGCTACTATTTATAGACTTGTTAAAAATGTTTATTGGCTGGATATAAAATATTTGTTTTTACTCACAAAAAGTCTGGTTTGCTACTATTTATAGACTTGTTAAAAATGTTCATTGGCTGGATATAAAATATTTGTTTTTACTCACAAAAAGTCTGGTTTGCTACTATTTATAGACTTGTTAAAAATGTTTATTGGCTGGATATAAAATATTTGTATTTACTCACAAAAAAAAAACTGGTTTGCTACCATTTATAGACTTGTCAAAAAATTGTCTTTTGGCTGGATATAAAATATTTGTTTTTACTCACAAAAAATAAATCTCGTTTGCTACTAATATTTACTGATCGGATATAAAATATACTTGTTTTTGCTTACATAACTGGGCAATTGACGAACAAAATAGGTGTTATACTTATTTACATATTTTCCCTTATTATAAATACGGGTACATATTTACATATTGTATCTTGTATTTGAGAGCTGTGTGCAGGGCAGGAGAAAGTAAAAATGCTCTTAAGTATTTATAATCAATTATCATGGACGTAAACTTCTCCTAGGTCGGAAGGACTTACCCATAGTTCGAGAACGTGGAAGAAAGCTGCGTAAATCTATCTAGTACCAGTTATCTTGCTTCTTCCTCTTCTTATGGTCCTATGTCCCCGAGGTCGCCCTCTGCCCCAGAGGGCGTTCACACTGCTTTCTATCGGGAAGGGTCTTGAGCGACTCGCTTCACTTCAGGCCACGTCAACCCGATGGATTTCATCTCGGCCGCTACGGAGCGCTTCCAGGTGTGCTTGGGTCGGTCTAACTTCCTTTTCCCTTGAGGAGCCCAATTCAGCGCCTGTCTGGGAATATGATCGGGGTTCCTTCGAAGAGTATGGCCTATCCAAGTCCACTTTGGAGAGTATGTCCTATCCAAGTCCAATGATTATATACCAAAGAAATTGGAATTATATTCACCGAAATAGTTTTTAGAGTTAGCAATGGGCTGGTGACGTTTGTCTAAAAAGGTGATAGACGAACAGGCATCCTGTAGTCCCGTTTCACTTTAGGAACTCCATAGAGCTACTTATCGTTGAGTAGATGGCAGTTGTTTTTAGGGCACCGTAGGGTGGGACACCGTAGGGCAAATCGCATTTACCCTCTCTCTATATTACGGCCTTTCAGTCAAGGTCGTCAGAACAAAAAGAAGTGAGACACCCCTCGGCTGAGTGGAAAGACGACTTAAGTAACATGGCCGATAGAAACAGGACGCGTATAGCCAAAGATTGGGTTAAGTGGTGTGACTCGTGGGAAGGCCTATGTCCAGCAGTGGACTGTTGTAGACTGATGGTGACGTTCAGAGGGATCTCAATGTCGAACATAAAGATTTTGAATTTGATGATGATACCGATTATTAGTCGGACCTTAGAGTCTTAAGATTATTAATGGAGTCAGGCGTTACTTTGCGGAAATCCATCACTATATGGACAGTCAAAAGTTTTACTTAGCTAAGATCCGCGACATGCAAAACAATAACAGAAAATTAATAATGTGTGTTTTCCTGCTAGATGAAGTGGATTTATTTGGAACTTACTGAAAATCGGCCATCAACTCTCCACCCACCAACCACCATACACAACACCAAACCGAACCGAACAATTTTAGTATGTCATTAATAAAAAAAGTTTAAAATTAAAAAGTGTGTACTACAAATGGTTAGGTTACACAGTCTGTGACGAAGGCACCATTGCATTCTGTTAAAATATTCCGCGCTCGTTTTTGAAACCAGTTGTTTCACTTTCCAAAACCAACATTGTTGTCGAGCTATTACTGATGCGCGAGGCAGCGCTCCACGTGTGGGCAGCATACGTTAGGCCTAATTAAGAAATTATTAAAAATGTATACCTCTTTATTTTTTTTTATAGCGGAACAGGCAAGGGTCAATTAGTTGTAAATGATCACGTTCACAATCTCAACATCACATCAAATGTCCACAAATTGCTGGCCGTTAGAAAGTTTTGTCACTTGAATACTTCGACATCCTAATTTTTCGGGAACAGCAGGTCGTTACACTTGTACAGTTTTGGGCAGAAAATGAATCTTTATTAACGACGCACACATTCGTACAAAACTATGAGAGAAAAAAGAAAAAATTGCAAATGAGTAAAATGTACAATAGGACTTTTTCCGCCAATTTACATCAGTAACGTTGTGTTTTTATTTCATTCTCATAATCTTATATTATTATCATTTATATTGCTTAATTGTGGTGGTGTATTTTACAATATAGTTCGATTAAGGTATATAAGTGAAGTGTAATGAAATAAATGCGTGTATCATAACTTTTTAAGTTGACTGAAAAATTCCATAGAAGGTTTTGGTAGAATAGCCTCCATTTTATCAAGACGTAATGTGACAAGTTGACTAGACATGTCAAATGATTTGATATTATTCCATTTTATACGACACTGACATAATAGTTTTAACTAATTACCATCAAAGAAAAGAAAAAAATTCAAAATTCAAAAAAAAATTGAGTTGTTTTTTTTTAAAAAAAATAATAAAAACAACTTTATTAAAATTTGTTATTAAAATAAAGTTGGCTTTATTAACTTTAAGAACCAAACTACGATATTTGCAAAATACAATAATTTAAAATCACTTAAAATGTAACTAATTTTAAGAGATTTGAAATTATTGTATTTCACTTGACACTGGCATAATAGTTATAACTAATTACCATCAATAAAAAAAGAAAAAAAAACGTACAATAGTTTAAAAAATGAAGAAAAAGCATTTAGTATAATATACCTGTTTGGTAGTGTGACGTCATTAAAAGGTTTTTAGGACGATCGATTTGGTTGGATCATCAGGCTGTGATTTTCAGTGACGCCCATAAATTTACGCAGAGGTGCTATATTGTACAATATTTAATATATTTTACATATATATGTATTAGTGCGACTATAATTAAAATAAAATCGGAATACAATATTGAAAAAGTAAGTAAATATAATAATAATGGATGAAATAGGACATTTTCTTTGTTATAAGAGCAATTATGCCACTGTGATATCCTTGTTGATTGAAGCCTCTTTAGAGCCTTGACACAGTTATACAAACTGAGTAGGTACCTCAGCGTACCTTGAGGCCAAGGAGTTCCCAGTTATTGTTTTAATTGTTCTTAAGTAACGAAACTCGTCTATTCATTCAGAATCCCTGCATTTCCAATTTGATTTTCATACGGTTCAGTTTGCGGTGAAACATGAAATATTTTTCACAGGTAATCTTTATATTTTTCTTATAAATAGATCATATTTTTTTTAATTTCTTTATTTAAACTACATCTCTAGAATTCGCGCGCGATATATTGCTTTACCATACCAAAAAGCCTGAAGACAAAAGTCTTCAACCAGTACGTCCTGCCTGTACTCTCTTACGATTCCAAACGTGTTCAAAGTCGTCCAGAGGACTATGGAGAGAGCCATGTTCGGAGTTTCTCTGGTGGATAAAGTTGGAAATAAAAAAATTCACCGGAGAGCCGGAGTCACTGATATAGCTCTTCAAGTTAACAGACTGAAGTGGCAATGGGCTGGACACGTTTGTCGGAGAACCGACAATCGTTGGAGTAGATGAGTGCTGGAGTGGATCCAAATGGGAATGAAACTTTTAAGTTTATTTTTATCCATGTTCACGTATTTTTCACATAAGAATATATATAGGTATGTAACAATAAGTTAAAAGCAGCAAGTACGAAGCCAGAAGGAAAATGTTTTTAAAAAAACACTCAGTAACGACTTATTATCAATCGTTAGCTTAAACGCAGAAGTTTAAGCTAATTGTATGTTTGTGTGCGCATACGGAATCATACGTGTGTGTGTAAAGTGAAACCATACACAATGTTTGGTAACCATTGGCGATTTATATTCATTCGATTTTCGAAATAAATACATTAAAACTTATTTTTTATTTTTTTAATATACACGACGACCGATTGGCTCAGTGGCGGGGCCCTCCGTCCGCGGAGTCAATGGTCGCGGGTTCGATTCCCGCATCGGATTAAATATTTATATGGATTTATAAATGTTTATTCCGAGTCTGGTAACCCCCCCAATCCGCATTTCCTTTCCTACCCCTTCCTTTCTTCTCTATCCTTTCCCTTCCTCTCCGCCAATCCACGGTCTGCCGTGCCAATGGATGCGTGGCTAGGGGCGAGCCTAGTCGTAAAACGTGCCGATCGTCCCGGGGTCGGGCTCCCCCGGGGACAATGGTGCCTTACCTCAGCATGCAGGGCTCTGCTGGGGCTGACCTCCATCCTCCCTTGCGGCTCGTGGGATTCACTAAGACGAATTTAATATACCTAATTTGTCGAAAATGACGGCGACGTGGTTCGCCACCCGTCACGTCCTGATTCTCACGAGGGCGAAAAGCGACCAATGACGAGCCGTTTCGCTGCGATGAATGTGCAGCGGATGGAGCTCTGTGGTCTCTGCCAACCCCTGCGGGGGATAGGCGTGAATATATATATATATATATATATATATATATATATATATATATATACACGTCTATCCCCCGCAGAGGTTGGCAGAGACCACAGAGCTTCATCCGCTACTAAAACTTTATTTTTATATTTTTCAGATTACCGTTTTCATTGTGGTAGTACTCCATTGCTTCAACATTCAGTATGCGAAAGCCCTCGTCGGAATTAATTTAAAAAGGCAATTTGAAATAGAATTCAAGCGAGCTCCGTTGAAATCGTTGGAATTTATATTCGAAAAGTGGTCAAGATTCGGTAAACTGGGTATATATAGGCACAAAGTTGAAAGGCGGGATATACATAAATTATCGGATTTGAATAATGAAAAAATCAAATCAGCTGACGAAGAGAAAATTGTATCAGTTTCTTCTCCCGTGAAAAGAGAAGTTGCCACAATCGATCCTTTGGACAATCGGAATGTAATAATTGTGTCTACTGGTAAGCCTATAGAAAACAGAGATAATCTTCCACCGGATGTACTGGATAACGCTGTTATACCTGTTGAGGAGCCAAGTAATGAAATCATTCCACCTGGGATTGGTGTGGTAAATCAAGCGAACTTCATATCACCAGTAGCCATAGCTCGTCCAATTAATACAGCACCAGTGTTGCCCATAACTCCAATTGTAAAACTACCCACAACAGTTCCCCCTGTTCTCTACACTAATATCCTTGATGTCCTGTCAATACCTCCGAATTCTATTCATGGACAAACTGACGCTGCTCCAGAGAAGAAAGAGACAAAACCAACAAACTCACTTACAATCTACAAAGATCAGAATCCAAGTTTAATTGCCCGAGGATCTAGGTTAGCTTTGCATTTGGGGTCGATCCTGATGAAAATGCTGCAAGTGCTTGCTAGTGGACGTGCCAATGCTGACCAGCTCAGTGGGGTTGTATAAATAAAGAACTGCTAGTCTTGTTATTTAATTTTAATTACTTAAGCTTTATTGTTTTATTGATATAATTAATTTTAACGTCTGAAACCATATCCGCCGGGTCCAAATCCGCCAGGTCCAAATCCTCCCGGTCCGTATGCGCCTTGACCAAATCCGCCTTGACCAAATCCACCCTGACCAAATCCACCTTGTCCAAATCCATAACCCCCGGGTCCTCCGTAACCACCAGGATAGAAACCACCCGGGCCACCGAAGCCGCCACCGGGACCGTAACCTCCGAAACCTCCTGGTCTTCCGTAACCTCCTCCGAAACCTCCGTAACTGGTGGCTGTACTTATGAGTACTGCCACTAGAAATAGTATAATATTTATCTGTAACAATGGATTTTATATGTATTAATTTTAAGTATTTAATTTTTTGTAATTCTAATAGATTAAAGAAATGAAATAAATAATTAAAGAAATAAATGGTTAATGTCTTTTTTGTAATAGAGGAATTTCAAACAGTACAATATTATTTCAAGTTAGTAAATAGGATTTTATGCAATAGTCCAAACTAATTTTATGTATATTTTAGCGCCATCTGTTGGCAGATTATGTTGGTTTATAGAAATTATAATTAATAATTATAATTTGTTTAAACTAAATTATTTAGAATTATCTAAAACTTATATAAATATGTAGCTGTACTTTAATAATTATTTTGCAGTAATTTCATTTATTTGTTAAAAAAGATATCGTTGTTATGTTGAAGCAAATCTACTATTAGCTATTTTTTGGTCTCTGTATATTACCTTTGTTCGCCTTCTTGATTTTGTGCATAAAAGCTGCGATACAGTTCCGTCGAAATATTCAATCAAATTAGCTCACGATATATTGCTAATTATCAAAAGTATTAAATATAATGACATGGTGTTATTATTATGTTGGTATATTTATATAATCGATTGGCTCAGTGGCGGGGCCCTCCGCCCGCAGAGTCAATGGTCGCGGGTTCGATTCCCGCATCGGAATAAATATTTATATGGATTTATAAATGTTTATTCCGAGTCTGGTAACCCCCCTAATCCGCATTTCCTTTCTTGCCCCTTCCTTTCCTCTCCGCCAATCCACGGTCTGCCGTGCCAATGGATGCGTGGCTAGGGGCGAGCCTAGTCGCAAGCGTGCCCACCGTCCCGGGATCGGGCTCCCCTGGGTACTATGGTGCCTTACCTCAGCATGCAGGGCTCTGCTGGGGCTGACCTCTCCATCCTCCCGTGCGGGCTCGTGGGATTCACTAAGACGAATTTAATATACCTAATTTGTCGAAAATGACGGCGATGTGGTTCGCCACCCGTCACGTCCTGATTCTCACGTGGGCGAAAAGCGACCAATGTCGAGCCGTTTCGCTGCGATGAATGGTAGCGGATGGAGCTCTGTGGTCTCTGCCAACCCCTGCGGGGGATAGGCGTGAATATATAGAATATATGTATATTTATATATAACCTCTAAAGGGCCACCCATAAATTTAAATAACTTCTTCGAAAAGAATTAATCTGTTATGACTCTGTTAACTATACTAAAATCTAATTTCATCTTCATAATGTGGCGAATATAAAAGGTCAGAACTTAGAATAATATATATTATTAGGTCGACTAGTATATAATTTTTGAACTCTTGAATTTTTATTTCTTACTTCTTATTTATTTTTACATGCTTTCCATATATTCTTAGAATCAACTTCAGAGGCCTGACATCTGCATTCATTTCATTTCAGTTCACTTCCGTGTTTATACCAAATAAATGGGTTATATAAAAACTGAGCATTTTTGTAACTCAAATGTATATTAGTTTGTCTGTTATGCTTTCACTGCTTAACTAATATTGATGAAAGTTGGCATGGAGATAGTTGAAGAGGCGAGGTCAAACATAGGCTGCTTTTTATCCCGAAACTCTTACAGGACGCACTATAGTTTTCGCGCAATGAACTGAATACCACGCGGGCGAAGCCGCGGACGGAATGTATTGTGTCTATATACGCCAGATAAGAAGTTAACCATGGAAATAAAAACAACTTATTAATGGTCTTTATTTTGGGTTATTAATAGAGTCAGGCGTTACTCTGCGGAAATCCATCACTATGTGGACAGTCAAAAGTTTTACTTAACTAAGATCCGCGACAAGCAAACAATAACAGAAAATTAATAATGTGTGTTTTCCTGCTGGATGAAGTGGATTTATTTGGAAATTAAACCAAAAACCAACCACTATACACAACACCACACACACAATACCACTTTTCCACCTTGTAAACGACACGTGTTTCGCTCCAACACGAGGCATCTTAAGGTATAGTAGACTCTACGGAAGACAATCGAAAACTTTTCGGTTGTCTTCCATCCATTTGTTTTTTCCAATTGTCCAGCAGGAAAACATACATTATTAATTTTCTGCTATTGTTTGCTTGTCGCAGATCTTAGCTAAGTAAAACTTTTGACTGTCCACATAATCTTTATTTTGAACAACTGTAACAATACAATCAGTCTTCACGTTAATTATAATTATTTTTATTATATAATATATTATGGTCGGTAAAACAAGACCACGCAAAACATAGCTTGACCAAATTGCTGAAGTTTTTAAGAAAGGCCAGGTCAAGAGTACCCTTTACCGGCGGGCTTGCATGAGGAGAATAATGAGCGTGGAGGAAGCAAGGGAAGTATGCCGGGATCGTAGCAGATGGAGATCTGTGGTCTCTGCCTACCCCTACGGGAGACAGGCGTGATGATATGTATGTATGTATGTAAATTATGAAAAATAAAAACAAATCGCCAGCTTTATTAAAGCAAAGTTTCTGTGACAGTAATTATTACTAAATTATATGCAACATATTTTTTAGTGATGTCTCTCGTGTCTGACGTGATAATTTTAAATATTCACGCGGTTTCGGAAAACGTCACTATTTGGCATCCGGAATTTTTGTTTGAGGACAACGGGACAGGTGGCCGAAAAAAGCGATAGTTTCATTCAAAACGGGACCTTAGTTATACTCGTATATTATTATTTTCTAAAAAATATATATTTACAATAGAAATAGAAAAACACATTTACTTGTCACAGAAATGAAAAATAATTAAATAATTATAATAACATTACAAATACACAAAAACAAATAAAGTTACAAAAAACGATTTATAATCATAACAAGGTGAGAGCCAACAAAACGTAATTTTAAAGAAAATATTTTTTTTACATCATATAATATAAATATTATATGTACATTGCCAAAATTAATAATAAAATACTATTGTAAAAATATGCACTCACTGTTTATGATTATAATATACAAAACACACCACGGATGATACAATTATTAATCAAAAATTGTTAATTTGTGAACAATTATTAAAATGAAACTATTTTATTCTGATACTGAACTTTATCTTGACGATTCAAATACTTTAAAGACCGCAATTGCTCTCAAAGTAAATTAATAAATCATAGTAAATCGAAAATACAATCGGTAGAAATAGTTTTATATCAATGAGTTGTGAGTGTGCCCAAGAAATTATTATCCGCCATAAAAAGAATAGAAAACGCACTTACTTTTAACAACGCCATTGTAACGAAACAGTCGAACGCTGGTGACAACTGAACTAAGTTACAATATAGTTCGTTTAAATATTTAGCACATCGGTGGTTTTGGGAATTTTGTGATTCCAGTTTACTGGCCGACAGAAACAGATCTATTGTGGTGCTCAAACTTTTATTAATTATATTATAAACTATTTTTTTAGTTAGTTTTCTAAAGTGTTTAAAAATTTCCAAAAAAAATAACCTATAAAACTTAAAACGTAAAAGACGAAAATAAGTTACATACAGAATGTCAGTATTTTATTTACACAAATTTATTTAAAAATATAATAGATTAGTAGAATCAGTTTGTTTTTAACTTGTACTATATATACAAAAATTATGGTAATAAATATCTTTCATACAAATAATATTTTAATTTTCATATCCCAAAAATTGTTAAAAATGACGGCGACGTGGTTCACCACCCGTCACGTCCTGATTCCCACGAGGGCGAGAAGCGTAGCGAAGATGACTGTGGAGGAACCAAAGAAGGTGTGCCGGGATCGTAGCAGATGGAGAACTGTGGTCTCTGCCTACCCATACGGGAGACAGGCGTGACGATATGTATGTATGTATTTTCCACATGATAGATTATTATTACAATTTTGTTTTGAAACACTTTTGATTATTGTTGTTAGATATAAGAACTAATAAATATTGTTATTTTAACATATTCTCGTATATTTAGAGAAACATCATTTAACATTATTCTTGATAATTAGTCATTCCGGATATAATTAGATCTAACTGCCGAGTTGAGATGTGTTTCAAGATGGTATTTTGATACTGGTAGAGCCACGCTGCAGACGAATACTTTGTCAAGAATGCCATAATATTTGTCTGCAGCGTGAATCGGCTGGCTCGTCTGGGGAAGTATCACACTCCCGCAGAAAACTGGCGTCTGAGTGGTAGCTTAGCTACCGCGCTTCGTACGGTGAGTGGCTGAGTTCCGGAGGCCTAACACCCTCATCCCCCCCTCCCACTCTCACTCTCATAATGACACCTTCCTTCCTGTCGGCATTTGTACATGATCAGTTGTAGTAGCAATGTAATAATTAAAAATGATTTAAATTAATAAATATTATCCCATAAAAAACCCGTTAATACTTAGTCAATCAGTCATACAAATTGTATAATAATAAGTCATAATATAGAGGAAGTAAAAAGAAATTTGCAAAACAGGCTTTTCTAAACATAATAGAGCCTCATATTTTGAGAACCAATTGCATCTCATCCACACATACCTAAATAAACGAAAACTTGTTAAAATTTACAAGCAAACGAGACACCGATATTTAATTTATGAATCAATATTCAAGTTAACGAAAATCTTTCATTCAATCAAAATATATTAAAACAATAATATTGAGGTTGTTTTATGTTATAGTTATATAATATTCGCATATGAATAAATCAACTGGATTTAATAGTTTTTGGAAAATAAGGATATAACTTTTAGGTTTATTTGATGAAATGGCCTTCTGCGAGATTATCAACCCGGTTGATCAAGATGGTAACTATAGTGGACCCGCGGTAATGATCATTGGACATAAAAATTTTAACAAATCTTCACTGTTATAATGCATGATTTTTTTTCATGGAATAAGAGGGCAAACGAGCTAGCGTGTTGCTTGATGGAAAGCGATCAACGCCTCCCATAGACAACCGCGACACCGCAGGAGTTGCGGAAGCGTTGCTAGCCTTTCAGGTTTCAGGCTTGTTTTTTGAAGGTGCCAATGTCATATCGGTTCGAAAAGACCGCCGAAGGTAGTTGGTTCCACAGTGGTAATGCGTGGAAAGAAGTTTCGAGAGAAGCGCACCGTAGTAGATCGCCACTCATTCAGATAATGAGGATGAAACTATTTTTTATAGCGAGTTGTGCGGTTGTGGAATTCGGCGGTGGGAATTATTTCAAATAATTCTTCAGAGCACTCCCCGTGATGTTTAATTTACTAAATTCCATATTCATATTATATATGTACATAATTATGTTTTGTTTTTATGGAATAGGAAAGCAAACGAGCAGACGTGTCACCTGATGGAAAGCAAGCAACGCCGCCCATTAATATCCGCAGTGCCATAGGCTGGGCAGAAGTGCTACCGACCGAAGGAAAATGTCATTATGGGAGCGAGGAGTGAGGAGGGTGTTGGGCTTCCGAAAGTCAACCGCTAACCGCTAAAGGACGAAGCGCGGTAGCTCAGCTACCTCTAAGACGTCGGTTTACTGCGGGAGTGTGGTACTTCCCCGGGCGAGCCGGCCCATTCATGCTACAGACAAATAATATGCCATTCTTGAGAACTTTCTCAGTCTTCTCGTCTGAAGCGTGGCTCTACCACCTCATTCCGCTATGCCGCTCCGGGCTTCTGACGGGCTTAGTCCGACACTGCCTTGAGATAAATTTTTTGCTTACAACTTACGTTTGAGTCTAAAACCTTCGGGTAAAATAGAGGTGATGAACCCAGGTGAATTGTGTACAAAAAATAACAAATCAATGATATTTTAATTGAATATTACATAATTTTTAACATTTTTTGCATAACTATATTATATTACACAGCAAAGAAAGAACTCTCACTCTTGTCACTTGAACTCGATGACCTGCCCTGGAACATTTGGCTGCCTGCTGACGACACAGCGCCGGTCATAATGCCAAAACCCTGAGGAAAGGCAAAATCATAGCTCTTTTCCCATGCCGTAATCCCAGTCAATTGGGTCGCCAGCACAAACACACTCAAAGTAAGTATAAGTATTACCTGTAAGAAAATTAGAATATATGACATTAAAAAAGCCTCAAACAAATTCAAAATCTGACAACATTTGAAGTCCTGTTCATAAGGATGAGAGTACCTTCTGCAAGGTGAATATTTTTTTTTTATTATTTTATTTTCCTCTGTGTGTATTTGTATCTTTGTTTATGTGTATATATATGTGTATGTCACGTGTATGACAGTCAGAACTTTTACTTAGCTAAGATCAGCGACAAGCAAACACAAGCAGAAAAATAATAATGTGTGTTTTCTATGGGAAGAAGTTTATTTACTTATAACTTAAACTTATTGTTACCGAAAAAACGATCGTCAGCAAGTCTCCCCGAACTCTACCGAACAACAACAATACCAAACACACACTACCTCTTTTCCACATTGCACACGATACGTGTTTCGCTTCAACACAAGGCATCATCAGGTATAGTAGACTCTACGGAAGACAAACGTTAAGTGACCTAATGGTTGTCTTCCGAAATTCTCAATGTAGTAATGCACTTCCGCAAAGCAATGACTGACTCCATTAATTAGTAGATTTTACCACGGGGAGTCCTCCGAGGAATTGTTCGGATTAATTCCAGCCGCTGAGTTCCACTGTCGCACAACTACAAATAAAAGTTTCATCACCACCATCTGGATGAATGGCGCTCCAATATGGTGCGTTTTTCCAGAGGCTTATTTCCACTTTGTCGCGGATCTTAGCTAAGTAAAACTTCCGACTGTCCACATAGTAATGGAATACCCCAAAGTAACGCCTGACTCCATTAATCATCTTAAAAACACTATTATTAACTTGGAATGGTCAACAAAAATTCTACCTAGAAATAAATCTGTACAACGTAACAAAAATGAATAAATTTATCTTTTATTGCCCTATTTAAAATTAAAAAATAAATAAATAACAATAACAAATATATTTTTAACAAATCTTAATAATTTGACATGCCTTGCCTGTCATGTTGGCAGCACTATTTACTTAATTGTAACAATTGCTCACTTCCGAAGAATTTATACCACATGCGTTATCTCGACTAAGTTTTGCATAAACACTTTCTTTTAAATATATAAAAATTAGCATACAATAATTGTTAAACAAATAATGTCATAGAATACATTATAATAAATTAAATAACCTATTTTTATTATAGCTACTTGAAAACTTGTTTCATTATACACTATTTGTGTTTAAAATACCAATAATTTTAGGTCAATAGCATTTATCTATCAATTAGAATAATTTTATTGTTCTGGTTATGTAGGGGTGATTAACCTCGTCCGTTGCCAAAACCTTGGAAGCCTCCAAATCCACCTTGGCCTCTGCCAAATCCTCCTTGACCACCGCTGAATCCTCCCTGACCACCGCCGAATCCTCCTTGAACACTGCCGAATCCACCTTGACCACCACCGAATCCTCCCTGACCACCGCCGAATCCTCCCTGGCCACCACCAAATCCTCCTTGGGTACCACCAAATCCTCTTGGCCCACTACCAAATACTCCTTGGTTACCGCCTAATCCTCCCTGGGCACCACCGAACCCTCCTTGGATACTACCGAATCCTTGTTGCCCACCACCGAATCCTCCCTGGTAACCACCAAATCCTCCTTGACCACCACCGAATCCTCCCCGGCCGCCACCGAATCCACCTTGGCCGAAGCCTCCTTGAGCAAATGTAGTCCCAAGTAAAGCCATCGATATGGCCAAAACACTCACTGCCTGAAAAGTATATTTTTGTTTAGCACAATATATTTAAATCGTAATTGTCTTGGAATTCGTTACAACAACCTAAATTAGTTTTTTGTTATGCGTAGGCACTCGCTATCTCGGTCCATTCTCTGATATTAGCCAAGACTTTCTTCTCTGGCCAACTTGTCTTTTCCCATCATTATGTGGACAGTCAAAGTTTTTTTTTTTACTTAGCCAAGATCCGCGACAAGCAAACAATAACAGAAAATTAATAATATGTGTTTTCCTGCTGGATGAAGTGGATTTATTTGTAACTTAAACCAAAATCTTACCGACAAACGACCGTCAGCAACTCTCTACCCACCAACCACTATACACAACACAGATGGGTAGAGAGTTGCTGAAGGTCGTTTTTCGGTAAGTTTTTGGTTTAAGTACCAAATAAATATCTGTTCTGTTTTTTCTGTTATTGTTTGCTTGTCATCACTTCATCACTTTTCTGTTTTTTCTGTTATTGTTTGCTTGTCGCGGATCTTAGCTAAGTAAAACTTTGACTGTCCACATAGTGATGGATTTCCGCAAAGTAACGCCTGACTCCATTAATCATCTTTTCCCATCATGATCAGTTGCAGCAACTTGTACTTGTCATGTATCTATATGATCTATATGATGCAGATAAGCAACTTTTCTACCTTTGACGGTCTGCAAAAGTTCATGTTTTAGTTTGACTTGTCGGAGACCTTTGTCATTGGCCACTTTTTGAGTCCAGCTAATAGGGAGCATCCGTCTATATGCTCACATTTCGAACGCTTCAATACGTTTTCTGAGGTCTTCTTTAGGCGTCCAAGCATCACATCCGTATAGAAGAACGGGCCAGATGTAACAATGGAGCATTCTAATTTATCAACGTATATAAATTTCTGATTAAAAATTTATTTTAATTTTCCTTCTTAGTAAATTTCAAATTATATACCTTAAACACCGCCATTGCTAACGTATTAGTACTAGATCTGGGTAATTTTTCCTTGGATTCGATAAATCTTTTGACTTTATATACATGTCAAGTCAAATATTTTGTATTTTCCTGTTAACATAAGCTAATAAATGGGTAAAGAGACGTGTACAATGGTGGCACCGGTCCTCAAACTTTGGAACATATTTATTATGATATATTTTCTTCGACACACACACACACACACAAATAAATAGTATGTGAGTAGTACAACCTTATAATAATAAAAGTATTATTACAGACGACCGATTTGCTCAGTGGCGGGGCCCTCCGCCCACGGAGTCAATGGTCGCGGGTTCGATTCCCGCATCGGAATAAATATTTATATAGATTTATAAATGTTTATTCCGAGTCTGGTAAACCCCCCAATCCGCATTTCCTTTCCTGCCCCTTCCTTTCTTCTCTATCCTTTCCCTTCCTCTCCGCCAATCCACGGTCTGCCGTGCCAAAGAATGCGTGGCTAAGGGTGAGCTTAGTCGCAAGCGTGCCGACTGTCCCGGGATCGGGCTCCCCCGGGTACTATTATATATATATATATATATATATATATATATATATATATATATATATATATATATATATATATATATATATATATATATATATATATATATATATATATATATATGTATATATGGTGTGACGATCTGCGCAAAGCGACTGGCAGTAACTGGCATGCGTGAAGCAAAAGATTGGGCTAGGACTGCCGTTGGCTGTTAATGATGATGATAATATGAAATTATATACCTACTGTATTAAGTTTGAGAACCTCTGTTCGAATCATTTAGCAAGTATATAATGGGCAACAAGGTGACGTAACAAAAACAAATTCTGTGTATCTCAGAATAACATTTGATGTTACGAAACAACCGAGAAAACTCCTTTTTTTGTATACGAATTTAGACGAATAACATGTAAATACGACTTTTCCCGCCAAATTACTTGTTACGTTGAGTTTTTATTTAATTTTTATAACCTCATGTTATATTGTTTAACTAGATAACCTAGTCAACTTCGTTATATTTACAATTTTTTAATTCAAATTAGCGAAAACGATATCTCCCGGTAGGCTTATTTTCTCCTGGTACCTTAGTAGGTATGCAATATTTTTCACAATCGCACAAAAGAAACGACAGTTTTGTATAACAACACGTCCGTTAGACGATAAAGCCACGAACGTCATCTATTAAAAGTAATTAGAAGCAAGAGGGAGAAAAAGATTTTTTCATTTTTCAAGCTTTTTTTATGTTTTCCCTATATTTTTTATTTTTGTAAAACTTCCCTGTATTATACCTATAAGAAAATAAAAAAATATTCAAATCGGTCGAGTCGTTTATGAGTTTTAGCGTGACTGGCAAAATAGCTGATAATTATTTTATATTGACCTTAATTATCAACATCACTTTTAGAACTGAAACCTGTAAGTGATTTTTTCAGAAGTCCACAATTTATTCATACCTTTTTTCTACTGGATGGATTTTTACATGGTTTCGGAAAACGGGACTATTTGGCGTCCTGGATTTTTGTTTAGGGACAAGGGGTCGAACAAAAGATACAGTCACGCCAAAACGGGACGTATTGTCACTTTAGATATGACCCTTCGAGTTTATCAACTGAAGCAGCAATTTATATTTGTCAGAGAGTCAACTGGTGGAGTAGACGAGTGTTGGAGTGGGGACCGCGTCTTGGCAAACGTAGTGTGGGACGCCTCCCGGCTAGATGGTGCGATGATCTGCGCAGGGCGGCTGGCAAAGACTGGATGCGTGTAGCTGAAAATCGGATTAGGCAGCGTGCCTTGGGGTCACGATGATAATATATGTTGTAAATACACAAGGTCATAAAAACACATATCTGTAATATATAAACTTTATATTGTAGTGCCCATAATTGTACATATTTTAATCCACGATCAATATTTGAGAGTTATTTCTTATCAGCCGCGATTACCAGGACGGCCTCCTTGGTTACCTCCGTATCCATTTTGATTACCGCCAAATCCTCCTTGATTTCCACCGAACCCTCCCTGGCTACCGCCAAAACCACCTGGTTTTCCACCAAATGCACCTTGGTTGCCACCGAAACCTCCTTGGTTTCCACCATAACCTCCTTGGCCTCGTTGAGCGAAAGACACCGCTATGAGTGCCATAAATAGGACCACAACGCAAATACTCTGTAAGAATATAATATTATGACATTAAATAATCTAATATTATAAGGTAGCGGATGGAGCTCTGTGGTCTCTGTCAACCCCTGCGGGGGATAGGCGTGAATATATAAGGAATAATATTATTATAAAACTTCTCGCTTTTAAACAATTGCATACTTTATTATTGTAACCATAGACTTAAGTTTTTGTTTTTCGTTAACGTTTATAAGTCTATGGTTATAATCTATTCCAAAGTTCTTATAAATATATGAGTGATATTTATTAGTATTGTTAACGACAAACAGACCTTAATTTTATATTTAACCAAAAATATTTGACCAAAAATATATTTTTTTAAGAGATGATATTATAGATTTTGGGTTACTTTTTGAAAATTCATCACAATACTTTTAGTACTATTGCTTTGTACTATTGCCACAACTATTTTATGAACAACATCAAGTCAATATCAAATTACGCAATAGTACATAATAGTCATTGTTTAATTTGATATTTATATATTAAAAACAAAAAATAAAAGATCAAAATATTTAATATAAATATTTTGTTATTTTTAGTTTATAATGGTAATATTTTATATTTAACAGAATATAACCTTTTTATTATATTAATAGGTATCGTTCGAATATTTAATAATTTGGCGTTTGATATATTACATAAATATTAATTATAATAATTCATTTGAAAGGGAGCATTCTTTTATATTCTTTGCTGGCAATTAGTCATCAATCCAAATCATGTGGAATACGATAATATCAAATCTCTTGTAATATAACTAGTCAACTTATCACATTACGTCTTAATAAAATGGTGGCTATGCTACCAAAACCTTCTATGGAATTTTTCAGTCAACTTAAAAAGTAACGAAACACGCCTTTATTTTATATCACTTCACTTATACGCGTTAATCGAACTATACTGTATAATATACCGCCATAATTAAACAATATAACTGATGATAATATAAGATTATGAAAATGAAATAAAAACACAACGTCACTGATGTAAGTTGGCGGGAAAAGTCCGGGAGCATTCTTATTGCATTTATAAAGAATTTTGTCTTCAAGAAAAAAAAAATATTTGGAATGTTCTTTTTTAAATTCAAACATATGATTGTAAAATGCGTTCTTAAATATTAATTACTATTTTACCTTACTAATTTTTAATTTACTTTAAACCAGGTGTTTTCCTTTACGTTGCAATATAAAACACAATCTTAACTTTCTATATTCTTTCAGCTTGGAACTTGTAAGACCAATAAATAAGTAATTAAAACAGGACATACCTTAACTGCAGCCATATTTGATTATCTGTTTTTATCTGTGCAGTACAGTAATTTTGAGTGTACACTTTGCTTCTTGGATTTCATTATGGTCTTATATACACCTCAATATAAATATTTGATGTTTTTCTTTGAAGTTCTTGGTAATAGGTAATTATAGCAGAGTTGCCCAAACTTTACTTTTAAATAAACTAAATTATATTGTTCGTTTATATAATTAGTCAAAAGTGAGCTTTTTCAGATTACTCATTACGGGACTTTTTACGGGACTCAGCTGGGGCTGACCTTCATCCTCCCTTGCGGCTCGTGGGATTCACTATGACGAATTTTAATAAACCTAATTTGTTAAAAAAATAACGGCGATGTGGTTCGCCACCCGTCAAGTCCTGATTCCCTCGAGGGCGAGAAGCGACTAATGGAGAGCCGTTTCGTTATGATGAATGTGAGAGAAAGGATGGATGAAAAGAAGGATGAGTGTGGAGGAAGCAAGGAAGGTGTGGCGGATGGAGATCTGTGGTCTCTGCCTACCTATTTTTAATTTCACTGCATAGGGGCTTGAGTTTTAAGTTTTAGAACATATGTATGTATGTAAACACATTTGCCGAGTAACCGCTAGGTGAGAATTTATTGAACTATGACGCTACAGAAGCAGAAGCCTTATTCTCGTTAGTGTGTATCCGTACAGTGTATACATCCGTATTTATTACTCTGACATAATGTGTGAACAACATTTTTATGACGTGTAGGTAAGTAAGATATGTCAGAAAAATACAAAAGACAATCATTATAAGTCTAAAATATTAGATAGATAAATGTATTCCTTATTGTACACCAAAAACAAACGAAGTTATACAATTATTGATTGTAATATTTATATACAAATGGCGGTTTTATCGCTAATTGCGATTTCTTCCGGACAACTGTGGGATGGACACAATGTTAAAAAGATAGTTTGGTGTAGGTTGGTGATACATTATCCCTATGATGATAGAAAAGAAACTAAAAAATATTAATAAACAAATATAGTAGCCATAAGCAAATGCATAAGTGTATACATACGTATACACATACCGTTAACCGTAAATAATACACAAAACAAATATATAAAAAGATTCATAGATATTTATAAAGGTCACCTCTACTTGCTTCACCTCCAGTGGCAACAAATTCTATTACATGACATTACGTTTTAATAATAATACATACATATATTAATATTAAAAAATTAATAATAATTTTTAACCATTTTAATAATAAAGTATTGTTAATGGAGTCAGGCATTACTTTGCGGAAAACCATCACTATATGGACAGTCAAAAGTTTTACTTAGCTAAGATCCGCGACAAGCAAAACAATAACAGAAAATTAATAATGTGTGTTTTTCCGTTGGGTTTAGTGGATTTATTTGGAACTTAAACCAAAAACTTACCGAAAATCGGCCATCAACTCTCCACCCACCAACCACTATACACAACGCCAAACACACACTATCACTTTTCCATCTTGTACACGACACGTGTTTCGCCCCAACACGAGGCATCTTCAGGTATAGTAGACTCTACGGAAGACAACCACTTTTCGGTTGTCTTCCGTAAAACACACATTATTAATTTTCTGTTATTGTTTCGCTTGTCGCGGATCTTAGCTAAGTAAAACTTTTGACTGTCCACATAGTGATGGATTTCCGCAAAGTAACGCCTGACTCCATTAATAATCATAAATACAATTTTGTATTTAGAACCTAGTTAGATACTTTCATCTTCATCCTATATCTTATATCGTAACGCCTGTCTCCCGTAGAGGTAGGCAGAGACCACAGATCTCCATCTGCTACGGTCTCGGCATACTTTCCTTGCTTCCTCCACACTCATTACTCTCCTCATGCAATCCCGCCAGTTAAGGGCACTCTTGACATGGCCTTTCTTCAAAACTTTAGCAATTTGTTCAAAGTATGTGTTCCGTGGTCCTGCCCTAATGACCCTTTCATCCACATTCGCAACGTAAATTTCTTTTGCCAGCCGTCTCTCATCCATCCTCTCTATGTACCCAAACCATCTAAGCATCCCTTTCTCAAATTTTATCACGACACCTTTTACTCCACATCGCTCTCTTATATCTTCATTTCTAATTCTATCATTCAAAGTTACACCACACTTGCTTCTTAATGCTCTCATTTCCACAGCATTCAGTCTGCTTTCATGACTTTTCTGTTTTTTTCTTCTTAAATTTTTTAATCCATTCAGAAAACTGTTTAAAACACACCTCGCTTTTTGTTACCTAGCACACAAAGCGAACATTTCTCTTTCACCATTAGGTACACAACCATGTGGTTATAGGATAACGAATTACACAAATGAAAATCGTAACACGCTGTTTAAAAAATAATTTATTTACAATTGTACGGGAAACTTTATTGATGTACGATACATTTGTTTTAAATTAGTAAAAAAGAACCATTCACAAATCATTCATTCACTCATCATTCAGTCAATCTAACCTCACGGAGATATAGGCAGAGTTAAGTAGGTGATCGATGCCAATGGATATAGCAGACGCTTGGTCTGCCTTTGAGAAGAATAATAGGTGGGGGAGATAGAGGGAAAGGAATGAGGAAGGAAGTAGGATTGGACCTTTTGTTTTAAATACCCACCAAAGTGCAGTAAAAAAGGTTTTATAGGTTCTCTTCGAGTATAAAAATCAAGAGGAGTCAGCCCGTTGATTAGGCAGAATGTATGTAACAACACTCATACTGGGGAGACAGGGAAGGGAGTAGGATTGGACCTTTGTCTCTTAACATCCACAAGTGTAGTAATAAATGTTAACAGAAACAAGTTTCTTTCAAGTTTGAAAGTCCAGACGAGCCGGCACGTTGACGAGGGAGAAGTCGTTCAACGACTCCCGCACTGGGGCAACAGGCGATGGGGGTCGTTGGTTCATCATCAACGGCCTGCGGCAGTCCACTGCTGGACATAGGCCTCCTCCATGAAGCGCCACCTAGCCCGATCTTCGGCTACACGCGTCCATTTCTGCCAGCCGCCCTGCGTAGCTCGTCGCACCAACAAACCGGGGAAGGGGGAGGGGGGCTAGATGTGCGATGATGTTGGTTCACTACGAGGGTTTGGAGTGTCGCTTCCAGAAGCGCTTGACGTCGTCGTGGCCGGCTCGCGTCACCAACACGGTGCGCGTGCGCTCGTTCTGCCACGTCAGCACGCCCTGGCTGCGCGCGTAGTCACGTAGAACCGCGAAGTCAGCCTGCAACACAACTCTATTAAAGACGTTGTTTTTTAAAAACCTCTCTGGGCCACTTGTCAGGACTGCGGGAAACGCTGAAGCATGTAACCTCAGCCCCGACAGCGCTGTCCCTATTCACCCTATTAAAGACTGGCTTAACGCCTGGGATTTTTTTAATTATCTCTCTGAGTCATTAGTCGGATATATGTATTCACGCCTATCCTCCGCAGGGGTTGGCAGAGACCACAGAGCTCAGTCCGCTACCATTCATCGCAGCCAAACAACTCTCCATTGGTCGCTTCTCGCCCTCATGTGAATCGTGGACGTGACGGGTGGCGAACCACGTCGCCGTCATTTTTTCAACAAATTAGGTCATTAGTCGGAACTGCGGGAAATATGTTACCGCAGTTCCGACGGCGCTGTCCTAACAAGGGCCCGATCTCAAGAATTGGAATAGATATGAGGCCCCCTGACTTCCCCCTACGCCGGGGGCACATATAGTGCACCACCTCGAGATTTAGATGTGTATGTGTGTTACCACCGAATTGGAAGATCAATCAAATGTTTGTCTCTTTTTTGTGGGATAGGAAGGCAAACGAGCAAGCGTGTCACCTGACGGAAAGCAATCAACGCCGCCCATGGACATCTGCAACACCGTAGGCATTATACATGCGTTGCCGGCCTTTGATATAAGAATAGGCATGCTGGTGGATGGATGGATGGATCGAAAATACACCTGAATGTAATTGGTTCAATAGGGTGGTGGTGCGTGGAATCAAGTTTCAGAAGAAGCGAACCGTACTGAATCGATTTATTATTTTTCTCATAAGAATTAACACATTTTTACAATAAAATGAGTTGAGAGCAGCAGTACATTAGAAAATGTGTGTATTGTGTGTGTGTGAGTGTGTGTTTGTGTGTCATCATCCAAATGGCGGGGACGAAACTTTGTTTTTGACGAGATAAATACGTTAGTTACAAACAAGTGTGACCTGTGAAAGGAACTGGTTGTAGACGACGCCCTCGGTGTAGGTGAATCTGTTGCGTTCCCCCTCCCACAGTCGGATCTGGTCCACCACGGTGGGGGGCAGCACGGACGAAGACCTGATGCCACCGGTCTCCGACTTCAGCATCTGTCATCAACGAACAACTCAAACTACGAAAATAATAAATCTTGTGTTATTGAATATAATACAACACATTTCATAGTAACTATTCGATGACTTAGGCGGATCTTCGGCTACTTGAAGTGCTATGTCGTTGACTCTGGTTCTCCGGCGAATTTCTTTATTTCGAATTCTGTCCACCAGAGAAACCCCGAGCGTAGCCCTCTGAGCAACTTTGAGCTTGTCGAGGAGACAAACTGTCAGTGTCCACGTTTGGGCACCGTAAGAGAGTACGGGCATGACGCACTGGTCGAAGACTTTTGTCCTCAGACTTTATGGTATGGGCGACGAGAAGACTCGACGGAATTTCCTGAACGCAGCCCAGCCCAACTGTATCCTTCTCTCGGCTTCTTTCTCGAAGTTGTCTCCGTACAATCGCACTATTTGGCCAAGGTAGACATATTCCTAAGTGGCGCGCCTTGAGTGAGGCCTATGTCCAGCAGTGGACTGCCGCGGGCTGATATTGATTCAATAACTATTATTACAGCGCATCACACACGAATCACTCGCACAACTGTTATAATATTGTTCCATTACGAAAATTATAAATAAAACCTTGTTTCTTTAACTTGACACCCTGGATGTAGTCCAGGTAAGAAAAACATCTTCTCTATTTTAGATCGTCTGTCCAAATATGTTAAGTTTTTGTTGATTATCATTTATTGCAATGACAAGATTTATTAAAAATTAGTGTATTTATGACAACCTAGTCCACCTCTCCTGTGTAACTGGGTAGCTAGACGGAACGACCGATTGGCTCAGTGGCGGGGCCCTCCGCCCGCGGAGTCAATGGTCGCGGGTTCGATTCCCGCATCGGAATAAATATTTATATGGATTTATAAATGTTTATTCCGGGTCTGGTAATCCCCCAATCCGCATTTCCTTTCCTCTCTATCCTTTCCCTTCCTCTCCGCCAATCCACTGTCTGCCGTGCCAATGGATGCGTAGCTAGGGGCGAGCCTAGTCGTAATCATGCCGATCGTCCCGGGGTCGGGCTCCCCCGGGGACTATGGTGCCTTAACTCAGCATGCAGGGCTCTGCTGGGGCTGACCTCCATCCTCCCTTGCGGCTCGTGGGATTCACTAAAGACGAATTTAATATACCTAATTTGTCGAAAATGACGGCGACGTGGTTCGCCACCCGTCACGTCCTGATTCTCACGAGGGCGAAAAGCGAATCCGAAAAAGAAGCAGAAGTTTCACAAAATGTCAATAAGGTAAAGATGAAAGGCCTGTATTTATTTTT
The DNA here is from genome assembly GCA_031353405.1 of Baronia brevicornis. NCBI lineage: Eukaryota > Metazoa > Arthropoda > Insecta > Lepidoptera > Papilionidae > Baronia > Baronia brevicornis. The sequence goes on along the minus strand of JASFAT010001701.1, from coordinate 527,528 downwards.
TTTAGGGAAAAGGTAGGCAAACGAGCAAGCGTGTCGCCTGCTGGAAAGCAATCAACGCCGCCCATAGACAATATAGAAGCATTGCAAATCTGTTGCCGGCCTTTGAGATAAGAGTAGGCTTGTTTTTTGAAGGTTTCGATGCCGTATGGGTTCGGAAATACCGTTGAAGGTAGCTGAGAAGGTAATCAGGTCATGGTACCTGAGGATGCGAATGCTGGTCGAGGTAGTGTATTATCTGATCCGCAGTGATCCCGCCTCGCAGCGCCTGCCGCACCGACTCCCGCGTCAACACACCCACCACCAGGTTGGGGAACCTGCGTCACGAACATAGAAATGGCGATTCATAAAAATCGTTGCTTCGCAAGAAAAGTCTTTCATCTTTTTTTAAAGCAGAGCAGGAAAGGGAAAAGTGGTAGAGCAATGCTACAGATGAATACTTTGTCAAGAATGGCATATTATTTGTCTGTAGCACGAATGGGACGGCTCGCCCGGGGGAGTACCACACTCCCGCAGAAATCCGGCGTCTGAGTGGTGGCTTAGCTATCGCGCTTCGTGCGGTGAGCGGCCTGAGCTCCGGAGGCCCAATACACTCCCCCTCCCCCTCCCACTCCCATGATGTCCTTTCCTTAAGGGTCGACAACCCTTCCGCACTGCCTATGGCGCTGCAGATGTCTATGGGTGGCGTTGATTGCTTTCCATCAGGTGACACGCCTGCTCGTTTGCCTTCCTATGCCATAAAAAAAGGTCACCTGGCAGTAAACGATCATCGCCGCCCATAGATATCCGCAACGCCTGAAACGTCGCAAATGTGTTGCCGGCCTTTAACAAACACATACGCTCTTCTCTTCAATGCCCCCATGTCGTAATCACGTGTGGTTCCACGTTTCCACAGTTCGTGGCAGAAAACTGCGACTAGACCGTACGGTGGTTGAAGGCCAGGTGATGGGGATACATACATACCTATCATCACGTCTGTTTTCCGTAGGGGTAGACAGAGACAACAAATCTCCATCCGCTACGATCCCGGCACACTTGCTTTCTCCACAATCATCCATCCTTCTTCTCACATTCATCATAGCGAAACGGCTCCCCGTTAGTCGCTTCTAGCCCTCGTGGGAATCAGGCGAACCACGTCGACGTGGTTCCCCGCGTTGGAGCCCCGCGCGCTGAGGTAAGGCATCCGGTGGAAGCCCGATCCCGGGACGGTCGTCACGCTTGGTACTAAGCTCGCTCGTAATGGGGATGGAACCTATTTTCGTGGCGCGTAGTGCGATGATGGAACTATGCGGCTGATGAGGAGATGAAACAACTCCTCGGAGCATTCGCCGTAATAAATTCGATACAGTACGCAGAGAGACGATACATGCCGCTTTGCGTACAGAGAAAAAATCGAGCTTGTCGAAAGAAGTTGGATGAGGAAGGCGTAACTACGTGTGGTAACCAGCGTAATAACTGGACATGGTCCATTTAACAAAAAAATTATGAAAACCGGCGTCTGAGTGGTAGCTTGTCTGCCGCGCTTCGTACGGTGAATGGTCTGAGTTCCGGAGGCCCAACACCCTCCCTTTCCCACTCCCCCTCCGATTCCCACTCCCCCTCCGATTCCCATTCCCCCTCCCGTTCCCATAATTTCACTTTCCTTTAAGTTTGGCAACGCTTCCGCACTGCCTATGGCATTGCGGATGTCTATGGGTGGAGTTCGTTGCTTCCCATCAGATGACACGCCTGCTCGTTTGCCTTCCTATGCCATAAAAAAAACATCTATCTGTGCTCGGTGTTCCAGACAGTTATGGAGGAGGAAACGGTTGCTCACATCGTGATTCGATTGATTTCTGCTATTTAGCCACAATCACCTGTACAGCAGCTCAGTGAAGAGGCCGAGCAGCGCCACCTGCAGGTTGGTCTGCGTGTAAGCGTAAACGCGGTAGTTGGTTTCCACCATGATGTACCCGCCCTGCTGGCCCGCTTCCAGCGGCGCGACCGCGCTCGCTCCGTCCCCCACGCACGTGATGTTCAGCGCGAGCCGCGTCGGGTAGAACCGCCCAGCCTTGCGCTGTAAACGAGAACCGCTGTAAACACAACATTGACTGATTTTTTTTTATGGGACAGGAAAGCGACGACAGTACGAGCTCTCGTGGGAGCGGACGTCTCTCTGGTGGACGTGCATGAAGCTCCTCTACAAACCCATGCAGATGCAAGTGTGGCCCATTGTCGGCTCAGAGAATATCCGTAGAATATCCCTCGAGCTGACCGGGCCACGAACTCGCGGATGCTCTCCACCCTCGCTATGATGTCATTGTGAACATAGCGAGGCGCCCCCACGATGGCGATAGGTAGTGCAGAAGCGTTGCCGGCCTTTAAGAGGTGTCATTACGGGAGGGAGGATGGAGGAGGAGAGGACGGGAGGAGGACGAGAGGTAGGACATCCGGAATCTATCGCGGTAGGTAAGCTACCACTCAGACGCCGGTTTTCTGCGGGAGTGTGGTACTTCGCCGGACGAGCCGGCCCATTCACGCCACAGACAAATAATATGCCATTTTTGACAAAGTATTCGTCTGCAGCGTGGCTCCACCACTTCAAAGTATTACTACTAAGTGGACCCTAATTGCCATATTTGATAAATAAATAAAAATAATATAGAAAGGTTACAAATAAACGGTGTGCTACCTTCCTCTGGTAGACGAGCCCGAACTCCCGCAGATGTTGCAGGAACACCAGCATGTTGTTGCTCATGCCTTCCGTGCTGTAGTCCTGCAACATTAAACAAACATTTGTTTTCTATTCCAGTACGGAAGAGCATCGATATTCCTATTCCAGATTTATCGTCAAATTATATGAAATGTGGCATCCAGATACATACAGACATACATATCGTCACGCCTGTCTCCCATAGGGGTAGGCAGAGACCACAGATCTTCATCCGCTACTATCCCGGCACACCTTCCTTGCTTCCTCCACACTCATCCATCCTTCCTCTCACATCCATTGTCTCACATTGCCGAGAAATGGCTCTCCGTTAACCGCTTCTCGCCCTTGTGGAGATCAGGACGTGACGGGTGACGAACCACGTCATCGTGATTTTTCAACATGACGAATTTGAATAATAACTATGACGAATTTGAATAAACCTAATTTTATTCAAATTCGTCATAGTGAATCCCACGAACCGCAAGGGAGGATGGAGACCAGCCCCAGCAAAGCCCCGCGTGCTGAGGGAAGGCACTATAGAACCCGGAGGAGCCCGACACGGGGATACACGGCACGCTTGCGACTAAGCTCGCCCCTAGCCACGCATCCATTGGCACGGCACACCGTGGATTGGGGGAGAGGACGGGAAAAGGATAGAGAAGAAAGGAAAAGGCAGAGGAAAGGAAAGATGCATTAGACAGGATGATAGGGATATGATCCTAATAAAAGATATCCAGAGATCCAAAGACAAAGATCCAGATAAAATGAGGGCCATCCATAAATTACGTTACATGATTTTCATGTTTTTGAGGCTCTTTGTCAGAAATGATGTTGAAGTTTAGAGTTTCTTGCACTTTAAATTTATGCATGTGGTAAAAAAGAAATTAGGCCACACTGAAAATCAGCAATGTGGCTTGCAGCGGCTTGCTGAGCGTGGACCATTTCATAACCCATACCGCAGTATAGGAAACAATGTACCATTATTATGATTTTATTTTTGTTTTTTTATTGTTATTTGTGTGTGTTACAATTTTAGTCTGTCATTTCTGTCTTTTCTCATAATTTTATGTGTTTTCTTTGTCTACTGTCGCTGTAATATTGTGGATTGATGAATAAAGCTTTCCTTTCTTTCTGATGCCACAAAAGTTGATTCATTTCTCTTGTCACTCTATATCACACTTTGCTGACCTTCTTCTTAAAGTATTAAGTGTTTTATGGGCCTCTTGGTACAGTTACGAGGAACATTTAGAGAGTGAGTGTTTCTCTCACGACGAAATATTTTTCTGGCAAAAAACATATTACTTAGAATTATTGAGGGCTAATTCTAAAATAATATATTTGGCGGCGAATTCCAATTATATATTTAGTACAAAGCGAAAACTTGCAGTATTGTAAATATAACACTTTATAATACTTTGTATATACTCTCTCTCTCTCTCTCTCTCTCTCTCTTCTAATATTAAATACCTTGCCAAGTGTGCTGAAGCTTAGCTGGTAGAGGAAGGCGAGACACTCGGCCGCACTCAGACTTCTCTTCTCTGCTGTATGCAGATAATGTTGTAGAAACAACCACACCTGCAAATGGAAACATATTTATAGATCAATAAAACCCTGAAATAAAGTCGATATTGATCAGTCTTCTGGTAAAAAAGGCATGTTGGAAACCAAGTTGGAAAGTTAGTCACACCACAGCGTGTAGGCGGATGAGCTACAGAAGAGAAAGCCTCCTCGTATAAGAAAACCAGTTGCCCATCACCAATCTGTGATTTGTGACTACAGTTGTCACAGGAAGCTCACACTGGTTACAATCATTCATTGGAATATCATCTGTAAAGAGCATGTCATATACTGTTGAGAGAATTACTGCAACTGGCAACATTAGCAGTGATTAATGTAGTCAGGCGTTACTTTGCGGGAATCCATTACTATGTGGACAGTTACAACTTTTACTTAGCTAAGTTTTAAATTTTACTTAACGGTTGTCTTCTGTAGAGCCTATATGGACAGTTTTAAAAGTTTTACTTAGCTAAGATCCGCGACAAGCAAAAAACCGAAAACTTTTCGGTTGTCTTCCGTAGAGTCTGCTATACCTGAATATGCCTCGTGTTGGGGCGAAACACGTGTCGTTTACAAGATGGAAAAGTGATAATGTGTGTTTGGTGTTGTGTATAGTGGTTGGTGGGTGGAGAATCGATGGCCGATTTTCGGTAAGTTTTTGGTTTAAGATCCAAATAAATCCACTTAACCCAACGGAAAAACACACATTATTAATTTTCTGTTATTGTTTTGCTTGTCGCGGATCTTAGCTAGGTAAAACTTTTGACTGTCCATATAGTGATGGATTTCCGCAAAGTAACGCCTGACTCCATTAATAATTCTGTAGAGCCTACTATACCTGATGATGCCTCGTGTTGAGGGGAAACACGTGTCGTGTTCAAGGTGGAAAAGTGGTAGTGTGTGTTTGGTGTTGTTGATAGTAGTTGGGAGATGGACAGTTGCTGACGGCGGTTATTTCGATAAGAATTAGTTTAATTTCCCCGCAAAACCACTTCTTCCAGTAGAATAACGTACATTATTATTTCTCTGTTTTTTGTTTGCTTGTCGCGGATCTTGGCTAAGTAAAAGTTCTAACTGTCCACATAACATTACCAGTGTTAGCAGGGGAACAAGGACGACCCAGTGTTAACAGACTATAAAAGGCAGCTGATTAAATCCAAAATGGCGGAAAACAAGATGGCCGCCATACAAAGCTAAAATAACTATTTATTGACCGATTTCGCTGAAATTTGGCAGATGTCCGAAATGCTCGCAAGCTAGTTGTATATATAAATACAAAATCACTTCGAAACCTGTTTAGCGGTGCTGAGCAATAGGAACTGGAAGCCAGCTCTGGTTATCACAGCTGTCCCGTCTTCAGCGTCTCTGCAATATAACAGTTTTGATAAACTTAATACAAAGATATAACAAGGTATTTCGAAATATATTTGTTAATCTTTTCCAGTCTTTTTATACCATGTCTTGATATGAACATTCACTTCAAAGTGAGCAGATACTTTATCATGTCTACTTCAGTATCATGCGACTGACCTATCACTCTCTGCCCTATTAATTGAACTAAATGGAATTTGCTCTTTGGCGTTGACATATCGTATGACATCCAGTTTCGCGGCCATCTGGAAGAAAAGGCCAAGCTGGCCTCGAAAAAGCTGGGTGTGCTCAGTAGAGCGAGACAGTATTTCACATCTGGCCATTGCTTCCAACTGTACAAGGCACAAGTCAGGCCACACATGGAATACTGTTCGCACCTCTGGGCCGGGGCTCCCCAGTATCAACTTCTTCCATTTGATCACATTCAAAGTCATGCGATCCGAATCGTTGATGACCAAGATCTCACCGATCGGCTTGATTCTCTAGCGCTGCGGAGAGATGTCTCATCTCTCAGCATTTTTTACCGCTTCTATCATGGGGAGTGCTCCGAGGAATTGTTTGGAATAATTCCCGCCGCCCAACCCTACTATCCCATTAAAAAAAAAAGGATTTCTCCAACCTTCTTCTGTAATGACACTATGTCAAAGCTATTAAGAATAAGAGATGAAAAATACATTTACCATCGAATTAATTAATTACATTTCATTTTCAAATGTCACTGTCCTTTAGTATTAAATATTTTATTAAATAAAGTTTTCCCAACAACTTTCTGCATAATAAAGAAACCGCGAAAGAAATAGCATTTGTCTTATATTTTTAAGCATTATTATTATATTATTATATTTTTATTATTAAGCATTATTATTATATTTTTTATGGGAAACAATGAATAAAGAATTTAAAATAGGTCTACTTCAGCATAGCAACAATATCTTTCTTTAACAAACATATGAAATTACATGATATTTGGATAATTCTAAATAATTTATTTTATATAAATAACAATTATTTTAATTATTTTGTATAAATCCTAATGAGGATTTATACAAAAATCCTCTATCTCTTCTCCTCCTCTATCTCTTGGCAGATTACGTAAGATTAATGAATCTTACGTAATCTGCCAACAGATGGCGCCACAACACATAACAACATAATAGACAAAACTAATTTAGTTTTGTCTATGCATAAAATAATTAAATAATGATATTAATTCTAATAGGCCGACATTCATTACACTTTGATGACGCAAATCTGTGTATCTCTTCCCTAGTCTTTTTGGTCTTCCACTATTAAATTTTTTGAAGAGGAAGAACTATAGATACCTGGTCATGAGGCCTGCATGCAGTAGTATACGCACGGCGTCAGCGCTGATGCCCTCAGTCTGCGCGCTGCCCACCATATAGTGAAGCACACATTCCCAGCGCTCCAGGGCGTAAGCATCCAGGAAAGCTATGTCGCGAGCCTTCCCGTCTGGCTCTAGAGACGAAGACATGCTCCATGGACGCCCTCTATTGAAATAAACAAACACTTGTTTATCGCAGATCACTCTCGCAGCTGGATGTTTATAACTACAACACTAAAAAGCATCACACACATTGATTGCGGATGCGGATGGAAGAGTCGGTAGGAGAAGACGAAGGAAAACATACTGTAGCATGCTAGGCATACTGCTTAAGGTGGCACACGGGATCTTTAGGGCGTTTTATCTTCGATGTATTTAAACTCTTCCAAATGAAATTGATTTATTAATGTATCAATGTACATTTTATATTAACTATTATATATACTTTAATAATATTCTAATATTACATTTTATATTAATGAATGTCACTTTTCACTTTACATTTTATATTCAATCTCAATTTCTTATGCCGGAAAGGTGACATGGCTGTCGAAAGACATCATTCGAACTAATCTTATTGTTTTTCTAAAACAGTTTATTTCTACACTTTAAAATTACGAATGTAAAAAAAAGTATTATAAAAGGTTGTATTACATTATTAATACATTTATCAATGTATCACTACAATATCTTGAACAAATTGCCGAAGTTTTTAGGAAAGGCCAGATCCGGAGTACCCTTAACCGATGGACATGATTGACGAATGCGGAAGAAGCAAGGAAATTATGGCGAAGGTGTAGCAAATGGAGATCTGTGGTCTCTGCCTACCTCTACGGGAAACAGGCATGATATTTTTGTAAGGCAGGCAGTGGGTTAAATTCAATTTATTAAAACTAAAAATTATGTTTATGTATTGTGTACATTGCAATCTATAACAAGAATAATTAAAAATGTTTTGTTCATTTATGAAACTGTTGAAACTGTTGTCTAGAAAGAATGAATATAATAGATGGAAATCAATACTTGTACGCTAAGAATAATGAATTAAACAGAGACAGGTTCGTATCTTAAATATACCCATGTCATAATTGTTTGGGAACACCACAATTTGTTGTAGACTTACACTGTTTACGGAAAACACCTGACAAGAAGCATGCTAACTTGCAGACAAGAAGCATGATGACTTGCTGACACCAAACTGTTATGCCATAATGCCATGCGCATGATGAGAATTTGCATAAATAAAAATTTATTAAATATTAATGTACATACCCTCCCAGCAATGCAACCTTCAGATTTTTCTTGAACGATTGGGCTAGCATCCAGCCTGGCAAACCACCAGGAATAGGTGCTTCCTGCCATACTGAAAGCTCTGATAGGGCTTCACACGCTTTGCTTTGTTCTCTGAAATAAATTAGGTTTTGGTTTATCTTTATTTTCTTTACAAAGTATGGTGCTATAGACAAAATTAAAATTATTTAGTCACACAACATAACTTAGGGACCATACAACATTTTTATAGTGGTAGAGCCACACTGCAGACAAATACTTTGTCAAGAATGGCATATTATTTGTCTGTAGGATGAATGGGCCGGCTCGCCCGGGGAAGTACCACACTCCTGCAGATAACCGGTGTCTGAGCGGTAGCTTAGCTACCGCGCTTTATCTGGTAAACGGTTGAGGTCCAACCCCCCCCTCCCATAATGACCCTTTCGGTAAAGGTCGGCAACACTTCTGCACTACTTATGGCACTGGATTTTTATGGGCGGCATTGATTGCACAGTGTCACACCTGCTCATTTGCCTTCCTATATCATTATTAATGGAGTCAGGCGGTACTTTGCGGAAATCCATCACTATATGGACAGTCAAAAGTTTTGTCTTAGCTAAGATCCGCGACAAGCAAAACAATAACAGAAAATTAATAATGTGTGCTTTTCTGTTGGGTTAGGTGGATTTATTTGGAACTCAAACCAAAAACTTACCGAAAATCGGCCATCAATTCTCCACCCACCAACCACTATACACAACACCAAACACACACTATCACTTTTCCATCTTGTAAACAACATGTGTTTCGCCTCAACACGAGGCATCTTCAGGTATAGTAGACTCTACGGAAGACAATGGAAAGGCTTTTACTTTTCGGTTGTCTTCCGTAGTGTCTAAAGTGACCCTAAAGTGCTAAAACTCTAAACTTCAACTCCAATTAAACATTTTAAAATATTAACAATTCTATCAGTATATAAATCATTTTAGAAGCATTGTTTTAATTAAATATATTTGAAATATGTGACCATCACCATCAGTATCTATTAGGATTAGATTTTTGGTTTATAATTATAGTTTTTTAATATAACGAATATCAATCTTATCATACCAAACTATCATCTCCAAATTTTCTAATTATCATCATCAGTTATTTCTAAATAATTTAATCTTATTTCTTTTATAACAGTGTAGACAAAGAAGCATGCTGGCACCTGGTGGTAAGTGTTCACTGTCATCCAGAAACATCTGTAAGACTGGAGGTGTCACAAAGCAAATCAAGCCATTTAGAATTTACATAATCAGGTGTATCAATATATATTTATATAGATATATTTTTTTATATGATATGGCTAGGTGGCGTACCTGATCATGATAATTCTTTTTTAATGTTTGGTTGCAGCTAAAATATATATAATAACTGATTTTATAGCAAAAATTAGCTACATCCAAGATAAATTTCAGTTCAATAAATCATTGAGAAATATTTAAAGATGTAACATATTGCAAATACATATATGTTTCAATGTTTCATACTTAGCGTGTGTTTGTGAGACCCAGGAAGCTACAACTGCTTGTGGCACTGGCTGTTCAACAAACAGCAACCGAATCACAAAATGTCGGGCTAGTTCTGGTAGTTCCCTGGGAAATATAAATTTTTACGATATAGACATATTAAGTTATCACTTTTATTAAATTATTGGAAAACAAATTTAAAAGACAAACTATACAAAAAAGTTTCAAAAAATAACCTTAACTTATAAACAAACTAGATTATTTACCGATATACCGCTAAACATATTGTAGGATAGTTATACAAAGTTTCCAAAAACTGTGGCGTACGACTTTTTAAATATTCGTGAAGATTTTTGCACTGTAAAGTTGGCGACGGATTTAAATTTAATGATTTAGATTTAGAAGATTCTGACATAGTTATTAGTTAAGTGATTAAGTATATGGCCATTAGAAGTAAAGACTATAACTGATAATTAAGACAAGTTAATTTATTAAAGTTATAGGATATTTACTAAACCCTAAACTATTCTTTAATCCTATATCAAAATAAAACAGTAAATGAATATTTAATAATTAATCTGTGATAAGTGACATAACCACAGATTAAACTTAAAACTGAAAATACAAAATCATTTGGCAAAGGCATTTTAAGTTGTGCAGTTATAAAAGTTAATCTATTAAAGGTTTTACAAACACCTTTAATTAATCTATTTAAGTTTGTACAAAGTATTTTTCCCTATCATATAGATTATTGTCATATACAATGCATCCAAATAATGAATAAATATTTGATAATCTATGATAGTAATAGTAACATTTGCACAGATTATAATGTACATATGTCTAAAAATCTGCAGGCAAAGGCAATTTAAGCTATGCGGGAAGATAGACAATACCAAAATTTTTAAATGACGTACATAGTAGCAAATGATTCGTATTCATGCATCGAAAAATGAAAAAATGGCCTACAGAAATTTCTTTTACTAGTCTGGGCATTTGTATCATGTTACTTGTGTTTTAAATCCCCACAAGTCCCCATTATATGAAATCCTATTAATATAATGTTGTAGTTTGTTTTATTATATACTGCTAATAAAACCATTACCTGTGTAATTTCTTCATCATTATTTATTCTTTGTTGCAACAATACTCCTTTAATATTTGTTGTATTGTTGTTCAAATAGAATGTAAGCAATAATATAAATATATAAAGAACTTTTCCGTTAACCGGACGTTAGAAAAGGGAGGAAATGAAGAAATACTGGTCCTTCCACAGACTTCTAAGTAATATGTTTGTGGGTCCTTCGGTTCCGATACCAAAATTAGGGTTAATAAAATAATAACTTGTTATAAAAAAAAATTTGTGTGCCTTATTGAGCCTTGTTAATCCTCAAAGTAACTTTGGATACAGAAATTTAATGGGGGCTCACATGCTAGCTAGCTACTATATTAATCTTCAAACATATATCTGCTGTATATGTTTAAAAGAAGCTAAGTATTTACAAATGTAAGGCTTTTGCTATAAAGGAATATTATAAATAAAACCTAATGAATATAATGAACCTATGGAATCTAGGAGCCCTGGTTTAGTTGCAGGACAGTACTATAGTAATAGTAATAATCTTTATTTCAGGCAAATTTTTTTTGGTCCAAACATTTTAACATATTTTTGTTAGTAATTATGTAAACCTTAAAAATTATGTTGGTAAATCATTTACATTGAAGCCGATTTAGCTGTATCATACGGCGCGAGTTAAATCTAGCAACAACGGCTTTCATTATAAAGTTGGAGCTATTCTGTATTCTATAAAGCAACGAGGCTGTTCGTTTTCGCAAAATGGCCAAAACACCATCGGTGCGGGCTTTTACGAACATACCTGATGCACTGAAGAAACGGGGAAGCCCCAACAATATTCTGAAACCGTTGTTATATTGGACCCGCAGGGCGTTGATGGTTTGCGGCGTGTAAACATACCACAAGCTGCACGTGTAGTAGACTTGGCAGTACGCTTGAAACAAAGTTATTTTGGCTTTTTCACTGCAACGTTCAAACCTGCGTGCCAGCATATGTGGCAGCAAATATGCTTTATATTATATTCGGTGTAATTTGTATTGTTTCGTATTTATATACCAAAATTATTAAGATTGTATTAAATTTAGAAATTTAAAAAAGTAACTAAGTAGTTTTTTATTATTTCTTCTTGGCAGCATCAGTGTTTAATTATAATAATGCTCCGAAAGTATTTGATTCGAAGATGTAAATGCTGGTAGCCTATTGGCTTTAACAGCTTTATTAAATACAGGCAAGACTCCGAAAGCAGTTAAGAAAAATCAACTTGAACAAATTATTTCCTAAGTTGTTTTTCCCTCAAAATTGTAACAACTTATTATACTTATACCATGATATGTTTCACGTGATTGTGGAAAGCTCTTTAAAAACTTTAAAATTTCTCTCAAGGTCATCTACGAGTGCCTTAAGGATAATATAATCGTACGCTTCGTAAACGTAGCGAGTCTCAAGTCTAGTCTCGAGTACACTTACATATGTCTTGAAAATAGTATGTAGCTAACATAGAAAGATAATGAACTTTCGTTGGTTGATACATACATTATATTACATCTCAACATCAAGCTTATTAACATATAAAAAATTACATTGTTATTATGATCTAACTAAAATAAAAAGTATTTAAATAGATAGTTATTATAAGAAAAGATAAAAACTATATTAAGACAACAAACAAATATGTACATTACAGGCGGAATATAACTTTCTGTCTCATTTTATTTTTTTGAAAAATAATAAAGACATATTTCATATTATGTCCTGTGATAAAACATCTTTATATTATTTCTTATCTCTATATATCTATAGTCTATATATATGGATATTTTATAAAAAGCTATATAATACTGAAATTTAAAACATGCTAAAGTTAATACGTCCAGACTGGAGGCAATAATTTTAATCTGAGTTTATCAAATTCAATTAATTATTTTAAAAAATAAAGTGGAAACTTTATAGTTCGAAACCTTTAATGCGCAGTAACAACCTGACTTGACTGTTTTATATAAGCTTCCTATGGATCTCGAGATCATATTTTTCTTGTTGTTCGTTTACATACATAAATAACAACTATCACTGCTTTAAAGCAAAGTATATTTCATTAATTACAACAAAATTTAAGTTTATTGATAATAATACTCATTGTGCTGCTATAGGGTTCAAGTTTGCGATAAATAATGTTTAGTACATAATGCCTGTTATAATTCCGACCAAAGATATTTTTTTAATCTCTTTGTCCCATACAAAAGAAAAAAGGTTTACGCACACAAATAAAAAACCTACGTTTGTGTGTAAATTCTATGCGTAAGAACACGGCGCACACACTAGCGCGTAGGGACGAGTTCACCGCATTCATTCTCGTCGGCAGATGGCGGATGCAGTAGACGCTTTCCGTCAGTCGCGCATAGACAACTTGCCGAGCGCAGTGTGATTCCGAATCGCTCAGCACCATTTTGTGTATTTAATTTCGAACGGACATTGTGTATGTGCTCCGTGAACAATCATAAGCCACGAATTAAAGTGTATAAGTTTCGACGATTGTTTTTCTGTCGACATGCCCGCGAAGGGATCGATGCGATATCTCGGGCGCTCATAGAAACCGCGCCTCCGTCATGAGCGAGTGATCGTCGACGTAAAAAAAGTTGACACAGGAAACATGTCTGGGCGGACCGCCGACGCGGATACGAGCGAAGGGTTCGAGTTCGAAATTCGAAAGCGGTCATGTCATCGCCTCTCGGATTTCGTATAAGTCACCGTCCAATGTCAAAATCGTGCACGTACCGTGAGCTCCGGGCGTCGGGACCGTGCGGACAATGCAGTCGTTGGTAGTGTGGTGGGCCGTGGTATCGGCGGCGTGGGCGCTGGCGGGCGCTTGCTCCAGCTCCATCTCCAAGCGGCCCGCGCGGCCGGCGCGGCCTCAGCGCCTGTCGCCGCAACCGCAGCCGCAGCCGCAGCCCCGCCTCAACGTCACTTTCCCCACCTTCAAGTGCGCGCCCGACTACTCGGAGTACTACTGCCTCAACGGCGGCTCGTGCTTCACAGTCGTCATCTCAGATAGCCCAATCTACAACTGCGAGTGTCGGAGTGGTTTCGTGGGGCAGCGCTGCGAGTTCAAGGATTTGGATCATTCATACGTGCTGACGAGCCGGCAGCTCATGATGGAGACGGCGTCGATCGCCGGCGGGGCGACCGTGGCGGTGTTCCTCGCGATTCTAGTCTGTTTTGGCGCGTGGGTGCGGCTGCACAGGAGGGCGAAGGCGCCGCCGTTTGCGGAGGACCGTGGGCCCACGGGCCATGTGCAGCTGGTTGCCGTAGCGGCGCCGCGGGGCCGAGTGCAGCTGTGTGCCGCGCCAGCTCGCTAGTGTGTACTGTTCAGTGAACTTGTTCAAACTGTGTGTATTGTGTACATATAGATAATGTGTTAAGTTATGTGGAATCGAACGGGAGAATTAAGAAAAATTTATGTGATAATTATTTTACGAAGCTTATAATTTATTTGGAAGGAATTTCTTTTGTATATAGAGATCCGAGTTGTACTGTAGTCCATGTTGCGTTGTGCATATGTAAATTTCAGTTTCCTCCGATGTTTCCCAATGTGAATTGTATTATTTTGTTTATGTTCAGTGTATTAGATGATTCAGATTGATGAAGATGTACCTAATGCTACTCGCTTCAAGTAGAACTGTTTTGTTATGTTGTTATTGGTACTGTATTGTGCAATACAGAAGCACTATCCTTTAGGGGCAGAATAGTTAATGTTCATTTGTATTTTTAAGATAAAAAATTACTTATTAGCTTCATATTGGAAGAGTTTGAAATGAGTTTATTCTGTCTCAGGGGGGAGATAATTCTGTTGGTACCTTGGGTTCCATTGCAGAAGCTGCATGTTATTGTTTTGTAATGTAGCAAAATGTTTAGTAGGTGTGCCTTACTGTGAAAGTATGTAGGCCGTCAGAATATCTTGCTTTGGTGGGATGAATTTATTGTATACATCTCAGTGTTCCCACTGTTGTGAGAAGTAATAACACTTGAGCACATTGTTCATGGCGCCTGATGCATGTTGCTGGCACCATGATCCATGCTGCAAGTGCATACTTAAGATACTCATGAATCGATGTTTATTGTATTTATTAGTAATTTTTGTTCTATATAAATAGAATTGTGATGAATTTGTATGTTGATGAGGCAGCGAGTAGCAGAGTTCCTACGGCGTCCCGCACGCCCGCACATTCCATCACGCGGATAGAGTATTTACTGGTGTCAGTATTATTGTGTAATACAAATATTAAGCCGACAGCTTTACTTTTAATTTTTACCTGATATCCCAGTGGGATAAAGCTGTATTATATTCGTTTCGTGGGCACAAATATGCCTCCGAACGGAAAGGCTTCTTGTAAATATAGCCCATGTAGGTATTTATTAGATATTTATAAACGTTTATTTATTGACTGCTTTATTTAGTTAAAACTCTTCTATGAACAGCATTGAAGTTGCCTTATAACAAGTAATGGTTGCATCTCAAACCTTGCTAAGCACAGCCTCGCATATCTATTCTCTATTGTAATCTCATTGTGAATCTCTTGTCTTGTAAAAATCGTAAAACATTGGATGGTGCATAAAACTCATCCCCAAGCAGTGTAAACCTCTTTATACTTTACATTCTAATGCATAAGGTATGTATAAATTATGCAGCCTTCATTTTATGCCAACTTAATAGCTATCTTCATTTGATACCTCACTTATGCTTTTGGCTTAAGCTTAGATTTACTTAATCCTTATCAAAACATACCAAAACACTTGTTTCCTTGCAAATTATATATGGTTAACACTGCTCAAGGGATGATAAAAAAAAAATGGCAAACTTTATGGGCTGTGATGTCACAGAGCGACCTGACCCAGAGCTGTCAAGTTGGTGAGCGGTTTTATCTTGGACTGTGCTGTACAATTCTCGTGACTCATATGTTGACATTTTTTATCACCGACTTGTCAGTTGGTGGGCCAGGCGTGGAAACAATGTGAGGGAGGACTGTGTAGTCCATGTTGTGTTCGATTCATATGAGATAAATTTATATGAACATTCCAAAGTATATGTAAAATATTACCTACATCGCTAATATTTTGAAACTATCTGTTAAGACACTACTTTGTTAATAATACAGTTTTCTATTGATCATTTGTTAAAAGAAAATTACACGAAACTAAATCCTTATGCAATGTTTTCATTTCATTAGTTCAATCACCTCAAATATTAATTTTTATATCTACATTATTGTAGTTGTTTGCCTCAGTAAGTGAAAAAAAATACTTCGCGGGCAATACAAGTTATTGAACGTATTATAGTAACTATACGTTAATTATTATAATCTTGACCGCCTTTGAATGAAAACCGAAATGTTCTTAAATATTGCTAAATGAAACTACCTAAACAGTGGCGATGTTGTTTTGTAACAATGGCTTTATTGTTACAAATATTGTGCCATTAAAAATACATATATTTCACGCGTGGCTGACGCATTTTGTTTTTCGCTATGTTGTGCAATATATCTTTATCTGTTATTGGTATCAGTTTTTAAACTAAAAAGATCATTCAATTCAAACGCGGTGAAATTTTATTAATGGTTCATTAAAATCTTTTGTGTTACGCACGCCTCAGACGACCGATAAAAAGTTGAGTGAAGTTTTCACATGAATGAAATAGGGCCGGCCATCACGCTTCCGTAAATCATCCTTTTTACAAAGCACGTATTTAAAAATAAAACGCGTTGCAGAGACCTAGAGAAAAAAAAAGTTAGTGCAACGGCAACTGTCCATTGAGCCACTGGGAGCATATTTTTATGAATAGGTACCCCGACCGGTCCGCCACCGACGTCGCATGTATAGAGTTCATTGAATGAGTGCCCGTCGGTTTGTTGACATTCCCCGAAAACCTGCCTCGCCCGGAATAGCCCGCGTATCACAGCTCCCGATGGATGGACACCCACCGAAATAGACGCCGCTCCGAAGTAGATTAAAGCCCTTTTGGGAAGTTCAATACTTATGGAGCTCACCTATTTAGCCGAAATAAGGCAGGATGTCGACTATATAACGGATGCGGAGATGTGTGTGACAATTGCTTTGAAGCTTTTGTGATATTGTGTCAATTTGGGTATTAATTGTTTTTCCGTAAAGCGTATTATTACGTCTTATCTCTCATTGTGTGGGTTCTATTAGTAATAACAATATATTTCATTCTAGATATATATACAAGATTTTTCATTTTAGGTTATGGATTAAGCATTTTTTTTACGATTTTTCTTAAATTCATGTTAACTTCTCTTAGTTAATATCGGAAGCCTAATGTCCAAGAGTGGTATTTATGATGATGATGAATCTTGATAACGGCTGAACCAAATGGTACAGGATCTTTCGAGGAAGACAATTTTTAGCAATTTTCACCTTCAATTTGAATAGTAAATTTCCACATTAGCTTAGTGGCGAAGTTATTGCTTTGGGCGTCAATGGTCGGTGGTTCGATTTCCGTATCGGAATAAATCGCCTATAAGTATTTGTTTCTAGTCTAGGTGTCCCGTAACTCTGCCTTGGATAAGCGATGGGTTTATGTTCATTTCTCCAGAACCTAAGGCACTGTTCTGAAGTGGGACATATATGGGCTGTTTAAAAAAAAAGAGAAGCATCATTGGACGCTTGGTGGATGTGAAAGATTGACGACGGCTCGTTCTCTATCATATGCTAACGGCCACGTATATCTGAACATATAGAGTCGAGGGGGGGAGCGTAGCCTGAACCGAGACGACGTCTCGGTCTACGGTTTCACTCCCATACCTCGCGATAAGATGTCTCACATCAAAATTTAATAAAACAATTGTCCAATATGAAATCATATTTGCATTTTGGAACGTCTCTAGCCTCCCTTCCAAAATATTAGTTATGTAAGATCATAATGCAGGCAGGAAACTGGATGCGTGATGCCGAAGATCGGGCTAGGTCGCCACCTATGAGGGAGGCCTATGTCCAGCCAGTGGACTGCCGTAGGCAGTTGATGATGATGATGATGATAATACAGGCAGTGGTAGTAACTTACTAATAAGTGAACCAATTGGTCATTTGCCTGCTCACTGATTTTTTCTAAAACCGTTTTATATCTAGTTTTGTACTTTGACCATACGAATGGTTTAGTGAGGAAATATGCGCTTTTTGGGCTAAGGGTTATGGGTTCGATTCCTATATCGGGATACATATGCGTACGTGTACATTTCCCGATTCCGGGTGTTTATATTTGTTTGTCGTTATAATGGCACCTGCGACACTGCATCCTAGTGTGGAACTCTTGTTAAGAAATTAAAGGAAATATATAACAAGAAAGATAGCTGTGGAATTTCTTTTGGTACGTCTTCTCCGTTCAGGGGAACTCCATGAGGAACTGGCAGTAGGTGTATACATACTTAGATTTATAACGGACTGGTGTATGATAAATATTATTTCTAAGAAATATAGGATCTCAATTTTTTTTTAGAAGAACTTTGATTATCTAATTGGTTTTCAGAATCAACGGTAGCAGGATTTCTACACATGGATAGATAGCCTACATGTATAATATTTATTTCGATTCGATGTAATTTCGTCTTGGACAAGCGTGGTGAGTGTCTATGGACAGCGGTGATCATTTACCATCAGGTCACCTGCGTCTTCGTTTGCCTGCTCTTTTTTTCTTTTTATGGTATAGGAAACGAGCAGGCGTCTCACCTGATGGTTAGCAATCAACGCCGCCCATATACATCCGCAGTGCCATAGGCAGTGCAGAAGCGTTGCTGGCCTTAAAGGAACGTGTCGTTATAAAAAGGGGAGGGGTTTGGGTCTCCGGAACTCAACCACTCACCGGACGAAGTTAGAGGGTAGAAATTCTCTCTCTGCTATAATAATAGCAATGGGGCAACCTCGTGACTACACTTGTAAATTGTTGTGAAATAAGTATAAACACGCGCTCTTGTAATTTGTCGATGCTAATGTAATTTTCGAAACATTTTAAAACTAGAAGGCATATGGAGGGCAAAGACGCGTGCGTTCTTAAGTGTCAAATGAAACGCTTGTGTCCTAAAAATATTAATGAAGTAACTTCGCGTAAAACTTGTTCAATTTTACGCATAGACAAAACAAAAAAATAATAACATTTGTCAATATGTAATAGCGGTGTCAATAATTTTGTTTGTTTTTTTTTCTTCTCGTGAATACGATTTAAGCGTATGTTGTCATATGTTAGGCGGTGTTCACTTACCACTAGGTGCACACACCCGCATGCTTGTTTGTGCGCTCTGTTATAAAAAAAAAATATTGACACTAATGTTTATGGTGCACAATGGCGGCCATTTTGAAATCATCTGCATATTTATATTGTGTTGCTTAGCCGCGGTGGTTTCGCGGCGGAGTTGTATGTGTTTATTTAAAACAAGCTCACGTTCGCAATCGAAACTGCCGTGAATGAACACATCAAGACGAAACGAGACAATCGTTGGAGACGTCCACCGGCATGAATGTCTCTAAGCACCGTTTTATTGTGACCTTCCGCGCCCCCCTCACGCGTTTAACTCGCTGGCGCCGTCGCGGGCCTCAATGGAGACTCGTGGCTCCGCCGATCAGTTAGGCTTATAGACGGAGCGTCGCTCTACCCACGCTGGTCTCCTTTATGGTCATCGGCCAGTGGTCATTGCGTCCAATTAACATGCCTACGTGCCCGGCCCACTTTGTCATAACGTCGCCGCGCGAAAATCTTCCTGCTACTTGCGGAGATGTCGCGACAAGTTGTAAGCTATATATTATTCTTAAAAATGTGTTTTACAATGCTGGCCTCCTTCACAAATGAGGGGTGACTGGAAGATTGGTTGAATTTTATGTCTTACACTAGGCCTGCTTGATCGAGAGATCAATTTCAGTATCGACAAACCCGGTGGATTCCTCTGCATTCCTCCAAAAAGGTTCCATGCTGAACTAGGGGCTGCAAAAAAAGACTGGATTGGATAAAATTCGCGATAAATAAGATATAGACTGTCCACATATAATAATAATGAATGTCCTCAAAGTAACGCCTGACTTTATTTTGTAATCTTTAACATTAAGTTACAGATGATTTAGAAAGAGTAATACAATTTTATTCTACGCACCATTAATTTTTGGCCCAGCTGCTATCAGTAGCATTTCCGAAGCGAAATTGGAACCTTCAAAAAACAAATCTACTCATATCTTAAAGGCTGGTAAAGTATTTGTGATGTCCATGTTGTTTGCAGATGGGTGGCGTTGATTGCTTTGCATCAGGTGAAAAATTAGACATCTTATGTTTTTTTCCCACTGCTGAGCACGGGCCTCCCGATTTCTGAAAGAACGGACATTAATCCATCACGCTTGACCAATGCGGATTGGCGGTGTTATCAAGTTCGGAAAATATAAACATAGCTTATATATATATTTAGTCCGTGTCGAGGATCGAACCCGCGACCATTCACTCCGTAGGCGGGGAGCCCCGCCACTGACCTAATTGATCATTCGTTATCTTCGGAGATTTTATATGTTATCAATGAAAAAAAAAATATTATTTTATAACACTAAGCATAATTTCCCTTTCACACAGAAGCGCGTGCCTTCTATAGATTTGACGGGAGATAGTTTAATGATGCAGTAAATCGATAACACCGCACTCAAGCGGTGTGAGCCATCCATCTGGTGGGGTCAGCTCCACCTGTGTGTCAGCTCATCTGAGTCGTCAGCGAAGCCCGCGTTCCGCGCGAGTGCCTCTTCCTGCGACAGATGGCACGTGCTCCGCGGAAAAAACATCCACCATAGATTAACCATTTGTTTTTCACTTAAATGACATAATGCGTTAAGTAATTTTTGCCACTATTATCATTTTAAATCGGAAGTCACCATGAGAAATAAAAATGGAATACATGGTGTATCGAATCGCATTTTGAATGATTGATTTGTCATGATTTAAAATTTTAATACACAAAGAAAAGTAAGACGTATATACTTAAAAATTAGTGCTAAACTATAGTAAGTTTTTTATTTAAAAAAACTAGCACTAATTTTAGTTTGTTTTTGAATGTGGGAACAGTAGGTAGCCTTTATTGTATTTAGTACAAGTTTTCTATAAAATAAAAATATAAACTAGCTGTGGACATAAATGATAAGGCGCATAATCGTAATAATTACCTTTTTAATTTACTTAAAAAAGTTTATATGTGATTTACATTTTTTTTAACTTTGGCAGTGATTTTATTTATTTAGATGATTTTACTATATTCTTATAATCGATATTATATCATAAACTGAACTTACCAATACTATGTTTATGACCTATAATTTTATTGAATTTAGTTCATTTAAGTTTATAAAGTGAAATTAAATTATTTCGCTTTAGTAAGAATTAGTAGCAGTGTTTTTTATTTTATTTAAGTATTATGTATATTGTGATATGAATTGAGATATCAATAATTGTGTTTAGAACTATTCTGAATAATTTGTTACTTAATACAAACATAGTTTTTTTTAATAAAACTATTATTATTGAATCCGTGTCACATATCTGATAGTAGTTTTAACTTAAATACTGAAAGCTATGAATAAATATTGTACTTTCTCTTTAAAAGTTAAAGTAATTTCACCCATCTGTCCTGTCTGTTAATTTTGCAACCTGCTCTACATTGCACTCCAGTTTCAAGTTCTTAAACCAGTTGCTCTGAGGGTGGGCGAAAAAATTATCCGAGAGCGCACGTGTCACCTGCCTTTTATCACGTCATTGTTGGATCAAGTGCCCATCAACGAGGCCGCATTAACTAAAAATCTTGATTGGAAAATGCTTATTTATCTGTGCTCACACGTGACCACGTGAAGTGTAAATCGATACCTATTATCAAGAACATTAGGCTCAAAACCTACTCATACTCATTTGCCCATAGATTTATGTCACTCGCTGTGATGGGACCATTATTGAAATCGTTATTCTTCCATTTTTAAGTAGGTTTATGATAGTGTAATCGATAGTTTGAACTTGCAACAAATGTCATCGAAGCAAAAAGCGTTTAGTTTTTGCATGTTATCATACGTTTTATATTAGTGTGGGATTGTAAAAAAAAAAAAAACCAACGAATAAATTTTCGTTCTTATAGACTATAAGATGTATTCGATTGGCGATAAGTTTCATCGGAACCGTGTTAAAATACCAAAATGATGCGAATGTGGGCGGGCCGTGATTACTCTCCGGCTGTCTTTGTGTGTCGAATGGAAAAATTATTTCCGGTATGAATTTTCTATATTTGCCGATCTATGTTAATGTCAATGCACTTGAGACGCCTTTAGTATTTCTTTCCTCTTTCTTTTTAATGGCAATTAGCTATAACTATTATGCCAGTGTCGAGTAAAATAATATCAAGTATCTTGAAATGTAAATTCAGATTGACACGATATGTCTCGATAAAATGTTGACCATACTACTAAAACTTGCATGGACTTTTCCAGTCAAGTTAAAAAGACATGGTACACATATTTAGTGGTGGTATTTCTTTCGCTATTTCATTTCCGTTCAGAAGAATTTCATTGCGAAATGAAATGGTGAAAGCTTGGTTGTAAGCAGATTGACCTTTGACAAGTGATATAATTTCCTATGTTGAAAATAAAGAGTTGGAATTTATTTCATTTCATTTCACTTCATTTCACTTCTACGCCTTCATCGAAATATATTGTACAATACGCCACCAGAATTAAACAATATAAGTGATTATAACATAAGATTTTGAAAATGAAATATAAATACGTCACTAATGTAACTTGGCGGAAAAAGTCCCTATATGGACAGTCAAAAGTTTTACTTAGCTAAGATCCGCGACAAGCAAAACAATAACAGAAAATTAACAATGTGTATTTTTCCGTTGGGTTTAGTGGATTTATTTGGAACTTAAACCAAAAACTTACCGAAAATCGGCCATCAACTCTCCACCCACCAACCTCTATACACAACACCAAACACACATTATCACTTTTCCATCTTGTAAACGACACGTGTTTCGCCCCAACACGAGGCATCTTCAGGTATAGTAGACTCTACGGAAGACAACCGAAAAGGAAGAAACCGACTTTTCGGTAAGTTTTTGGTTTAAGTTCCAAATAAATCCACTAAACCCAACGGAAAAACACACATTGTTAATTTTCTGTTATTATTTTGCTTGTCGCGGATCTTAGCTAAGTAAAACTTTTGACTGTCCATATAGTGATAGATTTCCGCAAAGTAACGCCTGACTCCATTAATAATCGGAAAAAGTCCCCTTCACTTTATAAACCTTTAGATTTTTCTTAATTGTAGAGAAGGATGTCCAATGACGAGGTTCTCCGACAAGTCAAGCAAAAACGTGAACTTTTGCAGATCGTCAAAGGTAGAAAAGTTGCTTACCTGGGTCATATCATGAGACATGGCAGGTACAAGTTGCTGCAATTGATCATGACGGGAAAATCGCGGGCAAAAGACAAGTTGGTCGAAAAAGAAAGTCTTGTTTACTTTATATCAAGGAGTGGACCGGGATAGCGAGTGCTCCAGAACTGCTGCACCTTGTTAAAGAGGAGGAAAGTTGTGCTGAATTGGCTGCCAACCTTCGCAAGTCGGAGACGCACTCTTAGAAGAAGAAGGAAGACAGATCTAATGAGAGCATTTAATAGCTTATATTACCTTATTGACCGTCAGATATGGTTCTTCTTTTATGTGATAGGAAAACAGACGAACAGGCGTGTCACCTGATGGAAAGGAACCAGGGCCGCATAAATATATTAGCAACACCATAGGCAGCTTTTCAGAAATATTTGTTTTCTTAATGTTCGAATATCTTAACGGCAAGGAATCTCTACTAAAGGTAGTTCCACAAAGCGGTGTATATATCTATCAATGATTGGTTGAAGAGTAATTGAATTATATTTGAATGTTTCTCCCTGTCGATGGCTGCCGGACCGTGTTCGTGTCTCTGGTCGTCGTCGGAGCCGCGTGACGCTCCGCCGTGGGAAGTCTCAGCGGGCGCGATTGCGTCCAAAACCGTGGTCGCTCAACCGCTTCTAATACATGCGTAATTATATTCAGACAACTTATCCACACCGACTTCGTTATAATAACTTGGTTTGGGACACGGCCGCGCGATGGATATTTTTTTTTATACACAGCCCATATATGTCCCACTGCTGAGCACGGGCCTATCCATTTCTGGAAGTACGGATGTTAACCCACCACGCTTGTCCAATGTGGATTGGTTGGATTACCAGAGTCTGAATATATACTTGTAGGCCATACATATATTTTTTTTATGGGAAGGTAAACGAGCAGGTGTGTCACCTGATACAAAGCAATCAACGCGGCCAATAGACATCCGCAGCGCAATAGGCAGTGCGGACGCGTTGCCGTCCTTTAAAAAAGTGTCATGAGGGAGGGTGTTGGGTCTCCGGAACTCGGCCGCTTACCGTACAAAGCGCGGTAGCTAAGCTACTACTCAAACGCCGGTTTTCTGCGGGAGTGTGGTACTTCCCTGGGCGAGCCGGCCCATTCATACTACAGACAGGTATTATGCCATTCTCGACAAAGAATGGCATGACTTCTCATTTATTCCGATGGGGGTCGAACCTGCTACCAGAGGGATATATGAAGCATCAATAATTTTCCATTGAACATTCAAGTGGTATCTGACGTTTATTAAGTATAATATAATAATAATAAATAAATACGATCCAAAGTCAGTTTTTCAAAAACACTCGTGCAACATTGTACTGGGATCGATCCGTTTTCACGGATCCGCATATTGTTGCCTATAAGCATGATATTGTGATAGTGGATCGAACTACACGCGAGGCAATGATAGTGGATATTAGTGTTCCACATGACGAGATGAAGATTTTGCTTGCCAAACTCTTTTTTTCTTCGAATTAAGAAACTACATTTCATTTGTCAACGTAAATGCGCCAACAATAAGGCTTTTACCACCTTTTCGTAATGTAGTTTCTCTGGACGACGAAGAAATAACGAAAGAAACTCATCAAACAACATGTATCCCGTTTTTTAATTGCATTGAACTTCGACATTATGTGGATACTGATTTCGAAGATTATCCTAAAGTTCTACAACCCTGGTTCACATAATGCATCTTTGAATATATCGGCATTAGGGAGTGTTTGTTAGGCATCGCGTGACCCTATCGGTTGGCAATCTGGAGACGCCTGTCGATGGCTCCGAGATAATTCCAATTACCCACTCCGCCGGTAGCAGCAGACGTGTCTATGGGACTCTCTTCATTATTTCCACATGTATGATTCATCTCTGTTTAATACTGAAGCCGTTGATTTATACCAGTGGTGGCGAACCTTTTGAGCGCAAGGTGTCAAAATTTTAAAAAAATACTACTAAACGTGATTTTCGTGGCGTATGGGCCTACACGGAGGATGAGGAAATGACTCCTCACATCGTGCTTCGGTGCGGGGGAGTAACCAACTACCGGGCCAGAGACCTTGGTGCACCCGGGTCCCTCATGGATGCTGCGAGCAAGCCGAAGAGGCTACTGCAGTTTTTCGAGAGCTGCGGTGGATTGAATAGGAGAGAAGTTGTTGAGTTTCGGCAAACCAGCCCATCACACCATCTATCACCATGTTATATATTTTGGTAGTGGTAGAGCCACTCTGCAATCGAATACTTTGTCAAGAATGGCATATTATTTGTGTATAGCATGAATGAGCCGGCTCGCCCGGGGAAGAACCACACTCCCGCAGAAAACCGGCGTCTGAGTGGTAACTTAGCTACCTTATGTTATTATCAGTTATATTGTTTAATTGTGGTGGCTTATTATACAATATAATTAAATAAAGCCTTATAAGTGTATGGTTATGAAATAAATGCGTGTATCGTGACTTAACGTTGACTGTAAAAGTCCATAGAAGGTTTTGGTAGAATGGCCACCATTTTTCAAGACGTAACGTGACAAACTGACTAGTACATTTGAAGATAATTGATGTTACTATGTTTTAATTGACATTGGCATAATATATGTATATATAATTGTTATTTAAGAAAGAGAAAGGGAGATATGTATATTACATCTATAATTGACAGGAAGTAAACTCCGATTATAACTTAGAATCCTTGACTGAGAAGTCACGTACTTTAAAACACTGAGCGAATCGGTTGTCGATTTGACCTGCGCCATTTGTATGTTCGGAGTTATTTGCGATCGACATAAAATTGAAATAAATATTTATAGAGCGTACAGTAAATACAATGGCGGACGTTCGTAAATAAACAAAAGGCATCGAGATTGAACGATACGCGGCCATCGTTTGTGTTTACAGTAACGGATGATTGTCCCGGCGCGGCGCGACCGCGACGGCGGCCATTGTTAGTGTTGCCAGCCTAGGCCCCGCTCAACGTCATCGAATACGGCCGACCGTGTTGAAATTTCTCTTTCACAAATCGTACTAATCTTCCGATGTCGTTCATTACGGTAATCTCGACTTTATCACGAGCAAATTAGGCGGTGAAATTGCGCGCTTGGCCAAATAACTGTACCCAGGCGGGTACGCGCGCCCGCGATCGCCGCGGCGTGGGTTCCGTGGATCACAAAACGATGCTCGAATGTGGAAAGTCACAAACCATACGCCCGAACGATGAATTGTACGATTGTGTTTAGAAAACTGTACAAACAGTCGGTTTAGAGAGGAATCTCTCACGCTGGGAGCCAGGCGAGTGAGCCCGGGGCGTGGGAGAGACGGCCGTATACGGCGCGGTGACGTCACTGCAGTCTGTCTCACCGCACCGTGACGTAGTGTGTGTATGTGGTTTGGTTTCTTTGACCCTAGTTTGGGTGAATGAATGTCACAAAATAATCTAGTCACGCCCGATGGTTATACTATTTGATTCGTTGTAATATGGACGACTTTGCTAAAAAACAACTGAAGATCATTAACAAATCGAACTTCCGACTAAGAACGAGCTCGATACTGTAAGAGCCCATTTCTGCATTATGACTTTCGCGTTCTAATATCTTCACAATTTTACTTGATCATGAAAACACATTTGACATAACTGTCGCGTCTGAATAGGCCTGCTTTTAGACTTTTCGAAATACAAACAGACTGAACATAATATATGGTATGTTTTAATTGGAAAAATAAGGAGTCTTTATACTTTGGAAAACAATTCAAATTAATCGTATCGTTTTATTTATTAAAATTTAAGCGCTATTATTCTATCGGCGGTACTATAAAGTGCCAGCCGTACTGATATGGCAACACAGGATCTTTAAGGGGTTATATTTTCGATATAATGAAAACCTTCCAAGTGAAGTTAATTTATTAATGAATCACTGTACATTTTATATTAATTATATACTTTATTCACACTATATCAATGTTTATTTATTTGTTTATTTGGCACAAAAACAAGTTACAGTCTTAAAGGATACTATATAATATAAACTTAATAACGCCCGGACTATAACTCTTTAAATTCGCGCACAGCATGGCTACATTTTAACAATAGGGTTACTTTTGTAATAATGAAATACTATAAAATTGAACAGATAAAATTAAATAAAGAAATATAAAAAAGAAGGATAACAATAATTTTGTGATCTATCGGCTGCCAAAGATATCACGGAGCGATCGTTTTAATTGATGTATTTTGATATTGAAAATATCGAACGTTTCTATATCGTGGTCAATAAATATATCATTAATTTCTTATTCAAAGAAAGGCGATATGTTATTCGAAAGACGTCAGTTGATCGAATCTTGTTTTTATATAAAACAATATATTTCTTTCTATTTTAAATTTTTAAAATTACGAATGTAATAAAGGTGATACATTAGTGAAACATTCATAAATGTATCACAACAGTACCTTTGTACATGTCGTTATCCTGTTTCGATATATATGACATAATATCATATTCTTACAAGGAGTTGATTATCTTTTGCCACTCTAACCTACTCCAATATTATGTCGTACATATATAGATATAATGAAACTATTTTTTTATTCGTAATATCAAAGATTTTTCTATTTAATTTGTTTATTTATATAATTATCAAAGGCATAGTTGTGCAGTGACAAAGATGAATCTCTTATATAACTAGATAGTTTATCACGTTACGTTTTGGTAAAATGTTGGCTATTCTACCAAAACCTTCCATGGACTTTTTTTAGTTAATTTAAAAAGTCACGATACACGCAGTTATTTCATATTACTTGTACGCCTTAATCTAATTATATTGTATAATACGCCACCACAAATAAACAATGTTACTGATAATGATATAAGATTATGAAGATGAAATAAAAACACAACGTCACCGATGGCAGTTGGCGGGAAAAGTCGAGGCTCCATCTTAGTAAATTAGTACAATAACCATAGACAAAAAAAAAGCAAAAACTTTTATACAATATGTAGATAATTAAGATTGTAACACCGCTCGATGACACGTTGTAGGATGTAGTTAGTGTTTCCCTAATTTTCTCGTGCCAAAAACTTAAGCACGCGTGATTCATTGTGGATGTGGTGTAGGTAAATCAGCGGCATCCTGCTTACGGTAATTGCGACAATGGCGGCGCTTCCCGCGCGAAGTGTCGCGCGCCGACCGTCTCCCGCTCAAACGATAGAGCACAGATAACTTATTACATAATTGTGCTTTGTTCATAAAATAAACACGTATGCCGTGCCATATGGTTTGGTTACATACAATTTTTTTTAAGCATTCTGTTGTGTGTGTGTGTGTGTCTTTTATGGTATTAATATGTACTTAATTTGCAAATATGCGTGAAATTAAGAAGTGGTAGAATTTAGAAGTGATAGTAGCCACGTTGCGGACGAATACTTTGTCAAGTATGGCATATTATTTGTCGATAGCACTACACTCCCGTAGAAAACCGGCGTCTGAGTGGTAGCTTAGCTACCGCGCTTCGATTGAGTTCCGGAGGCCCTTCCCCCCCTCCCCCTCCCCTCTTCCATAATGACACTTTCCTTAAAGGTCGGCAACGCTTCCGCTATGGCGCTGCGGATGCCTATGGGCATCGTTGATTGCTTTTCATCAGGTGACACGCCTGCCCGTTTGCTTTCCTATCACATAAAAAAAGTTAAAAAAAATCTAGAAGTTTTAATTTTTTAACTGCAGAAAAATAGTGGTTGTCTTTTAAGATTGCAAGATCTATATAGCTTATACCTTCTTCCAAATTTGTTAACTTGTGCGTTTCACATGTGCCCTTTTCGTGTTTATATTAATCACCATCATTATTTTTATCATCATCACCTAGCACATCATGATGATCACATGTAGATGATGCCTACGGCAGTCACTACTGGACATGAGGCTCCCTCAAAACGCGCCACCATTTGGCCATACGCATTCGGTTTTTGCTAGCCGCCCTACGCAGATCGTTGGACAATCTAGCCGGGAGGCGTCCCACACTACGTTTACCGAGATGCGGTCTCCACTCCAGCATTCGCCGACTCCAACGATTGTTGAATCTCCGAACAAACGTGACCAGCCCATTGCCACTTTAGTTTGCTAATTCGACAGGTTATGTCGGTGGTTTTGACGTTTGTCGGAATTCAGACAAGCGCTGGAGTAGACGAGTGCTGGAGTGAAGATCAGGTTTCGGCAAACAGCTGGATGCGTGAAGTCGAAGATTGGGCTAGGTGGCGCTTCTTCGGGGAAACTTATGTTCAGCCGTGGACTGCCGCGGGCTGTTGATTGATTAAAAATATGCAACCAAATCACTGTAATAGGATCTATATGTATGTTCTGACTTCTATGTATGCTTACATATATGTATACGTTCATATCTCTTTTAATTTCATTATATTTAATATAATTATTATATAATAAATATTATTTACATTTGAATTATTAAATGGTAATTAATTATTGATTATATAATATTATACAATATTTATCAAATGAAGCCATAATGCAATCTGTAATAAAAACCGTTTCGTTTTCATCGTAATCAGTTTATACAGCACATCATGACTTCACTTCCCGACAACGGAGGAAGTGTGTAGGAGTTTCGAGTTTTCCTACATTATGTTAGTGTTACCATATTTCCACAACATTACGGACATTTAGGGAAACGAGTAAGCATCTGACAGTAAGCAATTATCGCTACTTACAGACATCTTTAAAAAAAAAAGAATCGCAAATGTATTGTTTGCATTTGGAAGAAAATTATGGGTATAGGGAGGAGACTTTTGTCGCCAACTCACATAAGTGATGTTGTGATTTATTACATTTTCATACTCTAATTTTATTAGTTATATTGTTTTATTGTGGTGGCACATACTACAATATAGGACGATTGAGGATTAATAATATAAAATAAATACGTGTATCGTGACTTTTTAACTTGCAAAAGTCCATTCATTTGTTTTAAATCACTTCACTTATACGTTTTGCTTGAAATATATTGTACAATACGCCACCACAATAAAACAGTTAAATTGATAATAATATAAGAATATTATTTTAATATTAGATAATTATGAACACGAAATAAAATCACAATGTACAGACTTTGATTTTGAGTTCCACCACCATAATTCGATTGTCTATGTATGGTCGGTTATTAACTGGATATAATGTAAAGTTGATGACCAATTGGCTCAGTGGCGGGGCCCTCCGCCAGTGGAATCAATGGTCGTGGGTCGCGGGTTCGATCCCCTCATCGGAATAAATATATATATGGATTACAAATATTTATTCCGAGCCTGGTAACCCTGTCAATCCGCATGGGAAATGGGGAGGCCCTTGCTCAGCAGTGGGAC
This sequence comes from Baronia brevicornis, assembly GCA_031353405.1. Lineage (NCBI taxonomy): Eukaryota > Metazoa > Arthropoda > Insecta > Lepidoptera > Papilionidae > Baronia > Baronia brevicornis. Next base: position 496,897 of record JASFAT010001701.1, on the reverse strand, counting down.
GTATATGGGCTGTTAAAAAAAAAGTAAAGTTGATACTTAGTCCTAAAATGAAATATATGTAGAAGTACCGTCGCTCATATGGATTTAGAGTATACGATATTAACACATTGAAGACGGTATGCGCTGAAAACTGTCTAGCCTCAGTTCCCGCACATTTTTTATTATTATCACCACAACTATCGTTTTTTTCATGTCTTTATGTTATCTTTACTTGCATTTACACAATATCGCATCAGATTCCAAAAAACGTGAATTTCCGTCATCCATCGCCAATAGTTGAAAAATAAAAGACGGGTATTCCCCTCTCCCGTCTTCAATGTGTTAATATATTCAGGACCGGTCCCACAAATGTTGTGATTATGGTGAACATCAACACAGGGCGTCTCGTTTGCGACACGGTCTAGACACCGGACGACCCACCTATTTGTTAGCTATCTGGGTCAAGTGGACCTGAGGCTGGATCATAATTCACTTGGCGTCCGCTTGTCACGGCTAATGTTGTATTAGCAAACTATACGAAAACAAGTTATACAAGAGAAAAAAATTAAAGTCGACTCCTACTATTAATTAGATTTAATTAACGAATTAATGTTTTATTTTAATATATATATATATATATATATATATATATATATATATATATATATATATATATATATATATATATATATATATATATATATATATATATATATATATATTAACATCAAGTGTCATCTAGTTCAAATTAAAAAATGTATTTGAACTTGAATGATTATATTAACGACTAGCTGACTCGACAAACTTCGTACCGCCTCAGAATCAATAAATAAAAAAGCTGAACTATAATTGCTGAATGTTTAAACTTTACTAAAAAATGTCAAAACTTAACAGGAACACAAAGAAATCGTAATATCAATAAAAATGCTCGATTAATGAAAATCAATAAAAATAACGATGAATTAGGTTTTATTATTATATTTAATTACACATAATGTTGCTTGAAAATTGTTAAAACTTACAAAATAAAATTTGTAATGTACGGTTCTAATTTGAAACTTGCTTACAATACATTTATTTATACACAAATTAATATAATATATTTATCTCATTAAATACAACACAGATTAAATATAGTTAATTAAGTTTTGTTATTATTATATATTACACTTGATGTTACTTAAAAATAGTCACGTCACAACGATTAGGTACTTACAAAATAACCATCAAATATCTGACAGGTAGGAATAGTTTCTAAGGGAAATCGAAATTTTTGCATTTACTAAATTCCTAATATTTTATCATATTTACCCACCTTTTAAACCTTCCCTGGACTTCCAAAAATAATTCAAAACCAAAATTAGCCAAATCGGTCCAGCCGTTCTCGAGTTCTAGCGAGACACAATAGATTTCTATATTTGCAATTGATATATATTGATTAAAAATTTGTACTATATATATTAATGTAGTATATATAGGGAGAGTAAAAGGCCAGAAAGGCCAGGTCAAGAGTAGGTACTCTAGTGTACCAGCCGTACAGCTGACGGCGACACCGTATCAGGGGGTTCCTTTAAATAAAATTCTTCAAAATGATATTAATTTATTCTTGCGTTTCATTGTACATTTATTCATTGTATATTTAATATCTAATTAATACTTTATTAACACATTTCACTTTATATTTTATTTCTCAATATATATATATATATATATATATATATATATATATATATATATATATATATATATATATATATATATATATATATATATATATATATATATTATAATTTCAATATTTTGTGCTGGACGGGTGACATGTCTATCTAAAAGACATTTGTTTTTTAACAATTTATCTCTTTTTCATTTTAAATTTGAATATTACGAATGTAAAAAAAGTAATACGATATAATAGGTTTTAATGCATAAATGATATATTTATTAATGTATCATTACAGTTCTCTTAACCGTAGTGCTTGCACGAGGAGAATAATGAGTGTGGATGGAGCAAGGAATCATCTCATTAAATACAACACAGATTAAATATAGTTAATTAAGTTTTGTTATTATTATATATTACACTTGATGTTACTTAAAAATAGTCACGTCACAACGATTAGGTACTTACAAAATAAACATCAAATATTTGACAGGTAGGAATAGTTTGTAAGAGAAAACGAAATTTTTGCATTTACTAAATTCCTAATATTTTATCATATTTACCCACCTTTTAAACCTTCCCTGGACTTCCAAAAATAATTCAAAACCAAAATTAGCCAAATCGGTCCAGCCGTTCTCGAGTTCTAGCGAGACACAATAGATTTCTATATTTGCAATTGATATATATTGATTAAAAATTTGTACTATATATATGAATGTAGTATATATAGGGGGAGTAAAAGGCCAGAAAGGCCAGGTCAAGAGTAGGTACTCTAGTGTACCAGCCGTACAGCTGACGGCGCCATCGTACCAGGGGGTTTCTTTAAATAAAATTCTTCAAAATGATATTAATTTATTCTTGCGTTTCATTGTACATTTATTCATTGTATATTTAATATCTAATTAATACTTTATTAACACATTTCACTTTATATTTTATTTCTCAATATATATATATATATATATATATATATATATATATATATATATATATATATATATATATATATATATATATATATATATATATATATATTATAATTTCAATATTTTGTGCTGGACGGGTGACATGTCTATCTAAAAGACATTTGTTTTTTAACAATTTATCTCTTTTTCATTTTAAATTTGAATGATGGAGATCTGTGGTGGACCTACCCCTACGGGAGACAGGCGTGACGGTATACGTATATGTATGTATGTAAAATTTGAACAAGATATATAAATATAGTGAAATAAAATATATGAAGACCGATTGTCTCAGTGGCAGGGTCCCCCGCCCACGGAGTCAATGGTCGCGGGTTCGATTCCCGCAATGGAATAAATATATGTATAACCTACAGATAATTATTCCGAGTCTGGTAACCCCGCCAATCCGCTCTGGACAAGCCTGATGGGTTAACGTCCGTTCCAACAGAAATGGAGAGGCTCGTGCCCAGCAATGGGACATATACGGGCTGTTAAAAAAAAACAAAACCCAGTACAAGCTTATAAAAATGTATTTGAACTAGTGGATGAAAAAGTATTTTATTTAATAAAAAAATTTGAACTAGATATATAAATATATTATATATAGGGAGAGTGTGAACTAAAAGTGGGAATTGAAAAATATAAGCTTTATCTGAACGAGATAAGATATAAAAAAAAATAAACTTGAAATCTGTCGCTGTAGACACTAATTATAACAAAAAAAAAACTATCTCAAATTTATTATATAGTCGAGCTAGTTCCGAATTGTCTCGGGTAAAATAATGAACACAAACAAATTGGCCGTGAAGCGTGCACCCAAGCTATTAATTTTGGCAAATAACTCCTACGTGACGAAATAATGGTGTAAAAGTTTATTTTAAAACGCTAAGTTCACACGACGAAATTAAAAATAGAACAATAGGATTTACTCGATTGGCTTTAGGCCAGGCCGCAGGTGTCAGATGAAAAAAAAAAAAAAGACAAAGAAAAAACGTTTCCTACTCACTTTCGCACGGTAGAGCCTTAAAGGATTCATTGATGAATTTGGAACAATGGTATTTTAGGATACACTACATTTTTTTATATGTTCACACTTATTCAATGAATTCTTCGAATTTCTATGGCCGGTTCATGTGAAGCTGTTGTAAAAGTCCCTTCCCAAACTGACTGTAGTGTGTCATTCATAATTCTACTGCTCTTTGGTTAACAGACTTTACAGTAAATCGAGGTCTAGACATAGATATCATCATCTCCAGGGCATTACAGCGGGTCCGCGGGTGGGCCTTAGCCTGGTTCAGTAAATGTTTCCTGTCGGATCTTAATTTGGCTTTATCTCTCTAGCCCCTCAGACCAATTGCCTTTAAGTCGTACTCGACTCCATCTAGTCATCTTAGCTTAGGTCTTCCGCGGCTTCTACGACCATCTGGTGTACTGTCGGTTAAGCGTTTGGGTACTCTAGCCTCGTCCATCCGTATTACGTGCCTAGCCCAACGAAAGCGTACAATTTTTATGGTTTTCATGACGTTCGGCTCATTGTACAGCTCATAAAGCTCGTGTTTTGTTGTGTGCAGTTTTGTCTTTCGCCATTTGCTCCTTTTTGCCATCCCTTGGATACCACTCTGAGACTATTTTTGTATATAATAATTCAAATAAATACTTAAAGGCTATATAGTTCTTTATTTTATTTAGGTGCTGGATTTGAATTCGCGGCCTCTTTTTCTGAAAACGACATTTTTATGATATATAGGGTTTTATTCACTGAGGTTATACAGCATTATTCGGGTCGCCAAGTAATTATGACAAAAGCCGTAAATACTTCTAAAAATGCAACAATTATGCCTGTATATTTTAATATACAATATGGGTGGTCTGGTTGTAGAATTAGGTTAAATATCGAATAATCAAAAAAATGCATGATTACTGATTATTTTCTGCCGACATTGAGATACCCCATTCATCCGCATTGGACAAGCGTGGTGGGTTAACGTCCGTTCCTCTAGAAATGGGGAGGCTCGTGCTCAGCAGTGGGATATATATGGGCTGTGAAAAAAAATATTGGGATAACCACCTTCCTTAACTTTACGCACATGGTTTCAACAAAATGGCGGCTTACACTGCTAAAGAGACCGTGGAGCTACTTCGTGATTGCTTCTCTAACTAATTAATACATTTCGGCATAATTCTCTGGCCACCCAGGTCATCGTATTGCACCACCACGGACTTTTCTCTGTGGGGATATCTCAAAAGTAAAGAGTATGAAACAAACTAGATATATATAATGTTAGTTGTTGTTAAAACTTCAAGTTAGGTTCAAAGCTAACTACAGTGTAGTTAAATTTGAACGTAACTCGATTTTTAGTTCTCACGGCATTTACGGCGCGGTCAGACAAGCCTAGCGCGCGAGTTACCCAAACAAACCGCTCAAAGATCAGCGACCATTAATGAATCGTCATGATATGCCTAAATTTAAAGAAAATAAAGTAAACTATTATAATACTTCTTCTTCTTCTAAGAGTGCCTCTCCGACTTGCGAAGGTTGGCAGCCAATTCAGCACAACTGTCCTCCTCCTTAGCGAGGTGCAGCAGTTCTGGAGCACTCGCTATCCCGGTCCACTCTCTATTATTACGTAGCCAAGACTGTTTTGTGACCGACTTGTCTTTTGTCCGTAACTTTACCCATCACGATCTTGTACCTGTCATGTCTCATGATATGACCCAGGTAAGCAACTATTTTACCTTTGACGGTCTGCAAAAGCTCAAATCTATTATACTAATTATTGTAAATCACAATATACCTTATTAATTAAAACAATTGAACACAACATTATTTGAAAACAAAACTATATAAATGGCTAATAGATGCCAATACTTATAATATTAAGGACTTTTTTACTTTAAAAGATCGATCGAATGTATGTAATATATAAACAAATGCGATATATAAATGTAATAACAATAAATTGTAATTATAATGAGAATATAATAGTTTAGTTATGTATTTAGATCTGTAATAATTGTTTTAGTTATTTTTATATAGTCTGTAATAATTAATGAAATTTGTACGCCATAAGTGGCAATGTGATGAGCTCTTACTCACAGCCTCACATTATCCAAATATAGAATTATTATAATTATTTTTATTTATTCGTTGGCACAACGAGGCATGGTGTGTCTTGGTCTCTATACAAGGACCCGCCACTGGTTACGAAGCAAGCCACCTCTCGCTAATCGTCTGCCTGAAGCTCGCTCAGACATCATCAAGGCATTAAAGCCGCGGGTGTAATGCCTTGATGATGATGACAACATTTTCTATTGGTCGTAGAAATGTGGGACAATTAGAACTGTGTAGAGTCAGTCCGTTCGACGCGGTATTTTGTTATGATTCTACTAAAATTTTTTCTTTGATATCGTGTCCTTTACAATATTTTTGCTTTTATATATTTATGGTTTACATATCTATATTATATATATTTCGAGATTGGTTATTCCACCACCTTGGACCAGGGTGGTGGGTTAAAATACGTTTCTAAAGGTATGGGGGGAAATAATTAGTATTAGTTATTTGAAGAAAAAAAACATTACATTAATTAGCCGTAATTCTTATATAACTAATGACGGCGACGTGGTTCGCCATCCGTCACGTCCTGATTCCCACGAGGGTGAGAAGCGACGAACGGAGAGCCGTTTCGCTACGATGAATGTTAGAGGAAGAATGGATAAAAAGATGGATGAGGGTGAAGGAAGCAAGGAAGGTGTGTCGAGAGCGTAGCGGATGGAGATCTGTGGTCTCCGCCTAACTCTACAGGGAGGCAGGCGTGACTATAGTATGTATGTAGTATCTAATATTACTATGCTATTTGTATTATTGCTTATGTATTATAATGCTGTTACTGGAAAGACGATAACTACCGTGTTTATTAACTAGTGTTTAAAAAGAATTGTTCAAAGGATCGCTTATCATACCTGTGTCACATCTGTTGTATTGTTTGTCTTTGAAACAATTACCTAAGCGCCTAGAACAACGGTAAGTGTTATCTTAAAGCGCCAGCGCTAAGACACAGACAAAATGCACGTGTTTGGGACGGTGCGCTGAGCTTGTTCTCTCTGTACCTTATCGATCGCTTGTGCACATCTGTTGGCAATAAGCATTTGCACTAACAATGTTATTGCGCAGGTAGCCGTGTTATTTTACACTAATATTAAATACTTCTTGTGAAATCGTATGCACGTGTACATTTTATTATTTTTTCCGGAAAACAATTTATATTACGATCCTACCTGAGTAGTCCTTGAAATGCTACAACTGTACTATGCTGTGAATATCAATTTAAAATGGAACAAGATACATCCCAGACTGAGTAAATATATCGAAAGCAGCCTGTTCATGTGTATACGCATCTACAATAATATATCTCATGAATTAAATCAGTTGAACACAAGATTATTTAAAAAAAAAATTATATGTATGGCTAATAGATGACAATATTTATAATAAGGACTTTTTTGCTTTAAAAGTTGGATCGAATGTATGCAATAGATGAATCAATTATAATTTTTAATGATAATGTAACAGTTTATTAATTATTTAATGCTTTGTAACCATAAGCGACTTATGTATTTAGATCTCTATGTGTTTATTATTTATGACAGTTATATAATAAATAAATAATTAATGAAATTTGTATGTATACACATACGTACGTATACATAAGTGACAATGTGATGGAGCTTTTAAACGTCTTTTTTCATTTTGTTACACCACACATTATGTATGTATTATTTTTATTAAGAAAATAAATAGCTTGATTGTGTTAAAAATGAAATTAATTGAAAAATGCGACCATTTGCACGGCGGCTGGCAAAAACTGGATGCGTGAAGCTGAAGATCGGGCGGAAGGCCTATGTCCAGCAGTGGACTGCTGCAGGCTGTTGATTGATTGATATCAAAAGTTCGCAATATAAACACTTTCAACTTTGAACAATTCTTCGGAGTACTCTCCATTGTATCATCGATAGAAGATATGAGATCCCTCCGCAGTTCTAAAGAATTAGCCCTTCGGGGATATCATCGACAATATCTATGTCTTTGTGCAGTGGTGATAACAAACCATTAGGTTGGTGATCGAAGCAAAGAGGGACATCGAAACAAACCGGGACGTGTGGTCACATTAGATGCGTATGACTCAAGCGCCAGCGCGCTCCGTACCTGCCTCGATTGCATGATTGTCCGCTGATTGTATGATTGCCGTGTGTGCCGTCACTCGTCACTCCATCCACATCCTCATCAACGCGCCACGAGTCATTGATATACTCCTACAGGAACCAACCACTTTGACAGCGTTCAAATTCGCGCTTTTTTGTCCGACATTGCGTCATTGGATATCATTGAGGCATTATTTTCATGACACATATCCTTCTGGGCACGAGCCTCCCCTTTTTTGGAGGAATGGAACCACGTTTGTTCGGGCGAATCGGGTAAACACGTTCATTAGAAATATACTATAATAATAATCAATAACAGTTATGATGATTAATGGAGTCAACCATTACTTTGCGGAAATCCATTACTATGTGGACAGTTAGAATTTTTACTTAGCTAAGAACCGCGACAAACAAACAAAAATAGAAAAGTAATAATGTGTTTTTTCTGCTGGATGAAGTGGATTTACAGGGAACTTAAACTAACTGACTTACCGGTCACTTAAAGGTTGTATTCCGTAAAGTCTTATTAATGAAGTCAGGCGTTACTTTGCGGAAATCCATCACTATATGGACAATCAAAAGTTTTACTTAGCTAAGATCCGCGACAAGCAAAACAATAACAAAAAATTAATAATGTGTGTTTTTCTGTTGGGTTAAGTGGATTTATTTGGAACTTAAACCAAAAACTTACCGAAAATCGGCCATCAACTCTCCACCCACCAACCACTATACACAACACCAAACACACATTGTAACTCTTCCATCTTGTAAACGACACGTGTTTCGCCCCAACACGAGGCATCTTCAGGTATAGTAGACTCTACGGAAGATAACCGAAAAGTGACTTTTTACAAGATGGAAAAGTGGTAATGTGTGTTTGGTGTTGTGTATAGTGGTTGGTGGGTGGAGAATTGATGGCCGATTTTCGGTAAGTTTTTGGTTTAAGTTCCAAATAAATCCACTTAACCCAACGGAAAAACACACATTATTAATTTTCTGTTATTGTTTTCCTTGTCGCGGGACTTAGCTAAGTAAAACTTTTGACTGTCCATATTCCGTAAAGTCTGCTATACCTGATGATGCCTCGTGTTGAGGCGAAACACGTAACTGGCAGGCCTGCCGCTGAGACAGTTAAGTTTGAAGATAGTGCTCTCATGTAATCTTGTTTTAATATTACAAAGACATGGAAACCGAAATGCGGGCCAGGCGAGTTCGCATAATTCCCTTATCTGCGCTCGAGCTATTGCATAATTAATTACGTCGTGACGAATGTTTGACATTTGTTTTGACATTTGAAAATAAACCACCGACCCGATACGCATTGCTCAAATGCTTTAGCCGACTTTATTAATCGAATTTTATATCGAGTATTGGCTTTGTTCAATTCCTACTATTATAGAGGCCATTGTCATGTTAATAAAAGGTTAATGCAACAAAAAAAAAACCGAACATACAAAATAATTATGCAACTACCGACATCAAGTTATATAAGAACAGTAATCGATAATCGAATACCTTCATTAACGATTATACACTGCCCTAATCCTTAGTGTGACCTGTCAAAATTATCATCCTAAATTTTACAAAGTATAGTTCACGCTCTTCCTTTATATTTATATGTCATGTTCAAATTTTCAGTCGTTAATAAAATTTTTTTTTTATGTATCCACTCAAGTTCAAATATATTTTTTAAACTTATAGTGGATGACCTTTGATGTTGATACAGTTTTTTCATATGATAATTTATTATTTATTCAATTTGCATTTTTGACACCAATAGGCTATATTCATGTAGTTAATGAAATTACTAGAATCACAAAGCGTTCCCAAACATTAATAGATATACATCATTTGACTTACAACGTTAAAAAGTGTAAAAATTTTAAAGTAATACATAATCGTTCGTCGTTGTTGAATTTGACATTAAGGAAACCAAAATTCAATAAAGAAGTCAGAATCCAACACACACACGTACACACACACGTACGCAGGCATGCTCGTACACCAACTCCCGCATAACATCTTGCTGGTGTCTTGATGAGTGGCTGAATGTATAACCTATATAACTGTAAAGTTTTATCCAAATCCGTCCAGTAGTTTTTTCGTGAAAGAGTAACAAACATACATCCATACTCATAAAAATTCGCATTTATAATATTAGTAGGATGTTTATAATGTATTGTTACTTAGAAAATACATATTATTAAATAATTACCTTAGGTTTATCTTACCGGTTTCAGTATTATGTGTATATACTAGAAACTAAAGGACTACATTAACTAAATTACGTATTTATTGAATATTTTCCTGTTATTAGTGTTGGTGAGGTGATTCACAAGGCCGTCTCCGTTGCATTCCAAATTATATTTTCTCTCTTAAAATACAACGGAGACAAGTTGGTCATTGGTTCCTTATGTAAATGATTTATTTATGGGATACGAAGGCAAACGGCAAATAGACCGATAAACTGACGTATGCGTTTATTTCATTCTCCAGTAACGCATATGAGTACACGCTAAATTATAATTCATATACAACTAAATAAATACACTTTTACATACATATATGTACATACACATGCAAAATCAGTGGCGTGGCCCTCCGCCCGCGGAGTCAATGGTCGCGAGTTCGATCCCCGCATCGAAATAAATATATGTATGGATTACAAATATTTATTTCGAGTCTGATAACCCCGTCAATCCACATTGGAGAAGCGTGGTGGGTTACGGGTTTACGTTCGTTCCTCCAGAAATGGAGAGGTCCGTGCTCAGCAGTGGGACATATTATATGGGCTGTAAAATATATATATTTATATAACTTGCGTTTTCGAATTTCGAGCGTTTCCGACTTTTACCAAATTTTAGTGAAATCGGCCCATAAACGACGATTTTAGTCATATGTGGCGGCCATTTTGAATTTTTTTCCCCCTCTTGTGTTTGTACTTGTCAGCATTTTTGTTACCCCGGTAGGTCACCCTTTTTACCAGGTTCAGATATAAGTTTTTCTAGGATTAGATATAATTCCTTTGCCTTGAGCCCTATCCGAACATATCTCTAGAACAAACTCACCCTCTATCTCTTACAGTTTCACATTAACATATTAGTGAGTGAGTTAGTTGTAGTACAATTTTATATAATTTGTTACGAGCAATTGTGTCGCCGGTCGGTTCGGTTCTCCGAACAAACCGACCATGATCGATGGTAAAGTTCTCGAAGTTGTCCAAGAACATGTCTACCTTGGCCAAATAGTGCGATTGGACGGAGACAACTTCGAGAAAGAAGCCGAGAGAAGGATTCAATTGGGCTGGGCAGCGTTCAGGAAATTCCGTGAAGTCTTCTCGTCGCCCATACCACAAAGTCTGAAGACAAAAGTCTTCGACCAGTGCGTCCTGCCCGTACACTCTTACGGTGCCGAGACGTGAACACTGACAGTTCGTCTCCTCGCCAAGCTCAAAGTCGCTCAGAGGGCTATGGAGAGAGCTATGCTCGGGGTTTCTCTGGTGGACAGAATTCGAAATGAAGAAATTCGCCGGAGAACCAGAGTCACCGACATTGCTCTTCTAGTTAGCAGACTGAAGTGGCAATGTGCTGGACACGTTTGTCGAAAAACAGACAATCGTTGGAGTAGACGAGTGCTGAAGTGGAGACCGCGACTTGGCAAACGTAGTGTGGGACGCCCTCCTGCTAGATGGAGCGACGATCTGCGCAAGGCGGCTGGCAGAGGCTGGATGCGTGTAACCGAAGATCGGGCTAGGTGACGCGCCTTGGGTGAGGCCTATGTCCAGCAGTGGACTGCCGCGGGCTGATATTGGATATTGGAATTGTGTCGCCAGGTGAAAAGCAATCTACGCCGCCCATAGACATACTCAAGACCATAGTCATTGTAAAAGCTTTGCGGGCCTTTGAGATATATGCTTGTTTTTCTAAGGTACACATAATGATAGTCTAGTGCCACATCTAACAGTTTGCTAAGAGGACTTACTCTTAGTATTATCATGTATATTGTTTTGATCCGTGGAAAGGAGACAAATGTATTGAGCAAAATACATTTCGTGATCATGCACGAACATTTTGCACATAAATATTTATTCTGATGCAGAAATGGAATCAACAACATCCGGATTAAAAAGGAACGTCTCCCCACTGCGCTAATTGTATCGTCTGTTGAAACCAAACAAGCGGGAATAAATATTTTTCTAATGCTAATCTGCAGTTTGTGAGTAAATTCCGGTAAATCTTACCGAGGAAACGACCGTCAGCAACTCTCCAATTCCCAACCACTTTCAACTACACCAGCACCAAATACACTCCACCACTCTTCCTCACTCTTCCACGACATCAGGTATATACATAGTATACTCTACAGAGGAGAACTGCTAAGTGATTTAACACTTGTCTTCTTGTTAATAGTGGTGGGGTAGTGGAGAGTCTCTGACGGCTGTTTTTTCGATAAGATTTAGTTCCCCGTAAATCCACTTCTTCCATTAAAAAAAACCACACACATTATTACTTTTCTATTTTTTGGTTGCTTGTCACGAATCTTAGCTAAATAAAAATTCTGACTGTCCACACAGTAATGGATTTCCGCAAAATAACGCCTGATTCCATTGATCATCTTAAATACCGGTACCCAATCTTATATAAAAGAAATATTTTTCTCCCATACGAAACTAAAATTATTTAATTAAGTTTAATTATTGAATTAATATTTGAAAAAGACGACGAATTTAATATACCTAATTTGTTGAAAAAATGACGGCGACGTGGTTCGCCACCCGTCACGTCCTGATTCTCACGAGGGCAAGAAGCGACCAAACGAGAGCCGTTTCGCTGCGATGAATGGTAAGTGGAGCTCTGTGGTCTCTGCCAACCCCTACAGGGGAAAGGCGTGATAATATAAAAAAAAATAAAAAAAAAGAATATTTGAAAAAACTATATAAACATCTCGTGTCATAGACTAAACATGTTTAAAAAGATGTATTTGAGCGAATGAATAAAATTCATTTTCAATTTTCAATAGCGGTAGAGCCACGCTGCAGACGAATACTTTGTCACGAACGGTATAATATTTGTCTGTAGCATGAATGGGCCGGCTCGCCCGGGGAAGTACCTTACTCCCGCAGAAAACCGGCGTCTGAGTGGTAGCTTAGATACCGCGCTTCGTATGGTGAGCGGTCGAGTTTCGAAGGCCCATCACCCTCTCCTACTCTATTTGAACAAGATATAGGGTGAGTATGAACTAATAGTAGGAATGGAATAATTAAAAATTCAATGCTATTTCCGGACGCAAGTGCGGTCTTGAATGAAATGCTTACGTAGTGAGTCATAGTGTCATAGTAAAATTTCGCGCTAACACGTACCTACACACCGCGTTTCCCGCGCTGTCATCTTGACAAGCGCCGAGGGCCGGTATTTATTACCTACTCCATTTTGTGCGAAAGCTGTGACACGAATGTGTCTCTAGTCCGCTTACGCCATTTATTATCCATTAAAATTAAAATGTAGCGCAATTTACTGATTGGTTGCAGCTGTTTGGTTGCGGGGGGTGTTTGGGAAACGGTACGTTTAATTTTGATTGGGTTATTATTGCCAATCTGACGTATTTCTGAATTTTATTTCAGGGATTAATGGTGGCCATTGATTAAGCAAGACACCTACAAAATAATGACCACGACTGTTCTGTCAAGAGTACGACGACCAAGAAGAAGATGTATTACAAGTTGAATTTTGTACGTTTTTTTGAAGTGAAAATTTCTATAGCCGCGTTACACGACTCTGGGTAGGGAAAAAATCTATCAGTTCACGTCAGCAACATGCTAATGCTTATGGTGTATATTATTAAAATATTAAAATTATTTATTTATAAAAAATTTATTAATTAATATTTTTTATTATTTATTTATTTATATATTATTAAAAACTCAATTTTTATTTACTTATATAATTTAGGTAATATTAAAATTAGTTTGAAATTTCAAAATACAGTTTTCAGTTTTCTCTTCTGTCGGCAGTCCTTACGACTTCCTCCGAATTTTGTTTAAATGAAGACTAGCAATGTTTTAATATCACTAGAACTCTTATTAGCCATTCCACCTACCCAAATATCTGGTACTGCACCATTCGCCACAACTATAAGTTTCATCTTTATCATGTGGATGAATGGCGAGCCAGTACGGTGCGTTTTTCTCAAACTTCATTCCACCTCCAGCGGTATTTCCGAATCGATACGGCGTTGGAACTTTCAAAAAATATACCCACACATGTTTTAAAGAATAATGAAAAATAAATAACCCTTTCGCAATGTCTATAGCACTCCGGATGTGTATGGGTGGCGTTAATTGCTTTTCATCAAGTGACACGCCTGCTCGTTTGCTTTCCTATCCAATAAAAATAATAACGCTTCACATCAACAGTACAATGGAAGATACGAATTCACGATGTATACGATCATAAACCCGATACTTACGAACTGAGTTATTGTTGTTTTTTTTTTGTGTTTTTAGTTGACAACCCTGAGCGTGTTGGTGACAAGTGAGTCACCTGGGCGTCCTTGCCTCCGTATAATTTATACCAGACTCACGTTTGCACGTCGCGATCCTACGCCTTTGAACTTTGTCCAACGGTATACATTTCTGGATGAATCACCTGATGGAAAGCAATCTACGCCGCCCATAGACATTCGCAGCGCCATAGGCAGAGCGGAAGCGTTGCCGGAAAGTTAAGGAAAGTGACATTATGGGAGTGGGTGGGGGAGGGGGAGGGGGAGTGGGAGGGGGAGTGAGAGGGGAAAGGTTGTTGGGCCTCTGGAACTCAAGTCGCTCACCCTACGAAGCGCGGTAGCTAAACTACCACTCAGATGCTGGTTTTCTGCGGGAGTGTGGTACTTCCCCGGCCGAGCCGGCCCATTCATGCGACAGACAAATAATATGCCATTCTTGACAAAGTATTTGTCTGCAGCGTGGCTCCACCACTGCAGTATTTCCATAGGTTGTCCGGTGGTAAAATTAGGTCAAGAAACACATGTTTACTGATTATTTTCTGCCAATATTTAGAGAACATCCTGCGTTCACTTCACACACACAGGGTTTCAACAAGATGGCGTCATGCTTCACACTACTGGAGGGACCACGGAGTTTCTTCGTGACTGCTAACCCAACACATCAAGCCGTCACGGCAATATCTCCTGGTCATCCAAATCACCGTATTTCACCACTATGGACTTCTGTGGGAATACCAAAAAAGTGAAGTTTATAGAACAAACCCGATGACCATCTAAGTACTAAAAGGAAACATCCTCCGCGTGGTAAACCGCATTCCGACGTAACTACTACTACAGCGAGTGGCAGAGAATACTGTGGCTAGATTCCAAGAGTGTGCCCGACGTGGCTGTCAACATTTAGACGAAATAATTAAAAAAATAAAATAAAACCACTACTTCTCTTCATCGTAAACTGAAGAGAACTAAAGAACTGAGAACCAGAGAACTAAAGTCACCGACATAGCCTTTCGAATTAGCAAACTAAAGTAGCAATGGCCTGGTCACGTTTGTCGGAGATCCGACAATCGTTGGAGCAGACGGGTGCTGGAGTGGAGACCGTGTCTCGGTAAACGTAGTGTGGGATAGTGCGAGGATCTGTGTAGGGCGGCTGCCAGAAACTGGATGCGTGAAGCCGAAGATCGGGCTAGATGGCGCTTCTTGGGGGAGGCCTATGTTCAACAGTGGACCGCCGTAGGCTGCTGATAATGACTCGTTTACTCCAACGTTTGTAGGTTTTCTAACAAACATGATTAGAACTTCTGCGAGTACAGTATACTTGAAATTTTAGTGAATAACACGAGATCTCGGAAACACTGTTACGTGGATAATTGACGTCAAATTCATAGAAAGGTGACGGAGATACGTTACTCATTCATCCTTACCTGATTCCGGAGTAGTTAGGCGCTCAACTTAAAGTACAAGACAGACTTAGATTGTATTTTACTTCTCAAGTAAAACCCTGTTGCCCATACGCCGTTTTTTCTCCCAAAGACGCTTCGTATGACATCCACCGGGTAAAAAATACGTGGTGTTATTCGATGGAACTACATAAAAATAACGATTCTAAAATTATATAAAAAAATATAAAATTCTTCAACAAGATTTGTTTTCATTTTAAAAGATAGACAGTCAAACTTACTTTGCCTACATCCGCTAACACAAATAATAAAAATAATGTTTTTATCATTTGTGTTAGCGGAATATCATTATTGGATGCATGTCCGTGCCAATGGATGCATGGCTAGGGGCGAGCTTAGTCCGAAGCGTGCCGATCGTCCCGGGATCAGGTCACCTCCGGGTACTATAGTACCTTACCTCAGCATGCTGGGCTCTGCTGGGGCTGACCATCCTTCCTTGCGGCTTGTGGGATTCAGTATGATGAATTATAATAAACCTAATTTGTTAAAAATGACGGCGACGTGGTTCGCCACCCGTCACGTCTTGATTTCCACGAGAGCGGAAAGCGACTAACGGAGAGCCATTTCGCTACGATGAATGTGAGAGGAAGGATAGATGAGAAGATGGATGATTGTGGAGGAAGCAAGGAAGGTGTGCCGGGATCGTAGCGGATGGAGATCTATGGTCTCTGTCTACCCCTACGGGAAACAGGCGTGACAATATATATGTATGTAATAAATACTGTTTAGATTGTTATATTTTAAGTTACTTATGCTTGTGCTATTGTTTACTGCCCTTGATAATATAAAAAGAGGTTTACACAATTCTATAGTGCTCTATACACTTCTTCGCAAACACACGATATTATATTTATGATTTGTGTTAGCGGATGTTAGCAAAGTAAGTTTGACTGTCCATATTTTGAAATGAAAACAGTTTTTGTTAAAGAATTTTTTTTTTCATTTTAGAATCTTTGTTTTTCTATGTAGTTTCCGATATTTTCCACTTTTTGGAAATCTATTATATAGATTTTATAATAGATTTCCGCAAAGTTCTTGACTCCGTCAATTTCGTTTCAAAAAATTATCACGATGGTCCTGTGGCGTGCACGCCGTTCTTCTTCACGGCGACACCCGGGATCTTTAGGGGGTTTTTATCTTCTAATAAAATTTTTCAAAATTATATTATTTTATTCTTCTTATTTATTTTTACATATATATTATATTCATTATTATTACTTTTTAATTTACATTTAATATGTATGCCGAACGGGTGACATGTTTATTTTTTTTATAAAAACGTCAATTGAACTCATCATTTTGTTTTAATAGAATATTATTTCTTTTTAATTTTAAAAACCGAATTTAAAAAGAAATAATACAAAAAGTTTTATTGCATTAGTGATAAATTTATTAATGTATCACTACAGTACTTCCCACAGACAGGTGATTAAATTGTGCCACTGTTACTAAAATAGAAATTTTAATGAACAACATTGTGGATGTAAACAATCAGATCGATACATCCGACAGAACCCGTAGTAATGCGATATTCTGTGGTCACTAGAATCCCGTGCGGGGTAGCATAAGCACTTTTAACATCACCCTTATTACAATGATATAAGGATGCATACAAACATACATACATATCATCACGCTTTTTTCCCGTAGGGGTAGGCAGAGGCCACGGATTTCCATCTGCTACGATCTCGGCACACTTTCTTAGCTAGCGTTTGAGTGGTAGTATTCAAACTAATCACTCTCTTCATACAAGCTTGTTGTTTTAGGGTACTTTTGACCCGGCCCTTCTTAAGAAGTTCAGCAGTTTGTTAAAGGTCTGTTCTCCTTGGTCTTCCCCTACCGACCCTTCCATCCACATCCGCAAAGCATAATGCGTGATGTAAGGATTATGTTAAATAACCTATGTATGATATTTTTTTTTAATAGGATAGGGAAAGACGAGCCAGCATGTCGTCTCTCGAACTAGTTTACTTCGCCTGATTAAAAACCTTATTTTCTCTGCAACACCTCAGGTATAGCAAATGGATTGCTGGCCTTTGATTTAAGAGTTGGCTTACATATTCGATATATTGTATCGATTCGAAAATATCCGCTGAAGGTAGCTGGTTCCACATAGTAGAATGAAGTGGATACAAAATTAAATATTTAAACTAAACAATTTTAAAATTCGAATTATCGAAATTGGTGCACGTATGCGGAAGTACTGGCCGCCTATACTAAAATCTAATCAAATATAGGAGTGGTATTGCGTAACTTCCTATGCGTTTCATGTCGTTTAAAAATAAACGACGGAATTCTATTTTTGAAATGTATTTCGAGCGCAGCTTTGTTATTGTGTCATCTTGTTTTATTATATTTTAATAGTCGTTCTATCCGATAGTCCACAGCTGGAAATAGGGCTCGCCTAGGACACACTATCTTCGGCTTTACGCATCCAGTTTCGTTCAACTGTTGAGAAAATCGTTTTTAGATCTGACTGAATTGAAATATAAACAGAAAAATCTTTATTTATGAAACCTTTTTTACAATAACTAAAATTAAAACCTTAATATTATTATAATATACAAATAAATAAAGAAAACAAAAAGAAAATAATTTTAATCTAACAACTGTCATAAAATGGTTCTTGCTCCCCTTATGCTGGAGCACCTGGCGCTGGTTTCAGCAAGAACCAATGTGGTCAGATCGCGGACCACAGTGACGACATTCATAATTACATACACACATACATACATATACAACCTTATATATATATATATATATATATATATATATATATATATATATATATATATATATATATATATATATATATATATATATATATATATATATATATATACTAGTACTCATACTCATATACACATACACATAAATACACATACAATACAATAAATTTAAAAACAACTAAGTCACGTAATAAATTTACCGCAACCAAAAGAACAAGTTCCTGGTTGGATACCTACTTAAATTTAGATTTTTGTATTTTTTTTAAACATATTTATAGTATGCAAGTCACCCACGAAGAGGTGGTGGCAAGTTGTACCAACATTTGTTTGCGGTGTATTTAAAGCTACCACGACACGCAGCTGAGCAGTGGCGAGGAACAACCAGTGATGACCTAGACGCCCTGGTATCGCGAGAGCTATTTTGTTTACGCGACCATGTTAATCCTACTAGTCCTACTAATATTATAAATGCGAAAGTTTGTGAGTATGGATGTATGTTTGTTACTCTTTCACGAAAAAATTACTGGACGGATTTGGATGAAACTTTACAGTAACATAGGTTATATATCGGAATAACATATAGGCTACGTTTTGTAATGATTTTATGTAATTTTGGTCGTTATATAATTTTACTATTAAGAAAAATATATATATATTTATTTAAAATAATTTGTCACGAAACTTAATGTGAGAGACCAAATTCCACGCGAGCGAAGCCGCGGGCAAAAGCTAGTTTATTATATGTTTATTATATAAATATGATGGAGAGTCATAACGAATCGTACCAAATAAAATGGTAGTGAAATTAAGCTCCTTGCGGTATCACATTTTTATAATATTAGCTTTATTTATGTACGGTTTAACATGTTATAACCTAATGTTATATGTTATATACCTAATGTTATATAACATGTTATAACCTAATGAACGTCCAAACGTTAATTAGATACATACTTCCCGGGATAAGCCAGTTCATTTCTGCCGTAAAATAAGCCGTGAAAACCTGCAGTGTTCCCATGTAAAGGCGACTATGCATTCAAGAGATGAGCGTGTGTGTTCACAAAAGACCGACAAGCACTAGAGACGCATTCAGCGTTGCGAATGTCTATGAGAGGCGATGGTCACTTACCACCAGGTTACCTGCATGTTGTTTTGCGTGCTCTGTTATGAAAATTCTTTACTCCTCTAAATAATGTATAATTCATTAAACAATACATCACTAAAGTTGAATAATACAACTGATTTATATTAGGTTATGAAAATGAAATAATGAACTCGACGTGATTGATGATAATTGGCGGGAAAAGTACAGGTTAATATTAAAAAAAAATCGGAGGCAGTCATGAGGAATGCCGACAGAAAAGATAACTTAAAACTGTATTTTGAAATTTCAAATTAATTGTACTATTACATAAATTATATCAATATCAGCCCGCGGTAGTCCATTGCTGGAGCACCTAGCCCGATCTTAGGCTACACGCATCCAGTCTCTGCCAACCGCCTTGCGCAGATCATCGCTCCATCTAGCAGGAGGGCGTCCCACGCTACGTTTGCCGAGTCGCGGTCTTCACTCCAGCACTAGTCTACTCCAACGATTGTCGGTTCTCCGACAAACGTGTCCAGCCCATTGCCACTTCAGTCTGCTAACTTGAAGAGTTATGTCGGTGACTGAATGAAGAAATTCGCCGGAGAACCAGCTCCGAATAGGCGAATTTCTTCATTTCGAATTATGTCCATCAGAGAAACCCCGAGCATAGCTCTCTCCATAGCCCTCCATTATATAAATTATATAAGTAAATAAAAATTTAAGTCTTAATAAATAAATAATAATAAAAAAACAATAATATTAATGAATAATTATTAATGGACTTTTCGGTTGTCTACCGTAGAATCTACTATACCTGAAGATGCCTCGTGTTGGGGCGAAACACGTGTCGTTTACAAGATGGAAAAGTGATAATGTGTGTTTGGTGTTGTCTATAGTGGTTAGTGGGTGGAGAGTTGATGGCCGATTTTCGGTAAGTTTTTGGTTTAAGTTCCAAATAAATCCACTAAACCCAACGGAAAAACACACATTATTAATTTTCTGTTATTGTTTTGCTTGTCGCGGATCTTAGCTAAGTAAAACTTTTGAATGTCCATATATTTAATGAATAATATTTTATTCGTATGCGCTGGACTCTTAATAATATATACCTTAAACATTAGCTTGTTCCTGACACGAACCCATAGATTTTTTCACTACACAGAGTCGTGTAATGCGGCTATAGAAGTTTTCACTTCAGAAGTAATAAAAAAAGTAATCTAGAAAATCTTGTTTATGATTTTTTCCAAGCCGGTCTAGATTACGATCGCAATTAGTTTCGTTATAAGCCTAATAAGTTTTTATAACATTCTATTAAGTTATTCTTGGTAACAAAGCGCTACACTGTGTTTATTGGTCGATGTAATAATGCCACCATGAAAATTAACGGTCGCCCCCATGAAAATGGTGGACGGTGTTACGTTTTACGTGAGCACAGCCGATTTGTTATGTCCTACATGAGACTTATGATCCGTGAACCGTAGTCGATAAAGTTTGGTTATAATCAACTTAAAAGAAAACGGGAAAATAGTCCTAAAAGAACTTTAATATAGAGACGAAAACTGTGTGGATTAAATACGATAGAGTTAAGCTTTTGTTTTACACTGTGTATCCATAAAATTTTATTTTTTATCCATATTTTATCCATAAAATTATAACACTAATTTCAGGTCTATGGAAAGCATTTTATTTTAGGCATACGGGGCAGTACATTAACCACGTGATGTTTTTTTAGCATTTTGCCAGTCTGGGGAGTCTGGGGGAGGGGTCCCCTTGGTGATACGTGGTGAGGTTTAAACTAGCCTCTCCTCTACCCCAAATCACGTTTAGGTATATTGAACATTTTAGTTTTTTTAATATTATTTTTAAATACAGGTATACTCTTTCTAGTCGACTCTTGATGTCTGCAAATCGGGATCACCAGACTACAACCAGCGCTTCGTTAGGCTCTTCCGTTTCATTACAAACTCGCTGTGTCTTTGTGAATTTCATGGTGATTTTCTTGGGAATTTAGTGCAGTGGTTTCCCGTTGCCTTCTGCACCAGCATTTAGACCTGCATTTAGACCCCAAGGCTCGCTGAAGCTTCTTCCGACTGATTTCCCGGTCGGGTGTATGGTTATACTGCTATTGCTCGGTAGCCAGAGCCTCGTCTGTTATCTAGCAGGAAGCACCCGGTACCCGCTGGGGTACCACCCTCGAAGCGCGCGCAGGTGAGGTTGACTTTGGCTGGTTAAGACGCTATTACCTTTCTCCCTGACTTAAATACTTAAGTATAATCTAATTTAAAATATCCAAACAGACATTAAGGTTGCAGGTTGTCTTTGACTGGCGTAAAAATAATAAAGGAAAGTTGTAATCATGTGAAAAACATTACTGTATTGGTATATGAACATATTTAATGTACATTGTCCTCGGACCACGGATTAGCAAGACTTTCTTCAACGTTAACAGGTGGGTAAGCAAGCATCTTGCAAGTCGGCTGTTGGCACTGTGCCTTGTTGAAGATCAATGTCGGTATCATCAAGCCATTTGGCGTCGTCATTTTCACGTACTACGCCGGTACTTTTCGGTTTAAAAATCGCGCGTGTAACCAAAAAATAAACTCGTGTGATATCTGATTACCATTATCAAAACCATTAAGATTGGACGCCTTCGTTGGGCTGGACATTTGGTACGGATGGACGAGGCTAGAGTACCCAAACGCCTACTCGACAGCAAAACAAGAATGTCGTAGAAGCCGTGGAAGGCCTAAGCTCAGATGGCTATCGAGGACGACTTAAGGTCAATCAGTGTGAGGGGCTGGAGGGAAAAAGCTTAACGAAGATCCGATTGGAAAAATTTACTGGAACAGGCTAAGGCCCACCCGCGGCTGTAATGCCGTGATGATGATGATGATGATATCTCATTACATCCCTCCTCCATCCTTGTAATATTTCGTATTCCCTCCCTTCCTTCGAGCCTCACGTGATTCATTTCATGTGGCAGTCGGTTTCATTTTATAAACCAATAAGTTAACTAATTTATCACCGATTGTGATCAGACCGATGTTTTGCGTGTATTACCTACGTTATGTACTGTAGTTCAATAACCCGGGAACACTGCCGTATTGAATGTGCTTTGAAAAAATATGCTTTACTTGTGTTAATACTTTTGGTTTGCTTCAGTGTGTAGGGTTGCCAGTTATATATATATATATATATATATATATATATATATATATATATATATATATATATATATATATATATATATATATATATATATATATATTATGGAGTCAGGCGTTACTTTGCGGAAATCCATCACTATATGGACAGTCAAAAGTTTTACTTAGCTAAGATCCTACTCTACTTTTCGGTTGTCTTCCGTAGAGTCTACTATACCTGAAGATGCCTCGTGTTGGGGCGAAACACGTGTCGTTTACAAGATGGAAAAGTGAGTGTGTGTTTGGCGTTGTGTATAGTGGTTGGTGGATGGAGAGTTGATGGCCGATTTTCGGTAAGTTTTTGGTTTAAGTTCCAAATAAATCCACTAAACTCAACGGAAAGGCACACATTATTAATTTTCTGTTATTGTTTTGCTTGTCGCGGATCTTAGCTAAGTAAAACTTTTGACTGTCCATATATATATATTTTTTTTTTTGACTGATGACTTTATATAGAAACAATTAGGTTAGCAGAATGTGGACCTTTTTATAATCCATACTGCAGTATAGGTAACATAGTTAACTGTCTGCTATTATTGTAATTAATGTATTTTTGCTTTTTTTTTAATTGTTTTAATTTTTTTTATATTAATTATTTTTTGATATTTGTTGATATAATTATAGTCTTTGTTCATTTCTGCATGTCTCTTTTTTTATACATATATTATAGTAGCTAGTTTTAGTCATATTTTTCTCAGTTCTATATGTATATTATTTGTTTGTACTGCTTTGTGGATTTTCGAATAAAGTTCTCCTGTCTTTCCTTCTTTCTCTCTATCGCCTTGTACCATCGTGTTACTTGGCTCATGATTCAGTGGATTTAATTTATCACACTAGCACACTGAGACGCGTGGGTGTCAGAATCGAACCTGCGGTATTCGATATCGAGATATATATGACGTCATCCGGAAGCAGACAGATCCCCAGACTGTGTACTGTTACACAATTGTTGATTCCGACGGAAACATTAAGTTTTTTGTGGAATATATAGACAAATGTCACCGGATTACCTGATGGTAAACAAACTATAACAGCAACAACCGATTGAAATATAAATTATTATTATTATTTTATTTTACTTGTGACAATTTACAGTGAAGTTTGATGGAGCATAGTAGGTTTCACTAGGCAAGCACGTGCTGAGAGCTTCCGATTCGGTCATTATTCAAATTTGGAACATATATAAATACACATAAAGAATCATACACACATAACATATATTTATACACACATACATAGACATAAAATATACATATCTATTCATATATTAACATAATATAAGTGCCAGCAAGTGATACTACTGCCCTGTAAAAACCATGTCAATTTGGTTCTTACTAAGTAATTTTATCCATTTTTTTATTTTTCCTTTTTAGAAAAAAACTTTATTTGTGACATTTTATTTTTTTACGATAACTAAAATTAAAACCTTAATAATATACAAATAAACAATCAAAGAAAAAATCATTTTTATCTAACAAGTGTCAGAATGGTTCTTGCTCACCATATGCCGGGCGTTCTATTGGAGCACCTGGCGCTGGTTTTCAGCAAGAACCGACGTGGTCAGATCGCGGACCACAGTGACGAGATTGCTACGGATCACGCACACCTACATACACATACATACTACTACTCAAACTCATATACAAATACACATAAATACAAAAAAATTAAAAACTACTAAATCATGCAATAAATTCACCGCAAGTGGCTCAATATTTCAAAACATTATACAAGAGTGAGTCGTGACGTCAGCACTTGTTACGGAATAGATGCTCAGTTTGCGCTGAGTGACAAGCTTTACGAGCGGTTACGTCAGCTGCTCAATTAGCTTAGCTGTAACACTGGGCGGGAGTGTGACGTCACTACGTCAAATACTGTGTTACCAAATATGTGTTTTTATTGCACGTACAGATGATATTATAGTTCTTGACAGTTTGTATAGTATTAATATAATATTATATAAAGCTGCTTTACCACTGTTTTACCAATATTATTTCGAAAACTGTAAGAAAGGACAGGAATTGTATCAAAACCTTGAAAATCTGAAGCTGGTAAAAAGGTCGCACTAACAAAAAATAGTCACAAGTGCGAACACATTGAATAAAAAACAAAATGGCGGAAAACAAGATGGCCACCATATAAAGTGAAAATTGTCAATTTTTATTAAAATTTGGCAAAAGTTAGCCGAAAAGTTAGTCTTATAATGTGATTGTTTGTTTGTATATTCTTTATTACTATATATAACGTGCAAGATTGTTGACGAAATAGAGTCAGGTATTTTGTACCAGTAAAGATTAAATGACGGATACAAAGATTAGCCATCGTTTTTTTTTCTCTGATTTCTCATTTTTTATTGAAATGACTAGAACAATACGATATTAATAACTAATTTCATTAGTCGCGCTTCAGCGATTTTCATAAAATATAAAACAAACTGGAAAAAAAAAAATTGAAAAATGAAAAATTCTTTCTTTTCTCCTTTTTACTTCCAATTACATTCAGTAGATGGCGTTCGTGATGGCTTTATCGTCTACCGGACGTGTTGTTATACAAAACTGTAGTTTCTTTTGTTCGATTTTGAAAAGTATACCAGGAGAAAATAAGCCTACCAAGGGATATCATTTACGTTAATTTGAATTAACGAAAATGATATCCCTTTTATTATTTATCCCACGAAATTAACGAGAATGATATGATAAATAAGTAAAACTATTGACTGTCCATATAGTAATGGATTTCCGCAAAGTAACGCCTGACTCCATTAATAATCTTAATTTGAATTAAATGAATTGTATATGAAACAAAGTTCATTGGGGTCATCTCGTCTAATAATGAATATTTTTTGATATAAAACATCTTATTGCGAGGGCATGGGAGTGAAATTATAGACCGAGACGTCGCCTCGATTCAGACTACACTCCCGGTTACTCGACTGGCTCACTTACACGTGGCCTTGAGTGTACGGTAACATCTTAATGTATGGGAGTGTAATTGTAGACCGAGACGTTGCCTCGATTCAGGCTACACTCCCGGTTACTCGACTGGCTCACTTACACGTGGCCTTGAGTGTACGGTATCATCTTAATGTATGGGAGTGAAATTGTAGACCGAGACGTCGCCTCGATTCAGGCTACACTCCCGGTTACTCGACTGGCTCACTTACACGTGAGTGTACGGTAGAGACCGAGCCGTCGTCAATAATTCACATCTACCAAGCGTCCTATGACGCTTCTCTTTTTTATTTGATTCGTCGATTCGGCTTTAACCTACCCTCGAAACATCGCCGTGAAATGTCAAATTGATTATCTGTTTAATGACTATATAATGGTGGTGTTGTGATGCAGGGCAGTCAGCCCCCGCCCGCGGTGGTCTCTCACCGTGAAACTGCTCACAGGTGTCGTTACGGTGTGTGAGTCCACCTGATGTCTCCATTACTCTATGTCGATTTACTACAATCCCATTGACTATGGCTTCTTCCTGATGATTCTTAGAATGTTTGGAATTAATATTTGTTTATATTTAAGGGGTATCCGGTGGCTGAATTAGGTTAAAACTATGTTTCTTATCGTGCAATATGGATTGGAGGGTAAAAGAAAATACATAAAATATTGTGTACACAAAAAAAATAATTTTTATATGTTACGCACATATGTTTATTGTTCACGACAATAACGATTAAAACCTTATTTTAAAAATCTCAAAATCCTAGTTAAGCAAGCCGTTACAAGTTTTAAAAAATAAACTGACAAGACGCCCGTCAAAGCGTGATAAGAACAGCTAATAGAAAATAGCTGTGCGCGGAAAAGAGACACGACAATGTTTAGAAAACACTACATAAATACATAAATAGTATGTAAAAAAGATATATATTATACATATATCCTATTAATATTATAAACGCGAAAGTTTGTGAGTATGGATGTTTGTTTGTTACTCTTTCACGAAAAAACTACTGGACGGATTTGGATGAAATTTTACAGTAATATAGGTTTTACATCGAAATAACATACAGGCTACAATTTGTAATGATTTTATGTAATTTTGGTCGTAATATAATTTTACTGTTAAGTAAAAAAAAGTATATATTTATTTAAAATGATCTGTCACGAGACTTAATTTGGCAGACCAAATTCCACGCGAGCGAAGCCGCGGGCAAAAGCTAGTAATACATAAATAGTTCTTCTTAGCGTTTTCTATACTTCGAATTTAGGAAAAATATATTTAATTATATTTTTTAAATAAAAAAATACGTGGCAATAATTGGATAATTCTTAATTGGAATCTATCTAATTAAATATAATCACTTGTTTAATATTTATCAACTCGCCTTCTGAGTTTATCAAGATAACATTGTTATCCGAATGGAGCCTTAAATCAAATGTTTGTTATGTATACGCCTATTTTGAGAGTCATTAAAATTGGCCAAAGTAAATTAACCCTTGCCTTAGTACCGCTTCAGTAGGCAAAGAATAAAATATTGTGAGATCACAGAAGCGACACGGAGCAAATTTTATTTTATATAATAATTAAATCCAAGATCTCACCGAACTGCTATCAGATAATCATATATATAATAGAATTAGAAAAAAATACTGCGTCGAATGGTCTGAGTCTTCTAGAAGAAAAGAAGAAAAGAAAAAAGAAAATTTTAGCAGAGCTAGCAACCAATAGAAAATTTTGTATAGCGTTGAAACGCTTTTTTGCGTCCATATATGGGCTGTGTCAAACCAAACATTATATATGTTTGGTTTTGCACATGAATATCATAATAATCTAGAGTTAGTGTGGCTTTGTGGCTGGGTAAGGTTTTTCTTTTTCGTAATTATGACATATTATTAGGTCGGGGCAAAAGTATTTTCGTATTGTTCATACAAAGAAAAATATTTTTTTTAGGTATAATTTTTTATTTAATTATAATATGTATGTGCCGTTTTGATCGATGACTTGTTGCCATCTTGTGGGTAGTGCCATGATCCCATTCCTGTAGAAATTTTGAGATTTTTGATTAAAAAAATCTGACAGGTAGTGTTCACAGTATTCTTTTGAGGTTAGCTTTATGCTTCCTAAAGAGTTCTGCAATGACCGAAACAGGTGGAAATCTGATGGAGCAAGGTTAGGGCTATACGGAGGATGCATCAACACATCCCAGCCAAGCTCTCATAATTTTTGCTCCGTAAATAAAACTTTAAAAACTACTACTACTAGCGAATAAAACTTTAAAATGTACCGAATTTCTTCACCACATACGTTTATTTTGCTCGCTTGAAAAACAATTGAAAAATGGCGGGAACTAGTTTTTTTTTATTTATTGCATCACTGCACAATGTCACATTTAATGGTATTAAAACCAGCCAGTTACATTCAGTACAGCCAAAGAGGTTTGATTACTAATAATACATTAAAAATACGAAAATACTTTTGCCCCGACATATTAGATATCGTCGTCTTAATCCTCCATTAGAATCAGAACAAAAACAAAAAAAAAAACATTTTTTCTCACTTCTCATTTTTGATGTCATTTTACGGATAATTTTAAAGGGTATCCGATCGTACTTCGTATTTATCTCAAAATTGTCTCTTTTTATACGTAAAATTTTAAAAAAATGTCTCAAACTATGAGAGTAAATTAATTTTTAGTTGTTCCGGTTAAATTTCTCATATGGGCTTACGAATTCTTATTAAAATACTTGAATAGTGTTTTTGACACATATGGCTGCGAAACTTGGGCACTCATTCAAAAAGGGGAACTTGGACATGCACTCAAAAAGGGTTTCATCTTTTTGAGTGAGTGCCCAAGTTTGCGGTTTTCGAGCAAAAATACTGCGGAAAACGTTCGGACCCGTAAGGGAAAGTGATGGAGTATACCGCATCCGTATAAACCACGAACTGAATCGGCTGATAGGCAAGGAAACCATAGTTCGATTTTGCAAGGTGCAAAGGCTGCAATGGGCAGGTCATGTCGAGAGAATGGGTGATTTTAGACCATCTAAATTCATTACTAACCGGACACCCCAGCAGAAAAGAGCAAGCGATAGACCAAGGAAGCGTTGAGAAGGCTGCATGCAGGAAGCCCTAGCTATCTTAAGAAAATAATAAATTGGAAGCGCGTTGCCCTAAAAAGAGATGGCTGGAGAGAAAGTAGGCAAGAAGTGTTTTTGACATGTCAGTTCTGTTACATATTCCTTTCAACCCTTTCCCGCTGGGGTGCGACTACCCTTAACTATTAATCACAGTGTTAATTTAACCATAATGACTTAATTGCCCGCGTGGCAACGTTGTTTAAAAGTTGAACCACCCTTTTGGGGACGTTTCGCACCCCAGCCAGGGGTTAATTTGGAATGTTTCGATTTTGAGGGGCTGTGTTCAAAGAAGGTGAAATTTAAAGGGTTAAATGCAGTTTGAAATATTGTAATCATGTAATATGTTTTGTCAAATTATAATTAAGGGTAAACACCCTATGGAAGGGTGTCAATTTGTTAAGCTATGGCACCCGTGATCAATTGAAACTTATGGAATTTTAAGTGATGCTCTTTTTATAAGAGGACGAGCTATTTATCGCGACCTAATCGAATCCTAAATATTTTAATATCTACATATCATAATAATTACCTCACGGCAGTCCACTATTGGATATAGGCCTCACCCATTCCTCCATTTCTGGAGGAATGGACGTTAACCCGCTACGTTTGTCCAGAGGGGATTGGCGGGGTTACTAGATTAGGAATAAATATCTGTAGGCCATTTATATATTTATTCCGATGCGGGGATTGAACCCGCGACCATTGACTACGTGGGCAGGAGGCCCCGCCACTGAGCCAATGACTCAATCAAAAATTACCAATGACTCGTTTAAATTATCAATCGACACGACACAAATGTCGACACAGTGACACGAGTAGAAAGTCCCAACCGGTGTGTCGATATTACCATAGAAAAGTACAGACTGAGTTTTTCCCACACGACATGTCGATGTATTTATTCTTGGACGGAACACTTTCTCCGATAAGGTGCAGGATAACTGAGCGCGAGTGATGGACTACAGGCGGTTCTCGTTAGGAATTCTTTTGTACACCCTAACAGATATGTATCTGGGAATCTTATCCGGCCTACCTGCAAAGTTTCATTGTACATTTTCTCATTAGGTGATTGTTGGAAATGTGGTGTTGTGAAATCTTACATGACGTCTGGATTGAGTAATAGTTTATTGCGAAATTTGATTATTAACTTTCGTTTAGCAGCCTAACATCATCTGTGAAGACCGGTGTTTTCTTTCGCCATCGGATTAATGTGGTTCTTTTTTTATGCATATATATACATATATATATATATATATATATATATATATATATATATATATATATATATATATATATAGCTGATGTCGATTCTACAAATTAAATTTAACTAATTAATTAATGATATTTAATGATACAACGTAATAAAGGCATTATTTATTCATTTATTTATAATCTGTTCAATCAATGGAGTGGTCTATCCTATACTGGGAACAGCAATATGAATTACATATAGTGACTGTATGAAAGTATCAAATAAAATTAAGAATTTCGTTGAAAACATTTTATTTTCTCAATATTACAAAATAACTTAAGGAAACGTTACATAGATTACATAATTTTGTATTTAAATTTTCATTTGTACAAAATACGTTATTGCATAATAAATACGTAGTTGTTTTTGGAACATTTCTTATTAGTATGTTCTATGTAGTTTAATGTGTATTAAATTAAATGTATCCTCAACGAAGTTATCGAATATCAAGTGTGAGTCAGTTTGCTCCAGTTGGATTTAAAATATTTTGTAAATGAAAACAAAAAAAATTTCTTCCGTTTAATAAAGGGCATGGGATCGATGTTTGTGTTAAAAAGATTTAATTTACATTCAATTTTTAAGTCAAATTATGTTTTATTTTTTGTGGCAACAAGGTTAGATTTAGAATGATCAACTTATTTGTACAGTGAAATTATGAAAAAATTAATAAATAAATAACTGTTAAAAATGGGTGATGATGATGTTTATTCTTCTTCTGTTTATTGCATTCTGCCAACATGTGATGCAGAATTTTTATTTCATTTTATACAGTTAATATCCCATCGACTATACAAAGAAGTTGGTCGGACTTTAATACTTGGCATATTTGACACAGATCAAAAATAAAGGAGAACCTTGAACATTTTTTCGTC
The DNA here is from genome assembly GCA_031353405.1 of Baronia brevicornis. NCBI lineage: Eukaryota > Metazoa > Arthropoda > Insecta > Lepidoptera > Papilionidae > Baronia > Baronia brevicornis. Next base: position 465,916 of record JASFAT010001701.1, on the reverse strand, counting down.
TTTTTTATTTTTTATCTGTATTTAATATATTTTTTTTAATCGATACAGATGTCGTACTATACGTATCATTTATTCGATATACAATATCGTATTTTGCGAGAATAGAGTATAAATATTTTATATTTAACCGCGTTTCTTTCTTTTTTTTAATCTATGCCAAATAATTGTTTAGGTATAAAAGTATTCATGAGATTACATTTTTTCTTGTATACATTAAAAATATAATTATTACTGAAGAAGTGAAAAATTTTATTTTGAAATTTGTAAGAATACAATGTTTTTTATGCTATAATTAATTAGTCTATTGTCTTTCAAATGTATAGTTGTTGTTATTCGAATAGAAAATATTGTAAGGCAATATTAAATCTAAAACTAGAATTTATTTACATTATATGAACACACATTCGTTATAATTACACAAAATAATACAACGCACATTTGTACTTCTTTCTTTACAATATATGTTTCGTTACTTACAAAGTTTTACAGCTACGTGGCAAATCGGGATATGTCTTAAAATTATAGTCGTTTTACAAACAAGATATGAAATTATGCACTCGAAGCCTAAATAGATATGTTATATGTATGATATATAATAGAAATAAAGAAAATTTTAATATGCTTTTACTTTCACCGTATACTTTTTAGGAAAAAAATAAATAAGATAGATTTCACGTTACACAGCCTATGTACTTTCTATTCGGAAATAGACAAAAACAATGACATGGATATTATTTTAGACAAATATGGAAACGAAGATAAGCTGTTAAACTAAATAGATCTGTTATGTTTTTAAAATGTAACTTTGTAAATGTAAGAAAATCTTATAAATTAATGTAAAAAAAAATTGTATGAGGGAACAGTAAGTAGCCTTTAAGTATACATATATAAATTGTAAATCTTCATTGTTTTTAAGTTCTCGATAAAAATAAAGAATAAAATAAAAAGAATTGAAATATAAAATGAATAGGAATAATTGTCATATTAAGCATATAGCATGTAATAAGTACTAAAACGTTTTTGGTTATTTTTTAATCTAACCGTTCCACATCGTAGGTTATCCTATCTTTCGATTCTAACAAAAGCATTATAACTCGTTCCGCTATATTAAATTTCACAAAAAATAAGAAATCGATATTTCACATTACACTTCTTCGGCGATGGCAAATAAGTAAAAGTGATTATGCCAGTGTTGCAATATATTCACTGTTCTATTTGAATTCACTTGTAAGATATGTTGTGTAAATTGTCATTAAAACTGAAGTTGATATATAGGATAATGGTGTTAGTTTTTATTCTATTGAAATATATTAGTTTGTTAATTGGTGTAAAACATTATCTAGTAAGAATAAAGAACGTTGTGTGAAATAATAACAGTAAAAGTTTAAAGAAGTAAGAAACTGTTGAAAATACCGCCAAAAGTTTCATGGTACAGCAAATCAATTGTCAATATGTGATTGTTTTTAGTCAGTGGAATATATTAGGCAAAGGCATTTTTACATTCGGCATCACTGAAATCGAAATCGCACGCTTCTATTATTCTCCACATCTAAATAATCAACATAACTTTCAACAATAAAATTAATCGTACGCGTGTAGGACACGTTGCTTATGACACGTAAGTGAGCGTTCGCATGTTTTCTCGATTTATTAATTTGTACGCTTTCGCCATTACTCGCATTCATTTATATATTGAGCAAGAAAGAGTATTGGGGTTAAAAGGGAAGACGTTCATCTATTTTAATATTTATAATACTATGGATTTTATGAGCTACAAAACTATTTAACAGTCAGTCTTTCGCTCGGAGGTTAACGTCACTAGGAGGGATTATGAGGCACTATAAGGATCCAGGATCACGAAATGATGCAGTTCTTATCGTGCTGGGCATTCTTTCTTTGTCTCTCGCGTTTAGCGCATGCGACAGCGTCGTTTGGTACATAGGATATCCGCACTCCCCCGTAAGCTCTTCTAGTCGGTAGAGTGTATGACTCCGTCGATGAAGAGGAAGATGAACACGTGCTACAGTAACTGCTAGCATCTTCGTCTCTTACTTTTTGTTTACGTACCGGCTCATCCGGCTCGAAAGCTTCATTATCGTCTCCACAGAATCGCACCGTTCGACCTCCCCTGGGCTTTCGTGGTGACCGCTTACTATCGACTACCGTAAGTTCTGGCATCGATGACGAATGACCTGGAGTGACAACCGCTTGCGCCTCCACGGGATGCGGTGGTTTCCAATCCTCAGGGTTTTCTTTAACTTCCTCTGACGTTGGCGTTGGTGGGATTTGGTGTTCGGTTATTGATTGTTCTAACCTTAAATCAGCCAACGCTCGATCGAGACTAAGGCAAGCGTGAGGTGGCGGCGGTGGGGGATGCGGTGGAGGTGATTCTGGTGCTAGCGACGCGCTAGGTTCAGAATCAGCATCCACTTGCGGAGACGGTTCTCTTTGCGGCGATCTACGTGGTGATTTGGGTGAAGGTATGCGCCGCGGTCGGGGGACACGGGGCGGTCGGGGTCCGGGGCCAGAGGAGTCTGAAGGTGTAGGCGGCTCACCCCTGGAGCACGCTATGGAGCAGAATATAGCTCCCCGCCGAGGCAAGAAAGGGCGGCCGAGGAGGCTAGCGCGGCAAGTGTGGCAGGCAAAGCAGCGTTCGGTGGCATGCCAATGCTGTCCCTCATGCGACATCTGACCCTGGTCCACGCCCACTGGCTCGCCGCACGCGTCGCAATATTCAGCAAAGCAGGTGTCGAAGCACGGGAGGCAATAGGGTCGGGCCTCGCGCATGATGTAACGCTGGCCCCCAAGCTGCCGCGAGCATTCTGCGCACGCGAAGTGTTTCATATGCCACGCACGACCCTCAGCCTCCGTGCACTCGTCCGCCAGGATTATCTGTTGAAAAGAATGAATGTTATTTGCTGATATCAACTTTATTATGAGTTTAACGGCTATTTGGCTCAAGGAATTAAAAGTAGAATCTGGATGCGAAACGTTTGTGATCAGAATGATAATCAAAGGCTATAAAATTGTATATTTGAAATTAGGCATTATGGTCTTTGAGACAGTGACAAAGATCGTTCAAATACGGATGAATATTTGTATTATATGTTATGGGTTGTGAAAATAAATACTTATTATTATTAATAAAAATTATTATTAATAATTTCATTTGTGCTTTTGCATATTTTAATCATGCATAACACATGCAAATATATCATTTAATGAAAACATTTTATTTGGCTGAAGGTCTAGTGGCCATTGTCATTTAAAGAAATTATCAGGAATATATTTGTCTGAAACGAAAAAACAATAAAGAATAAAAAATTACTGTTTATGGATACGTGTTAAGAGCTGCAAATGAAAGGTGTTATTTATATAGCACGTTAGCAGCTGATAACGTTTGATAAATAATTTGGCAACACGGTATTGAATGAATGGTTTTGGTAGTTTGCATTTCAATATTTGTTGTACTCTAACGTACAGAATAATGTTTTAATCAAATATTGGTGCTAATATATTTCCGCTAAAGTGTAATAGTGCTAAGAGGGCGTGCGATTTTCTCAATATATATATGAATGTCAAGAAAATATTGCACACTAGTGATATCAATGGATTTATTTATGGGAAAGGAGGGCAAACGAGCAAGCGTTATTGCAGATGTCCATGGACTCGTTATATTTATTCCAATGCAGAAAAATTTGGAGGGGGGGGGGTACACCACTGAGCCAATTAGTCGTCGTGGGACATATGTATATATGCTGTGGAATGATGAATTTGGACAAGATATAGATAAGCTTCGATATGAGAGAGCTTATGCGCAATCGCACAGCCCGGCCCGTGGATACGTATATCTAATTAATTATCTCGATAGAAGTGTAATTGTTATCTTTGTTGAGCGCTGTTATCACGGGCAGCTCCGCGACCGGCGTTGCTGTCCATCAACAATGGGCCTGGGAGTGCTTCCCACGGCCGTTACGTTGCTTCATTAGCGGACTCACTACTCGCTCATTATGATGAGTCATTATTAACTATTTTGAAACTGTTCTTTGCCACGAATAGAAGGCGAATGGCGTGGATGTACGCGGATCAGTTGTGTTATATTCTCTAATATATTTAATTTTAATAAAAGAAAAAGAACAAAAATTATCTTTTACATTCTTTTGTCAGTCATGGACTAAAAGAAGTTGTCGAGGAATGCTCAGTTGGTATGGTCACAAAGACTGAATACCCCCAATGAATAAACCCAAATAATAAAGTGTTCATTTTCTGAAATAGGGGTCGCGAATTCAAATCCCGCACCTAGATTAAAAAAAAACTATATAGCCTTTAAGTATTTATTTGAATTATTATATACAAATAGTCTCAGTAAAAGAAGGTGTTGTGACAAAAGTTGAGAAGGGGATGCTTAGATGGTTTGGGCATATAGAGAGGATGGGTGAAAGATGACTGATAAAAGGAACTTACGTTGCGGATGCGAATAGAAGGGTTAGTAGGGGAAGATCAAGAGGAACATATCTTGACCAAATTGCCGAAGTTCTTAAGAAAGGCCAGGTCAAAATTATCTTTAACCACCGAGCTTGTATGAATAGAGTGATGAGTGTGGATGAAGCTAAAAAGTTCCGAGATCGTAGCAGATGGATATCTGCGGTCTCTATCTACCCCTACGAGAAACAGGCGTGATGATATGTATATGTATGTATGTATCATCGTTGAACTAATGTATGACGTAAAGGGGTCAATGATCTATTTAAAAGTGAAAGTGTCAACGACCTCTTTAAAACAGTAGCATGATGTGGATCATTGACTCATATAGACACAGACTATTTAGTGGTAGAGCGTGGCGCATACGAATACTTTGTCAAGAATGGCATATTATTTGTCTGTAGCATGAATGGGCCTGTTCGCCCGGGGAAGTACCACACTCGCGCAGAAAACCGGCGTTTGAGTGGTAACATAGCTACCATGCTTCGTCCGTTGAGCGGTTGAGTTTTGGAGGCCTAACCCCCTCCTCTCTTCCCCCTCCCATAATGACACTTTCCTTAAAGGCCGGCAACGCTTCCGTACTGCCTATGGCGCTGCGGATGTCCAGGGGCGGCGTTGATTGCTTTCCTACTCAGTTGACACACCTGCTCATTTACCTTCCTATCCCATAAAAAAAAGACTGCCAATTCGTTTGTAATTTTATGGAACAATATCTCTAATTTTGTACAAGAAATATCTCTCAAAGCAATATGTGTGCTGTTGGAGTGTTTCACAATATATTATTTTTTTTAAAGTAGACTATAATTATTTTTAACCATTCCAACTAAGCTTAATAGCTTTAAAACAGTAGCAATGCATAAGGAATGCATACGAGGAACACAGTTCAATGGTTCATCAATAGTCCAGTGGAAGATACGAACTTATGATGTCAGTTTCTTTTTATTGTAGTTTATTTAAGCGAAAATATGGCCCTCATTTCTCTTCTCCATATTGAGGGGTAAGGAATGGCCGAAAACCAGCGCTCTCTGACACTTTAGTCTTGGATGGCATGTTGTTGAGCCATTGCCTTTTTGCATGAAAATTATAATTTTTGATTGTTCGTTACATATTTCCATTTCTAAGATTTACGGCACTGAATAGTTTTTATTTATTTTATTTGTGTTTTTTTAAATTTTTGTGTATGTAAGTCATTAATAAATGACTCATTCAAAATCTGGACTTAAAAATGGTAATATTGAACAAGACTTTTCCCGCCAATTTACATCAGTGACGTTGTTTTTATTGCATTTTCATAATCTTATAATATTATCAGTTATATTGTTTAGTTATGATGGTGTATTATACAATATGGTTCGGTTAAGGCGTATAAGTGAAGTGATATGAAATAGATGCGTGTATCGTGATTTTTTAAGTTGACTGAAAAAGTTCAGAAGGTTTTGGTAAAATGGCCACCATTTTATCAAAACGTAACGTGATAAATCGAATAGTTTTATTTCAAGAGAGTTGATGTTATGGTGTTTTACTTGACATTGGCATGATAGTTGTTGGTTTTTTTTATGGGATAGGAGGGCAAACGAGCAAGCGTGTCGCCTGATGGAAAGCAATCAACGCCGGCCATGGACAACCGTGACACCGCAGGAGTCGCGGAAGCGTTGCTGGCCTTTTAATAATAGAGGAAGAAGAATGTTGAACTACACCTCGCGATCCGGCTATCGTTTTTATAAAATCTCCGACGGAAACTTTTGATGCAATATCACCAATTAGCACCAAATAACAATTTATTGCAAAATATGCAACCGTTGGAACTTTCAGATAACGTTCAGGGGGGGGGTGGATGGGGGGGGGGGTGTAAAGGAGTTCAAATACAATGGGACATAAAAGATAATGCAATCGTAAGTTTGTCGGGGCTCGTGAGAGCAGTCGGGCCGACGCGTTTCGTAAACAGAGAATAATAAACTGCCAAATATTGCGGGCAATGGCGGCGGCCGAGTTTGGTAACGTTCTCCAGGCGCTAACACTTCCTAAAGCGGTGATGATAACGAGCCATAGAAGAGAACACACGAACTCATCGCTGTTGTATTCTTACATAATGCTCTTCTAGTTAGCGTACCGATGTGGAAGTGGGTTGTACACGTTTGTCGGAAAACCGACAATAGTTCGACAATGCTGGAGCGGAGACTGCGTTTCGCAAATGTAGTATTGGACATTTCCTGGCTATACGTGGTGACAAGTGGTGGAGTGGTGACCGCGTCTTGGCATACGTAGTGTGGGACGCCCCTCGGCTAGACGGTGCGACGATCAGCGTAGGGTGACAGGCAGTAACTGGATGCGTGTAGCCATGTTTATATATGTCTATATATATATATATATATATATATATATACAGGTATTGAATAGTCAATACAAGAAACACAAAAAACCAAGTGAACCGCAAAACGAAAACTTACCACTAGAGCCAAAAAATATTTTTATGTAATATAATTAAGATACGATTTTTCGAAAAAGGTCAAATCACTCGAAAAAGATCAGTTTCAAAGCTGTTCAAAATTTTCTATCTGTCGCTGAGCTGTGAGACGTGGACTATTCGACGCGGTATTTTTTTGTGAATAGAATACGCAATAAATAATTTTTGACATCTATCCCACTAACTGCCTTTTTGCGTCGCAAAAAAACAAATTTAAGTATGGTTAAGGACTTTTCCCGCCAACTTACATCAGTGACGTTGTGTTTTTAAGTTGACTGAAAAGTCCATAGAAGATTTTGGTAGAATAGTCGCCATTTTATCAAAACGTAACGTAATAAGCTGACTAGTTACATTTCAAGAGATTTGATATTATTATATTTTACTTGACACTGGCATACTAGTTATAACTAATTGCCATTAAATAAAAGAAAAAAATAATTATTGTTATGTCTAGAGAACACTTACGATAAAAACGACTTACGCTTTGCCAACTCCCTACAGCAGGCTCGGCCTGACTGTAAATTACCAATAAATTTGTTCGCGCGAATCGATACACATATTTCGAATATTATGCGACATCCAAACACGTCCGAACCATAATTTTATCGGCTAACTGTATTAGAGATTTTCGTGCTAAGTGCTCTCTCACTTTACGACAATTTTATTGGCAAGATGTCTTCGCATTTTATGCACGCGGTCCTTGTTGGTGGCACGCTGAGGGTGTTGGCGGTCCATATCGCGCTTTTTGAGGCGTTTCGCGTTATTGGTTGTATGAACGTTTCAAATAAAATTTAAAAAACACACGCCACGGTCGCCTACTTGTCACAGAGTTTGAGTCGGCTACTGAAGTCGTTTCGACACTAATTGATACATCAGGTGACCTAAGGTTAAGCGTTCTGTGTACGCTTTCACAAAGCAGCGATAAAGAAGGCTATTTTTTCTTTGGGATAATGTATTTAAACGTTTATATCCTTTAAATAAAATTCAAAATGACGGCGACGTGGTTCGCCACCCGTCACGTCCTGATTCCTACGAGGGCGAGAAGCGTAGAGCCGTTTCGCTATGATGAATGTGAGAGGAAGAATGGATGTAAAGAGGGACGAGTATGGAGGAAGCAGGGAGGGTGTGCCGGGTTCGTAGCGGATGGAGTTCTGTGGTCTCTGCCAACCCCTACGAGAGATAGGCGTAAATATATGTATGTAAGTAAATAAAATTCAATAACTTTCCGACCAGTAACTCTGCCTCTGCCAGTAACAACGCCGAAACGGCTTATTAACTTGTTAGGGAAGAAGTCGCGAAGTAGCTCCATGGTCTTTCTAGCAGTGTAAGCTTTGGCGCCATCTTGTTGACATCATGTGCGTGAAGTAAAGGCAGGATGACCTCTCAATGTGTGTCCTACCTGAACTCTCTTACGGTGCCGAAACGTGGACGCTGACAGTCCGTCTGCTTCACAAGCTCAGAGTCGCCCAGAGAGCTATGGAGAGAGCTATGCTCAGAGTTTCTCTGGTAGACATGATTCGGAATGAACAAATCCGCCAGAGAACTAAAGTCACCAACATAGCCTATCGAATTAGCAAACTAAAGTGGCAATGTACTGGTTACATTTGTCGGAGATCCGACAATCATTGGAGCAGACGAGAGCTGGAGTGGAGACTGCGTCTTGGTAAACGTAGCGTGGGACGCCCCCCGACTTGATGGTATGACGATATAAGCAGTGCGGCAGAAACTGGATGCGTGAAGCCGAAGATCGGGCTAGGTGACGCTTCATGGAGGAGGCCTATGTCTAGCAGTGGACTGCCGCAGGCTATTGATAGAACTCTCGTTGTTGGCAGATAATAATCAGTAAGCATGCGTTTGCTGATTATTCGACCTGTAACCTAATTCTGCAACGGGACACCTGTAGTATTATATAACGAATCACAAGTGTAGAGTGTTCCGCAGAATGCTGCAGTGCAGCGAATGTAGACGCAGTATTGCACTCTGCAGTTCCGTTCTACTGACCTTGGTTTCCACAACTGTCGGACACTTCACGCTAACTGAAGTATTAACCTGTCATAAATTTTTAGATTTTATAAGATATTGTAATAAACAATAAATAAAAAGATTTCAAGGTAACATGAGAATTATCGTTTAAAAATTGTATCTGTAATAAAATATTTAAAATTTTAACTTGTTTAATTATTATTAATACATTATACCTTAATCCATGGGAACGGGATGTGCATTTTCGGTTATTTATATTATATATCAATAAATAATATTGTTTCGTAATTATTGAAATGCGTGAAAAAATAAAAGACTACTCTATTTCTTATGTTCTTATCACTATGGTCAAATTTTAATAGGTCGCAAGCTTTTCTACAAAAGGTGACAGTCATTGGGTATTATAAGAATTTTCCCGCTAACTAACATTAGATACTGTGTCTTTATTTCATTATTATAAACTTGTATATATATTATAATAACTTATATTGTTTAATTGTGGTGGCGTATTATACAATATAGTTCGATTAAGGCGTATAAGTGCAGTTATAAGACATAGTATGTATATCGTGACTTTCTAAGTTGACTTAAAAAGTCCATAGAAGGTTTTGGTAGAATAGCTACCATTTTATCAAGACGTAACGTGATATGCTGACTAGTTACATTTCAAAAGTAGTAAAGTAGTTTTTAGTGGTAGAGCCACGCTGCAGACGAATACTTTGTCAAGAATGGCATAATATTTGTCTGTAGCATGAATGGGCCGGCTCGCCAGGGGAAGTACCACACTCCCGCAGAAAACCGGCGTCTGAGGGTAGCTTGTCTACTGCGCTTCGTACGGTGAGCGGTCTGAGTTCCGGAGGCTCAACACCCTTCCCTTCCCACTCCCACTCCCCCTCCGATTCCCATAATTTCACTTTCTTTTAAGGTCGGCAACGCTTCCACACTGCCTATGACATGAATGTCTATGGGCGGCGTTGGTTGCTTTCCATCAGGTGACACGTCTGCTCGTTTGCCTTCCTACGCCAAAAAAAAAGATTTGATATTATTGTATTTTACTTTACACTGAAATAATAGTTATAACTAATTGCCGTCAAAGAAAAGGGAAGGAGTGAATTAAATGAATGATGACCTGTTGAATGAACGATTGATTGAATGGCTCAATGAGTTCAAGATCTAAGAATAAAAACTTATAAAGTATAAACATTTTGTATTTTGGATATAATCAGTGTGTAAGAGACTTATTATAATAAAATTATAATTTGTATTAAAAGAACGCGGGTATCGCCTGAGGTAAAAACATAAAGATTGATTTCTTATCTGTGAATCGACATGCAAGCGCGGTGTTGGTGGCGCCATCTCACGGTGCGCTAATAGTACGGTGAGACGTTTGATTTTTTTTTTTTACATCATAGACCTTATCGAGCTTTATTTAAATTTCATTTACAAAATTCTGACGAATTTGCCTTAAGGTTACAATTAGTATTCTATCTATTTGTTGTCTTTAATACATATCGACCTATACATAAAAAAATAAAAACGTAATAAACCGCAAAATAAAAATTTACCACCACAGCAACTTCGTCTGTCTGCTTTGCTTCAATACACAAAAATAATAAACATTTTTGCGTACATTATTAACGCAGGTCGTCGTCCTCGATATTTTTTCGTCAATAAATCAAACTGGCTTATCGAATTGGGCTGAAAATGGGCTATGGCTTAAACACCGCACTTCCGAGGCAACACTCGACCGACCCCCCGCCGGAAACGATAAGGGCATTAGGGAGGAAGGGGGCAAAGGCGAATCAATGGCTACTTTACCCCCTATAAATATACATATATAGAGGCAAACTATCGCTACTTGTATACTCCTGAATATTGTTTTATATTATAACTTAATCTATTGGAGTTTTTTTTTATGGAATACGAAGGCAAACGAGTAAGCGTGTCACCTGATGGAAAGCAATCAATACCGCTCATAGACATGTATCTGAAACAATGTAGTCATCACAAATGCAATGCCGACCTTTAATGCGTAGACTTATTTTCTGAAGGTTTAAGTAATAGACTTTAAAAGTGGCAACTTCATCTCTCCATCAATCCACCGCTGGTGTGTAAAGTGGATTTTGCATACAATATGTTTTAAAAAATTTAACTAAATTATGCACCGCACACATTGCGTACATATGATGACTGAAATACGCAACTGGTGTTGCTATTTTCTGCAACGAAAATTTCCCGAAATGTAAGGAGGGGTGAGCGAGGTAATTGGCAACACTGGGCCAATATCCGGCCGCGGGGCACCGGAACCGATGCTATCGCAGGCCCTTCTTGGGGTAACGTAGGGGTCGATGGAGAGATTAGAACGTTTAATTGCTTTTACATGAAGTTACTCCAAAAGAGGTTAATACCAACCATTTTTATTATTCTTTCAAAACACAAAGAATAATTATATCATATATAGACTGTAAGAACAATTAAGAGAAATTAAATAAAGATATGTTAAAACAGTATAAAGAGAAGTATAATACAATTGGCGTAAAGATAGAAGAGAAAATAAGATGATATAAAAAGTCTAATCAAATTGAAAGACGCAATAAAAGTAAGTAAGTCATTAAAATGGCAATGGACAGGACATATGATATGAGTCTCAGAGAGTACATTGTGGAAGAGTGGTAGCGTGTGTTTGATGTTGTTGATAGTGGTTTGGACGTGGAGAGTTGCTGACGGCCGTTTTTCGATAAGATTCAGTTTGAGTTCCCCGTAAATCCACTTCTTCCAGTAAAAAACACATATTATTTTTCTATTTTTGTTTGCTTGTCGTTGATCTTAACTAAGTAAGAATTCTGATTGTCTACATAACAAACCTTCTGTCAATGTTTCATTGCGTGAAGTTATAAAATAAATTTAATATTAATAAAAACCATTATTTATAATTTTTATTCGGCGACACGTAAATATCGTGTGGCGTGAATAATAAATCAAAAATATTTTGTCATAAATCTTAATATCGCGTGTATTTGATTAGATTTTAACTTCGTGATACAGGATGTTGGTTGGTTAGAATTAGGTTATAACAGGTCGAATAATCAGTAAAGGCATGCCTACTGATAATTTTTTGCCAATATTGAGAGAACATCACGCCTTCACTTCACGCACATGGCTTCAACAAGATGGCGCCATATATCACCCTGCTAGATACAAAATGGAGCTTCTTCGTGATTTCTTACGTAGTAAAATAATTTATTTATTTATTTCATGCGAGAACAACAGCTTATTTTTAAACCTTAGATTTTTTTATCTTACTAGAATTCTTGTTAACTATTTTAACCAAGTTTATAATGCTTGTGCTATGATATGGTTTACACTGGGAGAGCAGATCATCTGCTCACCCAATTTGCAGGCAGAGAACAGGGCCAGCCTGATAGGCTCTTCTCCACCGCTCTCCAACAACCCCAATAACTGAGATTCGGGCGGCGGGAAGGCGTAAACTTGCCACCCGACATCTAAACTTCGAGGTGGTGCGCCATATGTGTCCCTAAAGTAGGGAGGAGTCGGGGAGCCTCATCTTCACTCCCACTCCGAGATTGGCCCCTAGATAGGGACAGCGATGTCGGGGCTGTGGTAGCATGTGTCAGCGTTTCCCGCAGCTCTGACAAATGGCGGAGAGGTTCGTAAAAAAAGGATTTGGTTTACATCAATAGTCCAATGGATACGAATTCACAATATTACAGATCGTAAGTCTCATCCTTACCAACTTAATACTACTAGTACCCTGTGGAACCAGCTACCTCCAGCGGTATTTCCGATCTTTCTGCTTCTTACGATTTTTGAGGTGTTGCAGATATCTATGGGTGGCGTGATTGCTTTCCAACAGGCGACACGATTTCTCGTTTGCCCGCCTATCTCAAGGTTTCCAATAGGCGACTTGCTGGCTTGTTTTGTTTCCCTATCTCATTCTGGTCTTACCTCATCGCAAGCGGAACATCGTGGCTTTAGTGTCTCTGCGTGGTGTCTGCCGCAGTAAAGGCGAGCGTCTTTCCAGAAGTAGACGAGATCGACGAGCAGCTCCTGGCAGGAGGCGCAGACGAAGCAGGCGGGGTGCCACCGCGCCGCGGGACCAGCCCTCGCCGCTGACACGCACATGTCCCCAGCAGACATTGTTTCTTCACACTGTGGGAGAAAGATATGACATAAGTCATTCAATTTCTTCTATTAGTTCACACTCCTTCTATAAATAAAATAGCTCGCGATACCAGGGCGTGCTAGTAACCATCATCTGGTTGTTCCTCGCCACTGCTCAGCTGCGTTTCGTGGTAGCTTTAAACGCACCGCAACCAAGTGTTGGAACAACTTGCCACCACCTCTTCGTGACTTGCATACTATAAATATGTTGATGTACTAAAAATATGTTATTTGTAGATAAGATATATTTGTCGATAGTTTTAGATATAGTTATATGTAGATTATTATTATTATTATAGCCTATTTATTTCCATAATGAATAATATATTAAACAAGTATATCATATGATTAATTATTACATAATATGTGCATGCATTAAAAAAATAAAATATTACTATTAATAATCATTACATTTAAATTTCAATCATGATAAAAAATTTCAATGTATATAAATTTTAAATTATAAATAAATTAAAAAGAATCAAAATTAAAAGAATCAAAATCAAAATTCATTTTTATAAATCATTATGGACCCCTCCACGGGTAAATCCACGGACCTTAATTGTAATTACGAATTTGTAGATAAGTATAATATAATATTTTGGAGTAAGAGAGATCTGGATCTAGTAAAAACCAGTAAAGTTTAATCGATAAAATTGAAAAATAAAATTATGAATTATGAAAGACGACTGATAAAAAATTTACATTGCGGATGTGGATGGAAGGGTCGGTTGGGGAAGTGAAAGGAGAACATATCTTGACCAAATTGTTAAAGTCCTCAAAAAAGGCCAGGTCAAAAGTATCCTTAACTAGTGAGCTTGTATGAAGAGAGTGATGAGTACGGATGAAACAAAGAAAATGTGTTGAGATCGTAGCAGATGGAATTCTTTGGTCTCCTGCCTACCCCTGCGGGAAACACATACATATCGTTATGCTTGTCTCAAGTAGGGGTAGGCAGAGACCTGCTAGGATCTCGGCATACTTCCCTTGCTTCCACCACGCTCATTTTTCTCCTCATGCAAACCCGCCGTTTAAGGGTTTAACACTTGACCTGGTCTTTCTGGAGAACTTCAGCGATTTGGTCATGTTATGTTCTTCTTGGTCTTCTCCTACCGACTCTTTCATCAACATTCGCAATGTAAATTTTTTATCAGTCGTCTTTCGGGAAACAGGCGTGATCTTATGTATGTAAAAAAATCTGTTTCTGCAGACATATTGAGTTCAATTTACTGATGGCGTTTTTTTTTATTTTTTATGGGATAGGAAGGCAAACGAGCAGGCGTATCACATGATGGAAAGCAATCAACGCCGCCCATAGACTTCCGCAGCGCCATAGGCAGTGCGGAAGCGTTGCCGACCTTTAAGGAAAGTGTCATTATGAGCGTGGGAATGGGAGGGGAGGGGTAGAGGGAGGGGGAGGGTGTTGGGCCTCCGGAACTCGGCCGCTCACCGTACAAAGCGTGGTAGGTAAGCTACCACTCAGACGCCGGTTTTCTGCGGCAGTGTGGTACTTCCCGGGGCGAGTCGGCCCATTCATGCTACAAACAAATATTATGCCATTCTTGACAAAGTATTCGTCTACAGCGTGGTTATTCCATGTATCCTGCGAAATTTACGTTTGGGATTACCTGAACGTCACGTAATATTATCATCGGTCAGGTGAACACCTTTGAACAGCCGGCCGGCGATTGGAATGCGTGAATCAATACACACTTGCACCAGTACGCGGATCTTAAACAAACATGGACGGCTTGATATGGATTCCATCTCCGTGACGTATCCATTGTCACCGCGGACTGTTTACACTGCAAAGGTCGGCCCAGTTATCTTATATGGCATATTGATCGGCGACCAGTGTATATTGATTTGCTATAAAAACAATACAATTGTTTACTATTCATGATCTCCTAGTACAATATATTTTTAACGCGTCGAATTACTACTATTAATAAATTATTGAATGAACCAAAATGCCCGATATAGATCTTCAAGTTAACAGACTGAAGTGGCACTGGGCTGGACACGTTTGTCGGAGAACCGACAATCTTTGGAGAAGATCAGTGCTGGAGTGGAGACCGCGACTCGACAAACATAGTGTGGGCGTCCCCTTACTAGATGGAGCGACGCTCTGCGCAAGGCGACTGGCAGAGACTGGATGCGTGTAGCCGAAGATCGGGCTAGTTGGCGCGTTTGGAGTGAGGCCTATGTCCAGCAGTGGACTGCCGCAGGCTGATATTGATATTGATGTTTACGATATTTCTCTATGTCTCTGTCTGTGAAGAGCACCTTTGTTCGTCTTTACAGACAGAGCCACAAAGAGATTCGATTCTTGAAGGAGCTAGCCTTGGATCGATACAAATGATAGGAATTTTCATTCTTTTCTCACCTACTGACAAGTGTTACGCACATAAGTGATGCATCAGTGAATTTCTTTTTGGTTTAAGTATATTAAGATATGATTTTTTTAAATTTTTGTTTATTAAATACAAACAGGTGAAGGAAATTGACAGAAATATAAAGAATTTTTATTTCATTGCATTGTATTGTACAAACTTCATTCCACCCATCACCACTTTATGGGAATCAGCTGCCTTCAGCGGTATTTCCAAACAGAACCTTAAAAAAACAAGCCTTCTCATATCTTAAAGGTCGGCACTGCATTTGTGATTCCTATCACACCACTACTCTGAGGAACCAGCTATTTTCAAACCGATACGACATTGGAACCTTCAAAAAACAAGGCTACTCTAATCTCAAAAGCCGGCAACGCATTTGCAATGTCTAAAGTGTTGTAGATATAGCCGACTGAGTTCCGGAGGCCCAGCACCCTCGGTCGGTAAATCGGTGATTGAAGGTCAACTGAGGATGATAAATGGCCGGCAGCGTGACGTCACCAGTCGTTCACCTCGGAATGCGAGGAACAATCGCCGGCCTTGCCAGTCCTTGCCTGACACGCGCACTCTGTACGGGTTTCCCGAGTTTTCTTATACCAATCCAACTGGCCAAGACCCACCGTTACCATACAAACAAATTAACTTTCTCCTTCTTCTATATGTGCTATCTCTATCACGGAGGTTGGCGACCGTTTGTCTCGTATTTAGCCCTATCCTCAGTCATGCAAATCAACTTTTCTATGCTTTCCACCTTCAACCAGTCTTTTATATTTTGAGTCCAAGAAATTCTTTTTGTACCGCAGCTTCTTCTACCATCAATTTTGCCATCAATAATGACTTTGTTTCTAATTAAAAAAACATGGCAAAAACGAGAGACCAGCTAAGAGAAAGGCTTCAAAGCTTTTGAGTAACAGTTTTCTGCCACGAATTGCCGCAAATGTGGAACAAGAATCGAGCGTATGAGTTCATAAAAGGCCGGTAACGTATTTGAGACGCCACCGACAATGCGGATATAGACATCCGCATCGCGCGGGCGGCGGTGATCACTTATTGCGGTTTTTTGAACGGATATGACATTGAAACGCACATACATATAAATATAGTCACGC
Organism: Baronia brevicornis; assembly: GCA_031353405.1. Lineage (NCBI taxonomy): Eukaryota > Metazoa > Arthropoda > Insecta > Lepidoptera > Papilionidae > Baronia > Baronia brevicornis. Next base: position 449,303 of record JASFAT010001701.1, on the reverse strand, counting down.
CTGTCTCTCTGTAGGGTTAGGTAGAGATCACAGATCTCCGTCCGCTACGATCCCGACACACCTTCCTTGCTTGATTCACACTCATCCACCTTTTCATCCACCCTTCCTCTCACATTTATCGTAGCGAAACGGCTCTCCGTTCGTCGCTTATCGCCCTCGTGGGAATCAGGACGTGACGGGTGGCGAACCACGTCGCCGTCATTTTTTAACGAATTAGGTATATTAAGATTCGTCGTAGTGAATCCTACGAGCTACAAGGGGAGGTCAGACCCAGCAAAGCCCCGCATGCTGAGTTAAGACACTATAGTACCCGGGCGAGCCCGATCCCGGGACGTTCGGTTCAGCACTACTCAAAAGCCGGCAACGCTTGTAATTATATCTAAGATGTGGGTGGAGTTGATTACCTTCCATCAGGTGATACGCTTGCTCGTTTGCTTGTCTGTACCATTAAAAAAGGCAAATACAGTAGTACCCCGACTTACGCCACCTCGACATATGCGAATTCACAGTTAATTTTCACATTTATTTCCTATATTATTGTTTTATTTAGTCTCCGGTACCAATTAAACATACTTTGTATGTCTTTATAAGCAAAATTGTACCCCGATTTACGCGAATTCGGCTTACACGGATAACGCTCGGTCTCAACTATCTCGTAAGAAAAATATCCAAGTACAGTAATACCACTGTATTATTACTGTATTTGGATATTTTTTAACAAAAATGTTCGCCTGTAAGTTATCTAGTTCTATACCTGCGCTTAAAAATCGGCGCGTCGTACATACTGTGCGTCAAATCGCGAAGCACACAACCAGCGCGGCCTGGGCACGTAGCATCCTTCGCGGAAGGACTCTGGGCGTCCTTTCAAGTAGATTTTACATACATTGATATAGTTTGTGTCGAGCCGAAGAATTCTTTGCGATATTACTTACACTACAACTTACGTGTTATGTAAAAATTTCAATGCAGACATCCTTTTTTCAATTCCTACTCTCAGTTTACACTGTTCCTGTATGTGTATGTATATTTATATTTATATTATATATCTTGTTCAAATTTTCAATCGTGAATAAAAAACTTTTAGAACACACATTCAATTTCAAATACATTTTTTTATCTTTTTAGTGTATGACACTTGATGTTAATATAGTTTTTTCAAATATTAATTCATTAATTCAAATTTTCAATTGTTAATAAAATACTTTTAGAACATCCACTCAAATTCTAACACATTTATTAATGAAGTTAGGAGTTACTTTGCTATATGGACAGTCAAAAGTTTTACTTAGCTAAGATCCGCGACAAGCAAAACAATAACAGAAAATTAATAATGTGTGTTTTTCCGTTGGGTTTATTTGGAAAGTGGATTTATTTGGAATTTCAACTCTCCACCCACCAACCACTACACACAACACCAAACACACACTATCACTTTTCCATCTTGTAAACGACACGTGTTTCGCTCCAACACGAGGCATCTTCAGGTATAGTAGACTCTACGGAAGACAACCGAAAAGTCCGTAGAGTCTACTATACCTGAAGTTCCAAATAAATCCACTTAACCCAACGGAAAAACACACATTATTAATTTTCTGTTATTGTTTTGCTTGTCGCGGATCTTAGCTAAGTAAAACTTTTGACTGTCCATATCAAACACATTTTTTTAAAACTTGTAGTGGATGACACTTGATGTTAATATAGGTCATTCAACTATTAATTCATTAATAAAATAATTTTTGTTTTATATGGGAGACATTTTTTTTCTTATATAAGATATTTAGGTTATAAATGGCGTACCACACTACGCTTGCTAAGAAGCGGTCTCCCCTCCAGCACTCGTCTGCTGCAGCGGTTGTTGAAACTCCAACAAACGTGACGAGTCCATTGCAACTTGAGTTTTTTTATAGCATAGACATCTGCAACGCAGGCTGGTTTACTAACTCGGAAGACTATGACGGTGTCGGTGGTTTTGAAGATACAAGAGAGCCATCTGGAGTTAAAGAAGGTGTCGTGACAAAAGTTGAGAAAGGGATGCTTAGATGATTTGGGCATATAGAGAGGATGGATGAAAGTCGACTGGCCAAAAAAATTTTCGTTGCAGATGCGGATAGAATGGGTCGGTAGGAGAAGACCGAGGAAAACATGCCTTGATCAAATGACATGCCATGACAGGCGTAACGATATGTATGTATGTATGTATGTATTACTTTTAAAGCGCTGGTGATATTTTTTCTCACGCTGAAACGTTTTAATTGCGTAAAGAGCCGCCATTTTTCAGCGAATCGAGGCAATTTAAAAATGGCGTAATTGTCTTAAGTGATCTTTAATGATATTTTAAAATGATTCTCGCGTTGAAACCGTGAAATGTACTCGCGTATAATTACGTTTATATGTATAATTATGTTTGTGAGATTGCTCAGTCCGTTTGTATTGTAACTGTTGATTGTAGCGGACTCAATATTTTATAAAACATAATTAATTGTTTCTAGTAGACGATTTTTCCCCAAGCTTTGGCCTATTCTGAATTATTTATTATTAAATAGCTTATTATTACTAATAACTGTACACAAGTTCTATTAACAAAACTCATATTTCAATAATAGAAATCCTTTGGAACGTAGTCCACCGATCCGATCGTTGTCGTAAAAATGTAATGCATGCTGTTTAGGAATTTATTAACTTGTGGTATCACATGCTAAACTTAAAGTACTTACTAAAACTGCTTTCATACTTGGAGTTTGAGTTACGACTCAAAACTCCAAGTGTGAAAGCATCAAATTCATATGACATAATTTATGGATGTCCTCAAATTAGAATTATGTGATTGGTTTCAACACTAAAATGCTATTTTCAGACCTTTTTCTGAAAGCTTTATTTAATTCACGTTTAAACTTATCGAAAACTGTAATAAAAAATCTATAGCATAAAGTTAAATTCAGTAGAGAGTGTGCTATCTGTTTATACTTCTAGGATTTCTCAGAAGCAGCTAGAAAACAACGCCATATCTGTAAACAAGAGGAAACTTTTGCGTACATTTTAATGTATAGTAAAAACGAGCGTATTATTGTTAAAAAGAATAACTCGCCATAAATATTTTTCTACTAGACATTTTTTATTCGCGCGTGTTATTAAGTTGAGAAAAACCGTCGAGTTGTCGAGAGTTATTGGGGGGCGCCATTACGTACAATTGATTTGGAACGTCTCCAAGTCGGATGATAGTTCCGCCGTGTTTTACGAGAACGCCATGGCGTCTGGGTTCAACGAACTGACAACCAAATTGAGCAGCCTCGAAATGTTTTTTTCTTTTTTGTCTCTATGACCTTGTTGTAAACAGCCAAGTCAGACACAGATAAAAAATAATGATATTTTGTTACATATTGTATGTATTTAGACGCTGAAGGTATAGGTTCTGCCTTCCGCGACAATTTAAATATTTTATAGACTATATATACATTTAAGCTCTAGTTGGAAAACATTACAATATAAATAATATTGCAATATGAAAATTATTTTACACGCTGGTCGAAAGTACTTTTAGAAAAAAAATTACATATAATCATGCATGTTCCCCGGATAGGTAGAGAACACAAACCTCTAGCTACTACGATTCCCGCACACTCTCGTCACTCTCTTCATACAAGCTCGTCGGTTAAGGATACTTTTGACCGGGCCTTTCTCGATTCGGCCAGCGATTTGGTCAGGGTATGTTCTCCTTGGTCTTCCCCTACAGACCCTTTTATGCACATCCGCAACGTAAATTTCATCATTGAACTTCGCATTGAATCCAGAATACTTGCTTAATAATTCAGATATCATTAATCGAAGTGCCTCCGTCCACAGTCGACTCAAGGTCTGCCTTGAGCGTCGATCAATGACTTAATTGTATATGCCGATTGGATGTGGGAGATAAGGTGCCGCTTGGTTACTGGTAAACCTTTATTTGATATGTATAGGCACCAGGATAGCTTGGTGGGGCTTCTGGCGAATATCGAAGGTTGTGCAGAGTTGCAAGCGAAATGGGTCTTTTACACCCCACGCGTTTTTAGCGAACGCCCCACGGGAACAAGCCTCGGGGGTAAATCCCACTGCTGGTGAGGCATCTCGAAGGGACGACAGCTCCCAGGTCACTGGTGCCGCTGTTCCCAGCGGCTTTGTTTAGGCGTCCCAAATTATGACGTCGCGTCGTCTCTCTGGAGCAGATAGGATCATGCTAGTGGGGCCCATCACTCGTGTGCCGTCTCCCCCTTGGGGGGCCGGTTGACAATTGGAGGAGCTCTCGTGGGAGCGGGCGTCCCTCGAGTAGAGGTGTATGCAAGGGTGCAAATTTGTTTGAGTGAGTATGTGGTGGCGCTTCTTGAGGGAGGCCTTTGTCCAATAGTGGACTGCCACAGGCTTTTGATGATGATAATGATGAGTATGTGGTACATTGTCAGTATATATTTTGCAATCCGGGAATCCCAGCTCCTAACAATATGTTACACTGATTCAGAACATTACTTCTGCTGTTATACTAATATAAATTTTTAATACATATAATTTATTTTTTTATTTTATCTATTTACACTTCTTCCATATAATTCCATACAAACTTCTTCAATTCACACACTCCTTAAAGCACTTAAAAACTATTACAAAGTTTTTTCTTCACATATATAGATTACATATAAAAAATAAATCATGTAACACATTCCCAAAAAAGCATTATTATATATAATACGCCAATCAATCCGCGAACCTTCCTTTTCGCTTGTATCCAGAATTCTTTCGATTTCAGTGTACCCAAGAGGCGTTTAATGCACGTTAGTATTGAGGAGGCAGCCAATTGTAATTCACTCCGCGGATACTATAGATTTATTCAGAGAGGATTACAATCGCACACTTCCACATAGCTGCCCGTCTGGGCTCGCAGACGTGCTCTGGGGGATGAGTCACAGTTCCGCCCCTCTGGACGGCGCGAGTGCTAAGCGGTTAGCGTTTAATTCCGCATTATGTTACATACTTATATTTTTTGTAAGTATTTTATTTAAGTAAAAGATCACATTTTTTAAAATACACCCTTGCTTATTTTTCTGCTTAACTGAATAAACTAGGAGAGAAAGCCTTTTGCCATTAATTTTGCATTATGTACAAAAAATAAGGAAATAAAGTAGAATCGCCTTATATTCAAAATATGATTTTTTTATGTGAGTGTAATTGAAACACAATATACGATTAGGATAAACATCTATCCTCAGAATAAAGATCTGCTTGCTTTCTACATACTTACATATAGTCACACCTGTCTCCCTGTAGGGTTAGGCAGAGACCACAGGTCTCCATCCGCTACGATCCCGGCACACCTTCCTTGCTTACTTCACACTCATCCATCTTTTCATTCATCCTTCCTCTCATATTCATCGTAGCGAAACGGTTCTCCGTCCGTCGCTTCTCGCCCTCGGGGGAATCAGGATGTGACAGGTGCTTGCTTCTCCTTAGCCGATTTCGGTTACGGCGACTGCACACTGTACTACTTGTGAGACCTCAACTAATTCATATAACCTATTTTAGTTGTAAACGTGCTACATGAGAGAACTCCATTATTATAGTTGTAAGAAATATTTGAAGGCTGTTTATATAGACCATACAAATACATACATATGTTAGGGATTCAAGCTCGTGACTTTTGGAAGCGTCATTTGGATCAAAATGTGTCGGAACAAAATGTGCATATAAGGTAAAGAAATATATTCAAAAGGTCTATTTCTGTCTCTAAATTATTCCGTATTTACAATTGTCACAATCATCAAAAGCTTGTAAATAATTTTATTGATGGATCTTTATCAGTGAAGGGAAAGAAGACCTTTTTCCTAAGTAACGACAATGTATTTTATTTTCCACCACTCTGCCAGCCAGGAACCAACTACCTTCGACGGTTTTTCCGAACCGATACGACATTGGTACCTTCAAAAGACGAGCCTACACATACCTAAAAGGCCGACAACGCTCCCGTGACTCCTGCGGTGTCGCGGTTGTCTATGGGCGGCGTTGATTGCTTTCTATTAGGCGGCACGCTTGCTTTTTGCCCTCCTATCATATAAAAAAATGTATTATGTGACGGTAAAAATAATCATTTTGTCATCACGTTTAACCACAACAATGCAAAGCATTATTGAATAGAAAACAAATTATGAGTAATTATTTTCGGTTCGTATTTGTATACGCTAAAGCTCTTGACTTGCACCAAACTATTTGGATCTGTGTACGTCATTGTTGAATTGTTGATATTGTTGTCTGTCTAGTGTTACACAAGTATCGTGCGTTTATAGCATTAAACGTCTTTTGTCTATGGCTATTATATGAATTTTTTTTTTCACTTGGATCACAGAGAAAACAGTTCTGCATATTTCCTAAAGGCCAGCAACGCAATGCAAAGTCTATGGTACTGCGTATGTTTATGGATGGTTGATTGCTTTCCATCAGGTGACACGAGTGCTCGTTTGTCTTCTTATCCCATAAAAGAAGAAGTTACGATTAAATGCTCCATATTTATAAAACATCCATTATTTAGCCACTATGAGAGGATTGCTTCTAAGAGGATATTAAGTACGAATAAGTTCAATTATTTTCCATTCTCTCTCTCTCTCTCCAATTATGGAAAACTTTAGGTAACTATGTATTCTTACCATCTTCACTTATTTTATGGAATAGAGAGGCAAACGAGAAAGCGTGTCGCCTGATGGAAAGCAAACAATGCCGTCCCTATGGGCAATACTAGAAAGATTACAAAATTGTTGAATAACATCATTTATCACGTCAACGACATTTTACTATCATATTTTATCAACTATAAAGTTCTGGCATCTTCTTAAGCCGACTGTTGTATTTGGCACTTACAAGTCAGTAAAAAAGAACTGTGGCATCTTCTTTTGGAGTTAAATCAATAGTAATATCAGCTCACGGCAGTCCACTGCTGGACATAGTCCGCACCCAAGGCGCGCCATCTAGCAGAGGAACATCCCACACTACGTTTACCAAGACGCGGTCTCCACTCCAGCACTCGTCTACTCCAACGATTGTCGGTTCTCCGACAAACGTGTCCAGCCCATTGCCACTTCAGTCTGCTAACTTGAAGAGCTATGTCGGTGACTCGGGTTCTCAGGTGAATTTCTTCTTTCCGCAATGTATCTGAGCGACTTTGAGCTTGTGAAGCAGACAGGTTGTCAGCGTCAGAACCGTTAAGGAGTACAGACAGGATACACTAGCTGAAGACTTGTGTCTTCAGGCCAGGACGTACTGCTTTAAGACTTTTGGAGTTGAATGTATTCGACGTTCTCTTTTAATTACAGGTCCTGACTAAATTATTAATGAAGGCTCCGAAAAACCGTTACGTAAGACATTTTTTTCGGAGCCTTCATTAATGATTTCAGTCATCCTCGAGTGGAGCAGTGTTTGACTTTCACTGCCATTGTACGGTACGTGACGGATGGACAGAGCGACGGGCTGGCGCTCAGCTGAGCGGCGGAAACAGGACGTGACGTCACGGGATGTTATCGTAGGTTGATGGTCTATTTTCAATTCAAGCGACGCCTTGGGACGTTAATCGTAAGGAGATACACCGACCGATCGATATGTTTTATGTCTGTCCGGTCGATGGTTTACTATTGCTTCCGAAATTGGTGATCGTGGGTTCAGATCGTGGTTCCGTTAGAACGGTAGTATTAACCCAATTGTACACTGTTTCGTGTTCTTCATAACTCCTCAACTCAGTTAAAAAGTTAATCCATAATTTTCTTTCTTACATAAATAATAATTAATAGTTTTCTTCTTCTTTCTTAATTACTTCTATTGTCTCTGTCTTCTTGTTATGATTTGGTTTCTTTATTAGAAAGTTGTTTTACACCTATATCATATTCAAATTTTCAATCATTAGTAAAATACTTTTTTAAGTTCAAATACATTTTTTAAACTTGTAGTGGATGTTACTTTTTTTATAGGATAGAAAGGCAAACGAGCAAGCATGTCGCCTCATGGAAAGCAATCAACGCCGCCCATAGATAATCGCAACATCGCAGTAGTCACTTAAGCTTTGCCGGCCTTTTATGTTTAGGCTTGTTTTTTGAAGGTGCCATTGTCATATCGGTTCGCAAAGACAGCCGAAGGTAGCTAGCTAGTTCCACAGCGTGGTGGTGCGCGGAAAGAAGTTTTGAGAGAAGCGCACCGTAGTGGATCTAGATGGTAAGGATTTTATACTCATACTTGATTTTAATATAATTTTTTTCAAATATTAACCCTTTGGCGCCGAAGAGCGTATATTGCCGAATGTAATTATTTTACCAAAACCTTCTATGGATTTTTTCAGTCAACTTAAAAAGTTACGATACACGCATTTATTTCATACCACTTCACTTGTACGCCTTAATCGAACTATATTGTATAATACGCCACCACAATTAAACAATACGACTGATAATAATATAAGATTATGTAAATGAAATAAAAACACAAGACAGTGGTGAGGATTACTTTACTACCATAACCGATAGAGAGAGATCATCCGTTTGAGGGGTTCTGGTGACCACGATCCTCAATGAGGCACGAAGAGAAGAAGAAGACACTTGAATAGTAGACCACACATTTGGTAGACATGTTTTTGCCTTTAACGTTAAGAAAAAAGCAATCAAACGATCACTGGACCCACGGGAGCGAATGGCGCTAATTTTACGAAAAAACCCGCCAAATATCAAACCAAACAACGATTTGCTTTGATCCGCCCCGTGGTCATTTGGAAACGCTTTGATCATTCAAGAAGCCGACTTAGATCTTATTTAATAATTCAAAATAACTTTATAGATTATGCGGATAAAAACATTGCAAAATCACATTTATGCGTTGACAATAAGGACTAACTAGGAACTGTGACGATGTAAACTGAGCTGAACTGAGAAATTTGAGCTTGAAGCTGCAAAAAGTGAAGACAATCGAGATGCGGCGTTGGACAAACATTTCGGTGGAATGATTATAGGGCAGCGCACGTTGGTGATTTAAAATGAATTATTGGGCAAATATTGGTGTGTGTGGATAATAGTCGAAAATTGTGGACCACCTGTGACGCACTCAGGCTTCCAAAGGCTGTACTTAAGTTGTAGGAAGATACGTTGGGTGAGGCTGGTATTTTTAACAAATTTCTAAACAACAACTAACTAGCGCCTTAATTGAGTTTATAATGCAAAAAATCATACATTGAAAAAAATATTTTTAGTCTTGATTTCCAGCAAGAAACCTTCTATAAGAAAGGCTTCCTCCAAGGAGTGTATCCTTTCTTATAGAAGGTTAAAGATCTTAAGAATCTTAAGGAAGATATTCTTCCCTGTAGTGGAATATTTGACACCGGTTTATCTCCATGGTCCCGTCTTCACATTTCGCGTGGGATCTCCTAGGTTACCATTTTCCTTGTGGGCTTCTCTTGTCCATCTCTAGTCTAGGGCAAACTAGAAATTCGAATATAGCTTGAGCGTGTACTAGCTCATCGGTAGCTTTAGTCATTTCTCTAAATTTTTGAGTGCCGTACCTTTTGTGTTTTACTTATATTGATTATATTTCGCTCAATTTCTCTTCGTTTCTTTAAATAATAATCCTTCCCTGAGAAAGTAAGTTGGAAATAGAAAATACTTTATTTATGACACTTGAATAATATTATAATATACAAATAAATAAACAAAACAAAAAGAAAATAATTTTAATCTTACAAATGTCATAAAATGGTTCTTGCTCAGCATATGCCAGGCTTTCTATTTGTATTATCTATATAATACCATCCAGGTGGATTAGGTACTAACAAATACTAAACTGTTAACTGTTGCTTGACTATGTCTTCAAGCCCCAGCAGTGGGATTGTGGGCGTGGCGTGTTTTCTGTGTGTACATGTTTATGACAACAAGTCGAGTGTTAATTATAAGTCTCCACCGAGCACACGAGGCCGGGAATCTATCGCTTGAAACTACACAGGAGTCGACAAACCCTTACTTGACACCTCGAGTCAGGGTTGTCACTCGAGACTTCGAGAAATAGAACTCTGGAAACATTTATTTGTGACACAAATAAATGTTTTTTGTAAAAAACGAGTGCTAGAGTGGTGAGCGCGTCTCATCATTGTAATCATAGTAAAAAAAAAGTAGTGTGGAAAAAAATGAGAGAGAGAAAGCCAAACTAAGACTAGAATGGAAACATTTGCTGGACCAGGCTAAGACCCAACCTCGGCTGTAATGCCTACGTGATGATATCTCTCATGAATGAAATTTCACCCATATCTTTGTAGAGCCATGATGCAGACGAATACTTTATCAAGAATGGCATATTATTTGTCTGTAGCAAGATAGGCCGGCTCGTCTGGAGAAGTACCACACTACTGTAGATAACCGGCGTTTGAATGGGATCTTAGCTACCGCGTTTCGCCCGTGAGTGGTTGAGTTCCGGAGGCCTAACTACCCCTCCCCCTACCATAATGACACATTCCTTAAAGCCAGGCAGCGCTTTTGCACTGCCTATGACAATGCGGATGTTTATGAGTGGCGTTGATTGATTGCTCAGGAAACTATTGATATTTTCATATTAATAACATTCTTGTTTATCATTCCAATTAAGATAATCGTGCTTGTGGTAAGAAAGTATGGTTCCTATCAATAGTAGAATCGTACTCACAAACTTAGATCCTTATACATATACATGTTGTACCAGAACTCATCGTCAAGCCGAAACGGGTTGACAGGAATAATTGTAACCATCATGAGATAAATCAGAAAAAAAATCTATCTGAAGATCTTATAATTAAGAACCTACCAAGAGCTTGTGCGTATAGAACCATTTTAACTGAGTAAAATGGGTTAGCGATAATCGGTTTACTATTAAGGTTTTTATTTTTTTACTCGTTTTTTTTTATTTGTATGAAACTAACAAGTATTGTACCATTTTACAATCCTGATTAAATGCGCCAACTTTTAATGGCACTTGCCAAGGCACTCTAGTACTTTTGTTTTTAAAGGACGGCCTTTCAAAGTCGACAAATTTTGAAAATTATAAAAGTGAGATCCTTAGTATCAATAATTAGCAATATTTGTCAATAGGACGATAGCATCTTCAATGATATCAAAATCAAAAATATTCCTTTTTTTCACAGGAGCTGGCAGCCCTGGTTGAGCCGTGGAGGTATTCCCACAGCATACCTCACGCTCGACACTTGCCCAACTCGACTTGTGTCGTTTTATTTTATTTTCCAGAGTTACCTGTGGCGGCCCCCCCGGATCGACGCCACGCTTTGTCGGCGATACATAAACAATAACACAATCCAATACTAGTTTGTTATTGTCAGTTGTAACTTTATGTAGTTCAAACTTCTCGTTATATTGTGAATTTAATGTTGCGAACGCTTCGATAATTGGGCGTAGTTAATGAAACAAATAAAAATTAAAATAAGCCTTTATTCGCTGTATATATAACTGTATTTACAGTACTTATTTCAATGTAGATAGTAGATAGAATATTCAAATATAATGTTGGTAATATAAATAAGAAATAAGAAGATAATTCTCCAAAAAGATATATTCCTCCGCATTCTTCCAGCCGTTACGGTGGCTCATTTACAGTGCGCTTGTGGAACTCTCTTCCACATACTATACGTGATAGCCTGTCACTGGATGTATTTAAGAGAAGAATTAAAGAACATTTCCTTTCAAAATAAAATATTTATATATGTATATATTTATGTTTATATTATATATATGTATCCTCTTATTTATATAGTATTATATAATATATTATTAGTATTTATATGTTTATATATGTATGGTTTTATAAATTATGTATTGCTATGTATATTATTATTATATTTTGTTGTTGTACACTTATTTCTATTCTCACAGCTTATCTTATCTCTCTTTCACTCCTGGGTTTGCTGGAAGAAAATTCAATTTTGAGTTAATCTCGCCTTTTTACATCTTCTTTTCTTTTAATTCTTGTATGTCGTGTTTTATGTGTACAATAAAGTATTAAATAAAATAAGATAATATTCAACAAGCAAACAAAAATAGAAAAATAATAATGTGTGTTTTTAATTGGAGTTTAGTAAATCTACTATATATGGATAGTCAAAAGTTTTACTTTATAGACAACCGAAAAGTTACGACTTTTCGGTTGTCTTCCGTAGAGTCTACTATACCTGAAGATGCCTCGTGTTGGGGCGAAACAGGTGTCGTTTACAATATGGAAAAGTGGTAATGTGTGTTTGGTGTTGTGTATAGTGGTTGGTGGGTAGAGAGTTGATGGCCGATTTTCGGTAAGTTTTTGGTTTAGGTTCCAAATAAATCCACTTAACCCAACGGAAAAACACACATTATTAATTTTCTGTTATTGTTTTGCTTGTCGCGGATCTTAGCTAAGTAAAACTTTTGACTGTCCATATAGTGATGGATTTCCGCAAAGTAACGCCTGACTCCATTAAAAATCTACTATACCTGATGATGCTTCGTGTTGAGAGGAAACATATGTCGTGTACATTTTGGAAGAGTGGTGGTGTGCGTTTGGTGTTGGTGTTTTTGATAGCGATTGGGAAGTGGATAGTTGCTGACGGCCGTTTTTTTTTTGATAAGATTTAGTTTTAGTTCCCAGTAAATCCACTTCTTCCAGTAAAAAACACATTATTATTTTTCTATTTTTGTTCGCTTGTCGCGGATCTTAGCTAAGTAAGAATTCTGTCTGTCCACATAGTAATGGATTTACGCAAAGTAACGCCTGACTCCATTAATCACCATCTAAAAGTAGATCCTGCAAGAGAAGAGACCCAAAGAAAGATCCAGGAAGCGATGAAAGGTGAAAATGCTACAGCGTAACACCGATATTTGCGAGGATGTGGTAATTCTCATGTCGAACCGGGCGATTCCTACTTCTTCTTTGGTCCTATATCCCCGAGGTGGGGCAGAGGGCGTCCACAGTGCTTCTCCATTGGGATCGGTCTTGACCGACGCGCTTCAAAAAAATGCTACGTTGTAAAAAAATTGAGAAAACAAAGCATGTATTTGTATTGCGACATATCAAATAGTTTCAACACGTATAGCAGAAAAAATTAGAATCAATAAATCAATGTTAGGATAAGCACAAGAGTGGATTTAATTGTGATGTGAACCCTAAGTATTGGCTTGGTGATATTTCCAATCCGTTTAGAGTTTAAGACGCTCGGCTATGAATTATGCTCGGTGGAACTGAGACCAGAGAGTCCGACGGACGTGTGGCGGTAAAAAAAGGCGCCGGGATCGAACCCGGGGGTCGGGCGCGTGTGGGAACGTAGCAGCCATGAAATCACCGCTCCACTCCACGGTAAACGCGGCCAGAAAAAAAAAAAAAACAATGTCCACAAAGATGTTTTTTACACTCCACGATATTACTACATGATTTAACAAGTATTCGATATAATGTGCCACGAGGAATACCTGAAGATGCCTCGTGTTGGGGCGAAACACGTGTCGTTTACAAGGTGGAAAAGTGGTAGTGTGTGTTTGGTGTTGTATATAGTGGTTGGTGGGTGAAGAGTTGATGGCCGATTTTCGATAAGTTATTGATTTTAGTTCCAAATAAATCCAAGACAACTTAACGACACCGATACGATTAAAATCGTGTGTTTTAAACGCCTTTTGCATTGATACTAACTGATTAAGAACGTAACGCGTTCGCGTTTCGACTTTTTATATATTTAATTAAAAATTTAGCGATATGAAGGACGCGGATGAGATCGGGTGAAGATAACAACGCACTTATGTAGTGTGTTTATGTTCTTTTATGAGTTAATCAGTGTTCCGTGCGACCTGATGTATACTTAATTGGCGTTGAAAGGTTTTAAATTATTTTACGAGTTAATTATATTGTAAGGAAGGTTTATAATATACAAAATTTATTACGATAAACATGAATTTCAATTCAATTTAAACATGAACATATAAATGATGTTATCCATAATTAATTTTGATCGCTATCAATGTCGTCACTGTGGTCCGCGATCTGACCACGTTGGTTCTCGCTGAAAACCAGCGCCAGGTGCTCCAATAAAACGCCTGGCATATGCTGAGCAAGAACCATTTTATGACACTTGCTAGATTAAAATTATTTTCTTTTTGTTTTATTTATTTATATATTAATTATAATTATTTTAGCTATTGTAAAAAAAAGTGTCATAAATAAAGTTTAAAGCGGCCATTTTACAAAAACCTTCTATGGACTTTTTCAGTCAACTTAAAAATTCACTATACGCGCATTTATTTCATATCACTCCACTTATACGCCATAAGCGAACTATATTGTATAAAACGCCACCACAATTAAACGATATAACTAATAGTAATTAAACTAAAATGAAATAAAAACATAACGTCACTGATGTAAGTATGGCGGGAAAAATTCTACGCATACTCATTGCTCGTGTTATAAAAATAAGTTATTATATTTTATAAAATACTAGCTGACCCGGCAACCTTCGTACCGCCTCAGAATCAATAAATAAAAAAGCTGAACGACAATTGCAGAATGTTTCAACTTGAGTAAAACATGTGGTCAAACCTTAACAGGAACAAAAATAAATCGTAATTAATAAAAAAACCAAAATTCAAAACCAAAGAAAGAAAAAAAATAAACCTTCACTTTTGAATTTAATTTAAATTCTGAACGACTTTTAAATTTAATTGATTTCTGAACGACGGTACCAACATCAAATATTTGACAAGTAAAAATAGTTTCTAAGGGAAAACGAAATTGTTGCTTTTACTATATTCCTAATACTTTTATCATATTTATTCACTTTTTAAACCTTCCTTGGACTTCCAAATATAATTCAGAACCAAAATTAGCCAAATTGGTCCAGCCGCTCTCGACTTTTAGCGAGACTAATGAACAGCAACTGATTTATATATATAGATTTGTAAACTACTAATCTTATTTTTTAATGTTGTGTACATTTGGATTTAGGAAACTCCATCCGGTCTTCTCGTCGCCCATACCTCAGAGCCTGAAGACGAAAGTCTTCGACCAGTGTGTCCTACCCGTACTCTCCTACGGCGCCGAAACGTGGACGCTGACAGTCCGTCTGCTTCATAAGCTCAGAGTCGCTCAGAGAGCTATGGAGAGCTATGCTCGGAGTTTCTCTGGTACATATGTTTCGGAATGAACAAATCCGCCAGAGAACTAAAGTCACCGACATAGCCTTTCGAATTAGCAAACTTAAGTGGCAATGGGCTGGTCACGTCTGTCGGAGATCCGACGATCGTTGGAGCAGACGAGTGCTGGAGTGGAGACCGCGTCTCGGTAAACGTAGTGTGGGACGCCCCCCGGCTAGATGGTGCGACGATCTGCGCAGGGCGGCTGGCAGAAACTGGATGCGTGTAGCCGAAGATCGGGCTAGGTGGCGCTCCATGGGGGAGGCCTATGTCCAGAAGTGGACTGCCGCAGGCTGCTGATGATGATAATGTACATTTGGATAGAAAAGAAATTTAATTGTGTTGCGAATTTCTTTTTATTTAATTTAAAGTAAAATTTATCGGTCTCCATTTTACATGCGACGTCGATCCGTGTGTATCGATCTCAAACAACTTCATACCGCGTTCGCGTCGAACATTTTTTACGTACGCACGCATATATTTTTTGTCAAGTTTTACCGCGTTTAAACAATACGTCGGCGAGTTATAATTAAAAGTGGAAGCGCCACGCCTCATCCATCGTCCATCCATCGCCTTTTTTTGTCAGCCATCACCATTTTTTGTGTGAATGCAATCTAATCCAATTGGAGTTTACGACATTCACTAATTGATTGGTTCGCTGTTGATTTATTTAAGTTTTTTAAATGAGTTACAGATAAGATAAAAGAAACCAAACAACGTCGATGGTTATTAATTCAAAAATATATTTTGGAAGAATGGATTAGAGTTTTCCCGCCAACTTACATAAATGACGTTATGTTTTTTGTACGTTTATTTCATTTTCATAATCTTATATTATTAACAGTTATATTGTTTAATTGTGGTGGCGTATTGTACAATATAGTTTAATCAAGGCGTATAAGTGAAGTGATATGAAATAGATGCGTGTATCGTAACTTTTTAAGTTGACTGAAAAAGTCCATAGAAGTTTTTTGATAGCATTGCCACCATTTTATTAAGACGTAATGTGATAAGCTGACTTGTTACATTTCAAGAGATTGGATATTATTTTATATTACTTGACACTGGCATAATAGTTGTAACTAATTGCCATCAAAGAAAAGAAAAAAAAAGAATGGATTAAAGACGACTGACCGACTTACCGACTCTTATGTACGGTAGTGAAAGTTGGGTTTGACAGAAGAGTAACGAAAGCAGACTGAGACAACTGAATGCGGTGGAAATAAGAGCGTTAAGAGGTATGATTGGGGTAACTTGACTGATAGAATAACGGATCAAGTTATAACAAAGCGATGCGGAATAAAGAAAGGTGTTGTGACAGAAGTTGAGAAAGGGATGCTTAGATGATATGGGTACATAAAGAGGTTGGATGAAGGACTACTGAAAAAAGAATTTTACGTTGCGGATATCGGAATTACGTTGCGGAAGAATCGGCAGGGGAAGGACCAAGGAGAATTTGCCTTGACCAAATTGCTAAAGTTCACAAGAAAGGCCAGGTTAAAAGTACCCTAAATCCTTAACGAGCTTCTATGAAAAGTGTGATAAGTGTGGATCAAGCAAAGAAAGTGTGTCGGGATCGTAGCAGATAAAGATGGTCGCTGCCTACCCCTACGGGAAAGAAAACCGTCGGCAATTGGGTTAAGGCATGTTTTCCTTGGTCTTCCCCTATCGGCCCCTTCAACCATATCCGCAATATAAGTTTCTTTTACCAGTCGTCTTTCATCCACCCTCTCTATGTGGCCAAATCATCCAAGCATCCCTTTCTCAACTTTTATCAAGACACCTACTTTTACTCCGCATCCACTTCCAATATAGCAGATATTTAAAACATGTAAATCATAAACAATACACCTATATCAAAGGGCCAGGCTCGGAACTGAAGTGCGATGGGCGTGGCGTACCACAAAACCCATTTAAAACATCAACAACCCTCCTATTCTAATTCAGTCTCTTGAAACTTACCTCGTGTTAGACTTTTTATTTGAACGAGGATTTATTATTCCATTTGTTGAGGAATGTTTGGCATTTGTTATCGCGACCTTGACTGTTCCAAAAAAGAAATTAAAAATAAATTGTTTCGTGCGCTCATAACGAATTTTTAATCTGTAGGTTTGTTTATGGTCGTGTATGCGGTTATTTTATTTAATGAAATATAGATGGATGTAAATGTTAATGAATTTTAATTATATCTTTTGTAGTTTTTTGTTATTTATGTTTGAAAAACCTAGTTCTGCTACTCGGAGAGCATGTAAAAAGATTAATATATACAGTTTATACCATAGATACAGATTATAACATAGATATAGATAATATATGCAAGACTAGCATGAGGTGCTTGACACTAGAAACACTAAAAAGCATGATTCAAACTGTGATTGTTCAAACACAAGTCATGCAAGGAATGTGGGTACGGAGCAGCCCGTGGGAGTTTTCCTCGAGATTCCGTTAATATTATCTTATCGAGCGGCCGATAAGTTTGTTTGCGTGAAGTCGCCTCGTGGGTTTTCCTTTTGTTTCAACCATTACTATCGCCTAGGTGACTGGCTGCTTGCAACTCCAACTTTATCTGCGTGTGAACATATGATAGCTGGTAAAAATGTTAAGTCATCACTACTAACTTAAACTTATTGGAAACGCATAAATCCATGTTTTTTTAAACTAGGAGTTCCGTTAACGTTCTGATTCTCTTTTCTTTGTTTTTTTTTATGGAATAAAAAGATAGACGAGCAGGCGTCTTACTTGATAGAATTCAATCAATACCGCCTACGGCCACAACAATGGCAGCAACGGCTAGCCTTTAAGAAATATCTAGGCTTGTTTTTTGATGGTTCTAATGTCGTGTCGGTTCGCAAACACCGCTGGAGGTAGCTGGTGCTGGTGGAAAAAGGTCCAGTGAAACCTCAACGTATCGTAAGATAAACCGCGATGGCGGAGCACTGTGGACGTCCTCTGCCCCACATGGGGGACATAGGAACATAAGTCACGTCACTGGATCGCCATTCATCCAGATGATGTGGATAAAAATTTCCTTTGGGGCGAGTAATTTTTTATCTATTTTAATTTAGCTAGAGTATCATTCCAGCAGTACTTGGGAGGACCGACCGGCAATGGCCCTTGGACTGCCTTGCAAAGATAATAATATTGTTCTTATTTGTTGTCGCGGATCTTAGTAAAATGGTTTTGACTGTCCATCTGTATAGTGAATTTTTGCAAAGTAACGCCTGACTCTTATCATTTTTCCCTTCCTACAAGTCTGTGTGGAAGAATGAAGATTACTGACTGGCCTCTGTTTGTAGCTTTTATAAATAACTTATAAAAAAATAAGTATGGCCTTTATAAATAAAAAATATACATCCAAACTAAGCACAATTAAGCATAGATCTCAAATATTTACAACAAGCTAAATTCCTTTGTATTCGAAATATGCTATTGAATCGGGCGTTGTATTCAATGGATGCTATTGAGGGCGGTGATCCAACAATGGGCACCATGCACGGCACAGACTTGCGGACCCCATCGACTTTGTGCTGCCGACCGGCGCGGCGCGGTAATCTCCACGACTTTGCATTCCTCACATAGGCACGTGAAAAAATCATATACCATAGCTGACTACTGGCCCATGGGTTCTGCTTAAATTTAACTTTATTTATATATGGACCATCGACAGGAGTTACATTCATTATATATTATTCTAAATAGTCCTAAAAACATACTCAATGTAATCCTAATTTCAGATGGACACAACGTTAACATAAAGTGAAAGCAGACAAATCAAATAATTATAGAGACTTAAATGTTAGATTTAATAGGGTGCGTCAATTGTACCACACTGTCGTAGAGAATGTCTAAAGCGTTGTTTCTTGTCATGTATTTGTGGTACAGTTCAGACTTTGTCGAACAATATTCAGGGACTTTGTCGAAGAATCTCCAGTGACTTTGTTGAAGAATATTAATCAATTTTGTTTTAAAGAATATTAATTAATTTTGTTAAATAATCTCCAGGGTTTCTTTCAATGGATAAAGCCAACATTCTTCTCATTCTGTCAGTTTGTGTCCATTCATGTTGAACCCAAAATCCGTCAGTGATACAATAGTGCTTACCTAAACAAAAACCCGTGAGTTGAGGCACACCATTAAGATAGGCACAATGATGTAGCAGACGAAACTGTAGTTTTATCTCAAATTCACTGTCACGCTTTCAGCGACGTGTTTTACCTTATTATATAAGAATGAGTTATTAATTAGTTTAAGGGATGCAATTACTATTTATGTCCATAATAAATACTGTGTGTCATTGGTCCTTGTTAAAAACTAACGCCATTATAAGTGTCAGAGCCACGCTGCAGACGAATACTTTGTCTACAATGGCATATTAATTGTCTGTAGCATGAATGGGCCGGCTTGCCCGGGGAAGTACCACACTCCCGCAGAAAACCGGCGTCTAAGTAGTAGCTTAGCTACCGCGTTTCGTACGGTGAGCGGTCTGAGTTCCGGAGGCCCAATACCCTCCCCCTCCCACTCCCCTTCCCCCTCCCACTCCCCTTCCCCCTCCCACTCCCATAATGTCACTTTCCATAAAGGTTGGCAACGTTTCCGCACTGCCTATGGCGCTGCGGATGTCTATGGGCGGCGCTGATTGCATTGCATCAGGTGACGCGCCTGCTCGTTTGCCCTCTATTCCATAAAAAAAAAAACGCCAGCTGATCCAATTGGTTTTCCCCTACCGACCTTAACAGTCGTTGTTCTAGTAATATAATTCAACAATATCGTCTATTATCTTAGTATTTGAGATACATCGATTCAATTTTTTTAAATTGAATACGGTGATGATTTGCAATTAGTGTAAGTGGGTGATTTCTCCATGGTAACCTCCCAGCAGGCACGGAGCTCCGACCTTCACCTTGGAATAACGACTTCGTCTGGTTCAACTCTACCCAAACACATCGACAGAAACGATCGTTTCCACATCTGCATTTACATTGATGTTTTTGCATGAAATATTTTCATATAGTTTAAATCACGAGAGCAATGTATTATAAGTTAATAAATAGAGCGATTTGATTGCGCGATTTTATTAAATGGCTTATAGAGGAATGGGGTAAAACGGGGTAAGTTTCTGGGGCATCTACTTTGTAAGGTGACCCTTTGAAGGGCATCTTTTATACTCTCATTTGAAGTTGTTTACAAGACCTTTGTGTTTCTGAGCGGGGTAATTGAATCGAGGTCGGGGAAGTCGAGGGGAAATCGCTTCGAGAGTCACAAGAGTTTTGTATGTAATAATACATTTACCATTACTTAATTCTTTCAATAATCTCGAACAAAATATTATGTTTGTATGTATTTACATGATAAAGAAATAGGGGTATTTCTCCTCTCTCTCTTTTCTCTCTTTCCCTAAGAGGCACCGGTTGATATTCGGCTTCACATATCCACTTTTTGCTGGCTAGCCCGCGCAAATCATCGACTCACATAGCCAATAGGCATCCCGCACTACGCTTACCAAGAAGCGATCTTTTGGAATAATAAATGTTATATAATAATAAATGACTAATTTTAAATGGCCTTCTACAGAGAACAATAGATAATTTTTAAGTAAGCCTTCACCTGCAGAGGGATTCTAACTAAAAATCAAGCATAATTTTTTTTGTTAATATTCTTTAATAGCTTTTTTATTTTATTCGAACTTCAACCTTTTATGATACTTAGCTTTTGTTTTATGTAAAACAAAGTGTTTTATAATGTAGCGTTTTGGAAATAATTATATCTAATATTAAATTATAATACTAAATATCTAATAGAGTAAATTATATATAAAAAATTGATTATTCGTATCCGTAACATACATTTGATTGAACCATCGATAATCGATGCACACCACTAGTGCGAGCGAGCGACTTAGATCGGTCACCGATATCGTCATCTCATTCATTCTACGATACGCCGTCGCCTGATCAACCCGTAGCCCAATTGCTAATTATCTAACG
The DNA here is from genome assembly GCA_031353405.1 of Baronia brevicornis. NCBI lineage: Eukaryota > Metazoa > Arthropoda > Insecta > Lepidoptera > Papilionidae > Baronia > Baronia brevicornis. Next base: position 428,149 of record JASFAT010001701.1, on the reverse strand, counting down.
GAAAACTTTTGTTGCGACAAAGTCACGTTTATTAATCTAAAATGTATTACAAAACCTATCATGAAGGGTTAATCTGGTAGAGACTAAGGCGCACCATTCTGCTTCATCTACATACCTTCGCTGGTTACCATGAAGGCGTACTTACATCGAGCCTAAAGATCTAGTAAAACCATCTATTTTATAAGCGGACAAACCAGACAATACATTTACCGACACTTCCGCCATTTGCATTTATATGGACATACCTAATCTTTATATACGTTCTGCATCATACCTACTCTTAATATACGTTCTGCAACGGAACTTAATTTTTTATTTTATCGCTTATAACTTAACACGTCAATAAAAATATTCATAAATATTTGATTCCGAACGTCGTCGATTTCTTTTAATAATATTGACGCGACACTGGCAGTATGTCTATTGTCGACGTTTGCCTTAAAAAAAAAAAGTAGATGACAAGTTGAAAGTGAAATGACAACGTCGAATGTCAACCGAGATGGTGAAGGCAACAATGTACGATAAAGTGTAAGGGTGGTTTTTTTCAATGAATATTGTATTAGACTATTAGCATAATGTGTATACAAGTTGTGAACGAGACGCGGGCGTGTCTCTCGGCCCGAGAAACTAATAAAAATGCAAACATAACTTCGGAAATTGAATAAAAAAAACGTGATACCGGCCGTCTGCAGTGACGTTATATTATCTAAATAGGTTGTAGAATGGAGGCGCATTACTAATTTTATTCCCAAACTACTTGGGGCCGATTCACTTTGTAAGATGTTTATCTTGTGTTTACGCTTACATTGTAACGAACATGGCGCGCATAAAGAAAATAATTACATATATTTTTTTGCAAATATTAATAAAATTTAACCTTTTGTATGAGTATGTATATGTGTGTGTCGGTATGAACGTCATCACTGTGGTTCACAATCTGACCACGTTGGTTCTTGCTTAAAACCAGCGCCATGTGCTCCAATAGAACGCCTGCTATATGCTGAGCAAGACCTATTTTATGACACTTACTAGATTCAAATTATATGGACAGTCAAAAGTTTTACTTAGCTAAGATCTGCGACAAGCAAAATAATAACAGAAAATTAATAATGTGTGTTTTTCCGTTGGGTTAAGTGGATTTATTTGGAACTTAAACCAAAAACTTGCCGAAAATCGGCTATCAATTCTCCACCCACCGACCACTATATACAACACCTTAGCTAAGATCCGCGACAAGCAAAACAATAACAGAAAATTAATAATGTGTGTTTTTCCGTTGGGTTAAGTGGATCTTAGCTAAGTAAAACTTTTGACTGTCATTAATAAGATTCAAATTATTTTCGTCTTCTTTTGTTTATTTGTATATTATAATATTATTAAGGTTTTAATTTATGCTATTGTAAAAAAAAGATGTCATGAATAAAGTTTTTTCTATTTCTATTTCTGTTGCGTTAGAGCCCAGCTTGCAGATAATTTTCCTATATTCAATTATTCAAAGAGCCACATTTTTACAGAAAACCGATTCTAGCGATGAGGGTCGAAAACTAGACTTCTGTTTTAACTTCTCATCTTTTACCTCTTCATCCTCCTCCATAATCATCGCGTTACCGCGTTCCGTACAGCAAATGCAGGGTTGTGGAGGCTCTCCTTTCTTTATTTCCTTCCCGTTCTATATAAATTCAAATTCTTTATTTTCGACATAATTACATTTCATTTTATATGGACAGTCAAAAGTTTTACTTAGCTAAGATCCGCGACAAGCAAAACAATAACAGAAAATTAATAATATGTGTTTTTCTATTGGGTTTAATTAATGGGACTTTTGACTGTCTATATAGTGATGGATTTCCGCAAAGTAACGCCTGACTCCATTAATATATTTTATTTGTCAAATGTCAGTCCGTTAAAAATCAAATTTTTATTACTATTACTTCCTGCTGCTCCTCCCACTAAAAATCTAATTTCATCTAAGCCATACTTATCCTGATGCGGGAATCGAAATCGCGACAATTCTGAAAACTGTATCTACGCCACTCACCGAATTTCGCCTTTTAAAATATTACCCTGGTTATTATATTATTGGAAATTTCTCATTACTTTTAAAATTATGAGTAAAGGTACTATACGGGTCTTTTTGCAGTACACGAAAATATTTTAAATACAAGAATAAATAACAAATCCAAGACACTATCGAATACGCATTGTGTGGTATAATATCTTGATATAAGCTGTGACCACACACACACTTCCAACATAATGCGGCAGAGGTCTTTAACTTCAAAATATTATTTTGTCAACCCGCATATTAGGCCCGAACGTCTTTATTAACATTTTTGTTACGACTCTAAAATCACAAATTTGTTGCCCAAACAACCTCACGGGTATTGTAAATGTGACGAGTGAATACGTAGGAATGCATTTTGATATCACTGTAAGGTTGCATATTTGTCAAGTGAATAAAAAATTTTAACCGTCAAATTTATGGCACTCGTTTAGTTGATCAAATTTTTTTTGTGTAATAAAATAATGTATACAGATAATGATGTGGACACTGTAAAAAAAGAATCTTCTAGTAAATATATTTCGAATAGTGCACAAGAAGTATTCAATTCAAAATACGTGATAGACTCTTGTTACAATAAGTCGGAAATTCTTAAGGGAAGATCAAGTCTATTGGTCGATATGAATGAAAGCAAGAGGAACGTTATTAGTTGTGCTGATTACAGTAATAGTGTCGAGAATTTCATAAGGAAACATTCTTCAAAAGAAAATGACATTGGTGAAGAAAACTGGAAAAGTGAAAAAAATAGTGTCAAACTTAGTAAGTTAAAAAATGAAAATATATATGAAAATTAGCTTATTAAGTCAAGTATCAATAATTTAATTTATTCATCAGATTTCACTGATCTACCAACTCCTTTCACCGATGTACCCATGAATATACTAAAGATCAGAGAAATATACAAAAATAAATCAAAAGAGCGATTAAATCGAACGTTTAACTTGGACCAAAAGGAGAGAGGTAAATTACACAAAGAGACTTACTGTAGACCTACAGTTCACTTGATAAATGAATTATTTGTTTGCAAAACTATTGAAAAGAACATCAAACTACAACGACTAGTAAGTAAATTAATGAAAGAAATGCGTAAGTATAAACAGAATGGTGACTGGACTAACTTTATAAATCAGTTAAAACGAAAGCATAGGAGCATTAATGTAAATGGAAACACATTTAAAGGAAGTGAGCACATAGAACAAGATGAAACTGACGAAGATGGTTTAGATAAATGGCTTTTATGGAAGTGCTCTGGTGATCTAAAAAATCTTAACGATTTACATGAAAAACGATATAGAGTGACATGTGCATATCAAGACCGTTGTGAAATTGGTAACATAAAGCCGATACTTGTAGATGATAAATCTTATGTTTATAAATCAGATCAATTCTGTTATCCAACATATTCATATGGACAGCTTATACGACTAGACAGAGATAATACTTCAAAACTAAATAATAGTCGATCAAGTGAGGAACGTAAACTCAATAAAAGGGACGTAAAATGTCAAGCTATAAGTATATCTAGACATTATTGTTCAATATTTCCTAATCATACTAATGAATCTGATTCACAAACAGATCCCAATCAATTATTTTTACAAAATGAACAGAAGAGAAATATTACGAATGAAGCAGAAGCAAGTAAAACGAAAGTCAATAAAAATGTATTCTGGGTTAATGAGGCAAATACTCAAGTTATATTAGAAGGCATCGAAACTAAAATTGATAAACTTTTAAAGACTGTAAATGTGTTATTAAATGAAATGTTGCTTAAAAATGATGCTCATAAGAGGCAAAGATATGATCCTGCTCTATTTTATTTATGCAATAAAACTAACGCTTACATTACTTATTCTAAAAGTGACACTTTTGTAAATAAAAGTAGGTTGAAAGATTTGCCGACCATCAGTTCTAAAAATGATATGATACTTCGGGAAAACAGCGATGATACTAAATTAAAAAACTTGTATAAAAATGATATTTATAAAAACCAAGATGTAAATAGAATATACGTGAAGAAAATAAATAAAACCAATTCTATTAAACAAAACTATTCATCGCAAACTGATTATCAAAACCCCATGATAGATAGTGCTACCGAAGTCACTAAAAGTTTACCCGAAGCCTTTATTAATGATATTAAAACTTTGGTCACAGAAGAAACTCAATCTCCATCCAACACACAAAACGATAAAGGTGTCAGTGCTGGTAGCAAAACTACAGTAGCGTCAAACACAGAGCCCCTTAGTGTGCTCGCTTTGCTGAGAGTTTCTACGGAAGCTATCAGAAAATTACTCTCGTACATGCCCACAATCGACTATTACTCCTATCTGTCTGCTCTACAATTTTCTCAAGCCACCAAAAGAAATAAACCGAGTTTTGTTTGCCATTTCTGCGGTGGTGCGTTTGGTAAAGCATCAGAATTAAATGAACATATAAAAGGACATAACTTAGCCAGTACGAGGTAAAGAACTTTAAACCTAATGATAACAGTAGAAAGTTTTAATTTTGTACAATATTTTCAGTCATACCCTCCTATTTTATTATCACCTCCAGTGGTGCATATTCAGCATTATGTATTCAGTTTCTTTTAGCCGCCCAGCGATGATCATAGCTCTATCTAACCAGCATCACATCGTTTGCCAAGACGGCATCAGTTGGCAGTCTGATCAAATCAGTTTTGATTATTAAACACACTTCACAAGCCCATTTCCTTTTAAGTTTTCTAATTCGAATAACTACAATATTTCGTCAACATATTATATTAAATAATTATCAATACAGCCGTGACAGTGCAAACATTAACGTCCCTCAAAATTTGCCAAAATCAGCCGTGGGGATTAAGGTTGCCTTAATCTCCACGGCTGACAGCGGTTACATACATACATATCGTCACGTCTGTCTCCCGTAGCGGTAGGCAGAGACCACAGATCTCCATCTGTTCGATCGATCTCATCACGATCTCGGCATACTTTCCTTAAGCTAGCCCGCCGGTTAAGGGTACGCTTGACTTGGCCTTTCTTAAAATACTTCAGCAATTTGGTCTAGGTATGTTTTCCGTGGCCTTCCCCTATCGACTCTTCCATCCACATTCGCAGCGTAAATTTCTTTTGCCAGTCGTCTTTCATTCATCCTTTCTATATGTCCAAACCATCTAAGCATACCATTCTCAACTTTGCTAGTAGGTAGGGATTGTAGATTGTTTTTTATTACTCAGGTAGAAGCTGCTGAGCACTTACTGGTATATCTGATTCTAAATGAGATGTATTACAATCTGTTATAACTGTTATTTATAATTTAGGTATTTAAGTTTTTGTATTACCTATTTGTTGGGTTAGATTTGATCAAAACTTAGCGTCATGATTTGGATTTTCTTTTTCCTTCCTAAGATGATATTGTTTGTTGTTTCAAAATTTACTTGCATTTTTTTATACAGGGATTGCTGTGTATGTGAGGATGTTCTGAAAACACCAAATTGTCGCTGTTCTGAACTTTTCAAGTGCCAGTACTGCGGCCATCGTTTCACGAGGGCTTACTGCCGCGAGCTGCACCAGCAGTCCTGTGCCAAGAGGCTCGGGATACCGTACGACGTCCCATCGGGTCTCGTCTTTCTGCGGTGACGGAGTAATTCGTCTAAATTTATTTAAAAAGTCCTTCCCCGATTTTGTAATGTGAATATTTGTTTGTTATAATTTGTTACATTAATTAAATTCAAGAAATAAAAATCTTTATAATCTAGTTTATTTATTGAAAATCACTGTTTTCACGTTTTTTGACTTTTTGCCTTGTCGGACATCAGTCTATATGCCCACATTTCGAACGCTTTTATACGTTTTCTGAGGTCTTCTTTAAGCGTCCAAGCCTCGCATTCGTATAGAAGAATGAGCCAGATGTAACAGTGGAGCATTCTCATCATGTCTTCAGGGAGTGAACCAGGATAGCGAGTACTCAGGAAGGAGGAGGAGAGTTGTGGTGAATTGACTGCCAACCTTCGCAAGTCGGAGAGGCACTCTTAGATGAAGATTAAGTTTTATTTCTTTCGCAGTTAATTTTTGTATCAACCGCGCAAGATATATGCATAAGTGACTTCAATGTGTACTAAACACATGGTAGCCTCTTGACTAAATATAACGGAATGAATTTGTTAATCAATTTGATACTTTAATTAAATTTAAGAAATAAAAATATTTTTTTACAAAACGCTTAAAACCGCATCTCGCAATCTCAAAATCCTGGTCAAGCAAACCATTACAACTTTTTAAAAATAAATTGATAAGACGTCCGTCAGTGCGTGACAAGAACAGTTAGAAAATAGTTGCGCGCGGGAAAGAGACAGGACGATGTCTAGAAAAGACTACACATTGCTGGAACGTTTTCGATTTTTGCGAATGCTAGAACTTTCGATCGTTTTACTACGGAAGAAAATAGCAGAAGAGAAGAAGTGAAAGTAAAGTAAAAAGAAGTGAAATTCAAAGTGAAGAGTAGTGAAACTAGTGGCCGATTTTATTTTTCCGATCCCCGAACCCCAGCTGGTAACAATATTTTAGTTTATGTATTTATGCATTAACTTTTATTTCTTGCAAAGTTATTTTCTGTAAAAACTGCGCAAGGTATATAAGCGCTTTCAATGTGTGCTAAACAAAAGGCAGCCTCCTCGACTAAATTTAATGATTTTTGTTTACCAATTCGTTTTTTTCTTTTCTTTGATGGCAATTAATTATAATTATTATGCTAGTGTCAAGTAAAATATGATAACATTAAATCTCTTCAAATATAACTACTCAACTTAACACGTTACGTCTTAATAAAATGGTGGCTATTCTACCAAAACTTTCTATTTTATTTCATACATTTATTTCATATCACTTCGCTTATACGCCTTAATCGAACTATAATTAAACAGTTATAACTGATAATAATATAAGATTATAAAAATGAAATAAAAATATTCGGTGCTGATATAAGTTGGCAGGAAAAGTCCTCCAAATTTGTTTTAATTTTTTTAGTTAGGTCTTATGATCCTTTAGTTAAATCTAAGAAATGAAAATCTATATATTTCAGTTTATTTATAGAAAACTGTAAAGTCATTTTTTGTATCAACTGCACGAGATATATGTGCTCAGAATGTATATAAAACACAAGGCACTCTATTGTCTAAATCAAACGGAAGATTTGGATTTTCATACGTTTAGAGGAGAACTTAGAGAGATTATTTAAAAATAATTTTATTTTTAACTACCACTACCAGCTCTATAATATAAGACTATATGAATGAGGAATTTTTTGCTTTAAAATATCGATCGAATATATGTAATAGATAAATCAATTATAATTTTGATGAAAGATGAAATTCGTACGTCATAAGTGGCAATGTGATGGAGCTTTTATACGTCTTTTACTTCATCTTGTTATACCTGACATTATACAAATAAAGAATTATTATTATTTTTATCAACAAAATAAAAATCTTCAAATATTGATATATCTTTTTTGCTGCGTCAATTGGAGACAAAATCTTCGCTCGACGGACACGTGAGGGGATAATTGGTCCAAGGGTAGGTGGATGTTGTCAATGGGCCCTTTGTGGCGGCCGATCGATCCATCATGCCTGTTTGTCAGACCCCGGTGGGTTGTTAACGTGAAATGGGCATGAAATTCTGTCCATACAATATACAATGCGCCCGCGCAGTATTACGTGTAATTATGTCAAGTTTACAGCGATCCACAATGGAGGCACGCTTGCAAATAATTTGGCGTATCTTTTATATAATAATTGGATATATTATAATGACTTAACGGTTGTCTTCCGTAGAGTCTACTATATCGGAAGATGTCTCATGTTGAGGCGAAACACGTGTCGTTTGCAAGGTGGAAAAGTGGTAGTGTATGTTTGGTGTTGTGTATAGTGGTTGGTGGGTGGAGAGTTGCTGATGGCCGTTTTTCGGTAAGATTTAGTTTAAGTTCCCTGTGAACCCACTTCAACCAGCAGGAAAACACACATTATTAATTTTCTATTGTTGTTTGCTTGTCGCGGATCATAGCTAAGTAAAACTTTTGACTGTCCAAATTACGGAAAACAACTTTTCGGTTGTCTTCCGTAGAGCCTACTATACCTGAAGGTGCCTCGTGTTGAGGCGAAACACGTGTCGTTTGCAAGGTGGAAAAGTGGTAGTGTGTGTTTGGTGTTGTGTATAGTGGTTGGTGGGTGGAGAGTTGCTGTCGTTGACGACGTTTTTCGGTAAGATTTAGTTTAAGTTCCCTGTAAATCTACTTCATCCAGCAGGATCTCAGCTAAGTAAAAGTTTTAACTGTCCACATAGTAATGGATTTCCGTAAAGTAACGACTAACTCCATTAATCATAATAATTGGATGTTGTTATTAAGTTATTGCTTTGTAATATTTGAATTGAGTCTCAGCCTCTCCGATTACATTGGGTTGGGCCACTAGATGCTCGTTGGCTGGGCCACGTTGAGAGGATGGTGGAGGATCGCGCAGTCAAGAGAGCGTATGTGGGAAGCCCAACTGAATGACGTCCTGTGGGGCGCCCCAGGTAACGCTGGAGAGACATAGTGGAGGATGACTTCAAATCTGCAACTGGCAGGAGGTTATACCAAAATTCATTTTCAACTGGGAATTAAATCTCACTGGCTCAGGTATCAGGTATTGTAAACACTGCCAAGCGGTTGTCTGATCCAACATATATAAATACATATATATCGTCATGCCTGTCTCCCGTAGGGGTAGGCAAAGACCACAGATCTCCATCCGCTATGTCTATGGGCGGCGTTGATTGCTTACCATCAGGTGACACGCCTGTTCGTTTGCCTACCTATCACATAAACAAAAATTCCCGCCAGTTTCCACATTTTACGCTGTGCTTTTATTTATTTTTCATATACTTATGTTATTATTCGCTTTACCTATAAATTTTAATTACTTTGAATGATTGTATATGTAAATGTCGACCAGTTGGCTCAGTGGCGAAGATCGCCGCATCGGAATAAATATATGTATGGATTACAAATATTTATTCCGAGTCTGGTAACACAGCCAATCCGCATTGGACAAGCGTGGTGGGCTAACGTCTGTTCCTCCAGAAATGCCAGAATGCCCGTGCTCAGCAGTGGGACATATATGGGTGTTAAAAAAATTGTATAATATAGTTCAATTAAGGTGTGTGTCGGGACTGCAGAAATCCATAGAAGCTTTTGGTATAATGGTCATCATTTTATCAAGATGTCAGTTGAGATCAAGCGACATATCAACTAGTACACGTCAAGATACTTGATGTTATTATATTTTACTCGACACTGGCACAATAGTTATTTCTAATTGCCATTAAAGAAAAAAAAAAGAAAGCACTTAATTTTATAATGTTTACTTCCGCCACGCGCAACAAAAGACCGGACGTTGACAATTTCCGAAAAGGCTTGCCAATGCGTTGTGGAGTCCGAATAGCTGGTGTCTCACAGAGGTGTGATTACAACAATGAATTACAATACAAAGCGGTCTGTTCTCCCAGCCCACCGGGACCACTGCCTCGGATACCACTAATTTATATACCGTTAAAAATTTGCTACGGCGTCTTCAGATCATGTCCGTTCTATTTGTTTAGGTGGACTGTAAGTATTGTTCCGGACGGACCGTCGGACCACCGGACAGCCGGACCGCCGCACCGGACTGCCGTACCGCCGCCCCGACGTGGGAAGTTTGATGTAATAAAACCGATTTCGGCGTGAATCGATTTCGAAGCTTTTTGCTTTTTTTGTGATGCGTTTCTCGGAATATCTTTGGTTTATTTGAGTACGTTTGAACTTTTTTATATTTTTATATATATATATATATATATATATTTTCTTTTCTTTGATGGCAATTAGTTATAACTATTATGCCAGTGTCAAGTAAAATACGGTAACATCAAATCTCTTGGAATGTAACTAGTCAGCGTATCATGTTACGTCTTGATAAAATGGTGACTATTCTACCAAAACCTACCGTGGACTTTTTTAGTCAACTTAAAAAGTGATTACGACATGGTGAACGTGGTACAACATTCAAGTGAAGAGCGTATGTATTCGTTAAAGGTCGGCAACTTATCTGCTATAAAATAGAGCTTCTTTTGTCAGTGTGAGAATGTCAAGATCCAATGAAATTTTCATAAAAAAAAACTTACTCGTAAATTAGAAAGCGTTAAGGACTATAAATCCTCTCTGAGACCTAAGTCCCCCTGGTGGGGCGTAGGGCAGACAAGCAGTTTCTCCATCTCGACCTGTCGAAGGCCATACGCTTCACTTCGCTCCAGGATGGGCCGATATTTTGCACTACGGCCGCCAAAAAAAAAATTTTTACCACTAAAAGGACTATAATAGTAGTATAATATATTGAGGAATTTACCTCCGACGTGGTCGTACCGCAAAAAATCAACACAGTTTCGGTTAATTTAACCGATTGTTTATTAAATATCGAGAGAATCGAGCGCGTCTCGCGAAACAATCACTCGCTTCACGGTGCTTAATGTAATGCGGCCTGAAATATCGTCTCCGATATCGAATGATATTATAAACGCTGGCCGCCTCACTAGCAGTTCCCGCCTGTTGAATCATTTATCAAATCGATATTGATTCTTCAATTTTGCATTCTAACCTAAACTATGCTCGATTCTCCTGTCAAAATGACAGACTTTCTACATCTGTACATTTGTCCTTTTTTTTTAAAATAACAGACTACGAATGTTTCAGTTCTTGTTAACCATTCTGACTAAGAATTTTTTTAACAGCCTATATATGTCCCAAAAATACTGGGTACATAAACAAATCTTAAAAGAAAACTACAACTCGGAAATAAAAAAGATTATGATGTATGGACTCTTGCATTCTACCAAGCCTTACATATGCAAGCCAAACATGGGTGTACAATGAGAAAGTAAGGAACAAAATATTGTCTTACCAACACGCAATGGAACGAAGCATTTTGAAATTAAGAAGAGTACAAAGGATGAGAAATGTAGACATTCGGAAGAAAACGAAAATAAAGGATGCTCTCGAATATTGTTTAAAATAAAAGAAATTGAGCGATGTAGGGACAATAGGTGGACCCGCAAGATAACAGAATGGCTGGGTCCAACAGGAAAAAGGAGTGTAGGAAGACAAAGGAAAAGATGGGCAGACGAAATTGTAGAAACAGCAGGAACAAGCTGGACGAGTTAAGCACTAGACAAAGAGAAATGGTTAAAGATGGAGGAGGCTTTTACTCAATAGGAAAAGTAAATCTAGCAAAATATAAGAAAAAATGTGTGGGTGATAAAGCTATAATAATAGTATGTTTCAATGTAGGGCACGGGCCTCTCCATTTCTGGAGAAACGGACAATAACATTAAGTGAAGTCTCTTCTTATGGTCCTATGTCCCCAAGGTGAGGCAGAGGGCGTCCACAGTGCTTCTCCATTACGATCGGTCTTGAGCGTCGCGCTTCAATTCAGGCCGCATCAACCCGATGGATTTCTCTGCTGCTACGGAGCTCTTCCATGTGTGTTTGGGTCGGCCTCGCTTCCTTTTTCCGCCGAAGACGCCGTAGGAGTCCAATCCAGCGCCTGTCTGGGAATGTGATTGGGGTTCCTTCGGAGGGTATGGCCTATCTGATTTGAAGTCCAATTGGCGATTCGTGACATAGATCCAGTAGGCATTCGTTGGATATTTTCTCGGGTCAGAAGATTCCGAGAACTTGTCGAAAACATCGGTTAACGAAGACCTGAAGCCGCTGCGTGCTGTCCTTTGTTAGCCTCCAAATAAATGATACACGCATTTATTTCTTATAACTTCACTTATACATATTATCAAGACGTTACGTGACTAATTGCCATCATAGAAGAGAAATATTTCCATCGTCATCTGCGCACCTGCCTGTGACACAGATACAAAATAAAAATAAGAACTTTAGTCACATAAAAAGTTGAACAATAACCTTCTTTGAGTCCAAAGGTGGGCCAATATTTGTAGTGATAAGGGTGACATTAAAGCAAACACAGGTTGTGGCGCGCGTGGCAATCTTATCAGGTATTTGCTCATACCACCTACGGCTACACTATCGTCACAAGCTGTAGTGGTAGCTCTTTATAAAAGAAATAAAGATAATGCCGGAAATAGGGGAACAATGAAAGTATTTCAACCTACTCTACTATGTGGCCTGAAGTTAAGCATGTCGCTCAAGACTATCGTAATAGAGAAGTAGTGTGGACAAATTCTGCCCCATCTCGGGGACATAGGACCATAAACAAGATAAAGAAGACTCTAATATGTATCCACATATCCGACAAGAAAACCAAAATAGTAAAATAATGTGTGTTTTGCTCTAACCCACTGGGTTTACGGTATACTTAAACTAAATTCCACCAATACCAACAACTTCAAACACACATCACCACTCTTTCACAATATACACGACACGTATTTCGCCTCAACACGAGGCATCATCATCAAGTAGAATAGACTCTACGGTAGACAACCGTTAAGTCTTTAGACGGCCGTTTTTCGATAAAGCTTGGATTAAGTACTCTGTAAATCCACTTCCTCCAGTAAAAAAGAAAAGATACATTATTATTTTTTTGCTTTTCTTTGGTATCCACATAATAATGGATTTCCACAAAGTGACGCCTGACTGTTTTAATCATCTGCTCTACGTTGATATTTATCAGACTTATTTACACGTTTAGACCACGTTATACGCTGACAGAGTATAGTGTCTGCAGAATTTTTTATATATATTTACGCCTACACCCCGCAGGGGTTGGCAGAGACCACAGAGCTTCATCCGCTACCATTCATCGCAGCGAAACGGCTCTCCATTAATCGCTTTTCGCCCTCGTGAGGATCAGGACGTGACGGGTAGCGAACCACGTCGCCGTCTCTTTCAACAAATAAGGTATATTAAATTCTTCTTAGTGAATCCTACGCGCCGCAAGGGAGTATGGAGGTCAGCCCCAGCAGAGCCGTGCAGTCTGCAGAATTAGTTATATTAAAAATGTAATAACCTCACGCCGATATTCTTTGAAGGCGTAATTCCTTGTTCGGGTGGGTATATTCATACCTGAACACAGCTCTTACAATTTCAATTGTATTTCTTAAATTTGATATTTGTATAATTTTTTTTTTCGGAATACATTTTTGTTAATTATATGTTAAAAATACATACGTATCTATAAAGGAAAGGATGTATGGCAGTCTCTTTGTGCAATTGTCTCGTGGAGCGATGTCGCGTGAGTCGGTTTCCTCCGGTGAGCGGAAACCCATGCTAATGGTGGATTTGCGTCATGTCCGCGCCTGTGACGTCACTCGTGGCAAACGCTAGCAATTCATTGGTTATGTCATTTTTAGATTAAAAAAATAATTCATCTTGAATACCAAAATTCTTGTCAGGTGTTACTTTGCGGAAATCCATTACTATGTGGACAGTTCCAACTTTTACTTAGCTAAGATCTGTGACAAGCAAACAACAATAGAAAGAAAGAATCGAAGTCGATGGGTGGTAGAGACCGACTTCGGTTGTTTAATATGTGGACAGTTAAAACTTTTACTGATCTTAGCTAAGTAAAAGTTTTAACTGTCCACATATTAAATCTTAGTTAAATCAAAGTTCTGACTGTCCCCATAGCCAAATAATTACAAAAATTAAGAGCATCAAATGAAGATTAATGAGCATTTGGTGGTATCGTGGCATTCTATCGGCGAACCAAACGCAAACAACCCGCCCGGTGGATGGTGGATGGTGGCTGGTGACCACCAACACACTCGTGGCATTGATAAGGGCTGGTGGCGCCCCGCGGTATTTCACCACCGATATCTGAATGCTGGATGTGTCAACACATTGGTTAGTACTGTGTATAAAGGTTATATATTTTAAGCTTTTAAGAGTATCTGTACATACATATATACTTGAAGTGATTTTTTTAAACTATATATATATATATAGCCTCTTTGCCTTATCTAAATTCAACTTAGATACCGTTTCATTTCACGTCATGTCTGGGGCACCTGGATACTCAACTTTTGTCGGGATCGTAGTGACGATATGTATGTATGTATGTGTATACTTATATCGGAATATTTGATACAAGGTCAGGTGAAACAAAACATCCGTTCATCACAGCGTTTAATCGCGGAGAAAGCGAGAGAGGAGAAGTTGCCGAGTTAGCATAACATCGTTGTAGCTCTCTTACCCAGTTTACACTCTCGGATCTCCAGTTCACAAGTCCTATAAAGATCTCAGCGTCAATTCTACACAAATTATCTCCGAATTAGCTGAACCAATCTTCACAGGACTTCCACGAAGTATTGACTTCGTAAGAAATGATTTAGACCATTTTTACCCGGGAAGAGTTTAGACTCGTACTTCTGAGTTTGTCGCCGAGACGAGTACGCTCCAGGAGCTGTCGCTTCCAGTGCGCCACCCCGGCGCCCTGTGGAGATGCGCCATGACTTTTTTTTATTGGCCCCAAGCCGGGCCCGCTAAGCGACAACCACTGTACACAGTTCTCGGAACAGGCCCGCACTGCGATGTGGATTTGGACATTTTGGATGCGGTAATTCGTTATAAACTCTCGTTCGCCACAACATGTACCGTGATGGATTCCGTGATGTATTCAACTTGTGCGGCGGTGGATTGTTTGTTGTTCCGAATATATTGTTTGATTGATGAAATATGCAATATTATTTTTTTATTATTTATCGCCATCCTAAGATCAAAACTTTTCCACATTACACACGACTCGTGTTTTGCCTCAACACGAGACATCATCAGTAGACTCTACGGAAGACAACCGTTAAGTAAATTTAAATGTTTTTTCCGTAAGATTTAGTTTAAGTTCCCCGTAAATCCACTTCTTTCAGTAGAAAACGCACATTATTATTTTTCTGTTTTGTTTGTTAGCGACAACTTTCTTGGCAAAGAAAAAGTTCTGAATTTCCACATAATAGTATTTATACAAAAAGTATAAAAATAAAATTATTAATTCGGCTACTTATCCTTTGTGGCAGGATATAACAGGCCAACGAAGGTTTTAGCCATTCAAGGAAAGGAACCTTCTCACAATCCTAACAGTAAGCATTGCTGGTTTTAGATAATTATAAATATGTATATAATATTATAAATATGTATATAATATTATTAATTTACTAAATGTCATTATTAAAGGTTGTCTGGAAGAAAACACTATTAGCTATAAGACCATCCTACGTATGTATAATATATAAATATTATAAAATCAATTACTTTATAACTTTCTGGTGTACAGTAAAGAATATATCCATGTATCTATCTAATTTGGACAGATGGAGGTTCAAATGTTTACCAACAAGTATACTGAAATATAATCAGAGATCATCGTTATAATAAAATTATTATTATAACAGATTTATGCAAGTATCAATTTTCATCATTATAAATTTCAAGCATAGTCAGTGCATTGGTCATAATTTTTGTGCACAGTTGATCGCTATGAGCACACTCGCTTCGCGCTCCCGGGCATCGATCGGAATGTAACGCCCTCGAATAAAACAAACAAAAATACAAATAAAAATAATATATAACGATCCGTTATCAGATCGGGGTGAAGATAATGGATTGACCCATTTAACGTGTGAATCATTCATTACGTCGCAACAAGTTTATCTCGTGCGCCCACAAAAAGTTCGACGTTTGATTCCGCCGTGTATATAATGTGCGCACGCTCGCAGGGTTATCTTGGCTGCGAGATTTTTTTTATATATACAGCCAGATTCAAATGTCTGTTTTGATAAAATATAGGTTTATTAATGTTTCGCTTTAAGGCACCGGCTGCGGGGATGGTAAATTTATTTTGTATATATTCCTTATCAAGAAATGTATCAAAGTTTGTTTAATTATAGTCTATATATATAGCTTTCTACAGTACACAAACTTCCACATTTTTAGTGTATAATTATACATATGTATGTATTAAAGATAGGGTATATTATTTGTATACATATATACATATCATTTCCTTTCCTGCCCCTTCCTTTCTTCTTTATCCTTTCCCTTCCTCTCCGCCTATCCACGGTCTGCCGTGTCAATGGATGCGTGGCCAGGGGCGAGCCTAGTCGCAAGCGTGCCGATTGTCCCGGGATCTAGCTCCCCCGGGTACTATGGTGCCTTACCTCCGCATGCGGGGCACTGCTGGGGCTGACCTCCATCCTTCCTTGCGGCTCGTGGGATTCATTAAGATGAATTTTATATCTAATTTGATGAAAAACGACGGCGACGTGGTTCGCCACCCATCACGTCCTATTTCACACGAGGGCGAGAAACGACTAATGGAGAGATTGCTGCGATGAATGTGATGCAATGAATTTCCCGTAGAGATAGGCAGAGACCACAGATCTCCATCTGGTATGATCTCAGCACATTTTCTTTGTTTCATCCATATTTACACTCTCTTCATACAAGCTCGTCGGTAAAGGGTACATTTAAATCGGTCTTTTTAAGAAGATCACCAATTTGATCAAGGTATCCTCCTTGGTCTTCCCCTACCGACCCATCCATCCACATCCGCAATATAAATTTCTTTTATCAGTCGTCTTTCATTCATCCTCTATATGTGCCCAAATGTATTTAAATATTCAAGTCAAAAAATGACGGCGACGTGGTTCGCCACCCGTCACGTCCTGAGTACCACGAGGGCGAGAAGTGACAAACAGAGAGCCGTTTTGCTACGATGAATCTGAGAGGAAGTATGAATGAAAAGGTGGATGAGTGTAGAGGAAGCAAGGAGGGTGTGTTGGGATCGTAGCGGATGGAGATCTGTGGTCTCTGCCTAACCCTACAGAGAGACAGGAGTGACTATATGTATGTATGTAATATTCTGACAACTGTGAGAACGTCACTCTGCTAAACTCTGCTTCTTAGAATTTAAAAACACGTTCTATTTCATTCTCGTTCAGAGCTTGCATATTAACTAAATTCGGTGATACTTCTACTAAATAACGATTAAAAAAGTACAGACTCAGCAAAATTACACGTTAAATAAAAAGGTTTTCTCAAAAATATTGTATATCCAGCCCCAATTGTTACACGATTATTCTGCTCTGTAGTTACATACTGACTGTACATAGGTGGTACATAGTATGTGTGTATGTAGAGATAACGATTATATACCAATTTGCCGAGATGCTGTGATCATGTAAATTATAGCCCGGATCTATCGGACTGCCGTCTCTCCAGCCAGGTAATTGGTTTGTTTACAACGTTTGCCCTTGTCAGGTTTTGATCTTCTGTATCTACTACGCAATAATCCACATTCTTTAAGAAAGGCGCCTTTTTAAGAAAGGCGAGGTGAAAAGTACTATGGTGTGCCCGCCGGGATCTTTAGGGGCTTTTATCTTCTATGTAATGAAATTCTTCCAAATTAAATTAATTTATTTTTATATTCATTGTACATTGATATTCATTCATTATTATTCATACTTTATTTACACTTTTCACTTTACATTTTATACTCAATATATATTATATAATACTAGTTTTTGCCCGCGGCTTCGCTCGCGTCGAATTTTGTCTGCCACATTAAGTTTCGTGACAGATCATTTTAAATAAATATATTTTTTTTTTACATTATCCTCCCTTGTGGCTCGTGGGATTCACTAAGACGAATTTTATATACTTAATTTGTTGAAAATGACGGCGACGTGGTTCGCCACCCGTCACGCACTGAATCTCACGAGGGCGAAAAGCGACCAATGAAGAGCCGTTTCGCTACGATGAATGGCAGCGGATGGAGCGCTGTGGTCTCTGCCAACCCCTGCGGGGGATAGGCGTGAATATATATATATATATATATATATATATATATATATATATATATATATATATATATATATATATATATATAGGATAGGCGGATATATATATATATATATATATATATATATATTTTACTTAATAGTAAAATTATATTATGGTCAAAATTATATAAAATCATTACAAATTGTAGCCTATATGTTATTCCGATGTATAACCTATATTACTGTAAAGTTTCATCCAAATCCGTCCAGTAGTTTTTTCGTGAAAGAGTAACAAACATACATCCAAAATTTCGCATTTATAATATTAATAAATAGTAATAGGATAATTTTAATTTCTTATTCCGGACGTGTGACATGTCTATTGAAAGACGTTAGTCGAACAAATACTTTTGTTTTAATATAAAACAATTTATTACTTTTTTATTTTAAATTTAAAACGAAACAAATTTAAAAAGAAATAATATAAAATGTTTTATTGCATTAGTGATACATTCATCAATGTATCACTACAGTAACCTTAATCTACGAGCTTGCATGAGGAGCGTGATGAGTGTGGAGGAAGTAAGGACAGTAGGTACGCAAAGATCGTAGGAGACAGAGATCTGTGGTCTCTGTTTACCCCTGCGGGAAACGGGCGTTACGATATGTATGTATGTATGCTCACCTTACTTAGTGCCTTAAATATATCCGTCTATTGAGTCAAACGAAATACGCTGCATAGTCGCAAAACGGTCGCTTTCTTCTTGACAGAGCATTTGTGGTAATAAGAATGACCTTCATAGACTATTCTTTTGGGAAAATACATAAATTTTCTCATGGGATGGGAAGGCAAACAAGCAGGCGTGTCACACGACGAAAAGCAATCAATGCCGACCGTAGATATCCGCAGTGCCATAGGCAATCGTTGCCGGCCTTTGAGAAATGTGTAAGCACGTTTTTTGAAGTTTCCAATGTCGTATCAGTTCAGAAACACTGCTGGAGTTTCACAGGATGGTGATGCGTGGAAGGAAGTCTCTTTAAAGAATGGAACCTTACGCGTACTATACATTCTTTTTTTATTTATTTTTTATTTATATATTCACGCCTATCCCCCGCAGGGGTTGGCAGAGACCACAGAGCTCCGTCCGCTAACAATCATCGCAGCGAAACGGTTCTCCATTGGTCGCTTTTCGCCCTCGTGAGGATCAGGACGTGACGGGTGGCGAACCACGTCGTCGTCATTTTCAACAAATGAGGTGCATTAAATTCGTCTTTTAGTGAATACCACGAGTCGCAAGGGAGGATGGAGGTCAGCCCCAGCAGAGCAAGAGAGAGCTATAGGTAAGGCACTATAGTACCCGGGGGAGCCCGATCCCAGGACAGTCGGCACGCTTGCGACTAGGCTCGCCCCTACCCACGCATCCATTGGCACGGGAGACCGTGGATTAGCGGGGAGGAAGGGAAAGGACAGAGAAGAAAGGAATGGGCAGGAAAGGAAATGCGGATTGGGGGGGTTACCAGACTCGGAATAAATATTTATAAATCCTAAATATTGATTCCGATGCGGGGATCGAACCCGCGACCATTGTCTCCGCGGGCGGAAGGCCCCGCCACTGAGCCAATCGGTCGTCGACCGACGTACCATACATTTAGATTATCAGTATATAGCAATGCCTCGTATAAAGTCGAAATATTGGTACTTTAGTTATTAAAGCTTAATTTGGCATTCTTGTGTAGCAATATTGCTTGCGGCTTGTGATTTGTATCACTGTTCGGTTGTCTTCCGTAGAGTCTACTATACCTGAAGATGCCTCGTGTTGGGGCGAAACACGTGTCGTTTACAAGATGGAAAAGTGGTAGTGTGTGTTTGGTGTTGTGTATGGTGGTTGGTGGGTGGAGAATTGATGGCCGATTTTTGGTAAGGTTTTGGTTTAAGTTCCAAATAAATCCACTTAATCCAACAGAAAAAACACACACTATTAATTTTCTGTTATTGTTTTGCTTGTCGCGGATCTTAGCTAAGTAAAACTTTTGACTGTCCATATACGATGTTTTTGTATTAAATTTTATTTATATGTTAATTAAATATATATAAATACAAATAATTTATAGGGAACCGCAATATGTTGCTGTAATATAGAATAAAGCCTAGAACAATGACAGCGACTAAATAAGTATCAAACTTATTACTTTTTTTAAAAAATAGGTCTAACAACATTTTTAATATTACTAGCATTCTTGTTAACCATTCCAACTAAGCTAATAACGCTAGGATATGGTTCACATCAATAGTCCAGTGGAAGATACGAACTCACAACCTTCAGAGCGCAAGGCCGAGGCTTGCCGACTGAGCTATTGTTGCTTCATTTACTTTGCAAAATAAAAAACTAAAGATCTAAAATCATTTCAAAATCGATTTGCGAAAATAACAAATGCAAATGCGATATCAGATTTATATTTTTCCTTTCAAATGATTGAAGAGATATTACAATTATATAATGGCGATGAGTTCAAAACCCCTGGCCCTTCCGCGTCAATTTCACGGTCGACTTGGTGCCGTCGAGATTGCACGAACACCTGCCTCCAGGTCACGCCGTGTGACCGGGAGGCCAACGCCGTGACAATACACCCTCCATCATATTATTTCTCTGTAAGATGTCAGTGTGTCTTTCTAATGATGTATTATTAAGGAGAATCGCAAACTTCTTTCTTCCTAGTGAGTAAGATTTTAATATCATAGTTCCATGCAAAAGAAATAATTGCATCGAAATATTTTTAGAAAGAAAAGAAAGACAAAGAAATTTTATTAATCAATCCACAAAACAGTACAGAAACAGAATACAGTACAGAACAAAGAATACAAATATAAAATAAAAATAAAAATTATGAGACAAGACACAGAAGTGCAAGACCAAAATTATAAAAACACAAATAATAATAATATAAAACGAAAATACAATCATAATATGATTACTGGAGTCAGGCGTTACTTTGCGGAAATTCATTACTATGTGGACAGTCAGAACTTTTACTTACCTAAGAAAATCGGTCTTCAGTAGAGGCTACTATATCTGATGAAGTCTCGTGTTGAGGCGAAACACGTATTGTGTGCGAAGTGGAAAAGTGTGGGTGTTGTTGATAGTGGTTGGGAGGTGGAGAGTTGCTGACGGCCGTCGTTTCGGTAAGATTTAGTTTGAATTCTCCGTAAATCCACTTCTTCCAGTGGAAAACGCACATTATTATTTTTCTGTTTTTGTTCGCTTGTCGCGGATCTTAGCTAGGTATAAGTTCTAACTGTCCACAATTATAGCAATATCGACCTCCACTGCGACCTTAACTTGCCGAGCGTCAAACAACACTTTAAAACACTTTCTAAGAAACATTTTGAGAGATCCGAATCCCATCCGAATCCACTGGTGGTACAATCGGTAAATTATTCACCCGATTTAAGCGCGCGCCCGAAAAGACGACGCCCGCGTAACGTGTTACACGATCCGGACGACGAAACAGCGTCGTTCGGATCCACTCACGACACCAACACTCACACGCACCCCGGCTCTAACCGAGCACGTAGAGTAGGGAACACTTCTACACCGGCCGCTTACACGAGATTCTCTCACGTACCCGGTCGGTTCTCACCCCCTAGACCTTAGGGTCTATGGGACTAATAGGGACTATAGTTACTAAAGTTCAATCCTCCCCTACATGTTTAACGTAGAATCATGACGAGTTTAAAATCAGCACACACACATATGTGTACCTCCGACACGCCGTCAGGCTGATGGAGTCTGCGATTTGCGCAGATTCCCAATTATATTTTACTTGCCCTTGTCTTGTGCCTTGTCTTGCACTTGTCCCTGAATACGATAAAGCTGTTAAAGCCAATAGGCTACCAGCATTAACATCTTCGAATCCAGAGACAGAGCCACAATTATAATAATAGTATTTTATGTTGCCTATACTGCAGTATGGATTATGAGATGGTCTACACTTAGCAAAAAGCCACAGCGCTGGTTTCAGTGTGGCCTATTTTTTACGCATAATATCCTTTAGTTCTATCCAAACATCTAAATATAGGAATAAAATATATATGAGATACAAGGCTTTTTTATGGGATAATATACCGCTCATAGACCGACCTTTGATATATGATTGGCTTTTTTATTGAAAGTTCCAATGCCACATCTGTTTGGAAATAACGCTGAAGGTAGCTAGTGTCACATGTTGGTCACTGGATCACCACACATCTAGATGGTGGGAATAAAAACATTATCTTTCGGGGAGTTATGCGGCAGTGGAATTCAGCATCAGGAACTATTCCAAACAATTCCTCGGAGCACTCCCCATTGCAAAAGTGATAAAAGATGCTAAGAGATAAAATATCGCTCCGCAATGATGGAGAATCAAGCTATCAGGTGAGATCCTAGTTATCGACGATTTTTTAAACAATGTATTCTTACATACGAAGATAAAAATGAAGAAATCCAATGAGTTATTTATGACTTATTAAAAAGACTTGACTTGATGTGTATGGGTGGCGTTGACTGCTTTTTTTATTAAACTACACGTTAATTCGTTTGTCTACTTTCCCATAAAAAATTACAGACGTCTATTTTCAATATTTTTGGTCCTTCGAGTCGGATCAAAATTGGGTAGAAACGACAACGGAGAAGTTGTTGGACATAAATAACTGCGAAATACACGTACCATAAACAGGTACAATGACTGGTACGTGTATAAGCTTCAGTTGTCAACTTCAGACTTGACGAATGCGGCGGTGCTGGAGAAACTTTCGAAAAGCGTGACGTCATCCTAATATTTATGGTTGCGTTAGCAAATACAGTTCTAAAACTTACCGTTTCACATACTATACTGTTACATCATAAGCAGTTGTATATGTGAACTTACCTGAAACGAGAGAAAAAAACATATTAGCAACGAACATAATAGTCACACATTACCAAGGGGTACCAGATGGTACACGGTGCAAAGATCGATATGTATGATAGTCGAAAGGTGCAACGACTATCGTAAGGTAATCCGCAACTGTATCATGTGTACATATTCGATACAAATTTACTTGAAAAGTATTTTGAACCTTATATATAAGCATATAAGGAAAGAAATATAATCTAAATTGATGCCCAAGATTTTACTAAATGTACCTACAGTTGTGTGATGCAAGGTGTCGAATGCTTGCTATAAATCCACGCGCGGAAGCAAAAAGTTACTTATATAACAGTCACCCTGCGGACAGTTAATGCATCTGTGCGGTGGGGGTGAGTTTTAATGTCAACTCGTTCCTATTGTGTGGAACTCCGACAGGCAGTGTTGTTAGTGACACTGATGTGTGAATTTTTTTAATTTGTAAAAAAAGGTGTTTTACTAGCGAGGTAGGCCGTCGCCTACCAATTAAAAGATTTGACTTTTGCCTAAAGATCACCATCTAACGTGGCAATGTAGGAAATTTGTTAGAAATCTCTGTATCATATATAATACATGTCATCAAGAAACCTCGTCAGCAGGATGATATTTATAATCAGGATGATATATATGTATATATTTATTTTTATTATTCCTTTTTTTCGAGTGTTAATGTTCCCAAGACTGAACAACATACACAAAGCATGTGTCGGATATTCTCATCTGTAATAATTTTACGTTTGTAATCATGTAAAGTTGATCAAGACGTGACTTTGTCTAGTTGCCTGTCTGTTATGGTATTGGTACACGGGTACGCGACCCCGGACCCTCGAGTTACTACCGTATCACTCCTTGTCTTCCGTCGCAGTTGTATCATATCCCTATCATCCTGTCTAAATCTCTGGCTGATCCTCCGGAACTCATCCGCTCACCAAACTAAGCGCGGTAGCTAAGCTATCACTCAGATGCCGGTTTTCTGCGAGAGTGTGGTACCTACGTCCCCGGGCGAGGCGACCCATTCGTGCTACAGGCAAATATTATGCCATTCTTGACAAAGTATTCGTCTACAGCGTGGCTCTACACTATTATTGTTTGTTGTTGTAAATGTTGATACCGAAGTTATGAAAGCATTTTCTTTATTTTCAATAAATTTCCCATATGAAGTCAAACCCAAACTTTTGTAGTGGGGGGTAAGTGAGGGGGGGGTAGGTGGGGTGGCTGGGTCGTTCGTTAAGTGTGCCTGCACGGGACGTGGCGTGTGAGCCACTTCTCCGGCCCGATGTAATCTCGCTGCGGCCGACGTATTGTGCTCTTGTTATGTATTGGCGTAAAAAAATATTAAAGAGCTTATAAAGAAGATTTTTTTGGTAATGAAAAAAGTGTTTTGTGTATATTACAATGATGTTCTGGTGTTTTATGACAAATTGAGCCAGTAGCCGGACTTCCCGTCTACGAGTCAAAGGTCATGGGTTCGATTCCCGCATCGGACTAAAAATATATGTATGGCTTACGAATATTTATTCCGAATCTGGTAACCCCGCCAATCGGAGTTGGACAAGCGTGGTGGTTCGCATCGGATGTGAATATTACAGTAATATAAATGCGAATATTACAGTAATATAATGTAATATTCCCTTGCGGTTCGTGGGATTCACTGTGATGAATTATAATAAACCCAATTTATTAAAAATGACGATGATGTGGCTACTGTGGGATGATGGCGACTAACGGCGAGCCGTTTCGCTACGACGAATGTGAGAGCAAAGATGGATGGGATGAGTGTGGAAGAAGCAAGGAAGGTGTGTCGGGATCGTAGCGGATGGAGATCTGTCTCTGTCTACCCCTACGGGAAACAGGCGTGACGATATTTATGTATGTATGTCTTGCTTATGTGAGCTATCTCCTAAAGAAGTTGGGAGTTTTTAAAAGAAAATCGGACACGTGCAAAGGTAATTTTTTTTAATAGGCCAGTCCAAGACATACTAATAACAGAAGCGTTGCCGGCCTTTGAAATATAAAGGCTTGTTTTTTTAAGGTTCTAATGGCGTATCTGTTCGGTTGTACATGAAAGTTAAAATATATTTCATGATGATGATATTGAAGATAAATACTTTAAAAATATTTAGATAAAATTATAAAAATAAATTGTTTGATTCGAGCCTAGTCGCAAGCGTGCTGATCGTCCCGGGGTCGGGCTCCTCCGGGGACTATGGTGCCTTACCTCAACATGCAGGGCTCTGCTGGGGCTGACCTCCATCCTCCCTTGCAGCTCGTGGGATTCACTAAGACGAATTTAATATACCTAATTTGTCGAAAAATGACGGCGACGTGGTTCGCCACCCGTCACGTCCTGATTCTCACGAGGGCGAAAAGCGATCAATGACGAGCTGTTTCGCTGCGATGAATGGCAGCGGATGGAGCTCTGTGGTCACTGCCAACCCCTGCGGGGCATAGGCGTGAATATATTGATTGATTAAAGAGCATTAATAATGGAATGAAGCGTTTCCGATGCGAGATTCTTTTCTATCCACGTATCCCGGGCAACGACTTGACAAATGTCGAGTTTGAAACGACCTAAATTTAGGAGTAGTGCTCTGCTACACGGTGTTAATTAAAAAACCCAAACATAATTTCATCCAATTCGATTCGGCTACCGTGATCGTTCTTGATAAATCCTCAAAGTATCAATTGCTCAGGATATTTATTCCTGTGCCGTAAGTATGAGTTCAAATACAAAAGCATAACAAAAATCCTTTTCAAGTTATCTTTTATCAAATAGTATGATTTAATTTTTGATGCATTTGGAAGAGAATTGAGATACAATGACTGCGGGATGAATAAGAAATAATAATATAATTTTTCTCCTCTTTTAGTTAACCGAAAACTAAATTTTTTTTAAATTTTTATTCGAAACCAGAAACCTTGGCCCAGAATTTTGGTCCCCTAATCATTGTTCTAAGCTGTCATTATTTATTTATAGATAAAAATAACCGTATATAGTATTTGTAAACGATGCACCAAAACGACCAATTGTCTCAGTGGCGGGGTCCCCGCCCACGGAATCAATGTTCGCGGATTCGATCCCCGCATCGGAATAAATATATGTACGGCCTACAGATATTTATGCCGAGTCTGGTAACCCCGCCAATCCGCATTAGACAAGCGTGGTGGGTTAACGTCCGTTCCTCCAGAAATGGAGAGGCCCGTGCTCAGCAGTGGGACGTATATGGGCTGGAGAAAAAAAGAAATTAAAATCAATTCACAAGAGTATGCAGAATATTCAGTTTAGAGAAACGCAAGTTTATTTATTTATTTTTATTATTTATTATTTATATATGCTTTTTCCATGGAAGAGAACAATCAATATTATTTCTCTTGTTTCTTTCATCTACCAATTCTCAGTGTTGTCAGTACAGGGGTTGCTCCAAATGGAATGGAGAGTCGTAATGCACGGAGGGTAGGAACATTAAAAAGCCCCTCGTTAGGCCGCAGCGGTCTGCTGTTGACCTCTTTCACAATCTGATTAACTGTACCTCAAGCGCGTTGTGATATTCATAGATTAGTCAACAATTTTTTTTTAATACGTTCCATTTAAGTGGAGAAACTTAAAACTTTCGCAGTAGTCGTAATCCATTTTAAATATTTTGTGTATCAAAAGTTGGCTCAGTGGCGGGGTTTCTCCGCCCGCGAGGTCAATGGTCGCGGGTTCAATCCCCGCATCGGAATAAATATATGTATGGATTTATAAATATTTATTCCGTGTCTGGTAACCCAATCCACATTTCCTTTCCTGCCCTTTGCTTTCTTCTCTCTATCCTTCTCCCTTCCTCTCCGCCAATCCACGGCCTGCCGTGCCAATGGATGCGTGGCTAAGGACGAGCTTAGTCGCAAGCGTGCCGACCGTCCCGGGATCGGGCTCCCCCGGGTACTATGGTGCCTTACCTCAGCATGCTCTGCTGGGGCTGACCACCATCCTGCCTTGCGGCTCGCAATTCACTGAGACGAATTGTAATATACCTAATTTGTTGAAAAAATGACGGCGACGTGGTTCGCCACCCAGGTCCTGATTCCCACGAGGGCGAGAAGCTACCAATGGAGAGCCGTTTCGCTGCGATGAATGTAAGGAAAAGAATGGATGAAAGGATGGTTGAGTGTGGAGGAGGGTGTGCCGGGATCGTAGCGGATGGAGCTCTGTGGTCTGTGCCAACCCCTGCGGGAGATAGGCGTGAATATATATAAAGAATATATAAAATGTATCAAAAATAGCTCAGTTAAGAACTGTGAAAAGATCATGTAAGCTGTGAAATAATCCCCGACATTAGAAAGTATACGGAAGTAAAATAGTATTATAATGTAAGAATGTACATCTTGCTGTCTCAACCATCACAGTTATCAGCATACGGCGTTGACACCGTTCAAGCCCCACAATAGACCTTGTCTTATATGGGATAGGAAGCAGGCAAACGAGCAGGCGTGTCACCTGATGGAAAGCAATCAACACCATATCCGCAGTGCCATAGGCAGTGTAGAAGCGTTGCCGACCTTTAAGGAAAGGTCATTATGGGAGGGGCAGAGAGTGTTGGGCCTCTGGAACTCAACCGCTCACCGGACGAGGCGGGATAGCTAAGCTAACACTCAAATCAATTTTCTGCGGGATTCTTGACAAAGTATACGTCTGCAGCGTGGCTCTGTCATTTTCTACAATAGTAGTCCCAGCTGGGGTCTCCACTTTACCTGAGAAGTACTTGGACCACTAATAACCCCTTCCCTGCCGTCGTTTTGGACCTTTTATGTTTTAAAACGAGTATGAGTCTGAGGTTAACATGAATTCCAGTAATATTAATAATATTGCTAGTCTTCTATTAAAAAAAAATGCAATGTTACTTACGACCTAATTCCTTTCTCTATGATATAGTTTATTTAAAATCTTAAATAAGAGGAAGAGAGAAAATATAACGATGCAGGTTATATTTTTACTATTTGAAAAGCACCCCTTTGGCACTTTTATACCGAGGCACGCGAGCCATAAATCCCTTTAATCTAAATTGTTCGGTCATAATCTACAGTCGAGGGGTTATAAGTATTTGAAGCTTGATTATTATTATTCTATATCGAAACATGAATTAAAAGAACTAGTTCTAAAATCTTACAAACTGAAATATGTAACGAACAATCAAAAATTACTATTTTCTCAGCAATATGCTATCCGACACTAGTCTTAGAAAGCGTTGGTTTTCATCCATTCCTTACTCCTCAAGAAGGAAAAGGGAGATGTGGGCTATTGTCACTTTAAAGAACAACAATAAAAAAAAACCTATAATTTAACTTAAATTAAATAATTAAATACAAATAAAACAACTAAAATATTGTGAAATGATACGATTTCAGCAAAGTTTTAAATAACCACCACTATTTGTATTTGAAAACATCCGACAACATTCAAGGGTGTATACACGCACAATCTGACCAAACGGGAAGTATAATTGGCACAAGACCACTTAAGAACTCAACTGAATCGTCAATACAAACTCACAAAACCGGAAAAACATTATGGCCATATAATTCTGTTTACATTTGTGCCATACGGAAGCCGAAAGCTGCGATGGTTTTTCTGCGGGCAACACCCCAAGCCACGTGTCTCGAGATTGTGAATCTAAAATAAATTCGGCCCCAGAGGAGACCCTTGCAGCCCACCTGCTTCTTCGGTTGTGTATCTTAGCCATTTAAACGCGAAGAATCTACCCTTAATGCCTTATAATAAGTGTGTGTATGGTTGCAAAGTAAATTTGTATGCACAGAGTACATATTTGGCAGGAAGAGGGTGTCTATTGAATTATATTTAGTCGTAAGCTCCCTTTGGATATGATTGAATAAACGATATGCGACAAGGTGCTCGAAATTCATTCGAGGATCATTTTAGACATCAATAACTTGTTTTATAATATAAATACTGTAGAGGATTTAATTATATTTTGATAGGATGAAAATAAAAAAACTAAATAAATATTGCTATATGAGTTAGATTCGTTGGTCGAACGGTAAGAATGACTATTGCATATAATATAGTAATACTCTGATTATATGAATCCCTCAAAATATAAAACAGTCTTATGGCCTTAGTATTATTAATATTACATAAATAGATTAATCGAGAAGAAACAAATCGACGATCGTTGGTATCAGATAGTAGGTTGGATCAGATAGTAAATCAACGTTTCATTTATTAAAGATGAGAGTTTCTTTTCTTTGATGGCAATTAGTTATAACTATTATGTATATCTCTTGAAATGTAACTTGTTAGGTTATCACGTTACGTCTTGATAAAATGGTGGCCATTTTACCAAAACCTTCTATGGACTTTTTCAGTCAACTTAAAAAGTTACGATACACGCATTTACTTCATATCACTTCACTTATCGAACTATATCACCTGAATCGAACTATATTGTATAGTACGCCACCATAATTGAAAAATATAACTGATAATAATATAAGATTATGAAAATTAAAAAAAAAAAACACACCGACATTGTTATAAGTTGGCGGAAAAAGTCAAAAATGAGACTTAAAATTAATATTTTATGTCTCATTTTTGACTTTCATTTTATATTATTATTTTTTAATTTAAGTTTATATTAATTAAATTTTATACATGCCAATAAATTTAATTAATATAAATTGTTTGAACTATAATAAAAAAAACACATTTCTATTTATTCATTATCTGTTTTATGCCCTGGATCGAACTATCCCCAAACAAATGCCAAATGCAGACAGATAAGATTAGGTAATCCAATAAACAGGGGGAATAAGGTTGGTTATATGATGTTTATAATACAACAGGCATGAAGCGTTTGGTGATCCGTTGCTACGGGAATGGAGGGGGTGTACACAAAAAACCTCTTTCCTTCATGGCCGAGCGATCGGCGCGCGCGCATGCCAGATGGCGACGAAGGGGCATTGACTCCTTAATTTTTTTTTCGACTGAAATCGCGACCCCCTAAGAGCGGTTCAGAAATTACAAGAGGCCGTGTTTAATTTGGCTTAAGTAGCGCCATTGTGGTTGCGGCAGCACATTTGTGAAAAACTTTTCGATCTCAATTCTTTTATTTCATACTATCGCCACTGGAGCGCTTTAAGTTTATTACAAAAACAATGAATTATAATGGGACACAGTAATATTTTTCGAATATCACTACTAACAGAAGCTACAAATGGATAAAACAAAGCGAAGTTTTTTTTTATATATTCACACCTATCCCCCGCAGGGGTTGGCAGAGACCACAGAGCGTCATCCGCTACCATTCATCGCAGCGAAACGGCTCTCCATTGGTCGCTTCTCACCCTCGTGAGAATCAGGACGTGACTGGTGGCGAACCACGTCGCCGTCATTTTTCAACAAATTAGGTACATTAATTCGTGTTAGTGAATCCCACGAGCCGTAAGAGAGGATGGAGGTCAGCCCCAGCAGAGCCTTTCATACTGACCAAGGCACCATAGTACCCGGGAGAGCTTGATCCCGGGACCGTTGGCACGCTTGCGACTAAGCTCGCCCTTAGCCACGCATTCTTTGGCACGGCAGACTGTGGATTGGCGGAGAGGAAGGGAAAGGATAGAGAAGAAAGGAAACGGCAGGAACGGACATGCGGATTGGGGGGTTACCAGACTCGGAATAAATATTTATAAATTCATATATATATTTATTCTGATGCGGGAATCGAACCCGCGACCATTGACTCCGTGGGCGAAGGGCTCCGCCACTGAGCCAATCGGTCGTCAAAGTGAAGTTCATTTATATATTTTTGAACAGCCCTTATATGTTATGTACTGGTCTCACAGTCAGGTATGAGGACTCCCGATTTCTGGGGAAATGGACGTTAACTAACCACTTTGTTTCTAATGAGTTTGATATGTATGTTGTTACTTATACATTTTCATAGGTTCTTTTATTGTGTGTAGATTTCGTTGAATTAATCAAGACCATCATCATTGTGTTGCAATCCATTTCTTTGACCCGAACTGTCACCAACTACCACGATCTGGGCTTTGTCCTGCTCAGATTGTTCCTCGATTGGTCCGTATTGCCCAGACTTCAAATCAGTGTCTTAGTTATTAGCTGTCTGTCTCCAGTTATTAGCTATGGTTTTTCAAGTAGAATAGATTTTATATTCTGATACAACTTTTCACGTCTCTATATTTGGCTATATTCTATAAGTATTTGTCCCATAGCTTATTCCCGACCCACCTGTGGCTAGTCGGTTACTAGATTTTGATAAATATCCGCTCTTCTAGCAAAGGCGGTATCCATAATATTGCTGATGTCCATGAGCTACGGTAATTTTACTAAAGATCCGTTTATCATTTTTTTTAATGGGATAGAAAGGCAAACGAGCAGGCCTGTCACCTGATGGAAAGCAATCAACGCCGCCCATAGACATCCACAGCGCCATAGGCAGTGAGGAAGTGTTGCCGACCTTTAAGGAAAGTGTCATTATGGGAGTGGAAATGTGGAGAGGGAGGAGGGAGTGGGAGGGTGAGGGTGTTAGATCTCTAGAACTCGGCCACTCACCGTACGAAGTGCGGTAGCTAAGCTTTCTCTCAGACGCCGGTTTTCTGCGGGAGTGTGGTACTTCCCCGGGCAAGCCGGACCATTCATCGTACAGACAAATAATATGCCATTCTTGACAAAGTATTCATCTGCAGTGTGGCTCTATCGCTATCATTCTGGCTGTCTTTCCGTAGGCATAATCCTTCTGTTGGCATGGCTATTACACGCCGCCAATTTTGCAAACGGTTATCGTATGTTTTGCGTGAAACAAAACGTAATGGCTGATTGCGGGCCGAGCTTTTGCTTAAAAAAAAGTTAGATACCGGCACGTGCGTTCCGATACACGCTTGTAATTGTACGTTTCGGGAACAATACACACGCATGCGTGCGCGGCGTCACGCGAAACGAGATGCTAACAAAATTGCATGTTGCAGCTTCAAATTATTCGCCTTATAGATGAGGCTTCTTTCTTTTTATTTTGCGTGGCTTGTGGTAGCAAATGGTTGGCTCCAAGACATACGTATACCTAGAACTTCGTTATCCATTGCGTAGTATCCACTTCAAAATAAAGATAATGAAGATGATTGGCTAATGAAGACTGTTCATCAATGTTGGCACGCCGCTGGTGCGATGGAAGATGCAGTTACCATCATACCAGCGGCATATCAAGATATTAGAGACGGGGTTAGTTGCGATAAGGCCTCAGTGTGAGCTCATTATTTTGTCTTGGGCGCTATCGAAAAGGAAAGCCATTGACTTTTAGTCTGTTTAAGATAAATTTGTCTAAAGAAGTAATCCATTACCCGGCATGCGCTCTAATGATATTGGAAGAAACTAGTTCAGTTAGTAAATGAACTAATTCAACAATCTTTCCTAGTTAATTATATTAGTTTAAAGAGTATGAATAAAGTATCACTCCTCGTCTCTCTTCCTTCCTCTTCTCCCTATCATCCTGTCTAAATTCATCTTTTCTTTCCCCTGCCTTTTCCTTTCTTCTCTATTCTTTTCCCTGCCTCTCCGCCAATCCACGGTCTGCCGTGCCAAAGGATGCGTGGCTAGGGGCGAGCTTAGTCGCAAGCGTGCCGACCGTCTCGGGATCGGACTCCCTCGGGTGCTATAGTGCCTTACCTCAGCATGCGGGGCTTTGTTGGGGCTGACCTCCATCCTCTCTTGCAGCTTGTGGAATTCACTTTGACGAATTTAAATATATCTAATTCGTTAAAGAATGACGACGAGGTGGTTTGCCTGATTCCCACGAGGGCGAGAAGTGACGAACGGAAAGTCGTTTCGCTATGACGAATATGAGAGGAAGGATGGATGAAAAGATGAGTGTGGAGGAAGCAAGGAAGGTGTGTCGGGATCGTAGCGGATGGAGATCTGTGGTCTCTGCCTAACCCTACAGGGAGACAGGCGTGACTACATGTATATGTATGTCCAGTGGAGGGTACGAGCAAAATCTGTCTGTCTATAAATCTGTTTTAAATTATTGTTATTAGTGCTTTGAATGTTAAATTACTAAAATTCATCAAAACACAACTTATGCAATTCACGATACCTTCAAAACATTAGTTCGTGATCTGTACCAATCAAAGTATTAGCTGAATTATGTTCTCCTCGGGGAATACTTTGATGAGCGCTTTTTGTTAATATCATATAAGAAAGATATAATATTATTCTATTATATGCTATTTCTTTGGTGGTTATGATACGCAATAAAAAAATCGCAACACACAAAGTTACCGACATGATTCTCCTAGTTAGCGAACTGAAGTGACAATGGGCTGGTCATGGTTGTCAAAGACACGACTACAGCTGGAGTAGGTGAGTGGAGACCGCCTCTTACGATGTGTGGTACGCCTCCCCGGTTAGATGGTGCGACGAGCTGAGGAGGGTAGCTGGCAGAGATTGAATGAATCAAGCTGAGGATCGAGTTAGTGGTCTGTCATGGGAAAAGCCTATTAAAGTGCCGCAGGTTGATGAGGATGATGTTTTTATATCACCTGGTGGTAAGTGATTACCGCAGGTGACAAATCCTTCTGCCTTTGTACAGTTCGATAATGATTCTATGATATTAAGTATATCTACTTTATTTGTACCTATTTGAGTTTTCAGTTACTTGGACCACCTAATGAAAAATTGTTTCATATAAATATATAGTTTATTAGCCAGTTATAAATGTATCTAGAATCTGTATTTTTTTAAAGGGATAATTTTTCTTTGGGCGCGTCGTATACAATCAATTTGTATGAGAGTATATAATTAAAACGCTTTCGTAGTGAAAGGTTTTTCGACTTCTAGTTAATGGCATCTCTTTCAGAAAGAGACAACGTTCTTCGAGTAAACGGAGTTGTTAGTAGTATGTAGTAGATAAACGAGGTGGTTCTTTTGTTTTCGTAGATCATATATGGTCCATTGCTCCATTGCTGGGCACACCACTCTTCTCATTTCTGGAGGAAAGGATCCGCCAAGTTCAAGGCAGATTTGCGTAGCATCTTGGCTCGGAATTTATATCAGATTATCCATGACCCGATCTAACATGCAACTATTTACTTCCAAGGCGGTAGCTGGACTAATTAGATCGTAGGCTGGTGCTTAAAACTCTGTAACTATGCTTCTGTGAGTAAAAAGATACATGGACTATTCCCGCCAACTTACATCAGTGACGTTGTATTTTTATTTAATTTTCATAATAGTATATTATTGTCAGTTATATTGTTTAATTGTGGTGGCGTATTATACAATATAGTTCGATTAGGGCGTATAAGTGAAATGATATGAAATAAATCCGTGTATCGTGACTTTTTAAGTTGACTGAAAAAGTCCATAGAAGTTTTGATAGAATAGCCACAATTGTAACAAGACGTAACGTGACAAGCTGACTAGTTACATTTCACGAGATTTGATATTGTTGTATTTTACTTGGCACTGGCATAATATAATAGTTATAATTAATTGCCATCAAAGATAAAAAAAAGGAAATATGATAAATTTCTCCTAGACGATTAATCAGATATTATAAGGTATTATTATAACCCTTTTCGCGAAATCATCTTCCAATTTTGCCAAATAGTTATACCTTGTAAATGTTATTAATTTATGTAACTGTAGACACGCAATGCTTTACAAGGGAGAGGTTCCAATTGCAAGAAATGCGATAATCGCGTGTAGTCTGACCTCATTAAATTGTCAAGAGAAATATATGATGCTCACTGTATGCTAAACGAAATAAAACGAAAAGCTATTCGAGTTGCGAAAGAAATCTTATAATTCGTACCGTACTCTAGTGGTAGAGCTACCCTGCCGACGAATATTCATAAAATTATTATTATTCTTCTTTTTTTATATATATTTCTTATTATTTTTTTTAATTTAATTTTATCTATTTAATTTTATAATATTTCATTATTACAAAAGTAACCCTATTGTCAAAATGTAGCCATGCTGTGCGCAAATTTAAAGAGTTATAGTCCGGGCGTTGTTAAGTTTATATTATTATATCATATCATATTATATCGTATTCTTTAAGACTGTAACTTGTTTTTGTGCTTAATAAATAAATAAATACTTTGTCAATAATGACATATGATTTTTCTGTAGTATGAGTAGGCTGGCTTGCCTGGGGAAGTACCACACTCCCGCAGAAAACCTTCGTCCGGTGAATAATTGACTTGGCCTTTCTTAAGAACTTCGGGAATTTGGTCGAGGTATGTTCTCTTTGGTCTTCCCCTACCGACCGCCCGAATTTTCTTTTATCAGTCGTCTGTCATCCATCCTCTATGTGCCTAAATTGTCTACGTATCCCTTTCTCAAATTTTGTCACGATCGTTTATCCCACATTTGATTCGTTTATTTCACAGGAGCGGTGGAGCTGTTTTTTTCTTGTCGTCAGCGCCACCTGGCGGCTCGCGCGACGTCTCCGGTCTCTGCGATACAGTTAGCGGCAGCTGCGTCGGCAGCTGGTCTTTTAGCGCAGGTACTGCACGTGTGGCAACTTGTTTGCGGTGCGGTATGTTCCAGCGCTAAACACGGAACGACTGCTTATAATCTTAGTTTGTTTTCAAAGCGATAAGCAGGCGAACAAGGTATTTTTAAAACTCCTACTATAAGTTCACACTCTCGCTATGTACTGTAGTGATACATTAATATATGTATCAATAATACTATAAAACTTTTTATATTATTTCTAAGTATATTATTAATAAGTTGAAAATAAAAAAAATAAATAAATTGTTTTCTATTAAAACAAAATATTAGTTCAACTGACTGACGTCTTTTGAATAGATATGTCACCCCTCCGGCATAAGTAATTGAAATTATATATATTAAAATATAAAATGTAAATTGAAGTGTTAATAAAATATAATAAAGTATAAATATTGTATATAATATAAATATGCATATGATTTGAAAACAAGAAGAATAAATTAATATCGTTTTGAAGAGTTTTATTTGAAGTTAAAAACCCCCTAAAGATTCCAGGTGTCGCCGGCAGGCACGCCATTGTACCTATGAATGTATATATACATGTATATATGTATACATGTGCATATACATACATACATGTAAACATATATACATGGATATGTATGTATTTATTCTCTATACTCTTTTATTCATCCGCTCAAGTTCAAATATATTTTTGTCAAACTTGTAATGGATGACACTTGATGTGTGATGATTCTGATGGTAGAGTCACACTGCAGACGAATACTTTGTCAAGAATGGCATATTATTTGTCTGTAGCATGAATGGGCCGTCTCGCCCGGGGAAGTACCACACTCCCGCAGAAAACCTTTCCACGTTTGTACAGTTACTACTGGTTACTCCGCCATTCCACATTGGACAAGCGTAGTGGGTTAGTGTCTGTTCTTCTAGAAATAAGGAGGACCGTGCCTAGTAGTAGGATATATATGGGCTGTGAAAAACAAATCTATTTCATTTTTCTTTACGTACATGTAGTAAACAGCTTTACTGTTATGGATTTTCAAACAACAATTTACACTCACAGATAAATCAAGTCTAGGAGTCAGGCTCGCAGAATATTGCCAATTGGTTGTTCTATGCGACGATAACATACAGTAAAAAAAAAAACTAATAACTGCACAAGAAACTGGAGTTTAAATTTCGTAGGCTACGGTCGGCGCGTGCGCAGAATTAAGTCTCCCATCTGCCAGAAACCTGACACCCTACTTACCATATGAATTATGCTACTTCTGAAAAAATTCTCTCCAACACACCGAACCAAAATTAACTCTACCCCATCCAAATAAAGTGTAATTCACATTAAATTAACATTAAGATTATATAATAAAGATAATTCCAATGCAATTTCAACTTTACACTATTACATTAAAGAATAAATTGAAATAGATTCACATTGATCCAGTAAGCAAGTCATCTGGAAAAGAGACATGTGTGTTACCCCAAGGTACACACCAGATGTAGCTACTAGATGATTTCGGTGCTCGCGATTCCGATGGTACGAAAAAAAACCATTGTTGCCCTACTAATACGGTTATTTATGGAGGATGTTATTCCTTATTGCTTTTACGCATCGTGTTTGTGGTGGCGGAAGGTAATGGGTTTTAAAGAGGTTTGTTTTGGTTTCTATAACTTTACAAAGATGTCCTGTGAAGAGGCTTAATTCAGTTATGGATAGTCTGAAGTCTTTCCTTATATGGTAGAATGTCTTTTGTTAAGAGATTTTGAGAGAATCCGTGGGAAAAATTATAGCCAATACGTTTAGAATAATTTTATAAATTTATTCTAGATAATAAACGTTAAGAAAAACATTTTACACTCATTGTCCTACTCCCTAAGATTCCCTGTGTCGTGGATGCAATATATAGTAAAAATACAAACGCTATAGCTAGAATAAACGCTAAAGCTAGGACAAACGCTAAAGCTAGAACAAACGCTAAAGCTAGAACAAACGCTAAAGCTAGAACAAACGCTAAAGCTAGAACAAACGCTTAAGCTAGGACAAACATAAATGAGTAGGGCAAACACAAATAATTAGTACCAACACAAATGAGTAGGACAAACAATAAAAATACTAAGTACAACTCGAAATCACATCGGGGCAAAATGCGTAAGCACCTTGCACTTATATGAAGTTACCGAAACTATCCAAATCGAGTGTTCTCGCCATTATACAGTCGACTTCCAAGAGACTGACCGTCCGACCGACCGTCTCCACAGTGTCTAATATATCACTTCCACTATTTTTATGGTATAGGAAGGCAAACGAGCAGGCGTGTCACCTGATGGAAAGCAATCAACGCCGCCCATAGACTTCCGCAGCGCCATAAGCAGTGCGGAAGCGTTGCCAACCTTTAATGGCAGGGTGTTGGGCCTCCGGAACTCGATCGCTCACCGTACGAAGCGTGGTAGGTAAGCTACCACTTAGACGTCGGTTTTCTGCTTCCTTAAGATGCAAGCGGTATTTTAAAAAATATCAATAAAACAAGTGAACGCGCCCGCAGTTAGCGGCGGCGGTATTTGATACCGCGCAACTCTAACGCGCACCGCGAGCATGTAACCATTGTAGCTGTAGGTACACGATCAGCGATGATTTGTATGCTATAAACGATAGCCCATCTCTCTGTGTGTCACCGCCCGTTTCCGCCCGTCGGCGAGAAATTAAAGTTATAACTAAAATATATACCTCAGTAATTGCTTCGTTCAGAAATTTTGATTTCATTAAACAACATTATGTGGACAGTAAGATTTCTTACTTAGCTAAGATCCGCGACAAGCAAACAAAATTAAAAAAAATAAAGTGTTTTTTTTTATTGGAAGAAGTGGATTTACGGGCAACTTAAACTAAATCTTACCGAAAAAGAGCCGTCAGCAACTCTCCACTTCCCAAACACTATAAACAAAATCAAACACACACCACCACTCTTAAGTTACGGTTAACTTGACGGTTGTCTTCCGTAGAGTTTACTATAACTGATAATGCTTCGTGAAGTGTATATTGTGGAAAAGTGGTTTTGTGGATCTTCGCTAAGATGATTAATGGAGTCAGGCGTTACTTACGTTACGTTGCAGAAATCCATCACTATGTGGAAAGTCAAAATTTTTACTTAGCTAAGACTTTTCGGTTGTCTTTCGTAGAGTCTACTATATCTGAAGATGCCTCGTGTTGAGGCGAAACACGTGTCATTTACAAGGTGGAAAAGTGGTAGTGTGTGTTTGGTGTTGTGTATAGTGGTGGGTGGGTGGAGAGTTGCTGACGACCGTTTTTCGGTAAGTTTTGGTTTAAGTTCCAGGTAAATCCACTTCATCCAGCAGGAAAAAACCACATTATTAATTTTCTGTTATTATTTGCTTGTCGCGGATCTTAGCTAAGTAAAAGTTTTGAATGTCCACATAGATCTTCGCTAAGTAAAATTCTGACTGTCACAAAATGTACATGAATAAATTCTCGTTTTTTTTTCATTAAGAATAATCAATCTTAAATTTGAAAAGAATATGTCTTTTACTATGTAACACATTATCTCTGGCTATGTTTTATATTGCTGCTCTAGCATACATCGATATGTATGCTCTGCTGACGATTCACGCTTGTCTTCCTTGCTTCCTCCACACTCATTATTCTCCTCATGCAAGCCCGCCGGTTAAGGGTACTCTTGATCTGGCCTTTCTTT
This sequence comes from Baronia brevicornis, assembly GCA_031353405.1. Lineage (NCBI taxonomy): Eukaryota > Metazoa > Arthropoda > Insecta > Lepidoptera > Papilionidae > Baronia > Baronia brevicornis. Next base: position 389,173 of record JASFAT010001701.1, on the reverse strand, counting down.
AAAAGTTCAGCTTTTGGTCAAGGTATGTTTTTCGTGGTCTTATTCTACCGATCCTTCCATACACATTAGCAAGGTAAATTTCTTTTGCCCGTCGTCTTTCATCCATCCTCTCTATATGCCCAAACCATCTAAGCATCCCTTTCTCAACTTTTGTCACAACACCTTCTTTTACGCCACATTGCACTCTCATATCTTCATTTCTTATTCTATCATTCAAGGTTACAACACAATACTTCTTAATGCGTAATCTTTCTACCGCATTCAGTCTGCTCTCATGACTCTTCTGCCAAACCCAACATTCACTACCGTACATCAGAGTCGGAACACCCCCACCCAGCACCCCCTGATGAGCCGCCCGTCGGGTCGTTTTAGACACATTCTGACTTTTCATAAAGGAGTGCAGGGCTCCATTAACCTGGTTACCAACTTTCACTCGCCTTTCAAAGTCTCATTCATATTAAATTCAAATTCAAAATTTATGTATACAAATAAAAAGCGTTAGAAGTGATAACAAATTCGTGTAGGTTCGGAAGTGGGAATAATTAGCCGACAAATTAGTACGCCCACTGCCGCTTATACAAGTTGCAAATTTCACTAATACACGATGAGGTCACCTTATGGTTATGTATATATAATATAATATTATAAAAGTTTCATCCCCACCATCGGTCTGAATGGCGATCCCGTGCGGTGCGTATTTCTCCAAACTTATTTCCACGCACCGTGGAATGCGGATTTTCCAGACGTTACCCGATCAATAGCAATTAACACCGGATAAATATCCGCAGTGCTATAAGCAGTGCGGAAGTGTTGCCAGCCTTTAAGGATAGGTCATCATGGAAGAGGGAGGGGGAGAGATTAAGCCTTCGGAACTCAATCGTTCACCGGTCAAAGCTGTAGCTAAGCTATCACTCAGTTGCCGGTTTTGTACGGAAGTGTGGTACTTTCCCGGGCGAGCCGGCCCATTTATGCTACCGACAAATAATATGCCATTCTTGACAAAGTATTCGTCTGCAGCGTGGCTCTACCAGTCTTTAGAACCAGCTAGCTACCTTCAACGGTGTTCCCGAACCGATACGATATATTGTCTGCAATGCCTTTGACAATGAGGATGTCTATAAGCGGTGTTGATTGCGTTCCATCAGGAGACATGCCTGCTCGTTTGCCTTCCTATCCCGTAAAAAAAAGAATATCCACCTTTCTTTAAATATATGGTCACTACAGTCAGGACATTGTACACGGGTCGTTGTCCTAAAGTGACACAACGAAATACATACGCGACCTCCGACATTTCACCGTGGAGCAACGGCTTTCCTTTCGCGAATAGTTCGCTATTACAACCAGACGGATAATATGACGGAGGAACAATATGTACCTCTGTGAATTATTAAATTACTCACAATATTGTGTACCTCATTCACTATTAGAGTTTAATTCAATTATGCATTTCGTATGTAAATTGCCGGCCGAGGCGCCATGGTGATGCGTCGGTGAGGGAGGGGCGGGGGACGCAGCGTCGAGACGTCGTCTGCGCATCCCGTTGTCAAGCTGCTTTGATCCGAATATAGTGTACAGAGTAATTGAAATATAGAGATAGCAAGCTGAGAAATTCCCATTTATACATATTTTGATCTATAATATGTAAAATAAGCACAATGTTAAACTATAGATCTCTTTGATGAGTAAGATTAGCATCTATTTATATTACCATCTACTAGATTAAAACAACTGGTTGTGTAATGATGAACAGTCTGAACACACTATAAAGTTATAATGAACGGTCTGAAAGCATTATAATCTGAACACACAATGAAGTTATAATGAACGATCTGAACACACAATGAAGTTATAATAAACGGTCTGAACACAGTATCAAGTTATAAGCAACGGTCTGAACACACTATTAAGTATAATTAACAGTCTGAACACACTATAAAGTTATAATGAACGATGTGAACACATTATCAAGTTGTCTCTGTTGGTGCGTTGCTCTGTGGTACCCAGTCTGTTGGGGGCCGGTGCTCTGCAGGCACAGTTTATTTGCAAACATTCCGCCTCTAAAAGCCGACGCGTTCGGATAAGTTTAAGCGACACGCGCTAGAAATAGCTCACCGAGGAATATTTTATGAACACCGAAGCATTATATGTACGATACACACATATATGTGGCGAATGTGTCCACGTAAATGTGGTCGAGGCGAGAGAGGGGAACTCCCTTAGGAAGCCGAGAGCTATTAGTTCGATCTCAACACATTACTGTCTTATGGCTATCGAATAATCGAAGCAAAAAAGCGAAAACATCGTAAACCCCAAAATGAAAACTTACCACCAGAGCCAAAAGGACTTATAAAATTTTGGAAAAAATTGTTACCGATCATTCAAAAACAGTCGGTTTCAACTCTGCATACAATTTTCTATTGGTCGTACAGCTACGAGATATTTTTTCTGATCCGAATGTCTGTGTCATTCACAGCGTTTTTTTTGCTTCGATATATATTATACATATATACATAAATGATAGATCTATTGCAGGGTCCGGGACTGTTTCTGTGACCTCAAAAGTAAAATCTATGAAACAAACCCGATGTCACTAATACAGCGAGTGGTACAGAATACAGTGGCTTAATTCTAAGAGTGTGCCCGACAACGACCGATTGGCTCAGTGGCGGGGCCTCCCACGCAGTCAATAGTCGCAGGCTCGATCCCCGCATCGGAATAAATATATGTATAGCCTACAGATATTTATTCTGAGTCTAGTAACCCTGCCAATCCGCACTGGACAGGTGTGAAGGTAACGTCTGTTCCTGCAGAAATCTGTGCCCAGCACTGGGACATTATGGGCTGTGAAAAAAAAAATTAAAAAAAAATCCGCACATCTTCATAAAAATTTGAATTATCCTATCCTTTTTATTTATATTATTATTTATGTTTGAAAACCTAATTCAGTCCTGGACACCCTGTATAATAGAAAATTCGATTTTATCGAGATTTTATTTATGTGCTGTTAAAACGTATGTTTTTGAATTGAGTATTTTTCTTTTTAATTCCGGGGTAAAACGCATTAGAGCCCTACCACACTTTCAATTGTCACCGAATTACATTCGCAGATCATACAGTGATACGCGCTACCCGGTCGGCTTTCAATTCGAGCTCGCGGCGAATTGATGGCACTTTAATCGTGCGAACAGATGGGTATCGTAGGTGAGCTGACGACAAATAGAAAGATACACAAATTGCGGACGGCGGCGGATGGTGAATTAATTTATTTTTTGCTCGCGTAAGGACGCTCGTCGCGATGTGAAGCGGTGATAAGAGATACGCAATGTTTTTGTAGCATAACATTATTTTTATGGAATAGGAAGGCAAACGAGCAGGCGTATCACCTGAACGATAGCAATCAGTGCCATAGGCAGTGCAGAAGCGTCGTTTGCCTTTAATGAATGTGTCATTATGGGAGGGGAGGGGGGGGGGAGTGGCCCCCAGAACTCAACCGCTCACCGTACGAAGCGTGGTAGATAAGCTACTACTCACATGCCGGTTTTCTGTGGGAGTGTGGTACTTCCTCGGGCCAGCTCATTCATGCTACAGACAAATAATATGCCATTCTTGACAAAGTATTCGTCTTCAGCGTGGCTCTACCACTATTAGAATATGGGCGTCTGTGAGCGGCGTTGATTACTTTCCATCAGGTGACACGCCTGCTCGTTTGCCTTCCTATCCCAAAAAAAATAAATGAGGGCAAACGCGCAGCAAACCTGATGGATCATTGCCGCCCATAGACATCCGCAGTGCCATAGGCATTGCAGAAGGTTGCCGACCTAATAAAAAATTACACATTTTTTTTTATGTCGGCTTTTTATAACAACGCTGGAAAGAAGTTTTGGGAAAAACGCATCGTATTGGATCGCCATTCATCTAGTTTTTTTCCATCAATTAGCAGGATGCCTGTAGTTCGTTATTATTTCAACAAGAGGCCAGGGGACTTAGAGAATACTATATAATTATTATATTTCGTTGTAATAATTTGTTGAAAAATGACGCGCGACGTGGTTCGCCACCCGTCACGTCCTGATTCTTACGAGGGCGAGAATGGAGAATGGAGAACCATTTCGCTGCGATGAATGGTAGCGGATGGAACTCTGTGGTCTCTGCCAACCCCTGCGGGGGTATAGGCGTGAATATATATAAAATTTATATAAATATAGAAAAATATATATATAAAAAATAAGAATATTTTATAATTTCATAACTAACGCTTTTACTTTTGATGTTAGGTTGGTGGTCGCCTGCAAGTTTTAAAGTAAAAAGCAGGTGAAATTTAAAGAGTGTCACAGTTAGAGTTGGTGCGATTCTTCGCGAGTGTCAAATCGAATGGCGTGCCTGAAGTGTGGAAGGATTTACGGGGCATTATAGTGACAACAAGCGAAGTGATGCGTCTTCTGTACAACTGGATGTATTACTTCACCAAGCCGGCACACGAAGACGTGAGTTATTCTGCAATTATTTGCAAATATGTAGGAAATTTTATAAGTCGCGGGCAAGAAACACGTTGGTCGATGAAGGAAGACTTCGCTTCGCAGAAGACGTAATATTAGAGACTGAACCGATGAGGAATGTTTTTACTTGATTGGATGCTAAACTTCGATGAGTGGGAGAGACATTCCCAGAAGGAGAATAAATTACTTACATGACAGTGTATTACTTCTTTGTTTTTATATACGTTTATTCGTTAAACTGAACTGAACGCTACTCGGATCAGAACAGATAATTCAGTAAAAAAACATTTTTAATGTTAAAGATAAAGTGGACTGATAGCACAGATCAGGTGTCTACAAACTTATCTGTAGTGGATGTAACGCAGTTTATATTGGTCAAACCGGCTAAACAAACATCCCGATAAGACCCATTTTGCCAACCATCTGCTAACCTGTGGGCACACTCGGTTCGACAATCATTCTCCAAAGATGTTACACACGTGTAAAAAGGATTTTAAACTAGGTGTATTTGAAAAATTGGAGATCTTAAAGGACAAAAAAGAAAAGAATTAATATTTGAAAATTTATATTAACACGAAGTGTCATCCACTACAAGTCTAAAAAATATATATTTGAACTTGAATGGACGAATAAAAAATATTCTATTAACGATTGAAAATTTGAACAAGATATATAAATATATATACGTATATAGGGAGAGTGTGAACTAATATTAGGAGTTGAAGAACGGTTCTTTTTCTTCAACTCCTAATATACACGCTTTAGAGATATCTATATATGTATATAAAAATCAATTGTTGTTCGTTAGTCTCGCTAAAACTCGAGAACGGCTTGACCGATTTGGCTAATTTTGGTTTTGAATTATTTTTGGTAGTTCAGGGAAGGTTTAAAAGGTGAGTAAATATGATCAAAATATTAGGAATATATTAAAAGCAACAATTTCGTTTTCCCTTAGAAACTATTCCTACCTGTCAAATATTTGATGTTCGTTCCGTCGTTCAGAAATCAATTAAATTTAAAAGTCGTTCAGAAATCAAATTAAATTCAAAAGTGAAGGTTTTTTATTACGATTTCTTTTTGTTCGTGTTAAGTTTTGACCACATTTTTTACTAATGTTGAAACATTCTGCAATTATCGTTCAGCTTTTTTATTCATTGATTTTGAGGCTGTACAAAGTTTGCCGGGTAGCTAGTCGTTTAATAATTCTGCAAGAGATGTCGTGTTGCAGAATTACCCGCTTAACCTTTATTTAGCCGTCTGCGGATAAATTTAGCGTTAAGTGCGATTTAATATTAGTTTGCCGAATTCGAACCCGTGTCCCCGCGGTGATCGGTGGTCGCCGGCGGCCGGAACTGTCACCTCCGATGTACCGACACATTCACACTTGCGCATGTGTGTGTGTTTGTTTTGTTTTCAACTCATACTGTTGTTCGTTGTTGTTGTTGTTATATCTTTAAAGTATGTCTTGTGATAACTTAAAAAGCTTTCATTCCTTCATCATAATTATCAGCAGCTGACTGTGGCAGTCCACTGCTGGATATAGACGTCAACCAAGAAACGCCATCAAGCCCGATCTCGATCATCGATTTTGTACTCGGTCAAGTGTACGAAGTATGTATATATATATACATATGTTTGTATATGTGAATGTATGTGTTATTGGTTTATAATTTATGGTTTACTCACATATATATATATATATATATATATATATATATATATATATATATATATATATATATATATATATATATATATATATATATATATAAAACATCAACTTCATAACTTACATCAAATTATCTTTTTAACATTGTGTCCATCCTACGGTTGTCTGGAAGAAATCGCTTTTAGCAATAAGACCGCCATTTTTATATAAATATTGCAATCAATAATTAATTGTATAACTTCGTTTTACTTTGGTGTACAACAAAGAGTAGGACAATCACCAATTGGTACCCGAGGAATCTGAAAAGGAGACGCGGAAGACAATACAAAAGTTGGGACGACGAAATAGCAGGAAAATTGTGGAGAACCAAGAATAGGAGTCAACGGAAAATGTTGGAAGAGGCCTTTGTCATTAGACAAGAAATAACAAGGATGACGATGTATAACATTATTTTAGTATATTATGTATTTATCTGAATAAAGGCTTATATTATATTATTATCCTTTATTTACATATTTTTCTCTTAATAACAATATTATTAATATAAAAAAATCTCTATAAATATAATATTATTACTAGGTTTATTAATCCTTCGTGGTGGGATAAACCAAGTACACGAAGGATTATGCATCCAAGGAAAGGAACCTTCTCACGATCCTAGCCGTGCACAATATGGCTGCTTTTTGAATTTTGAATTTAACTTACACTAACCTAACTTGGATAAGATGGGCGTCCAAATTTTTCCCGATAAGTCCATTCACAGAGACCACTATGGCTACAATGACAGTTGAATCAACGTGCCACATGGCGGAAATCTCATGCGCGAGGTCTATGTATTTTATTTATCTTTTTCCGCTTTAATGAGATTCTCGTCATGCGGAACACTAATATCAACTATCATTGCCTCGCGTGTAGTTCGATCCACTATCACAATATCAGGCTTATTGGCAACAATGTGCCGGTCCGTGAAAATGGATCGATCCCAGATATTATTATTATTACTATAAAGAATATATCTATCTATAATTTAATATGTACTGTAAATTAATATGTAATGTGATACTGCAGAATGAAATAAACGAAGGTACATATCTGTCTGACCGTCAGTCCGACTAAAATACTACCAAGTATTTATGTAATATAATGTGTATCAATTATTATACAACAGCAAACAGGACGATTGTCGACGTAATGTTGTCTGTGCCTCCCCTCCCCTCGCGGTTCATGACATGGATATTTGGGAAACATCCAAGGACATTGGCAATCGAGAGAATAGAGCTGAATCTCAACATACATTTTTATCGATAGTACATATTTTTGAAGCGAAAATTTCTTTCTATAGCCGCGTTACACGACTCTGAGTAGGGAAAAAACCTATAGGTTCGCATCAGCAACATGCTAATGCTTATATCTATAACTATAGATATACTTTAAGCACGGATAATGCGCGCGCAGCTGCCTACGTACACGCATCACGCCAACATATTGTATATATCCAATTGTATGTGTGTGCGTTGGACGCTTCTTGGATTATATAGACAGTCAAAAGTTTTACTTAGCTAAGATCCGCGACAAGCAAAACAATAACAGAAAATTAATATTGTTTTTCTTCTGTTAAATTCTGTTATTGTTTTGCTTGTCGCGGATCTTAGCTAACTAAAACTTTTGACTGTCCATATAGTGATGGATTTCCGCAAAGTAACGCCTGACTCCATTAATAATATTCTTGGATTGATAAAGTTTTGTGAGTAGCGTCAGCAACATAATCTGGAAATAGCAGCATTTAATATTACAATTAGATTGAAATTTCAAAGTACGGTTTTAAGTTTTCACTTCTGCCGGCAGTCCTCATGACTGCCTCCGATTTTTTTTAGAATGAACCAGCTCTTTTAAGTCTGTTAAATGGAAAAGAAACTCTCTCATATTGGCAGAATTTGCTGAGTCTTGAGGTGAGTTAGAGGTCACATTTTTGTGGTAAAATTAGTTTTAGTATGCTTTACTGCCTATGAATCTTTTATTTCGTCGCGTTTTCCCCGAAACTTCTATCCACGCACCACCATTATCTCGAGCCAGGTAACTTCAGCAGTATTAACGACAATGACACCTTCATAAATCAAGCCAAAAGGCTGGCAACGCGTTTGTGATGCCTATGGTGTTGTAGATGGCTTTGGGGGGCGTTCTATCAAGTGACACACTTGCTCATTTGCTTCTCTATCCCCTAAAAAAATGATGAGTCTTTTTTGTTTATGGTTATTCAATTGTCAAAGTCTCGTGTCTGGAGTATATGAAGATGTTATCTTTTAATATCCATCTTGCAGTGGGTCAGTAGGGGAAGACCACGGAAAACATGCCTTGACCAAATTGTTGAAGTTTTTAAGGCCAGGTCAATAGTACCAACCCTTAACCGGCGGGCTTGCATGAGGAGTGTAATGAGTTTGGATGAAGCAAAGAAACTATGCCGAGAACGTAATAGACGGAGGTCTGTGGACTCTGCCTTCTCCTACGGGAGACAGGCGTGACGATATGTATGTATGTTCGTCTTGCTTATCCGTGCCTATCCGGGCTATCTCCTCGAGAAAAAATATGAGTTATTAAACGAAAATCTGACACGTGCAAAGGTAAATAACTTGTATTTTTTAATGGCCAGGAGGGCGTGTCACCTGATGTAAAGCAATTAGCGTCGCCGCTACATATTTGTACTTGAAATATATAAGCTTCTTTTTTGAAGATTCCAATATCGTATCGGTTCGATTGTATATTAAAGTTAATATAGTTTATTCAATTCGACATTTGCAGTCACATCCCTAGCGCGTGGAGGGGTTCACAATTTTTCCGGGAGACGTCCGAGGGTGGGGTGGAGTAGACGGAATAACGGCCTCCTGGCTCATCGCGAGCCAAATAACGCGTTTTTGCTTACTTCGCTTACGCCATAACCATTACAGGACTTTGAACTCTTATCTCACACGAGCCTCACAAAAAAACTTTCGGTCATCCTAATATCGCTTTGGAGAAGTGTTCTTTCCTAAGTATTAGCAATGATTCCCGCAATGAGATACTCATATTTTTTTTTGACTGCAAGACGCACTGGAAGATAAGACGCATCCCAAATTTATAGAATAATTTTTGGACCAATATATATTTTAATGTTACTTCCAGAAAAAGATGCGATGTAAATTTGCCCAACGCCCCTCCCCATATATCCCCTTCCATAATGACACTTTCTTGAAATGCCGGCAACGTTTCTGCACTGCCTATGACACTGTAGATGTGTATGGGCGGTGTTGATTCAGGTGACACGCCTGCTCTTTTGCTTTCCTATACCATAAGAAAAAGTTAAAATAAATGGAGTCAGGCGTTACTTTGCTGAAATCTATTACTATGTGGACAGTCACAACGGATCTTAGCTAAATATAAGTTCTGATTATCAGCATCCAACTATATTTAACCATGTGGACAGTCAAAATTTTTACTTAGCTAAGATCCGCGACAAGCAAAACAATAACAGAAAATTAATAATGTGTGTTTTTCTGTTGGATTAAGTGGATTTATTTGGAACTTAAACCAAAAACTTACCGAAAATCGGCCATCAACTCTCCACCCACCAACCACTATACACAACACCAAACACACATTATCACTTTTCCATCTTGTAAACGACACGTGTTTCGCCCCAACGCGAGGCATCTTCAGATATAGTAAACTCTACGGAAGACAAACGAAAAGGTGTTGTGTATAGTGGTTGGTGGGTGGAAAATTAATGGCCGATTTTCGGTAAGTTTTTGGTTAAGGTTCCAAATAAATCCACTTAAACCAACAGAAAAACACACATTATTAATTTTCTGTTATTGTTTTGCTTGTCGCGGATCTTAGCTAAGTAAAACTTTTGACTGTCCACATAGTGATGGATTTCCGCAAAGTAACGCCTGACTCCATTAATAATATATTTAACCAATTATTATAACATAAGTTTGTAATTAATTATTAAAAATGTCACATAGGTAAACCAAAAAGTACCTTATCTAGTATCTTATACGTGTAATTAATTACATTCCGAAAGTCATGCGTGGTTCTTGCCATATTGGCTATTTGCTGAATCGTGAAATGGCATGAATGCTGATTGACTATTTTCGACCTATTAGACTGTTGGAACGTAAAGGGGTTGAATACGGTTCGGAATTGGAACGCAGGCTCTAGTTAACACAAAGGTAGCCCACAAAGGCATCAGCTAGCCCAAATAATGCACACAATTAGTATATGTCATCGACCCCGCGTGGGTGGTGCCTATTTTGGTTGGAGCATAACTTCTTCAATCACACATCGATTACCACGGCGCGCCGGTCTTTTTGGCGATGGCGCGTTCTTGATTGTTATTTATTGGTCGTAGCCTCGCCCCACACCGGCTATCAAACTATTGCCATGCAAATTTGCTATATTTATGTAGGATTGAGTTATCTGTGGACGAAAGCTATTGTAGAATGGAATGCATGAATTTGTGAACGTTTGTATGAGAGAGTGTGAAGTTCAATTCAATTGAATTGATTATTGTGAAGTTTTAATAGAACTTCACAATAATCAATTCAATTGAATCATTCTTTGTGAAGTTCAATTAAATTCAATTAAATTGATCTTTGCGAATTTTAATTAAATTCAATTAAATTGATCTTTGTGAAGTTCAATTAAATTGATCATAGAGAAATTCAATTAAATTGAATTAAACTTCATACCCAATCATACGTCGAACGTTAACAGATTGGCGTGCATTGAGAGATTGAAGAAACAAAACACAGACGGTGTAAAAAAACGAAGTACGTCATTATTAATCAACAACCTGCGGCAGTCTGCTGCTGGACATAGGCCTCATCCAAGAAGCGCCACTTAGCTTTACTCTACTTACTTACTTCACTTAGCGATCTTTGGTTACATGCATCCAGTTTCTGCTAGCCGCCTTGCGCAGATCGTCGCTCCATCTAACAGGGGGCGTCCCATACTACGTTTGTCGAGACGCGGTCTCTACTCCAGCACTCATTTGCTCCAGCGATTGTCGGATCTCCGACAAACATGAACAGCCCATTGCCACTTTAGGTTGCTAATTCGAGAGACTATGTCGGTGACTTTGCGTCTCTGGCGGACTGTCAGCGTCCATTAACGATTTAGTGTCGTCGAGATGTGGCTGAACCTATTCTTAAGTTGGGTCTGTCGCTGGCCCTTCCCCCTCGCTGGAGCCAGGCGGCGACAGGAGGATTTCAAAGGGTAATCATACCATAAATAACATTTCGACACAACAGCGCGACTAAAGTCGTTAAAGATAATCCGTTAAAACAATAATTTAAACACACTTTTTATTAAAATCAACACCCAACCCTTTAGATCTTGTAGTAAAGTCCCCTGTCATTAATTTGTTTGGTGTTATTACTTTTAAAATATGTGATCGTTGACAGTTGGGTGGTTGGTTCCGCGTATGTTGAAGTCAGACCGGCAGTCTGGTGCGAAATTCAAGGTCCTAGGTCATTCAACGATAACCTGACTGAACGTACAAGATAATAAATATTCAAAACACCATTTTTATAAGTGTTTTCATGTTAACTAAAAATAAATTAATTAAATGCGTGACACAAGCGCTTATTTATAATTATGTAAACAGACTAATATAGTGAATAATTATGACATATAAAAGGTGATTTTCTTTTCGCTAATAGCAATTTATTTTATTGTATGGATGGCCATTCAATAGTTGTATGAAGAATAGTTGAGTAAAAATCATTATTAATCATCATTAGTAAGTTTATAGAGTAGTCATTCGATTAGGGCTGATGACAGATTATCGATAAATAGCTAAAAATATAAAATTAATTAGTGCTTTTCTATATGTTCCGCACAGATAATAAAATTACAATCAAGCATGTTTTGTTACCAAAAGACTATAAATACAATAACAATAATAAGAAAAAATACTGATATATAATAATTAAAAATGAAAGTTTCTTTGAGTTTGTCCTCTGTGGATTCGTAAGCCATTCATCCGATTGCGATGAAACTTTCGTGAATTATTCAGTTTACGCACGCGAAGGTTACTCGCCTAAATAGAAGTATTTTTATTTTTAAACGCTGTTTTTTTGTTTACATAGCATTGGAACAAATGCTAGATATATCTAGAAATAAAAGTAAATCTAGCTGGCTTCATATCTTCTTTTATATACAAAAAAAGGTATAGAAGATTATTGGCAGAGATCATAACAAGTCAATGGGTAAGTTTATCGTTTCTAATTCTTAACCAACAGTATATTTTACGTTGGTATTTTAACAAGGTTATATTACAATCATAAAACACGCAGGTAAATGGGACCCTAAGTTTACACGCACAGACGTACAAAGTTCATCAACTATTCCTCGTATGTGAATATATATATTCGTTTATTACATTTTCAGCGGCCCCACAAAGCCGTGGGCCCGTGCCGGCGTTTAAAAAGGAGAAAAAAAAAAAACAATATCTGCGCCCGCGCATGTGTGCCGCCATATTTGAATTTGGAATCGGATGCGAAAAAAATCATACGCAATGTGGCCGTCGCACGCGCTACGCCATATGCGGAGCATCGAAAAAAAATTTTTTATCCATCAAACACCCTGAGTGGAGATAACGAATGAAAAAAATATGGTAACATAAGCATAATATTAGTAGACGGCAGTAAGTTAAATAAAAAGTTATCACAAAAACTGTTCATTTTGAGGTTAAATACATGTTTTTAGAGACGCTTGCGCAGTCGCTAGGGCTGTCCTCGATATTTATGTAATAGTGTAAAAATATTATTATATATATATATATATATATATATATATATATATATATATATATATATATATATATATATATATATATATTTATATATATATAACAGCAATTTAAATACATAGGTACCAAAAAAATCCACAGAAGGGGTAGTCAAAATATTTAAGACCTCAACAATTAATGATTCTGATTCTCACGAGGACGGTAAGCGACTAACGAAGAGACGTTTCGACTATGAATGTGAAAGGAAGGATGGATGGAAAGATGGATGAGTGTGGAGGAAGCAAGGAAGGTGTGTCGGGATCGTAGCGGATGGAGATCTGTGGCCTCTGTACAATTAGTGATAAAAAACACTTTGTGTATATCAACAAAGATATTTGTAAAATAATAAGCAACTATTTTCTTAATATTTAAAAACTATGTTTTCTTGAAATACTCAAACATATAAAATTATTGAGTTCTCTGAAAGGTAGGATATTCTTCAATTTGTAGTATCTCCTCGTCCTGATAAATATAGTTCTACTACTCTAGACTAATTTTTTTATTGTATAAAACTCTCTCTCATTTGCCATTTGGGCTTATATTTATCTATACTAAATATATATAGGAGTCCCGCGCAATACATGCACTTTGTTTTCATACGCAATCATTATTTGTTTTGATTTGTGATCGATTATCTTTTATTTAATTAATTTTAAACAACAAAAGTGTATTTTTTTTATTAGCTATACGTTGTGTTGAAGTTAGATTTAATTATCTTTTCAAATGACCTGGGACTTGAATAAATAAATAATATAAAACATTAATAGTTCTTCTTACCAAATAAAAACCAGTGATAATTTATGAAAGTTTGCGTAGAGTTAGACATACAAAAAAACAGTTTTAACATTGGCTTTATTAAATAAATTTATTGAGAAATAATTTGTGACAGCCCTGCACAAGTCTGCGCAGGCGCACGACATCTGTCGGGTCTCGGTGAAATTTGTCCGTCACTCGACGCCTTGCCGCAACCTATTTTATTTCTTCGCATATCCCTGCAACTTATTAACTGCGTTTAGACAACTCTGGGCCAAATGGCTGATAACTGTTCATTCGGTCTAAATGTCAGTCAGTCTACATGTTCAATCAGGGTTGAATCTTGTCAGACACATTGACAAAGATTACGCTAGCGTTGAATCTCTTTTTTTTTAAATAAATAGGAAACCATCAAGCAATTGAGCACTTGATGACAAGTAGCAAAAGATACATTATAGAGAAGTAAAGTTGGGTCTCATAATCACTCTGCCCCTAGAGCTTTGTTAAATTTCAGGTAGGTCTGATAAGGCTTTAGTACTACAAAGACTTCTGGAACCATACTAAATTGGAAGAGGTTTAACGCGGACTTTTGAAATCAGATAATGCATATATTTAATATTTCTGAAATGTAACAAACACTGGAAAAACGGAAATATCCTATTTGATAAGGAGTTGATCTCATGATCTATCGTAGTGGGTTTGATTTTACGTTCAGTTGATTGGATTTCTTTAAAAGTGATTTTCATTTCAACCATGTTGAAGCGCTTTCACGTGCGGCCAAATTTTAACAAATATCATATATACCGAAGCGAAAAAGCGAAATCGTAGTAAGCCGCAAAATGAAAACCATCAAAGCCAAAAATCCTTTAAGATTTCTAAAAAAAAATATATCTGTTTTTCTCAAAAACACTCAGTTTCAACGCCGTACAAAACTTTCTATATGTCGTAGAGCTGTGAGACTCATACCATTCGACGCAGTTTTTTTTGATCCCAAAATGCAATTAAATGTTTTTGACATTTGCTTTTCTTTGCACTTCGCTTTTTTATCACGATATGTAGGCAAGTAAAATTACTTTTAAACTTATTTTATTGTGTGTCGTCAAAATTTTGAAAATGTTACTTTAAAATTTTTTTTAACAGCCCATATTATGTCACACTGCTGAGCACGGGCCTCCTCATTTATGGAGGAACGGACGTTAACCCACCACGCTTGTCCAATGCGGATTGGCGGGGTTACCAGACTCGGAATGAATATTTGCAATCAATACATATATTTTTTCCGATGCGGGGATCGAAACCGCGACCACTGACTCAGTGGGCGGAGGGCCCCGCCACTGAGCCAATTGCTCAACCTTTAAGTGAACAAGTATAAATTTGAAGGAATCCGCACGTATTATTATATTATATCCGTCAGTTTTCTTAATGGATACAAAAAAAAATCTAAACTCACTTGTTTTATAAATGCCTCAATATAAGCTGTATAGTTTAATGCCTCTTACCTTTTGTGAAGCCGCTAAGCAATAACATTGTAACGATTTAAAAGATGCGCGCAACAACATCGAGCGCTCTACATGCATTAACGACCTTTAATTTGGGCCTCAAGCGGCCCCTTTGAGGTCCGTGTTCAAGTCAAAAATTTTGTTTTGCTTAATCTTCGTAAAACGTATGCCATAGAAAGCAAAAACACGTTGAGCGGTATTTTTTTTTGTATGGGATAGGAAGGCAAACGAGCAGGCGTGTCATTTCATGGAAAGCAATCAACGCCGCCCATAGACATCCGCAACGCCATAGGCAGTGCGGAAGCGTTGCCGTACCTTTAAGGAAAGTGTCATTGTGGGAGTGGTAGTGGGAGGGGGAGGGTGTTGGGCCTCCAGAACTTAGCTGCTCACCATACGAGGAGCGGTAGCTAAGATATCACACAGACGCCGGTTTTCTACGGGAGTGTGGTATTCCCTCGGGCGAGCCGGCCCATTCATGCTACAGACAAATATTATGCCATTCCTGACAAAGTATTCCTCTGTATATTTAGTGGTAGTGCCACGCCTACCACTAAATAATTTCAACGATAGTTGTTATATTTTTATATATATTCACGCCTATCCCCCGCAGGGGTTGGCAGAGACCACAGAGCTCCATCCGCCGCCATTCATCGCAGCGAAACGGCTCGTCATTGCACGATAGTTGTTATTATACAACTAATTAAAAATATTAAAAAATTATTTAGTAGTAGTACACTCCTGACGGAGTGGACTTGGTCTTGGATCGTGAATAAGTTGGTAGCGGTTCAGCGGGGCTACTCCATCTTCTGTCTGTATCACTGCTTGTACAGCAATGGAACATTATGTAAATGCTTTGATAAAGTCTGTCCATTTTATGGGTAATTGGGGAACACTGTCCTTCTACTCTTCCTTGTACTATTAACGGTTCCAGCGAGCTTTCGCTGCGGATGATATGTCCAAACGAAATTGTACAAAGGACGAGGAAAGTCCTGAGAGGAACGACGAGACGAGGAACGACGAGACAAGGAAACCTCGCGGTACACAATCTAATATAAAATCTACCCACCATTGTTTATGTTCGTTCCCAGGTATATAGGTACACAATCTAATATAAAATCTACCCACCATTGTTTATATTCGTTCCTAGGTATACATAGGTACACAATCTAATATAAAATCTACCCACCATTGTTTATATTCGTTCCCAGGTATATAGGTACACAATCTAATATAAAATCTACCCACCATTGTTTATATTCGTTCCTAGGTATATATAGGTACACAATCTAATATAAAATCTACCCACCATTGTTTATATTCGTTCCTAGGTATATAGGTACACAATCTAATATAAAATCTACCCACCATTGTTTATATTCGTTCCTAGGTATATATAGGTACACAATCTAATATAAAATCTACCCACCATTGTTTATATTCGTTCCTAGGTATATATAGGTACACAATCTAATATAAAATCTACCCACCATTGTTTATATTCGTTCCTAGGTATATATAGGTACACAATCTAATATAAAATCTACCCACCATTGTTTATATTCGTTCCTAGGTATATATAGGTACACAATCTAATATAAAATCTACCCACCATTGTTTATATTCGTTCCTAGGTATATATAGGTACACAATCTAATATAAAATCTACCCACCATTGTTTATATTCGTTCCTAGGTATATATAGGTACACAATCTAATATAAAATCTACCCACCATTGTTTATATTCGTTCCTGGGTATATATAGGTACACAATCTAATATAAAATCTACCCACCATTGTTTATGTTCGTTTCCAGTTATATAGGTACACAATCTAATATAAAATATACCCACCATTTTTTACAAAACATTAACTAAATATTTTTTTTACCTTTAGATATTAAGTCGCACGTTATATACACATGGCTATGATGTAAAAAATAGTTTTAATGCGTCGACATTAATTCAATTAGTGGAGGTATAAAAACTGCGGGCGGTTGGTTGTTTTTGTCAACGAAAAAACCACGATATTCAAATTCAGTCGTCGCCTTTTCAAACCCACCATCACCTGTCGTATTCCATCACGACGACCAAAAAACCTAATCTTGGTGGGTACGTACGTACAGATGCGAAATGCTTTGTATTAATCTGAAAAAGTTAAATTGATTGGAACAATTTATTTAGACAAGCACTTTAAAACGTAAGAGATTATTTTCACCTTTCAAAGCTAATCTAACTGACTTAGTGGCGAATCTACCGTCGTAATTGTTTTCGTTCGATGTTTGGATTTCCGTATTAACATAAATAAGGCCTATAGGTATTGTGGTGTGCCCCCCCCCCCTACCTACTGCTTCGGCAACACACGGAAACTTTAGGGGGTTTTATCTTCTATGTAACTGAAGTTCTTCCAAGTCAAATTACTTCATTTTTCTATGCATTATACATTTATATCTTATTTATACTTTATTCACACTATTCACTTTACATTTTATATCTCAATATATATAATTTCAATTTTTTTATTCGGGATGCGTGACATGTATATCGAAATTGTTTGAATTTAAAACAATTTATTTCTTTTTTATTTTAAAATTACGAATTTAAAAAGAAGTAATATAATGTAAAAGGTTTTAATATATTTAAACAAAAAGTTATTACATTCGTGATACATTTATCAATGTATCACTACAGTACTTATAAGCCTACAGATATATACCTTAAAGGCCGGCAATTCTTCTGTAATAACTATGGTGTCGCGGATGTCTATGGGCTGCGTTGATTGCTTTCCATCAGGTGAGACGCCTGCTCGTTTGTTTTCTTATTTCAAAAGTTTCCCATTAAAAAAACGGTCATTCATTTAGTCTACAGAAATCCACTGTTAGATAAGGCGTTTCATCGATCAAAAGGAAATGGAACTTAGCGGCTGTAATCCTCGTGATTCAAAACAATGTTTCCCGGAATACGCATCGCTATGTAGCGCTGGCGTTAAACAGCCAGGAATTCCTTTCTTTATGCGTCGTGTGCACTTCTCGGAATGCTAAATATAGATTCATTCATGAAATGACATGATCAATGACTGGGCCCCCGCACCCCGCGCCCCGCACACCGCGCCCTCCACGCAACACGCCGCTTCGGCTACACACTAGTCTAGTATCCTAAAACGTCACATTACCGCATAATTAGAAGACTCAGAAACGTGTCATCTGTCACTTATATTCAGCAATAGACTTACGATTTAAAGTTTCCACACAAAATGTACAACAGGCGGACATAATGCCATTGGAAATCCTTCATCAGTCAACCTTACCAGCGGACGAGACAGAGAAAATTGGGTTGGAGTACATATAAATACAAAGATATACGTACATACACACGAAAAAAAAAATAAAAAAATGGAATAAAGTAGTATTCACCTTGCAGCAAGACCAGACCAGACTTCAAAAATTTGATGAGGCTTCCAAGGCTGATGAAGATGACGTTATTGTATGTGTAACATTTCTAGTTTTGAAAAATTTTAAATGTAAATGTATTTATTATTTCGAAAAAAAAAAAAAATATATATATATATATATATATATATATATATTTATTTTTGATATAAGAAATACCATTTACATATGTATATATTTAATTATTTTTTCATATCTATTGTACTTATTGAAAAATCTTTTCCATCAACCCAATGAATGACTTCCGCCATTAATAATAATATTCCGCCTTTGTACTAAAATGTGTACAAAAAGAATAAATAAATGCACAAATCGATATAGTACGTACAAACAATAAAACAAAAGGGCGAAATAAAACGTAATCAGGATAAAAAAAGAACGTCCACGGCCCTTCGCCGCGAACGTGACAAGAAGACAACAATGAGACGGTACAAAGCGAGCCTCGCTCTCCGATCTCACATAATCTAACAAATAAAACCATGCCCTAACTGACCGATTCCCACGCCCAAACTAGAGAATAAAAAAACATGTATAAATGAAGAACAAAAATTATTTTCACACCTTCGTGTAAAGGCTTTAGAAGATGCTATTATTGTCGATAATAATGGATGCATAAATATTAACATTCTTTACTACAGTACTGTAGTACGTAGCGTCATCTAGCTGACGTATTAAAAATGTAATATAGCAGCGCCATCTCTCGTGCATAAGTTAAAAGTTTCTATATTTGTTATTCCGCCATCTAGCGGCAAATTATTGTACCACTATAACGTTTAAAGTGTAAAATTCCTTAGTTCTTAAGTTCTCACTCTAAATTTGATAGATGGCAATGTTAACGAATATAAATTTATAATAATATAAAAATATTATTAAAAACTCGGTTTACTTCATCGGAATTTTATGTCTGTTGGAGTAAATTTTACAGGAACAATTAAAAAGTGAGTTTCTTTCATATTTTGAGTAATTTTTATAAAACTATTCTTACTTTAAAAAATAATTATTTTTTTAAGGCAAATACCGAGTATTTTACTTGATGTCCAAGGTATCCCTTAGATGGCTTCAAATGGGAGATGTGAGAAAAAAAATGTTTTTTTGGAGTTACGAATTCTAATTGCCAACGATATCTGAATTATATAGCTTGATTTAACCCATTCGTTTCAACAAACATTTTATAAAGGTTAGCTGGGTGCCACTTAATGTTTTTGTGGATTACAATAGGAAACTTATAATTCAATGAGTTTTTTAATAACAAAAGTCCAAAAAAAAATTAAAAACTAAACTAAAAACGGTAAAAGCATCATGTGCGTTGGTGGCTATGGTAAGAAAAATTTTATCACGAATGCCACTAAAAAAAATTCTACCATTTTTTAAGTAAACCTAAAAAATAGTCCTAAGGTTACTTGACGCATACGTTGCGTTGATGGCAATGATAGGTTAATATATATTTTTAATGGGATAGGAAGGCAAACGAGCAGGCGGGTCACCTGATGGAAAGCAATCAACGCCGCCCATAAATATAGTGCCATAGGAAGTGCAGAAGTGTTGCTGACCATTAAGGAAAGTGTCAGTATGAGAGGGGGGGAGGGGAAGGGCTAAAAGAGGGTGGGAGAGGGGTTTTGGGCCTCCGGACTCAACCGCTCACTGGACGAAGCGGGTTAGCTAAACTACCATTCAGACGCCGGTTATCTGCGGGAGTGTGGTACTTCCCTGGACGAGCCGGCCCATTCATGTTACAGACAAATAATATACCATTCTTAACAAAGTATTCGTCTGTAGCGTGGCTCCATCACTACAAGTATGACTAAGATAAATTTTTAGCTAAAACAATCATATATATTTATTAAACCCCTATTTTTAATCACTGTTATTTTTTTAAATAGTAAGTCAGGTTGTTATTTAGAATAAAATGCATTCTAATAAAGAACGAACAAGGCAAAATGTTAGACGCATCTCTTTCAAATGTGAAATAGCGATTAATATGACATGTATACATAAGGTGACCATAGCTCCAGTTTTGGACGGGACTGTCCTTTTCTCGGCCACCTGTACCGATGTCCCCAAATAAAAATCCGGGACGCCAAATAGTCACGTTTTTCGAAATCACGCGAAAATTTAATATTAAACTGGCACGAGATATATAACTAAAAAGAAATATGCTGCATATAACTTAATAATAATTACTGTCACAGAAACTTTGCTTTAATAAAGCTGGTGATTAATTTTTTATTTTTCATAATTTGTTATTATGTAATAAAATTAATTATTATTAACGTGAAGACTGATTGTATTGTTGCAATTGTTCAAAATAAAGAATATTAAACGGTTTTGTATAGTCCTATTAGCATATGTCCGCGGCTTCGTCTGCGTGGAATTCATTTTAATGTGCTACCGAGTGTCCTGTGAGAGCTATTATTTCGGGATAAAAAGCAAAAGCCTATGTTTGACTTTGGATATTCAACTGTCTCCATGCCAAATTTCATCAAAATTGGTTTAGCAATGAAAGTGTAACAGATAGACAAAAAAATGGTCGGTTTATTTGTTCATATAAGTCGTTCATACTCCAATACCAAGTCATCATTTATACGCAAGTAAAAAGAACATTTGTAACTTTTATTATCGCAAAACTTTCTTTGAGAACTGCGAAGAACACCTGCCGCCGACGTTTCGCCGGAAAACTAACAGTCGTAAATACAATCTTTCCCTACTTTCCGGGGAGATATATTGCATAACTTGTGGCGCCCTCTCGTGTGATATTTGTGATTTATGGCCCTGAGTAATGAGCTCCCGTCGCCAACAGATGGCGGTGTCGAGTTGTTTATTACAGTCCGTGAATTTATTGCCGGGCCGTTCGCCCGCGTACATTTTAGTAACTGATAATCAAAAAGTTTGCTGTCGACAGTTGCAATTTGCTTAAACTCGGCGTTTACTGCAGCACCATTTATAATAATAGATATATATTATAGATAGAGAGATATATTCTTTATTATAAATCAAAAATAAAGTTATACAATTATTGAATGTAATATTTATATACAAATGACGGTCTCATCGCTAATAGCGATTTCTTCCAGACAACCGTAGGATGGACACAATGTTAAAAAGATATCAATACAATATCGATGTGATGATAGAAAATGGACAAAAATGTATTAATAAACAAAGATAGTAGCCATGATAAGCAAGCGTCTGAATGGTGGCTTAGCTATAAGCTTTTCTACATCGCTTTGTCCGGTGAGCGATTGAGTTTCGGTTGAGGTCTTGAAATAAGTAATATAAAAAAATCTAAAATTATTTCCTACTATTAATTAAATTTAATTAATTAAAATGTATTTGAACTCGAGTGGAAAAATAAAAAGTATTTTAATAACGATTGAAAATATTATATATAAATATAGTGTATGACGATCCATTGGCTCAGTGGCGGGGACCCTCGTCCATGGAGACAATGGAATTATATAGGGACATACATATATGGGCTGTAAAAAACAACATATAAATATATACAAGAAGAGTGTAAACTAATAGTAGAAATTGAAAAATGTATTTATAATATTTATTTCATTGGTTTAGAAGCTAAGTTAACGTTTTACATGAAATCGAAAGTAAGAGTTGGAAATTTATGAGCGGCTAATAGCATGCTCTCTCGGTTGTTCTCTTTGTATCAATTCCATAGTTGTTAATCCGTAAGGGATAACTTAACCTTTTATCAGCTGAGTAAAGCTATTATGTAGCACACACGGCGTGTAATGCCCCATAGGCCACACGCGGTGAGGCGACCCCTATTTATATACGGGATTTCATAGTCCCGTTTTTAATAATAATGCAACACATGAATATTTAAATAAATATTGATTAATGGAGTCAGGTGTTATTTTGCGGAAATCCATTAATATGTGGATAGTTAGAAATTTAACTTAGCTAAGATCCGCGACAAGCAAACAAAAACAGAAAAATAATAATGTGTGTTTATTCTTTACGGAAGACAACCACGGTTGTCTTGTGTTGAGGCGAAACGCGTGTCGTGTGCAGGGTGGAAAAGTGATGGTGTGTGTTTGGTGTTGTGAATAGTGGTTGGGAGGTGGAGAGTTGCTGACGGCCGTTTTTTGCTAAGATTTAGTTTAAGTTCCCCGTAAATCCACTTTATCTGTATTAATGTTTTAGTTTTTAAAAATAATTGATTTAGAAAAAATATAACAAAAAGGAAATTCCTGCGGAGTTCTCTAGGAAAGGGAATATTTTAAAGAATTAGATTTCTATTAAGAATATTTTAAGAATTCTATTTTAAAAAAGCAACAAGAAACATACCATCATAAGTGTTGATATTATTATATATGAAAACACAATTTCATATGTCATTTCTCCTTCCCACATTCAAACAATAAGCAGGGCACGTAATCCATTAGAATACGTCGTAAATATTGGAAGCGTCTGCTTTCTGAAACTCACGTAGCGTGGAGATATTGTACGTAGGTATATGTCGTCTTATTAGAATTAATATCATGCAATAGACAATACTTAGTTTTATATGGACAGTCAAAAGTTTTACTTAACTAAGATTCGCGACAAGCAAAACAATAACAAAAAATTAATAATGTGTGTTTTTCCGTTGGGTTAAGTGGAAAGCGGAAGACAACCGAAAAAGACTTTTGGCTTTTTCGGTTGTCTTCCGTAGAGTCTACTATACCTGAAGATGCCTCGTGTTGGAGCGAAACACGTGTCGTTTACAAGATGGAAAAGTGATAATGTGTGTTTGGTATTGTGTATAGTGGTTGGTGGGTGGAAAATTGATGGCCGATTTTCGGTAAGTTTTTGGTTTAAGTTCCAAATAAATCCACTTAACCCAACAGGAAAACACACATTATTAATTTTCTGTTATTGTTTTGCTTGTCGCGGATCTTAGCTAAGTAAAACTTTTGACTGTCCATATAGTGATGGATTTCCGCAAAGTAACGCTTGACTCCATTAATAAACTTAGTTTTATGTCTTGTGGCGCCATCTGTTGGCCGACGAAGTAATAATAATATTGGTATATAAAAATAACTTATAAAAATAATATTTGAATGTTAAATTCACAAAAATATGTATTTTGAATGAGCTATATTTTAAGATTTGTTTGTTTGAATAATTGATACTGTTAGTTTGTAGGGCGATGTTGGATTATCGAATACAGACTAAATGTAGTCCGGAATTTTTTGAATAAAGTACCTTGTAATCCGCAAAATTACATATCAAACAATCGATTTGAACTACGAATCACACTACATAATTACGTACATATATAATATGAATGTGTTTTAGAAAAGTAAACAATTTAGAAAAGTAAACATCACAATGGAGAGCTAATATTTTACTATAAAAATAACACCATCAGTGCTATAGAACTTAGAAAAGCAATAATGGTGGTAAGTAGAAGTTACAACCCGTCAAATCATGTATTATATTACTGAAGATTTGCCGAAATGTATATGTACAATCAACATTGTTAGGCCTGTCGGATTACAGGGGGCGCCGGATTAGACAGGGTCCGGATGACAGCGGGTTCACTGTGTTTTAGAGCAAATCTATTTTAATATTTGATGTTTTGTCTTTGTTCTCCTTCTCGAGTTTGTATCAAAAGGAGAAATCAGTTGGGGCGATTGGGGCATTCTAATTACAACCGTAGACTGACTTTGATACGGTACAGAGTCGGTTCTCAACCAGATGGTTGAGAACCGAGTGTTTTTCGTCCGTTCTCCTCCGAATAAAAATTATACATACACACAACAAACATATCGTCACGCCCTATACACGCATCCATTGGTACGGCAGATCGTGTCGATGTACCAATATCATAACTACCGGACAGGCTGCTAGGCAAATATATTCTCTGACTTTTATTAAAATTATTAATATAACAATTATGTTAATAATATAATAATTCAACGCTTGCCTTTCTATGGGGTATATTCAGCTATCAAAGAGCAATATGGCAATATGACAAAGAACCGTAAGCATTCCACTCTCTCCCGCCCTCCGACCAATTAGCGGTTAATGTACCGGAAACACTTGGATCTCATCGTTTGTCGTCTGCGGCCGACACTCTTTGATTTCCTTATTGGTGCTACATTTCCATTTTCACACGACACGACAAGTCAATTTCATAAGTGGTAGAGTCGCGCTCCAGACGAATATTTTGTCAAGAATGGCATAATATTTGTCTGTAGCATTAATGGGCCGGCTCGCCCGGGGAAGTACCACACTCCCGCAGAAAACCGGTGTCCGAGTGCTAGCTTAGCTACCGCGCTTCTTACGGTGAGCGGCCGAGTCCCGGAGGCCCAACACCTTCCCCCTTCCCCTATACCTTTCCCCTCCCATAATAACACTTTCCTTAAAGTTTGCCAACGCTTCAGAGCGGCGTTGATTGCTTTCCATCAGGTGACACGCCTACTCGTATGTCTTTCTGTCTCATAAAAAAGGTCAAATATAGGATTTATCGCGACGTATGAAAACGTAATCTTTGAATATATTTTAATATTGTGGTGTAATTTGTTATATTGGCCAGCTCAACAGCTGGAGTATCACTCTCATAGTACCACACTCACAGACGTGGTTCGTCACGCGTCACGTCCTGATTCCCAAAAAGGTGAGAAGCGACTAACGGAGAGCCGTTTCGCTACGACCAATGTGAGAGGAAGGATGGATGAGTGTGGAGGAAGCAAGGAAGGTGTGCCGGGTTTGTTATTTTTTTTATGGGATAGGAAGGCAAGCGAGCAGGCATGTCACCGGAAAGCAAACGATACTCTCCACAGACATCCGCAGTGCTATAGGCAGTGCAGAAGCTTTGAGATTTAAGAAAAGTGTAGTGTAGTAGTTCAATGGAAACGCGCACTGAGTTGGTTTGAGTGGTTTCTTCTCTACAATGGAGCCGCATCGCGTTCAACGACTCTTTTGGCCAAATTTAACGGGCCACTATTAAAGGAATACCTCCTTCATATCGCTACAAGTTTCCCTTCGCCGGCGCGTCTCCACAACGATATCTTCAAAGTAATGGTTGAATAAAAATTCATCAAGCAGAACTTATTAGACATTGACAGTCCTTCGTTATATCCAAGTTTTGATTAAAATTATATTTAATACCGTTTACGAAAACTCCGGTGACTAACAAGCAATATTTTCATGACCTTTATATAAAATGCCTACCATAAAAACTAAAGAAAAAACTGAACTAATTTTGCTGGCGCAGCGACTTAAAATGGATCTTGGCCTCCGAACAGATCTTACACCACCGTGCCTTGTCTAGCGCCACCTCCTACCAGTTGCAGATATGAAGGTTGCGCAAGTTATCCTCCACCATTTCTCTCCAGCGGTACCTCGAGCGCCCCACAGGACGACATCCAGTTGGGCGACTCACATTCGCTCTCTTGACTGCACGACCCTCCCCCATCCTCTCAATGTGCCACCCAATGAAGTCGGTGAGTGTTAGTCTCTCCGATTAAATTGGGTTTGGCCACCATAAGGAATTTGTTTATTTATTTAAAACGAAATCCATAGCATATAAAATGCTAACACTTATATAAATATCTTATATAAAACCGTAGACTTAACGGTTGTCTTCCGTAGAGTCTATTATACCTGAAGATGCCTTGTGTTGAGGCGAAACACGTGTCGTTTGCAGGGTGGAAAAGTGGTAGTGTGTGTTTGGTGTTGTGTATAGTGGTTGGTGGGTGGAGAATTGATAGCCGATTTTCGGTAAGTTTTTGGTTTAAGTTCCAAATAAATTCACTTCATCTAGCAGAAAAACACATTACTATTATTAATGGAGTCAGGCGTTACTTTGCGGAAATCCATCATTATATGGACTGTCGAAAGTTTTACTTAGCTAAGATCCGCGACAAGCAAAACAATAACAGAAAATTAATAATGTGTGTTTTTCCGTTGTCCGTGTTGGGTAGGTGGAGAATTGATGGCCAATTTTCGGTAAGTTTTTTGGTTTAAGTTCCAAATAAATCCACTTAACCCAACGAAAAAACACACATTATTAATTTTCTGTTATTGTTTTGCTTGTCGCGGATCTTAGTTAAGTGAAACCTTTGACTGTCCATACACACATTACTAGTTTTCTGTTATTGTTTTGCTTGTCACGGATCTTAGCTAAGTAAAACTTTTGACTGTCCACATAGTGATGGATTTCCGCAAAGTAACGCCTGACTCCATTAATAAGTTGTGTATAGTGGTTGGTGGGTGGAGAGTTGCTGACGACCGTTTTTCGGTAAGATTTAGTTTAAGTTCCCTGTAAATCCACGTTATCCAGCAGGAAAACACACATAATTTATGTTTCTATTGTTGTTTGCTTGTCACGGATCTTAGCTAAGTAAAAGTTTTAACTGTGCACTTATATAAAACGTTTTAATTGTAAATTCTCACTTATGTACTAAGTTAATATTTTATTTTTAATAAATAAATAACTTATTACCGGAGTTTTGCTAAGTTTTCGAACACAATACCTAATCGCATAAAGCGGCCAGTGTTCACCTATTGACACGCGGACGGAATACACTATTGCTTCCTTGTTTCCAACTCTCATGTCCGGGGAATCGTTGCATGCGCTTTACGAGGCATTTATTGTGAGATTTAGAAGTTTTACTGCCGTTTGTCGCTTTATGTGTCGACAACCTGTGACTTTGTACATGTTGACGGGTTGTGAAGCAGCTGTTTTAGATCGTTTCATATTTATTTGTATTTTACATATCATTAGAGCTCTAGTAGTACAGTAGTACAGATCATTAGGGCACAGTTTACCTCAGCATGCGGAGCTCTGCTGGGGCTGATCTCCATCCTCCCTCGCGGCTCGTGGGATTCACTAAGACGAATTTTAATATACCTAATTTATTGAAAAATGACGGCGACGTGGTTCGCCACCCGTCACGTTGTGATTCCCACGAGGGCGAGAAGCTACTAATGGAGAGCCGTTTCGCTACGATAAATGTGAGAGGAAGGATGGATGAAAAAATGGATGAGTGTGGAGAGGCGGGGAGGGGCTACTCCGGAATCGTAGTGGATGGAGTTCTATGGTCTCTGCCAACCCCTAAAGGAAGATAGGCGAGAAGATATGTATATATGTATTTATTATTCTATACTTCTAATTACTTAATTTTTTGAAGTGAATTTCCATAGCCACGTTACACGACACTGGCTAAGAATAAAATTTATTGGTTAGCCTCAGCAACATGCTAATTAAAAAAATGTTTATTTTTATTTAATACATAAATATTTTTATTTAATACTTTATTGTACACATAAAACACGACATACAAGAATTAAAAGGAAAAAAGATGTACAAGGGCGAGCTTAACGCAAATTTAATTAACTTATTAAATTAAATTTTATATTAACATAATTAAAATATAAATCCATAATAAGATCTAGAAATTTTCTAACTTTGTGTAAGTTTTAGCGTATAATATGCTGTGGATTTTGTATTAAATAAATAAATAAAATAAATAATTTATTTAGTTTTGTAATCATAAGTAAAACTATATATTCGTAAAGGTGACTTATATGTACAATAATTATTAATTCTGCACAGGATTTAAATCAAGGTATAAGCTACGATACCATTAAAAGGAGATCGAGGATATTAAATTACTTACAATACAACCCTACAATGAACAATTAGGACTGATATTAGATTGGATTTCTTTACAGATTCATTTAGCAAAGATTGCAGTTGGGAAAATATTCATTACAGTTGTAAAAGTTTGGCAATTAAAAAAATTAAGGCATTAAAACGTGAGGGTCCAGTTTACGGGGAAGTCGCTGCGAGTAATGTATAATAACGAATTAACATTAGGGTGTTAGCGCGATTAAAATTAATTGATTTTAGCCGAACGACTTGGAATCTTGAGTGCTAAAGTTTTATTATAGAGTGCTAAAGTTTCAGTAATAAATACCAATTCGTATTACTTCTGTCAATGCATTTGCAGTACCTTTGGTGTCGCAGATGTCTTTGCGTAGCGTTGATTGCTCTTCATCAGGCGAGACGCTCGCGAGTTTGCCCCCTTGTTTATGGAAGGGCAAACGAGGATGCGTGTCGCCTGGTGGAAAGCAAATAACACCGGCCACAGACATCCGAAACGAAACGAAACGGGGCCATCCACACCTCGCGCAGGGGTGCGGGATCGAGCCTCGGCGATGAACCCCACTACTCGCGTATACTGTAGTTGATTCCACAGGGTGGTGATGTGTGGCAAGAAATTTCAGAAACGGACCGTACCTTTTTGTCCAACATAAAAATAAAGATGTCATTTCTAATACGATATATTAAAATTAATATATTGTACGTCTATGTAAAGAATATAAATATATTTATAATTAAAAGACCACACATACACACACACACTATATGTATATATAATTATGTACGAGTATAAGAATGTATAGACACTATATACATCTATATGTTCTTTAAAATATCGATATATTTTTTTAACATAGGCGTACTTTTAATTGTGATTGATTTAATACATATTATTATCAGTGAGTCTTATATGAGTGAATTTTGCAGGAACAAAAAAAAAATATAAAACCATTCTTATCTTAGATAAATAACTATTTATACGATCAGATATGCTTTAAGATTTAACGTAAAATTGCATAAGTAAAAAAAGAGCAAAAGATTCAAATTCTGATAACTTAATCAGTTTTCATATATATCTATATATATATATATATATATATATATATATATATATATATATATATATATATATATATATATATATATATATATATATATATATATATATATATATATATATATGTATTTATATTTTCCCCAAAAAAACATGTAAATGAAATTTGTATCGAATTAAACTGGTTCAAAATACATTCGCGACACAGCTGTGAGGGTAAACAAAATAAAACAGTGCACTGTATCAATTGCAGTAGATAGGGAAGGTCCCGTATGATTTATGCGCCGGTAAATTAAAATGTTACGCGCCTTGGGAGCACGAAAAGGGCGTGCGTATAGTGGCGAGCGATAGCGGGAGATGTAGCGGGCACAAATCGCTTACAGTGTTATTCAGGGCGGAATTTTTAATATCGTAAATATAATTAACGGTGCGATGTTGGAGACGTTATTTGAGTTTTAAATTAAATTTAAAAATAATATTTGAAACTTGTTGTGTGATGGTTGTATAATATGAAAAAAGAAAAGGTGGAACGACTGTATGTAAGATATATGGGAAAGAATTGTCGAGAAGGCCAAAATTCATCATATGTGATCACAGTGACAGTAGAGAAAGAAGATAGTCTTAAATTAAAAACAGTAAAAGCTTACTATTATATATTTCATTTAATTTATTTACAGGGTGCTTATTCGTATGTCCCACTGTTGAGCACGGGCCTCTCCATTTCCGGAGGAACGGACATTAACCCACCTTGTCGAATGCGGATTGGCGAGGTTACCAGGCTCGGAATAAATATCTGTAGGCCATACATATTTTTATTCCGATGCGGTGATCGAACCCGCGACCATTGACTCCGTCGGCGGGAACCCGCGCCGCTGAGCCAATTGGTCGTCGAATTAAATTGAATATTACAATTAAAATTTTGTTTATTAAATTACAATTAATAATTTTCATACTTGATTAATTTTTTAATATTTAAATAGTATCAAAATTATTTAAGTAATTTTATGAGGCATACATTTTATAAGTTAATATCTTTGATGATATGTATGTATGTATGTGACTTTAGATTTTTATATATTAGATATATGGAAAGTGTGAAATAATAATAGGAATTGAGAAACTGCGTGTATTTAGAAGTAAATAAAAACCACCAGGTCTACTGCCAGTTGAAGTGTTTTCACCAGCTCAACACATTCCACCTAAGATTCCAACATCAACCATATTGTGTTTTGCAAAATAGTAGTTTATTTTGTAAAACGCTGATAGGAGATAGTTCACTGCCACATTCAAAAATGTTATAAAGTCGCCTTAAGCCTCTAATGTAACCGCACCAGATACAAAGGACGTCTGGGGTTAGCGCGAGGTGTTAATACGGACTGTATCCGAACAAATCGCCGGCTTCGGGGCCCGACACGACTCCTCTAGATTGGCGCGCGGATTACCAGCTTATTCCATTGTTTTAATTAAGAGGGCGTTTTTCGCGCTGAAAAATGTTTGCTGAAGCCCCGCTATCAGAGAAAGCTAAGGGTTTTTTTAAATATCCTACTCTAATAAAATATAATTTAAGCTAAACTGCTGTTAAAAAGATGAGGATAACATTTTATAGAGATCGTTGATTACTGAGAAAAATATATCGAGAATAAAGGAACGTAAAAATTCCGATTATATAAATTGTTGTGAACAATTTCAAATAACAATATAAATCTAAATATAATGTATGTAATAGATAAAATTATAAAAAAACTAACTAACTAGTTTAACTAGGTACCCGAAACTTAGCATTAAAAGCAATAAAAAACAATTAACAGAAAAAGAACAGAGAAGTAAATAAAAGACGAAAAAATAAATAGTGAAAAATGTAGTGAACTAATTCATTTCCAGTCTTAACTTGAATGAAGCAATGGAAGAAAATTTTCTGTCATATTCAGCCGACCTGCGCAGTTCGTTGTTCCATATAGCAGGCAGCCTTCCCACTACGTTTGTCGAGATGCGGACTTGACTCCAGCACTCGTCTACTCCAGCGGTTATCGATTCTCTGAGCAACACCACGAGCTTTATGAGCTGTACAATGAGCCGAACGTCATCAAAACCATTTGATGCCTTCGTTGGGCTGGGCACGTAATATGGAGTCGTTTATTTTTCTCAATTTTGTGTATGTGTTATAATAAAGATATCATTCATTCAATCATATATTACTTTATACAAAAACGTGTATACATTCATCCTTATGGCGCAAAAGTGATTAAACCAAGGTACTAGTCACGCAGTACTCACCCTCTCGCAGGGTGCGGCGGCGTGTAGCTGACGCGCTTGTCCTCTGCCGAGGGCCTCCCGCTTCCTCTGCGCGCTGAATAGCCTCAGCTCCTTGCGCTCCTCGTCAGACAGTGAGTGACAGTAGCGGACCTGAAACCGTTGATGTCTGCTTTTAAGATGAATCGCGAACATGTATAAAACGCTTTAGTCTAAAGTCCTGAGTAAGTATAACTGAAGTCCAGGATGCTCACTAACCTCTCTAAGCTCTCTACGACCAGAGCTTAAAGTAGAAGTGAGCTGGCCATGTAATAGAAATAAAAATAGAACAAACTTTATTCATGAGAACTTTTCTTTTACAATGGCTAAAATTATAACCTAATTAATATTATAATATACAAATAAACACAACAAAATAAAGATTTTGAACTAACAAGTGTCATAAATTGGTTCTTGCTCAGCATATGCCATGTAGCAGATACTTAAATGGAAAATGGACTAATCTCGTAACCAAATGGAAAAGTTCAATATATGGACAGTCAAAAGTTTTACTTAGCTAAGATCCGCGACAAGTTTTTCACTTTTGGGTTGTCTACCGTAGAGTCTACTATGATATACCTGAAGATGCCTCGTGTTGTGGCGAAACACGTGTCGTTTACAAGATGGAAAAGTGATAATGTGTGTTTGGTGTTGTGTATAGTGGTTGGTGGGTGAAGAATTGATGGACGATTTTCGGTAAGTTTTTGGTTTAAGTTCCAAATAAATCCACTAAACCCAACGGAAAGACACACATTATTAATTTTCTGTTATTGTTTTGCTTGTCGCGGATCTTAGCTAAGTAAAACTTTTGACTGTCCATATAGTGATGGATTTCCGCAAAGTAACGCCTGACTCCATTAATAATCGGAAAAGTTCAAGCCGAAGTTCTAAGCAAAGGTCAAGAGTACCCTTAACCAGCGAGCTTGTATGAACAGATAAGTGTGGAGGAAGAAAGGAAGGTGTATGCAGAGATCGTAGCAGATGGTGATCTGTGGTCTCTGCCTACCCCTACGGGAGACAGGCATAAAGATATTTATGTAGTAAACCTTTGTACCTGTGAAAGCGATCCTACCTCGTTGTCCTGCGGAGGTAACTGTTGTAGTAATTGCTTGAGTCGGTAGCGCTCGCCAACGCTGTTGACATACGGCACCTTGTCCTCTGGCAGCGCCGAGAAGTACAGGTGGACCTGGAAATAACGAACGTACGTATGAGATGAGACCAATAAGGTTTAGTGGGCTCATATGTATTATAACATAACATTATACTTTCTATCAATTAAATAAAAAAAAATGAGAATAAATATATTTTTACTAACGTAGAGGAATAAACGACTATTATAAATATTTTTTAAAAGAAAACTAACAATGTTTTTACTAAATCTACTATTATTGTGGATCATTACAGCTAAGCTGGTCATAACATCATTGTTAAATTATTAACGGAGTCAGGCGTTACTTTGCGGAAATCCATCACTATGTGGACAGTCAAAAGTTTTACTTAGCCAAGCTTTGAAAAAAAAACGCTGTAATTGCATATCTTTGTACTAGTATTCTTTGCTCTAATAGTACAGTGTAAAAATGGACGAAATTAAGATATGTACAAAGTAAATAACCTTAAATCATATTCGTAATTCGTATACATCATCAATATAATTATTTGGCATCATTTATATATACTAAATTAAATCGCATAGGGAAGTTTCATAATCTAGATGTCAACTCACTAAAAAAACTTAAATACAAATTATATACAAATGGCTATCCAACCTGGCGTATAATCATACAGAATTGATAATAAATAAACATTTTTTTAGTAGCATAAATTTAAAATAAATTAAACATATACACAGGCACACGCACAAAATGAAATAAAAACACACCTACACATACTAACACATAACACACAAAGGCACCGATCTTTATTATGTCGTGACTATATTTCTTTTTAGTTTGTATAATTTCGTTTATAGTTTTAATTCTTTGTTTCAGTCTTTTGTTAAATTATATAAAATATGGTAATTATAACTTAGAAAAAAACGTCGTGTTTGCCCTATGCCCCACCAGGGGGACTCAGAGAGAGATTGCAATTAGAATAATATATGTAATACATAAATGTGTCACAGAAGGGCTCACACTAGTTCAAAACAAAATTGTAAACTTGTTAATAATCAATAAATATATTATTATTATTATATAGTATAGTTTAATAGTGATAGAGTCACGCTGCAGACGAATACTTTGTCAAGAATGGCATAATATTTGTCTGTAGCATGAATGGGCCGGCTCGCCCCGGGAAGTACCACACTCCCGCAGAAAACCGGCGTCTGAGTGGTAGCTTAACTACGTTCGTACGGTGCACGGCCGAGTTCCGTAAGCCCAACACTCTCTCCCTTCCGCATACCCCTCCTCCTCCTATTCCCACTCCTATAATGACAATTTCCTTAAAGGTCGGCAACGCTTCCATATTGCCTATGGCGCTGCGGAAGTCTATGGGCGGCGTTGATTACTTTCTATCAGGTGACACGCCTGCTCGTTTGCCTTCCTATTCTATTAAAACAACTGAGGTTAGATTAAGAACTAATGAGAACTAGAAAGAAACTATGAAAAAAAAATGCTTTAATGGCATATCTCTGTACTAGTATTCTCTGTTCTAGTAGTTCTGTGACTAAAAAAGGTGGACGAAATTAAAATATGTACAAACAGTAAATAATCTTAAATCATGTTCGTAGTTGGTTAATATACAATAATTAGACGGATTATAACATAATAATATTTCATACTACATTCTGAAACATCTCAGATATGTCGTTATAAGTTGTACAGTAAAAACAAGACATGAGGTACTAAATAAACCTCCCGGCTTTGTGGTTTGTAATGAAATGTAATTGATTTATTGTGAGGAGGGCAAGTGTGCGCCTAAAATAATATATCATTTGGAAACACGCGCGAATTATGTCGGAGGATCAGAGTAAAACGTAATGGACGGTTGTGATAGTGGATTTAAAATATTACAGTGTAATTTATTATTTTTGATATACTTTTACTCATTTTAGAGAGCCCATATATTAACTCCAACCAATGCGTCCAGCCCGAACTCTCTTATGGTGCCGAAACGTGGACACTGACGGTCCGTCTTCTTGACAAGCTCAAAGTCGTTCAGAGGGCTATGCTCAGAGTTTCTCTGGCGGATAGAATTCGAAATGAAGAGTTTCGGCGGAGAACCAAAGTCACCGAGATAGCTCTTCAAGTTAGCAGACTGAAGTGGCAATGGGCTGGATATGTTTGTCGGAGAACCGACAATCGTTGGGGTAGACAAGTGCTGGAGTGGAGATAACTCGGCAAACGTAGTGCGGGATGTCCTTCTGTGACGATCTGCGCAAAGCAGCTGGCAGAGACGGGATGCGTGTAGTCGAAGATAGAGCGCGCCTTGAATGAGGCCTATGTCCAGCAGTGGACTGCTGCGGGCTGATATTGATATATTAATTTCAACAACTTCTAACCTTTTTGTCCTATGGCATTATTTTTTGTGTCATGCAACAAAACAAATAACACTGAATGCATTTCATTAAATGTTGAAACAACAACCACCCACCCTCTAATCATTCATGATAATTATGGGATAGGAAGGCAAACGAGCAGGCGTGTTACTTGATGGAAAGCAATCAACGCTGCCCATAGGCATCTAAAATTAATTTTGGAGCACTCGCTATCTCGGTCCACTCCCTGATATTGCTTAGCCAAGACTTCCTTCTCCGACCAACTTGTCTTTTAATTAGTTTCACCAATTTGTACCTGTCATGTCTCATGATGTGACCCAGGTAAGCAACTTTTCTACCTTAAATGGTCTGCAAAAGTTCATGGTTTTGCTTGACTTTGAGTCCAGCTAAAAGCAAGCATCCGTCTATATGGTCACATTTCGAACGCCTCTATACGTTTTTGAGGTCTTCTTTAAGCGAAATTATGTTTAAGGCGAAAGCATAATGTGTTAATAACAAAAAAATTGTTAATATTAATGTGTAACACATATGAAAATAGTTTTTTTTATAAATCTTTTTTTATTAAACGATTTAAACCTCATTTTGAAATCTCAAAATCCTGGTCAAGCAAGCCATTACAACTTTTTAAAAATATAATATATTGACAAGACGTCCACCAATACATGACAAGAACAATTAATAGAAAATAGATGCGCGCGGAAAAGAGACAGGACGATGTCTAGAAAAGACTTAACTATAAAATGATGGAATTTTAAAATGCTAAAGCTTCGATTGTTTTAGTTATATAAAGAGGCGATGGTGCGTCGAAGGGAAGTTTTAAAGTTTAATACGGAAGAAAATGGTAGAAGAGAAGAAGTGGAAGTGAAGTGAAGTGAAGCGAAGCTACTGGCCGATTTCACTTTTCCGATCCCCGAACCCCAGCTCGTAACAATATTATAAATATGTGGACAGTCAAAAGATGTACTTAGCTAAGATCCGCGACAAGCAAAACAATAACAGAAAATTAATAATGTGCGTTTTTCTGCTGGATGAAGTGGATTTATTTGGAACTTAAACAAAAAACTTAACGAAAATCGGCCATCAATTCTCCACCCACTAACCACTATACACTACAGCAAACACACATTACCACTTTTCCATCTTGTAAACAGTCAGTTTATTATATGTTATTGTTTTGCTTGTCGCGGATCTTAGCTAAGTAAAACTTTTGACTGTTCACATAGTGATGGATTTCCGCAAAGTAACGCCTGACTCTATTAATAATATTATAAATATCAAACTAGGCTCCTGTCTTATATCTATTAAAGACCATGTCTAATAAAGACAAGCCAGCCTAATGAAAATCCTACGTGATCGGCGTGTGGATGACGCGAATTGAATTATAGGGTCTTACGGAGACGATATTAAGTTTCTGCTATATTACCTTAATGTTTCTTAAGAGTAATAACAAATTGTAAATATAGTTAATTAATTTTTGTCTTACGCAGGAGATGCACGACGTACAAGGTTAAACTAGTGCTATACAAGATTTTGTTCCATTATCTGAAACAGTTGATGGAAAGTAGGACAATATACGATAATGTTTTGCAATTAGAATATAACAAGATAGAAAAAACTTTATTTATGACATATTTTTTTAACAATAGCTAAAATTAAAACCTTATTTTTATTTGTTTTTGTTTTATATAATCACGCCTATCCCCCGCAGGGGTTTGCAGAGACCACAGAGCTCCATCCGCTACGATTTCGGCACACCCTCCCGCCTCCTCCACACTCATCCATCCTTTCATCCATTCTTCCTCTTACATTCATCGCAGCGAAACGGCTCTACATTAGTCGCTTTTCGCCCTCATGACGGGTGGCGAACCACGTCGCCGTCATTTTTCAACAAATTAGGTATATTAAAATTCGTCTTAGTGAATCCCACGAGCCGCAAGGGAGGATGGAAGTCAGCCCCAACAGAGCTATGACGAATCTAATCCAAATAACTTTTCAAATTCAAGAATTACTTCAAAAATTATCTTAAAGACACATATTTTTTTATTCTAATTGAATATAATTGTTTTGATAAAAGAACGAATTATTTATTTTAAATTATTTCCTAATTAGAATAGCAAAAGTTTCATCGTATCTACTAAATTAAAAATATTAACCAAAACACTAAGAATGTAAATTTAATAAAAAATCGTGACGCAGCCTTACACTAGGTATTTACACTGCTGCTTAAAACAATGGTGGCCATTATATCTTTCCCGGAACGGAATAAGTAACGACAAGAGTACCCCAGTTAATACGCTGTCCATTTGCGTGAGCACAACTCCGTAACCTCAAGAGGAAGGGAGTGCCCCGGGGCGCGCCCTTGGGGGCACATTTTAATTTTTTGCTCCGCTGCTTCCAGATTCACGCTTCTTATTACTTTATTTCTGCCGTAATTATAAATGCCGAGTTCGTATTTGGTATTCAAAACGTTAAACCTCACGACCGTCTTGAATACTTGGAATGCGTTGGGAGAATATTTTATTATTTGCCTCAAGTTAAGCTTACGAATGGTTTTATCAGCTAGAGAACATGGAACAGTTATACTTATATAAGATATATAAATTGTGTATGTTGATAGATAGATTTATATAAACGTAAATGTACATAAAATATTTTATTGGATAGGAAGGCAAACGAGCAGGCGTGTCACCTGATGGAAAACAATCAACGCCGGCCATAGACATCCGCAGCGCCACAGGCAATGCGGAAGCGTTGCCGACCTTTAAGTAAAGTGTTATTATGGGAGGGGAGGGGGTAGAGAAAGGGGAAGGGGAGAGGGTATTGGGCCTCCGGAACTCGGCCGCTCACCGTACAAAGCGCAGAAGCTAAGCTACCACTCAGACGCCGATTTTCTGCGGGAGCGTGTTACATTCCTAGGCGAGCCTACCCATTCATGCTACAGACAAATAATATGTCATTCTTGACAAAGTATTCGTCCGCAGCGTGGCATTAACATTAGAGAAAGATCTTTTAAATATCGATCTTAAGGTAAACGAAGGTTAGATTACTAAGATAAACCTTCGAGCATTTGTCTCTAAATATCAATAATGCCTTCAATTGCTCATGGAGTCATTAAAATTGTAGTGTTGTTACACCGCTCTGTGGTGTAGATAATGCACAAATAATAGCAGGTAAACTGAGTCGCGGCAGATCACGGCAGATGAAGGTACAATACAGCCATCCGCGTAAACGCAAATTGTACTTAATGTCCACGTAATAATACGCGTGACGAATGATTTCTTTTCGATTTCCTTTGTTTAGATTCTGCGTTTTTGTTTTTTATTATTTTTTTATGTATTCACGCCTATTCCCCACAAGGGTTGGCAGAGACCACAGAGCTCCATCCGCTACCATTCATCGCAGCGAAACGGCTCTCCATTAGTCGTTTTTCGCCCTCGAGAGAATCAGGACGTGACGGGTGGCGAACCACGTCGCCGTTGTATTTACACGAGTATAAATGATAAATTGTATTACCTATACGTGTGTAACTATACTAAGTGGTAATAAAATCATAAAATGTCTTTCTTTTTATCAACAATTTTATTTTTCAAGATCGCTTTTGACGTCAACATCAAAGCTATTTGCGAAAGTGGCTCTCTGCGAGAGGAGAAACCGTGCAAATAACACTCTCGTCCTTTTCTCTTTTTCTTTGTCAACAATAATTAGCTTTAACTACTATCCAAATGTCAAGTAAAATTTAATGACAATTTTGAAATTAACTAGAATAGTTAGCTTCTCACGTTCGGACTTGATGAACTATTCTTCCAAAACCTTCTATAGACTTTTGCAGTCAATTTAAAAAGTCACGATACACGTATTTACGAACATTTCATTTCACTCCACATGTATGCCTTACTCGAACTATATTGTACAATACTTCACCACAATTAAACAATTATAATCTAATAATAACATCAAAGTGGAACAAAAACACAACGTCACTGATGTTAGTTGGAGGGAAAATAGCTTTTATTTATTTATTTATTAATTTAATTTGATTGGATGTACGTAGTATTGCTATACATTTCTTACATGTTTTACTCTCTTTTTGTATTTTAACACCAGTAGAGGTATCTTTGTATAAATGTAATGGCATTTGCATACACTCTTCGAGCCACAGGTCATCATGTTGTATTCCCGGATCGAGATATATATTCCGAATTTCAATGTTTATCTTTTTCATTTGTGTGTTTATAATGACAACCACGACACAAGGTCTCTGAGTGTGAGGTTGTAAGTGTAATGCGTTTAGAAAACACATTTCTTCTACCTTTTTTGAGAACTAAATTTCGATGAAATCAGAAGACTATTCATGTAGTCTTAGACACAATGGACCCAAGGTAGATCCTAGAATTTAGGCCACAAATAATACATACATATCATTACGCCTGTTTCCCGTAGGGGTAGGTAGAGACCACATATCTCTATTCACTATGATGAATCATGCAAGCCCGCCGATTAAAGGTACTCTTGACCTGGCCTTTCTTAAAAACTTCGGCAATTTTGTCAAGGTATGTTTTCCTCGGTCTTTCCCTACCGACCCTTCCATCCACATCCGCAACGTAAATTTCTTCTGCCAGCCGTCTTTCATCCATCCTCTCTATGTGCCCATTGATCAACAATTAATAACAGTCAAAAAATAATTTGTCGAAATATCAGACTGGAATTTGAACTTTAGTTAGTTACTAAGAACGAAAAAGGGAAGCTAGAAAATATTAATAATTATTTAGAATCAAATCTTGCCTTTTCAATTTAATATAAAGCTAAATTATGTTTTTTTAGCCATGTCAAATGTCGAGATTTACGGTGAGAAATCAAAATAAGACGCTGAATAAATACAGTCCCTGGCCAAATTATTAGACGCACTGTATTTTTTTTTTAGTAATTTTATGTATTTAAGAGTTTATATACAACAATGGTATATTTACAATATTATACTAGATTGGCTGGGTAATAGCCCTGATATGAACCCAATTGAAAATGTGTGGGAGCTGATGAAGAGAATTGGCTAAAGATGTAATTACACAATTCAGCTCCTAGAAAAGATTATTTATGTGTAGAATCTTCATCCTCAAATGCAGGAGACAGTAGTCTTGCATTGATAGCATGCCGCGTAGAATTAAAGCTTTGATAGCGGCTAAAGGTAGTTCAACTAAAAATTGACTTTTACTAACATTCATTTCACTTGTCTTTAAAACTTAATAAACTTATGCTTTTCTAAATTTATGCTGTTTTATTTATATCAAATAAATCGGTAATTGATTGGATAATATAAAAATAAAAAATAAATCAATTTAAAATAATAAAACGGTACAATATAACTCGGTAATTAATATTTTACATGAAATCTTGCAGTGCGTCTAATAATTTGGCCAGGGACTGTAGTTCGACAAACTAGCACGAGAATACGGCGTACAGTACCGATGAAACTCCAACCAAAACAAACGTTAGAAACAAGTGAACTTTCGCAAAACAATAGCTTTGTGAGGAAAACAAAGCGCTGAAGAAGTACAACAGCGCTGTC
Organism: Baronia brevicornis; assembly: GCA_031353405.1. NCBI lineage: Eukaryota > Metazoa > Arthropoda > Insecta > Lepidoptera > Papilionidae > Baronia > Baronia brevicornis. The sequence continues at coordinate 348,466 of JASFAT010001701.1, read as the reverse complement.
TCAAATGTCTATCGCAATATAGAAAACAATAGTGGAGTAGTTGTGATAAACTTGCCATGCGACTATCAACCATAAGTCTCTCGAATTAAAGAGAACGCGGATATAAAGCAGATGCTTACAGAGAGAGTGTAGCGCCACGAAATATAAGTTATTCTGCGGAATAGCACCGACATTTTGCGGTTTGAATAACATATGTCCGTGTGGTACGGCGCGATTGTCTAGGTTTTAGGGTTCCGTGTCTAGAATAATAAGTGCATGGAGATTTATTTCCATGTTGAACTATGTTTCGCCATGTCTCACGTCTTCCGTCATAAGGTAGATGATAAATTACTTACTTACATAGAATCAACGCTTGATATTGCTCAATTTATCACAAGTACACATATAGACGCAAAAGGCGAAAACGCTGTAAATAATAATATTAATAATAAGCTTGATACTGTGATAGTGGATCGAACTACACGCGAGGCAATGATAGTTGATATTAGTGTTCCGCATGACGACAATCTCATTAAAGCGGAAAAAGATAAATAAAATACATAGACCTCGCGCATGAGATTTCCGCCATGTGGCACGTCGATTCAACTGTCATTGTACCCATAGTCTCTGTGAATGGACTTATCGGTAAAAATTTGGACGCCCATCTGTCTAAGTTAGGTTTAGGTAAGTGTGTTAAATTCAAAATTCAAAAAGCAGCCATATTGTGCACGGCTAGGATCGTGAGAAGGTTCCTTTCCTTGGATGCATAAATAATCCTTCGTGTACTTGGTTTATTCCGCCACGAAGGATTAATAACCCTTCTTCCTTCCTTATTTTTATAGAGATTTTTTTTATATTAATAATATTGTTATTAAGAGAAAAATATGTAAATAAAGGATAATAATAATATATTTATTAATTATTAACAGGTTTATAATTTTGTTTCACTGCCAGCCGAACTAGGTCGAGCCCCGTCGTAGTACAGCAGATATTTCCCTTCTATTTATTTACAGAGTGACATTTATGTATTAGATATATTATTCTAATTGCCATATTTAATTTTACTAAAGACTGAAACAAAGGATTAAAAGCTATGAACTAAATTATATAAAAATAAAGAAATATAAAATAATTTCCAAAAAAAATAACATTAGAAATCACGATGCGCCGCTTTCGTGTGTTATGTGTGTGTTAGTGTGTGTTGATGTTTCTTTTTCTTCAGTGTGTGCATATGTCTGAGTGTATGTATAATTTATTAAAGACACAGATGATAAAAAATATATTGCATATTCATATCATAAAAAAAAAACTACGTCAAATGGTTTTTTTTTATAAGAGAGCTGGCAAAAGAGCCAGTTATCTTGCAACATCCGCACAACTGTACGACCAAAACAAAATTTTGTACAGCATTGAAACAGCTGACTGTTATTGATTGATCAAATACAATTTTTTCAGAAATCTCAAAAGTTTTTTCATTTTGTGGTTTACTATATTTTCGCTTATTTGCGTCAATATTATATATGAAATATATTTTATATCATATGTAGCGAATTTTGATAGATTCCTTCATCTATTCCACTTTTCGGTTGTCTTCCGTAGAGTCTACTATACCTGAAGATGCTTCGAAACACGTGTCGTTTTTAAGATGGAAAAGTGGTAATGTGTGTTTGGTGTTGTGTATAGTGGTTGGTGGGTGGAGAATTGATTGCCGATTTTCGGTAAGTTTTTGGTTTAAGTTCCAAATAAATCCACTTAACCCAACGGAAAAACACACATTATTAATTTTCTGTTATTGTTTTGCTTGTCGCGGATCTTAGCTAAGTAAAACTTTTGATTGTCCACAAAGTGATGGATTTCCGCAAAGTAACACCTGACTCCGTTAATAGATACCTTCACTTTATATATATATATATATATATATATATATATATATATATATATATATATATATATATATATATATATATATATATATGTATATATATATATATATATGTATATATATATACATATATTTATATATATATATATATGTATATATATATATATACATTTACGCACGTTGGGAGAGACCACAGAGCTCCATCGGCTACGATCCCGGCATACTCTCCCCACCTCCTTCACACTCATTCATTCTTTCATCCATTCTTCCTCGCACATTCATCGCAGCGAAACGGCTTTCCATTAGTCGTTACTCGTCCTCATGGGAATCAGGATGTGACGGGTGTCGAACCACGTTGCCGTCATTTCGTTTTCTTCCACTATCCTATATCTTTTCCAATGGGGATTCAACATCTTTTTTACCCTCCTACAGTGTCCCTATTATTGCAGACGTGACTTACTTGCTCTTTTGCCTTCTTCTCTGTAATATAATATGTTTTAAGATATCGCAAAACTCACCTGCTCCGGCCTTAATCCCGGTGGAACCCAGGTATACTCCTCCAGCGCACATCCCGAGTCATCATCACTTTGCGAGTGTCGATGCGGGTCTCCTGGCTTCATTAGTCTTTCAGCGTGCTCCAATAGCCCTCTGAACTTGCCCTGGGGAACGGGATGTGGTGACAGGGACATGGCTGACTGTGGGGATTGTGGTGACTGGTAACTATGGCCCGGTTGATTGAGCTGAGATACACTATGACTGTGCAATAGATTGTATTCTGGAAAATTTTGGCCCGGTGGCGGTTGACTTCTTCTGAAGTTAGGATATGAGTAAGGGTGGGGTGAATTAGATTGGCTAGGAACGGAAGACCCACTGTGACTTGGCTGTGGGGATGGTAGTGAAGGTAGTAAGCGTGGTGATGTGATTGGTGAGGAGGGTGCTGGAGGCGGTGGTGATGTTGCTTGTTCATGTAGCGGTGGGGGCGATGATCCGGTAGGGGATACCACGCAGTTGCGGCATACTGGTCTGGAAGTGAAGAAAGAAATAGGTTAATTGGTTTTTGCTTGTGTGTAAATAGATAAGAAGATTGAACCCTTGTTCGATATTTTGATTAAGTCAACTAAATCTATTTAGCATAAACAAATATATGCAGACGACTGATTGGCTCAGTGGCGGGACTCTACGTCCACGGAGTCAATGGTCGCGGGTTCGATTCCCGCATCGGAATAAATATATATATATATAGATTTATAAATATTTATTCCGAGTCTGGTAACCCCCCCAATCCGCATTTCCGTTTCTGCTATTTCCTTTCTTCTCTATCCTTTCCTTTCCTCTCCGCCAATCCACGGTCTGCCGTGCCAAAGGATGCGTGGCTAAGGGCGAGCTGAGACGCAAGCGTGCCGACCGTCCCGGGGTCGGGCTCCTCCGGGTACTATGGTGCCTTACCTCAGCATGCAGGGCTCTGATGTGGCTGACCTCCATCCCTTGCGGCTCGTGAGATTCACTAACATGAATTTAATATACCTAATTTGTTGAAAAATGACGGCGTCGTGGTTCGCCACCCGTCACGTCCTGATTCTCACGAGGGCGAGAAGCGACCAATGGAAAGCCGTTTCGGTAGCGGATGGATTTCTGTGGTCTCGTGGTGGAATCGTGATCGTGGATAGGCGTGAATATATATATATATATATATATATATATATATATATATATATATATATATATATATATATATATATATATATATATATATATATATATATGTATATATAATAAAAAAATATATGCAGTATAGCTCAGTCGGTAAGGTTAGGCTTACGATTTGAAGTAGTGAGTTCTTATCTTCCATTGGATATCTATTACTTAGCAACAAGATTATTAAGTTAGTTGGAATGATCAACAACAATACATATTCAAATAACTCTCAGGCAGTGGCTATAAGATTCTTTACAGTAGTTTGTGTGGGTGAAACAATCTTCAAGAAAATTGTTAATAAAATAATGTATATCTCATACAAAAAAATAAATACATTTATATATTTGCTAAGAGATACAGTTTTCATGGTTTGGACACAGTATATTACATACCAACAAAAAGTAAACACGAATAAAAGAACCATGTAGCAATTATATTGTAAAATATATGTATGTATGGCCTACAGATATTTATTCTGTCTGTATGGCCTACAGATAGTCTGGTAACCCAGCCAATCCCCATTGGTCAAGTTTGGAGGGGGGGTTAACTTCCAGTCCTTTAAAAATGGAGAGCAGTGGGACATATAAGTCCGTCTATTGTACATTTTATGCAAAAAAGTTTACATAAATAAATAATTCATTGTAACTGCTTTTCTGTATCGTGTAGTGGTATATGTACGCAGGTGTGAAATGAACAGAATGTCCGTCAGAACGCGCATTCGGATCCATCAATACCTGTCGTCGAGATCGTGACGCGTCAGCGAGGGATCGTTGTTGGTCGATTGATTTATCCCAACCAAAATGATTTAGCGTTTACAGCATGATGTATGTATGTATGTCTGCTTGTTCTTGTGTAATATATGTTAACAATTATATTGGTTTTGTTTAATGAGTGATTGCGATTGTTTTAATTAATTTATCATTGGGAAAGAGATGTTGATGTATGTATTTATTTATTCGAAAACTATATCGACACAAACACATTATATTTATTTACATATATAAATTATTAAGCACTTCCAGAGCCAATAACAGATTTACATTTTAATTATGATAACTTATAGAAAACAAGAATTATATTATAAAAAAATTTTTCCAGCCATCTATAATATATGCTTCGCCACTGACGGTACTTATTCTTAAATTTATATCCTGCTAAATATCTTATATAAGAGAAATCTATATGTCTCATATAAAACTAATGTTAATTAATTAAATTTAATTAATTATTTTATATTTGAAAATGAAAAACTGTAAAAAGGAATAATAATTCATTGGTCGCGTCACTTAATCTATAGAAAACATAATATTACATATTTTTTATCTCATGTTTGTTCAAGCTTGCGAGCGTATTTATGTATAATACATGCGGGCGTGTGTGTGTGTGTGTATGTGGGGGGGGGTGTCACACAATATAGCCGATTGATTAGTCAATAGTGTCAACTTAACATACAAAAGAAGACAAAAATAAAATTTATTGCCGCTTAGCATATTTAGTTTCGACCGAGAACTTGGCTTACATTTCAGTGGTAGAGCCACTCTGCAAACGAATACTTTGTCAAGAATGACATACTATATGTCTGTGCCAAGAATGCGCCGGCTCGCACGGGGAAGTACCACACTCCCGCATCAAACCGGCGTCTGAGTGGTAGCTTAGCTACCGCGCTTTGTTCGATAAGCAGATGTGTTACGGAGGCCCCCCCCCCTGTGTCCCTTCCATAATGAAACTTTCTTTAAAGGCCGGCAACGCAGAAGTGTTGGCACGAAAGCTACAAGCGGGGACCTGACAAGTTTCCCCAGCAATCAAAAAGCCTCGTAAATGCAAACAGTAAAATTAATTGCCGTATTCGTTAATCATTCGCCGATGGCTAATGCGTGTTTTCACTTCGAGTGTTTTAGAATCTGCTCGTAGATTAACTGCTTCTTAACTTGAAACTTAATTAATGTTATTGTCACTATTAGTAAAATGATAGGTGTGTCTTTTACTTTCGCTTTCGCATCGAAGAAAACTAGTTTTCATCGTAATTATTATCTTAAGCTTATTTTTCATTCTAGAAGACCTCCGTATTAAGCAGCCTCTCTGGAACGCCTTGTGGTGCAAGGTAAAACAGAATAGAAAAGACAGCGAAGTAGAAGTCCATTGTGTTGGACCAACCATGTCAAGAACGAAAGCAACCGATATAGTCTCTCGAATTAACAAACTAAAGTGGCAACGGGCTGGTCACGTTTGTCGGAGATCCGACAATCGTTGGAGTGGAGACCGCGTCTTGGCAAATGTAGTGTGGGACGCCCTCCGGCTAGATAGTGCGATGATCTGCGCAGGGCGGCTAGCTGAAACTGGATGCCGTCCTGCGCAAATCGAAGATTGGGCAAGGTAGCGCTTCTTGGGAGAGGCCTATATCCAGCAGTGAACTGCCGCTAGCTGTTGATGATGATGATCAATGTCGTATAACAGAAATAGGTTCCGTAGCAATCACCAGAATAGCTAGCTGTCAATCACCGTGCGATTAAATCGCAGTTTTCTGTCACGAACTGAGCACGCGTAGAAGAATTTAATAAAAAAAGCAGCTACATCCAGCGATGTTTTCGAACCGACACGACACTGAAACCTTCAAAAAAACAAGCTTAGACTTTCCTTAAAAGTTGACAACGTATATACAATGCCTATAGCGCTGCGGATGTCTATTTTGAGTTGATTGCTTTCCTTCGGATGACACGCCTGCTCCTTTGCCTTTGTATCCCATAAAAAATATTTATAGATTATGGTTTCCAGCACAGAACAAGAAAGTCCTAAGTTATTCGCCGTACAGAATGAGACGTATCAGATTTCTGAACGCAGTCGACGTTTTTAAAAATGTTACTTTTAAAGTGGGAACACTAAGTCTGTAGAGGGATGTAACTATCGGTCAAAATGCCTCAGATAACATCTGAGTTATGATATCATCCGCATCATCTTGCAGATACAAATACGATGTGGAATCACGATGTATATTGCGTTACTATACATGGCATTCTGTTACACATTTGATGGTGTGCAAAAATTCATAAACATTTCTCATTGTGCTCGCTTGTCAGATGAAATTGAAGAACCTCTACAAATGTCTGTAGTTATCTTTGGAGGAAAATATGTGCGGTGATGATTAACTGGTTGTTTCTACCATTAATTATTATATTAGATGTATGTATGTGCATCTATACGACGTCCACTTGCCCGTACCGACTACAGAGTTAATGGTCGCGAATTCAAACCCCGCATCGGAATAAATTTATGCACTGCGGATGTCTATGGGCGGTGTTGATTGCTTTCTATCAGGTGACACGCCTGCTTGTTTGCCTTCCTATCCCATAAAAATAAATTAATTTTTTAGGGAAGTAATCACGAAAAAGTTCCATGGTCTCTCTAGTGTGAGGCGGTCTCACTGTGAGGCGTGATGTTATCTTCTTGAAACCATGTGCGTGAAGTAAAGGCATGATGTTCTCTCAATATTGGCAGAAAATAATCAGCAAGCACGCGTTTATTGATTATTCGACCTATATAACAAATTCTGCCACCAAACTCCCTGTAGATGAGTACATAATAATAATGTGTTTCAAGTTGAAACCAAAATGAACTAATGTACACGATAAATATATTAATGGCGCTACGCGTTGTAAAGTTGCATTGGAACTGTCGGTTGTAGTTGAGGCGAAAGAAGGCCGCCGGTTCTTACGTGCAGCCGGGCAGGCCCCTATCTCGTTTACCATCACGAGCTGCTAGATAAGCATCGATACATCTTTGGACGGTCGGTAATTACTCAAAGGACAGTGGCATCCGATAAAGGAATGCCACCATCAGATCGTAACGATAACAATTACAATTGTATCGCTTTGTAACTTTGCTTGTCTGCTTAACGAACTGTTTCGGGGACTTCGCCGCTACACTAAATTTATATCATTAATTTAATGACATAACAGATGATCACATATTTCATCATTTACTTCTAGACGTTGTTGGAGCCCAGCACTCCTTTATGAAAAGTCGACATATCCTCGGCTCGATGTCGGTTCATCAGGGAGTGCTTGTTCCGACTCTGATGTACATACATGTCGTCAGCATCTCCCGTAGGAGTAAGCAGAGACCACAGATCTCCATTCGCTTTTCTATTTGTCTTCTCGGACTAACATCCGTTAATTTGTTTACATTAATCCTCATACTGTGATGGGAAAAATCGTATAGCCTTCCCAGAAATTAAGACGTATCGCAGAATGCCAAAACATAATAATGAAAATGATGACTAAGAAAAATAATGAATGATAATAAAAAAATGTATGAAATATTTTTTTATGGCATAGGAAGGCAAACGCGCAGGCGTGTCACCTGATGGAAAGCAACCAACGCCGCCCGGTACTCATTCTCTACTTCCTCCACACTCATCCATCTATTCATCCACTTTTCCTCTCACATTCATTGTAGCGAAACGGCTCCCCGTTAATCGCTTCTCGCCCTTGTGGGGATCAGGACGTGACGGGTGGCGAACCACGTCGCCGTCATTTTTTAACAAATTAGTTTTATTATATTTGTCATAGTGAATCCCACGACCCTCAATGGAGGATGGAGGTCAGACCAAGCAGAGCACAGTAGCCCCACAGCAGTTCTGTCTACATTTCTTATATGGAATAGGAAGGCAAACGAACAGGCGTGTCACTTAATGGAAAGCAATCAAAGCCGCCCATAGACATCTGCAGCGCCATGGGCATTGCGAAAGCGTTGCCGACCTTTAAGGAAATTGTCATTTAGTGAGTTGGAATGGGATGGGGAGGGGGTAGAGGAAGGGGGAAGGGGGAAGGGGGAAGGGGGAGGGTGTTGGGCCTCCGGAATTCGGCCGCTCACCGTACGAAGCGCGTTAGGTAAGCTACCACTCAGGCGCCGGTTTTCTGCGGGAGTGAGTGAGTACTTCCCCGGGCAAGCCGGCCCATTCATGCTACACAAATATTAGTGTTTGTGTGACAAGACTCAAGTTTAAAAGTTCAAACACTATTTTAACTGGGAAGCTCCTAAAGTTTCCGTTAAAAGATGACGTATTTGTGTGTCGTCGTTATAATAAGAAAATTCAAAAGCATTATACATGTTACATTACTCGGCGTAATTCAAGAAATAAGTAAATTTCTCAATTGTTTACATTCTCAAGGGAACAAGAAGACAAACAATAAAAAGGCAATGTAAACACGAGTGTAACAGAACGCTTTGTATTTCGGTCATGTGCGAGTCGGACGTACATTCCCACGTGGTGGGGGTCGGGTGTGAACAGAATGCAAACGACTCAAGAATGCAACGGCTCGCTGGACCCCGGGGCAGCGGTCACGGGGTTACCCACCGTCCCCGACAATGTTTTTAAATTATTTTACTGTCGTAACTGTTAGGCGGACGTAATAATGAAGCCTTTGCGCAAATAAAAAGGTTATGGAGATGACAGTTGAAAAATTGATGGCATTTTCCCGCCAAATTACATAAGTGACGTTGTGTTTTTATTTTATTTTCATAATCATATATTATTGTCGGTTATATTGTTTAATTGTGGTGGTCTATTAAACAATATAGTCCGATTAAGGCGTACAAGTGAAGTGTTATGCAAAAAATGCGTGTATCGTAACTTTTTAAGTTGACTATAAAAGTCCATTGAAAGTTTTGATAGAGTAGCCACCATTTTATCAAGACGTAACGTGATAAGTTGACTAGTTATTGTTCAAGAGATTCGATATTGTTGTACTTTACTTGACACTGGCATAATAGTTATAACTAATTGTCATCAAGGAAAAGAAAAAAATTGATGTGAGTTGGCGGGAAAAGCCAACTCACATCAGTGATGTTGTATTTTTAGTGCAGTTTCATAATGTCATGTTATTATTAGTTATATTATTTAATTGTGGTGGCTATTTTATATATATAGGATTAGATAAAGCTGTTAAAACTTAAGTCTACAGTACGCAGAGAGATGATACATAGAGATGTATCATCTCTCTGCGTACCGTATCGAAATTATAATCTGTACGTAGAGGCGTACAGATTATAAATCGAGCCTATCGGAAATCCACATCATGTGATTCTACTGATGCACGCAACTACGATACTAAAATGTATTTCTATTATGCTCCATGTAGTCCGGAAAACCTTGCATATTTCGGTGTCTTGATCTCGAATAGAACACTCATTGTAATTACAGCGAGTAATTAATTTTTTCCGTTAATAACTGTTGTTTAGTCGCTGCTAGCTTTTGTAACTCGTTTTGTTTTTATTGTTGCACAGCCAATTGATCGTGCGATAGCTTTTTTGTTAGGCGTTTTGAAACTCTTGGTTGGAAACTGTTTCTATTTTGAAACTGGCCACGCTTCAGACAAATACTTTGTCAAAAATGGTATGTATATTATTTGTCTGAAGCGTGAATGGTCCAGCTCGCTCGGGGAAATACCACACTGCCACAGAAAACCGGCGTCTGAGTGGTAGCTTAGCTACTGCGCTTAGTTTGATGAGCCTCTGCACTGCCTGCACTGCCTATGGTACTGAAGATATTCTGTGCCACAAGCAGTGCAGAAGCGGATGTATCTCCCTATCCTATAAAAAACTCTATCATATGCTCTTTCGCCTCACTGCCCTATCACGAGTACCTCGCGTTCGAAGCCATGACTTTCGTTTCTAAAACTACTATGTGACATTAGTTTTGATTCCATTTTTTAAGAGCGATTGGCTATAGTCACTCGTCATGTATAGATGGCATTTTGTAGGTGATATAGTTATTCGCCTCGTGCGGATGTTGTTTTGTGGCCGGTGATAGGTCGGCCACAAAATAATACCCATCGTGTGTGGGTATTATTTTATGGCCGGTGACAATAGTCACCCGTAGTAGCTGGTGTTGTTTTGTAGACGGTGATTATTTATAGTCACTTATCGTATGCGGGTATTGTTTTGTAGCCAGTGACTATGTATAGTCACCCATTGTATGCGGGTGTTATTATGTGACCGGTGACAATAGTCACCCGTAGTAGCGGGTATTGTTTTGTGGCCGGTGACTATAGTCACCCATTTTGTGCGGCTGTTTTTTGTGGCCAGTGACTATATATAGTCACCCATCGTGTGTGAATGGTATTATGTGACCGGTGACAATAGTCAACCGCGGTAGCGGGTGTTGTTTTGTGGCCGGTGACTATAGTCACCCATCGTGTGCGGGTGTTGTTTTGTGGCCGGTGGCAATAGTCACCCGTAGTAGCGAAAGGGTTAATAAACCTAATTGCTTTATATTATTTCTTTTAACTTGTACTGTACTGTTAATAGGAAACTAAAGCCTGGCTTCATAATTATTTAATTGGCTTTAGTAATTATCGCAAATGATTTCCGCGGTGGCTATGATGAAAGCGAAGCCGTTGAACTGGCGTGCCCACTCTGTCGACAACCGCATGTATATAATTCTACTACTCTCATTAAATACTATATTTAATGAGACATCACTTAAACTGCATAAAGTTAGCAGTTTAATGTTAGCGAAAATAAAACAAATACGGATTTTTCCCGCCAACTTACATCAGTGACGTTGTGTTTTTATTTCATTTTCATAATCTTATCAGTTATATTGTTTATTTATGGTGGCGTATCATACAATATAGTTCGATTAAGGCGTATAAGTGAAGTGAGTTGACATAAATGCGTGTATCGTAACTTTTCAAGTTGACTGAAATAGTTTTTGGATGTTTTGGTAAAATAGTTACCGCTTTATCAAGACGTGACAAGCTGTCTAGTTACATTTCGAAAGATTTGATATTATTGTATTTTCCTGGACAGTGGCATAATAGTTATAACTAATTGCCATAAATGAAAGGAAAAGAAACAAAAAAACAAATTCTACGCTCAGTACACTGTTAACTAGGAATTAAATCTAATGCTGAATTAATAAGACGATTCCAATTTCTTCATAGTGCTGCAACTAAATTATTTACTTGTGGTAACTCGAAGTTAGTGGCCAGTGTCATATCTATTCTTCTATGTAGAGATATTTTTTAAATATCTGGAAGATTTTTTTAATAGAATAGGAAGGCAAACGAGCCGGCGTATCACCTGATGGAAAGCAATCCACGTCGCCCATAGGCATCCGCAGCGCCATACGCTGCGCGAAAGCGTTGCCGATCATTAAGGAAAGTGTCATTATGGGAGTTGAAGTGGGAGGGAGAGGGGGAGGGTGTTCGGCTTTCAGAACTCAGACGCTCACCGTACGAAGCGCGGTAGCTAAGCTACTTCTCAGACGCCGATTTTCTGCGGGAGTGTGGTACTTCCCCGGGCGAGCCGGCCCATTCATACTACACACAAATTATACGCCAGTCGTGACAAAGTATGTACAAAAGCATCTACATCGTGACTCTAACACTATCAAGATGGTGGATATTTGACATTATGTTATATAAAAATTGAAAATAGATATACGTAATTTTTAAATCCTGTACGTATGTATGAGGAGTACTTTCTTTAAAGTAAACATTTCTTTTTTCCGTCAAAAGTTTTACTTAGCTAAGATCCGCGACAAGCAAAACAATAACAGAAAATTAATAATGCGTGTTTTTCCGTTGGGTTTAGTGGATTATTTGGAACTTTAAACCAAAAACTTACCGAAAATCGGCCATCAACTCTCCACCCACCAACCACTATACACAACGCCAAACACACACTATCACTTTTCCATCTTGTACACGACACGTGTTTCGCCCCAACACGAGGCATCTTCAGGTATAGTAGACTCTACTTCGGTTGTCTTCCGTAGAGTCTACTATACCTGAAGATTTTTCCACTATTTCGGTTCATTCACTTTTCGGTTGTCTTCCGTAGAGTCTACTATACCTGAAGATGCCTCGTGTTGGGGCGAAACACGTGTCGTGTACAAGATGGAAAAGTGATAGTGTGTGTTAGGCGTTGTGTATAGTGGTTGGTGGGTGGAGTAGTTGATGGCCGATTTTCGGTAAGTTTTTGGTTTAAAGTTCCAAATAATCCACTAAACCCAACGGAAAAACACGCATTATTAATTTTCTGTTATTGTTTTGCTTGTCGCGGATCTTAGCTAAGTAAAACTTTTGACTGTCCATATAGTGATGGATTTCCGCAAAGTAACGCCTGACTCCATTAATAATTTCTTTTTTCATTTTTTTTTATATATAATTAGTTTAAATTTATTTTATTCTTCCGTATTTTCTTTCCTGCCCTTTCCTTTCTTCTCTATCCTTTCCCTTCCTCTCCGCCAATCCCCAATCTGCCGTGCCAATGGATGCGTGGCTAGGGGCGAGCCTAGTCGCAAGCGTGCCGACCGTCCCGGGATCGGGCTCCCCGGGTATTATGGTGCCTTACCTCAGCATGCAGGGCTCTGCTGGGGCTGACCTCCATCCTCCCTTGCGGCTCGTGGGATTCACTGAGACGAATTTAATATATCTAATTTTTTAAAAAATGACGGCGACGTGGTGCGCCACCCGTCACGTCCTGATTCTCACTAGAGAGAAAAGCGACTAATGGAGAGCCGTTTCGCTACGATGGTAGTGGATGGAGCTCTGTGGTCTATGCCAACCCCTGCGGGGGATAGGCGTGATATAGAAATATTATTCTACGTAGTAGGAGTAAATAGTGGAAAAATAAAATAAAACCTATTTTAACCTAACCTAACCTAACCTAGCCTACGTCACAAATAATGATTATTTTATAATAATTCGTAACAAACGCCCACATACATCAACACAAACACAAGTTCACTCGTTGTGTATTTTGTACAAAAAAGTTTGAATAGATAAATAAGTAAATAAAATAAGAATTCCTTATTGCTTTCAAAATAATATGGAAAGTAGATAGATATATTCTTTATTGAACACCAAATATACGTAAAATAACAATAACTAACAGGTGTAAGGGGCAGGTTTTAATTATTCTCCGCTCTCCCCCTTTAATCCCAAGTCGGCGAGTTGAAGCAGGGGTTGTTCGCTTTGTAGTCGCCGCACGCACTCGTTGACGCTTTCAGTTATAACGTGTAGTTCTGATTAGTCTCTGGAGGTCTTCTGAACAATATTGCTGCTTCTCATAAGAGAAAAAGCATCCATTGTTTTTGTTCAAAGTATCTAGTGATTCACTTTCATTCTCTTATTATTCAAAAACGTGATAGAGGCTGATCCTGGATTGAAAAAATGGAACTGTTACACCAAGAAGTGCCGCGGATAGGGCATCCGTTGACAGATTTCGGTTATAGGTCGAATAATCAATAAACGCATGCTTACTGATTATTTTCTGCCTATGTTGAAAGAACATCCTGCCTTTACTACTACACTACACACATGATTTCAACACTATGGCGCCACGCCTCACACTGATAGAGAGAAAGAGAGAGAGAGAGCATGATACAGTTTCATGATTTCTTCCCTACCAAATTAAGAAGCTGTTTCGGCGATCCAATCTAACCCCCAAGGATTTTTTTCTGCGGCGGTACTAATTCTATGAAACAAACCCGACCATCTCAGCACTAAATGTCCGCTAGGTTAACGGCATCTAGTCGTCACTACTTCAGCGAGTGGCACAGAATACTATGGCTAGATTCCAAGAGCGTGCCCGACGTGGCGCGTGAAATTTAGACGAAATTTTTTAAAGATCCAACTCAAGAGATATGCTCTTCTTCGTAAAAGTTAATGAAATTGATTTATATTCTTTGTAGTTTTTTTATTATTTATATTTGATAATCATTCTATATTAATCAATCAATATTATATAAAGCTGCATTACCACTCACTGACTGACTCACTGACATGTTATTTGTGAAACTGTAAGATATGGAGAGTAAGTTTGTTCTAGTCATATATTCGGATAGGGCTCGAGGCAGAGCAATTATATCCAAACCTTGACAATCTGAATATTTATTGAATACCTACGCAGGTCGCTTTCGAAGAAAAAATGGCGACAAGTACGAGCACATGGGTGCGAGGGAGAAAAGAAATCCAAAATGGCGAAAAACAAGATGGCCGCCATACAAAGTTAAAATCGTCATTTATGCTCCGATTTCGCTGAAATTTGGCAGACGCCCGAAACGCTCGTGTAGCTTTGAGGTACCGTCGTAGACGGACGATCAAAGGTTAGTTTGTATACGAGTACGTACAAGCGCAATATCGTACAATGCATTTGAAAATATTCTTTTTTATAATCTTTGTTAAACTCATACAATAACGCTGTTGATTGCCGACAAAATTATTAACTATACAAAAAGTTCCGTTGCAACTTCCACTGGCTATAACCACGCCGCAGGGTCTTCCGGTGTATCAGTTCTCGGTCCACTTGGCCTCACCTCACCCGTGACGGCCACAGCGGGGGTATCACTGAGACATTGGACCGTGTCACCATTGATTGTCGTCCAGCCATCATTAGATTCGGTAGAAACCATCGTTTTTTAACTAATTTTAACCGACCATGTTACGCTTATGATTGCATTATAACATTTATTACGTATTTTTCCATACTTCCTATTAGTTCACACCATCTCTATGTACATATATATCTTGTTCAAATTTTGAATCCTTAATAAAATATTTTTTATTTATCCACTCAAGTTGAAATACATTTTTTTTAAACTTGTACTGAATGATACAGTATGTTAATATAGTATTTTTAAATATTAATTTATAAATTAAATTTAATTGATTTATTTTAATTTAATATTGGAGAAATAAATTCACTTATACAAGATATTTATAAGTGAATTTATTTCTAGCAGGATATAAATTTAGGAATATATACCGTCAGTGGCGAAACGTGTATATCGCTAGAAATACAGTAGAAACTCACAGGACATATGTATATCGTAGAGCTGGTCACCAGCCCCCATTACTGGACTAACATGATATACTGGACATACATGGACGCTAGCCTGCCACGCTGGACCAACGTGTATTGGCAAGGCACCCAGTTTCAGAATAAATACCGGCAGGCTATAGATATATTTAGCCTGATGCTTCAAACTAGCGACCACGGACTCCGTGTTGTAAATAAAAAAAAAGTTCATTTATATATGTATTAATTTCAATATCAGTCAGCCCACGGCAGTCTATTGCTGGACATAGACTCACCCCAGGATCGCCACCTAGCATCTTCGGCTATATGCACTACTAGCAGGGCGTCTCACAATACTTTTGCCGAGACGTGGTCTCCACTTCAGCACTCGTCTACTCCAACGGTTGTCGGTTCTCTGACAAACGTGTCCAGCCCATTGTCATTATTTGTGTAAATTTATATTTATTCTGAACCATTGAACCTAAAAACCATTCAACTAATCTGAGAAGTGAGAGCTTTCTCAATGACTCTGGTTCTCCGGTAGATTTCTTCATTCTAAGTCATATCCACCACAGAAAATCCGAATTCTGAGTATATAAGTATGTACAATATTAAATAATGAATAAGATTATTGATAATTTGGTAGTGTTAAAGCTACGTTGTAGGCGGATATTCCGTCAAGAATGGCATAATATTTATCTGTAGCATAAATGGGCCGGCTCGCCCGGGGAAGTACCACGCTCCCGTAAAGACCCGGTGTCTGAGTGGTCGCACAGCTACCGCGCTTCGTCCGGTGAGCGGTTGAGTTCCGGAGGCCATCACTTCACTTGGAATCATTAACAGGAATTCTGAGAAATGTAAAAACTTTTATAGTATTCATAAAAAATGTGATACAGACGCAATACCCTTACTTGTAATAGAAATGTTTAAAACGACATCGACCTTACCACTTGTGTAAAACTAAACTGGAGAGAAATCGAATCAATAAACAATGCTAATAAACCACAAATTTAACATTAAATGCAATTAGAGTGGCCCTATAGGTTTTATAGTGGCCCCGTCGTAAATTGGTCGTTGATAGCGTATGGCACCGTGACGCTTTAACAAGGCCACTTCGCAGCGGAGTTACTATTAAATTTTATTTACATAGAGACGAACGGAATGCTATAAATCTGACGTGAGGGGTCTTACCTCACTGGACATATAATCAACAAACACGCCTTATATAAGAGAAAAGCTTATATAATGTCGTTGTTAAACTATTCTAATTTTTTGATTTAAGTTTAATTCATTAAAAATAAGGTTTTATTTGTGTTTTAGATTGAATTTACAGTTATTTAGTATAGTCTTTCCAGAATTTTTTTTTGTACGGTGCCGAAACAGTACTGGTAATTCGTCTTCACAGAAATTCTGAGTCACTCAGACAGCCATTGAAAGAACTAAGCGTTTTTCTGGTGAACATGATTCGTCACGTGGTAAAGTGTTGGAGGATTTCTGATGGTCGTTTCTCGGGTATTGTGTTCGCGATCTTAGCAAAGTCCAGACATCTCTTTTAAAAGAAAAGTTTAATCCCAACCATGTGGATGAATGAGGTGATCCAGTGCGGTGCGTTTTTCACAAAACTCAATTATACGTATAAGTAGGGGATTCCACAAAGTGGTGGTATCCCCTACTTTCAGCGGTGTTTCGGAACCCATGTGACATTGGAACCTTTAAAAAATAAGCCTATTCTAATCTCTGAGGTCAAAAACTCTAGTCTAGAGTATTGCGGATATGTGACATCAATTGTTTTCCATCAGGCACGCCCTATTCCATAAAGAAAAAAAAATCTTTGTAATGGATCTTTCAGGAAAAATGGCGTCTACCGAATTTTCTTTATTAAGTTTATTTCTCTATTTTCCTGCTTGTTTGTCAAGGATCGAATAATGTTAAATAAAATCATGAAATCACTGTACACTGTGTTTTATTTTGTTTAAATGTTTAAAAAACACGCAAATAATATTTTAAAACAGTTACGTTGGAGATGTTAACGCGACGGAGACCACGTGAAAGAGAGAGAAGGAAAAAGACAAAACATAATATATGACATACAAAGTAATATGACAATACTAAACATTGGATTTCCGCAAAAATAACGCTTGAATCCATCAATAATATTACGAATTTTTATTTTATTAAACAATGACTAATAAATACAAGAAAACAAAATAATTCTTTGATCTTTATAACTTAGTATATTTCAAAGATTAAAAGAAAACGCACGCCGGGTCAAGAATTCCGTAACCTGTAAGCGTTTGAGATTTTTCGTTGTAACAAAGACATTCGCTATCGACCGACGGGATGGTTTGGATCGCGTTCGTGGGATGCCGCAAGAGTCGGGGGCCTATTCTCAAAGCCAAGCGATAAATTCGTGCGACAATTAAGGTGTCGTAAACGATTTTGGAATTTTAACGGTAATATATATACGCTGTTGGAGTATAGCACACGCGAAGAGCGTCAATGATTCGGTATTCAGTAGTTTGTACCCACATTATTATGATAATTGGGCTGATATATTATTGTGCTATTATATTATTGAGCTATTATTATATTATAGGACTAATATATTATTGGGTTATTATGTTAATGAGCTAATATATTATTGGGCTACTATATTATTATTCTATTATATTATTGTGACTTTGATTGAAGAGCAAGGAAAACATATCTCGAATAAAATAGTCGAACTTTTTGGGAAATGCCAGGTCAAGAGTACTCTTAACCGGCAAGCTTGCATGAAAAGAGTCATGAGTATGGAAGAAACGCGTAAAGCATACCGAGATCGTAGCAGATGGAGATCTGTGGTCTCCGGCTACCTCTACGGGAGACAGGCGTGACGATATGTATGTATGCAAACTACGAAAATTTATTAGTCATATTTTTTTTAACAACCCATACATGTCCCACTGCTGAGCACGGACCTCTCCATTTCTCGAGGAACGGACGTTAACCCGATTGTCCAATGCGGATTGGCGGGGTTACCAGACTCGGAATAAATATTTGTAATCCATACATATATTTATTCGGATGCGGGGATCGCACCCGCGGGCACTGTCTCCGTGGACGGAGGGCCCCGCCAATGAGCCAATTGGTCGTTATCCTTCAATCTGTCATCATTAAAATAGTTATAATTTGTTTCCCGTTAAATCCATCCGTGGCTGGATTGCTTTGATGTTAGTTCTTCGCCGATAGCTGTGAGATTTGACGACGATGAAACATGCAAACTGCCCATAAATTATAGATTAAATAGCCAAACAGGCTTGTTTATTGCTTCTGAGGTACAATAGTCTGTGGCTAGTCTAAAGTAGCCATTTTGTACCTTTGCTAACGTTATACCATTCTCGTATTTATTGTGAATACATAAAGATCATATTTGAGGTTATGTCCGACGCTATCGAGAAGTTTATCGACTATATGAGTGCGTGTAGGCAGGAGTATCATTCAACCTAATGTACTCAAATGGACCGTTTAAATAATGCGATATTTATGAATTATTTGCCATTTATATTTGTGTTGTTAAGATATGTGGATATCATCACTAAATAAATTTCCCTGATTTATCCTTTTCGAGCAAGTTTTGTACACGGAATTCAAAAACTATTTATATATTATTAAGGATTTTCGTAAGTAATAATAAATTTATGTTGGCAACACTGATTTTTGTTTTTATGTTGGAAATGGTGGATGTGGTGTAGGAAAAAGGTACAATTTCTTAGAAGTAAAATAAACCATTAGAGTAATATTTATTCAGTATAACAAGGTGAGAAAGGGATGCTTAGACTGACGACTTTTATTGGTTGAGACTAAGACTCATTTAGGGTCATTGCGCCTTTTTTAGGGATAGGAAGGCAAATGAACAGGCGTGTCAGCTGATGGAAAGCAATCAACGCCGCCCATAGACATACGCAGTGCTATAGGCATGGCATTTGCAGAAGCGTTGCAGGCCTTTAAGGAAAGTGTCATTATGGGAGAGAGTAGAGGGGAGAGGAGTTGGGCTTGCCCAAGTATATAAGCCAGTCCGATAACCAGAAGAAAGTGTGATATTGGTAATATTAGGAATTCTCGACGATTAGTAAGTTACTCACGATCAGAATACACCTACCTATAGGCTATACATATCATAAGATGTTGCCGGAATCGAATCAGTCATTGATTCAGAATCCGGAAATTCACCACTGAGCCAAGTTCGTCATTTATTAAATAATTTTATCTCTATATACTAATTAGTGGTATTTTTTCACAATTTTTAAATATGTATATCTTTTCTATATAACGTATTGGGGTATTAGTTAGATGTTAATAAAATATCTAACCGCCAACTTGTAATACGTCGCATTATTTATGGATCAATTAATCACGCGAGGGGAGTCCGGGTTCCAATCCAGGTTATGTTATCGAGAAATGTTATTTAATATGTGTTCTATAGGGACCGGGTGTTGGTGTAAAAAGCTGTACAGTTCTCTCGGCACAGTCTTATCACTGCGACAGAGATAAAGATGTCGATGTATTTTCCGGAATTACAAATTGGTATGTACAATATAATAAGCGAATGTCTCTTAGCTCGCGCATCACATCAATCACTGTAACAATGTTTACAGGAGTAGTTAACTGTTAATGATCACTACGAATTGACTATAAACAAAAAAGTTCCATCCCCAGCATCTGAATAACTAGCGATTCAGTACGGTGCGTTTCACACGAAACCACTGGCAGTGTTTTTTATGGGATTGGAAGGCAAACGAGCAAGCGTGTCGCGTGATGGAAAGCATACAACGCCGCCCATAGACAATCGTGACACCGCAGGAGTCGCGGAAGCGTTGCCGGCCTTTTAGGTATGTGTAGGCTTGTATATGGTAGTGGTAGAGTCACATTGCTGACGTATACTTTGTCAATAATGGCATATTATTTGTCTGTAGCATGAAAGAAAATACACCTACGAAGCTACCTAGAGTCAATGGTTGTATGTTCAATTCTCGCATCAGGATAAAGTTTATAATTAAAATTCATATCCACTATTCAAATGTTTCCGGAATACAAAACTAAAGTTAGAATTTCCGGAATATAAAACTAAACTATCAATTCCAAGAACCAACCTCGCTTTAATTATTGGAAATAATATAAATGAAGTAATAACAATTATATTTCTTTATGATGTCATAAAATGGTTCAGACATAATGGATGTGCCTGAAATTGGTGCTTTAATCGCTCTAAGGGCTAAGTGAAAGCGGCACCCGCCAATGAGGACGATACCCGCATTAAAACATTAACAATAACGGTTATGGAAACGTAATAATACGTCGGCTGCTTTTTTATCCTTTTTAAATTGACGAGGACGTTGGCTTCCAAGTCAGAAGTATCTCAGATTATACAAGAGACATCCTCTATCTTTTAGACAAAAGAAGACGACTGGTAATAGATATTTAAGTTGCGGATTTGGTTGGAACGGTCGGTAGGGAAACATACCTTAACCAAATCGCCGAAGTTTTTAAGAAAAGCTAGGTAAAGAATACCCTTAACTGGCGAGCTTGCATGAAAAGAGTGATGAGCGTAGAGGCAAGAGGAAGCAAGGAAGGTGTACCGGGATCGTAGCGGATGGAGATATATGTCTGTCCACTACTACGGGAAACTTTTGTTAAAAAATGACGGCAAGGTAGTTCGCCACCCGTCCTGATTCGCACGAGGGCGAGAAGCGACTGACGGTGAGCCGTTTCGCTGCAATGAATGTGAGAGGAAGGACGTATGAAAGATGGATGAGTGTGGCGGAAGCAGTGAAGTGTGCGGGGTCGTAGCGAATGGAGATCTCTGCCTACCCCTACGGGAGACAGGCCTGACGATATGGATGTATGAACACGTGGCATTCAACTTTTAGTTGAATTTCATTTTTGAAAATTTAACGTGCACTTCTTTTCTTCCTAAAATTTACAGAATTTTATTTATTCCTTTGCAGTTTTTTATTTTTCATGTTTCATAATCGAATTCTTTTAGTCCACTGCTTTATACGAAATAGGCGATAAGGAGGGGGGCCCGAAACTATGCCTAAACACCATATAGCGTGGCGTTTAAATAGGATATACAAATTGTACTGAATTATTTCTCCCTCATACAATGACTAATGTAGTCAGGCGTTATATATATTCACGCCTATCCCCCGCAGGGGCTGAGAGAGACCACAGAGCTCCATCCGCTGCCATTCATCGCAGCGTAACGGCTCCTCATTGGTCGCTTTTCGCCCTCGTGAGAATCAGGACGTGACGGGTGGCGAACCACGTCGCCGTCATTTTCGACAAATTAGGTATATTAAATTCGTCTTTAGTGAATCCTACGAGCCGCAAGGGAGGATGGAGGTCAGCTCCAGCAGAGCCCTGCATGCTGAGGTGAGGCACCATAGTCCCCGGGGGAGCCCGACCCCGGGACGATCGGCACGCTTACACGACTAGGCTCGCCCCTAGCCACGCATCCATTGGCACGGCAGACCGTGGATTGGCAGAGAGGAAGAGAAAGGATAGAGAAGAAAGGAAGGGGCAGGAAAGGAAATGGGGATTGGGGGTTACCAGACTCGAAATAAACATTTAAAAATCCATATAAATATTTATTCCGATGCGGGAATCGAACCCGCGACCATTGACTCCGTGGGCGGAGGGCCCCGCCACTGAGCCAATCGGTCATCTATTCGTCAGGCTTTACTTTGCGGAAATCCATTACTATGTGGACAGTCAAAACTTTTACTTAGCTAAAATCCGCGACAAGCAAACAATAGCAGAAAATTAATACTGTGTTTTCCTGCTGGATGAAGTGGATTTATTTGGAACTTAAACTAAAACTTATCGAATAACGGCCGCCAGCAACTCTCCACCCACCAACCACTATATACAACACCAAACAGTGTGTGTTTTTCTACCACTTTTTCACTTTTCGACCTTGCAAACGACACGTGTTTCGCCTCAACACGAGGCATCTTCAAGTATAGTAGTAGACTCTACGGAAGACAAGACTTAACGGTTTTCTTTATTAATTTTCTGTAATTGTTTGCTTGTCGCGGATCTTAGCTAAGTAAAAGTTTTGACCGTGCACATCTCTCATACAATTTAAAGAGCCCTGTCTAGTGAGCTTCTTTGGGTACGCATGGCAATAATTAAAAATTGTAAGACAGAATCTCGCCTCACCCGCAGTAAACTCCGGTCTTCACGTAGAGGCGCCACCAAACAAAAAGAATGAAGTCATTAAACGATAATCGAATATTGCCGCACCGACCGACCGCAGACTTTTTATCGAGTCGTTTAATCTACTGCCACGATCGAGATCTCGCACTTGTAATAAATAAAATCGATTTCAATAAAATGACCGGCGATAAAACTGGGCTACACTTTACCGTTGTTTTAAAAACGCTTCATGTTATAAAGATTGTAATAATTTATTTAGCTTCATATGGCAAATTCATTAAATTACAGTAAAGAAAACGATCTATTTTTTTATATTTGATTAGAGAATTTCTGTATACGGGTATGGTAGCTATTTTTAATCTAACCTTATGGATTAGAAAGGCAAACGAGCAAGCACGTCACCTGATGTAAAGTAAGTAAACGACGCCGCCTATTGTGATATGAGTAGGTTTGTGATTTAAAGGTTCCTTGGTTCTTCTTCCGTGACAAATTAATAAGCCGTTTCTGCGATATCTCCTGATCACCCAGGTCACCAGATCGCACCCCTATGGCCTTTCCTGTGGGGGGGGGGGAGATACAGACGCAATAATTAAAAAAATAGACGCATTTCTCTTCTTAAATAATATCTCCGTAAATGTTATAAGACTTATATCCTTTATAGGTTTTTTATTCTATGTTAGTACTAATTCTGTCACTTTTAATGGCAAATCCATGGAGCATCAGATAAATATTTTTTTTTATTTCGGAATACAAACTAATACGTGTGCAGCCTCGGTGTGAAGTAGTTGGTTGATATTTGAAATGCAAATTGGAAGCGAACGCTGCAGAAAGCAAGGAGCAACAGGCAGGTACCGTTTCGTAGTGATGCCAATGCAGTGAACCGGTTTATCGATATCCTTATTATCGATGTATATATATTTATATTATTTCTTATTATCGATGTACACGTCATGAAATTATTTTTTGTATAATTAAATTTATTATTAAAAATAATAACAACTTTAAAATATTAAATCTATATAGCTATAAGGATCTGTTGATAAATTTGTCCTTTTTATTTACTTGTCCGGTTAAAGGTTACTATTTCTTTAAAGTTTTAGATATAAGTTCTAAGCTATTAATTAAACTGAAATCTATTATATAAATATTCATATTGATAAGATCGGAGTGACGTTTCCAATTTTGACCCACCAACGCAAACTTGAGTAATAAAATTATTGAGATACATAATTAACTGTGACGATGATTTTGGCCTTGAATGAAAGTATCATTAGGGGAGGCGGGGGGAGGGGGGAAGAGGGAGTAGAGGGAGGGCGGTGAGCCTCCGGAACTTAACCGCTCATCGGATACGCGGTAGGTAATCTACCACTCAGACGCCGGTTTTCTGTGGGAGTATGGTACTTCCCCGTAATAATCATTGCTGTATCCTGAGTGCGCTCGTAGAAGATATCAGATAGAGTGTTTACGAAAAGTTTTAGACGGTAATTTACATGATGTTACATTACTGTATTATAATATTATTAACGAATTAAATATCGATACGAGCGTTTCGCATCCCCATTTTCGAGGCCAGACAATAATTTGTACTGCATTAATGTGGTCAGTGGACACATATGCTAATGTTCCGCGGCATGCTTGTACCCGGTGCCTATTGCGCGTTCCGATTAGCATCGCACGGCGTCCCGGCCCCGGAGATATTCCGGACCATTAATGGCTTATTGATACGTTCCAAAGACTCAACACAAATATTACAGCTATTAAATAATTTATCTCGCTTATATGAGACGGTAAGGGACATAGCGCCGATCGTCGACTGTTTTATATCCAGTGATCGAAATAGGTATATCGATTTTACGATGCAAGATGCTGTCATAACGTGGGCATGCCTTTTTTAAAAATCAATACCGGAAATTCCGGTATTTCTATAAAATTATCTTACTTGTAAGTTAATCATTCTATTCTATTCTATAAACAATTTAGGTGTATTTTATTCCATATTTAAAAGTACAGCTTTTAAATATGGAATAAAATACACCTAAGTAGTAAAATCTTATAATATACACTTTTGTCTCTTACACACTATATACACACACACACACATACACTCACAACATATTACATATAGATATATGAAATGTTTTTGATTAGTAGTGCATATATATTTAATATAAGTTATTGTATTACAATTAAATACTTAATTGGCGGCAAAAGATTTCTAAATTTGAATTTTGTTTTAAATAAACAAATACATAAATAAATTTATTTTTATTTAAAGTCTTTACTAAATTATTTATAGTGGTAGAGCCACGCTGCAAACGAATAATTTGTCAAAAATGGCATAATATTTGTCTGTAGCATGAATGGGCCGGCTCGCCCGGGTAGTACCACACTCCTGCAGAAAACCGGCGTCTGAGTGGTATATGGTCTGGTTGGCTACCGCGCGTCGTACGGTGAGTGAGAGTTCCGAAGGCCCAACACCCTCCCCTCCCTTTCATCTTAAATATTCATGATTATTGATGAAAATACGGGAGAAACTAACCAACAATGAAATGCTTGTGACACACGCATTACAGATCATGACAACAACAGTTGATCACATACAGTCACTTATGCGTATCACACGTATTATTTTATGGGACACAGTTATGATATTATATGGGAGTGGGGACCAAACAGCAAGGCAGCAACCGCCATCCAGAGAAATCATCGACACCAGTGATATTGTATAGGCTCGCCGGTCTTTCAGTAAGATGTAGGCTTGTTTCTTGAATATTTAAATGTCTCACCACCTTTGTAATTCCATCACAGTCAACCGATTTTATAGAGTGATTGCGCACATGAATTTTTGTTTGTTTACAACTTTGAGGTACTCGAGTCTTAATAAAAAACATGATTTTTTTTTCAATGTAAATTAAAAATGAAACGACAATTACACCGGTCATTAAATAATACCACGAGATATCTTCATTCGCTAAGCCCTGATGCCGGTAATAACAGAAAGAAAGAAAGAAAAAAAAAGATTTAAAAAGCGCATTATCTCCACCTGAATCTTCTCGAACACGAAAACCGGTGGCTTTGCACTTTTTTTTGCATCTTTTCTGTACAAGTTTCAAAGGACTATCACTTGTAATTCAATAGCGAGACGAATTGTTTTAGCATGCATGTTCAAGAAACCAAATTATGCATGCATATTGGTTTACCTTCAGGCTCTTGCGATGACAATGCGCCGAAACTTTATATCTCGCCGTGCTATCGGGTTTTGCGTTCGTAATCAAAATGCTTTGTTGTGATTCTCTTTTTGTAGATACGGAGCCATTATTTTTATATAACTAAAATCCCAATATTTATTTCAAAAAAAAATATAGCAGATTATTAGTGCAGTCAGGCGTTACTTTGTGGGAATCCATCACTATGTGGACAGTTGAAACTCTTACTTAGCTAAGATCCGCGACAAACAAACAATAACAGAAAATTAATAAAGTGTTTTCCTGCTGGATGAAGTGAATTTATTTGAAACTTAAACCAAAAATTATCGAAAAACGGCCAGCAACTCTCCACCCACCAACCACTATACACAAAACCAAAGAAAAGTTTCAAAGTTCAAGAAAAGTTTCATTGTCAGTCGACATGGACATTTAAACATGTATGTTATGGCTTTTAATCCCCTAGTGAATTACAAATATTATATGTATATATATATATATATATATATATATAAATATATATATATATATATATATATATATATATATATATATATATATATATATATATATATATATATTCTATTATAATGACATCTCTATCCATACGTATTTGTTCGTTAACTTTGACTTTATCTTAAGCAATTATCAAAACACTATCGGTCGGGGCCGCACGGTCTCCAATTGAGACAGCCACGGATGTCAACTCTAATGTTCTAAGTGACACCACATTTTCTCTTATCTGATGTTGTTTAGGAACAACTTAGAGTCACATACATTGCTACGAGGGACCATAGAATGGGAGATTTTTAGATAAATGTTTATTAAGATAAATTAACGTACGATACAAGATGCATTTCGTTTCTTTTTAAGTAAATCAGAAGCGACATCGATCTTGATAAATGGACATGAATTGTGAACTTTAAATACATACATACATATATATTGTAACGCCTGTTTCCCGTAGGTGTGGGCAGAGATCCCGACACACCCTCTTCCACACTCATCCATCTTTTCATCAATCCCTTCTCTCACATTCATCGCAGCGAAACCGCTCTCCGTTAGGCGCTTCTCGCCCTCGTGGGAATCAATACGTGACGGGTGGCGAACCATGTCTCCGTCATTTTTAACAAATTAGGTTTATTATACTTTAATTTTGTACTAAATTGATTATTTCAATGGCGAAGTTATCGTTTTTTGATCCCCGCATCGAGATAAATAAATAATTCATACACCATCTATCCCATAAAAATCTCACTATAACTAGTTTAGCTCATAGGTTCTCAACGGTACAGCTGTCTAGTGGGCGCTGAAAACTTCTAAGATTTGTGAAATAAAATTGTATCCGATCATTCGAAAACAATCAGTTTCAACGCTATACAAAATTTTCTATTAGTCATAGAATTTCTTCATTGGTCTGATACAAATATTCAATATTTTTTTAATATGTATCATTTACAGCGTTTTTGCTTTTTGCGTCGATATAAAAAGACACGTATATATGATGATCAATAAATAAACAGCACATCGTAGGAAAATAAATAAAAGGAAGAGAGAAGAGAAGACAATTTGATAACAGTGAATACAGATGGTTAATACTGATACAGTATTTATGCTTGAAGATTAAACTGTCTGGAGCTTCAGATCAGATGAACATCAAAGTTTAAAAATATTTCAATTTAAAAGAAATAAAGATGAAATAGAAGCAGACGTAATCTGTTGACAGTAAAGTGGGATAGGCATCGACAAAACGTTACGGAAAATATATATCTTTTAATTTTAGCATACAGGAGAAGAGAATAATTTTATTTTTTTTTTAATTTTATTTTATTTTTTACTTTAAATTAAAACGAAGATTGTTTATGGCATAGGAAGGCAAACTAGCAGGCGTGTCACCTGACGGAAACCAATCAACGCCACCCATAGAAATCCGCAGTACCATAGTCAGTGCAGAAGCGTTGCCGGCTTTAAGGAAAGTGTCATTGTGGGAAGCTCGGGAACTCAACCGCTCTATCCATCCCCAAAATTTTTTCTTCAAAATTAAATTAAAAAAAATATATTTTTCAAATATTATCATTAGCTTATACGATAATGTAATACATGATATTTATTCTCCTCTGAGTTGTCAAAGAACCGGACCACTGCCCCATTCCAGTCGTTGCCCGGGGTAATAACCACTTACAGTGGGTACTTGTTCAAGCCTTCTATTTGCTTCTCCTGACAGGCGCTCACAAATTAATACTATAGGTTCTTTTGCTTGCCGTTCTTTAATATTATCGTAATTAACATCTGAATACATTGCCTCTGGTCAAGTGTGTGTACCTTTTTTATCAGAAAGAACGCATTGAAAGAGCGTTGCCGGTCTTTCATATACTTGTAAGTTTGTATTTAAATTTGCTATGGGTCTCCGGTGCTAAAATTATTATGTTTTCAACCTTAACTTTTACTAAAAAACAAGAAATATTCGAACTATAATGTACTATGAATATGGTTATATATTCCTTGTTCGAACACATCACACGTGGTCACAGAATAAGGGTTGTGAATTCGACCAATAAAATAACTAAATAAAGCTTTTAGTACTATCACTAACAATCATTGATTAATCAGTTTAATTTAATTTTTACAATCGATAACTTGTCCTTCGACAAAGGTCTCTTCCATAGATTTCATGCCGCTCTATCTCTTGCCAATCCTATCCATTTTTTACCTGCAACTGTCCTGAAGTTATGTTCCCAGCGTTTTGTCTTACAACCTTTACTCCTTTTTCCATCCCTTAGATACCATTCTGAGACTATTTTTGTCCATTCCTCTTCTTTATTCCTTATCACATGTCCTCTCTATTGCCATTTTAATGATTTAAATACTTTTCTTGCTTTTTTAAATTTGGTTAGATTTTTATATCTTTTAATCTAACTTTGTCTTGTATCTTTACGCCAATTGTACTTCTCTTTATACTATTTTGGAATATGTCCAGCAGTGGACTGCCGAGGGCTGATATTGACATTGATTGATTATGTACCATCAGGTGACTCTATTACTTGTTTATCTACGTCTACAAAAAAAAATTCGACGACGTATTAAATTGTCTACTGCGTACGATGTAGCGTGCTCCCTCTGTATTTATTGCATATACTATATTTTTATTATTGCGTGTTTGTATTTTTATTATTGCGTGTTAAATATATACTGCGTAGTTGATGCTTCTGGAACTTGCTAGGAGTTGGGTTCCATAGTCATATATATTATCTAAAAAAATCTTTGTAACTAGCTTCCCATCTTCATTTGTTTTATTTATTCGATTAAATAATTGAAGATTTCTTAAGCGCGCGCCACACCGGGAACGAATTGAAGGTAAGGTAGATTAATTCAGGGTCTTATCATGTGTTAGGCAGACATACCTATACAAAACGATGATAATAACGTCATTCAACGATGGTAACTCTGGCTAACCTCTGGCTGGTGCTCGCATGTGGCTGGTACATAAGAATTTTCACATGTAGCGGTAGAAAAGAAGAATGATAAAAGAAGTTTACGTTGCGGATGAGAATGGAAAGGTCGGTAGGGGAAGACTATGGAGGACAAATCTTGACCAAATTGCTGACGTTCTTAAGAAAGGATCATACTCAAATTACCTTTAACCGACGAACTATATGAAGAGAGTGATAAGCGTGGATGAAGCAAAGATAGTGTGCCGAGATCGTAGCAGATGGAAATCTCTAGTTTCTGCCTACCCCTACGGGAAACAGGCGTCATAATATGCATGTATGTATGTAGCGGTAATATATAACTGACTTACTTCGTTTTAAGTGTAGTTGAAAACTAGGAGGGTTAAGATTCAGAGAAAGATATATAAATGAACGATAGAAGCGAAAATTAATAAAACAAAATAATAGAATATGAAATACCAATTTTTAATAATCATTGAATTGTGGACAGTCAAAAGTTTTACTTAGCTAAGATCCGCGACAAGCAAAACAATAACAGAAAACTAGTAATGTGTGTTTTTTCTGCCTGATGAAGTGGATTTATTTGGAACTTAAACCAAAAACTTACCGAAAATCGGCTATCAATTCTCCACCCACCAACCACTATACAAAACACCAAACACACATTATCTCTTTTCCATCTTGTAAACGACACGTGTTTCGCCCCAATACGAGGCATCTTGAGGTATAGTAGAATTTACGGAAGACAACCGAAAAATTGACTTTTCGGTTGTCGTCCGTAAAATTCGCGGATATTAGCTAAGTAAAACTTTTGACTGTCCACATAGTGATGGATTTCCGCAAAGTAACGCCTGACTCCGTTAATAATCATTGAATTATTAATAACGCAACACACTCATAAATAATAATAATGGAAGGCATAAACAATCAATTTTTTTTTAAATGAGGCGTGATTGTATTTCAATTATGTTCATAACTAATAATTTACAATAGAATGAATTTAAATGAGTTTCGTATCTAATATCTGTTCAAATTTCGTGTTCGATATATTGTGTGAACGGTTTATTTCCATTGTATATCACGGCACGATATATTTAAGAATTGTAAAAAAATGTTCTACTACATCATTTAAATGATTTTTTATGGCGTAGGTAGGTAAACGAGCAAGCGTGTCACCTAATGGAAAGCAATCAGCGCCACTCATAGACTTCCGCATTGCTGACCCTTAAGGAAAGTGTCATGATGGGAGTGGGAACGAGAGGGGGAGGGTGTTGGGCCTCCGAAACTCGGCCGCTCACCGTACGAAGCGCGGTAGGTAAGCAACCACTGAGGCGCTGGTTTTCGGGAGAGTGTGATACTTACCACGGGCGAGCCGGCCCATTAATACTACAAATGTTATAAAAAATGTTATGCCATTCTTGACAAAGTATTCGTCTGCAGCGTGGCTCTGCCACTATTTATAATATATATTGTCAATATGACCTAAATACTGTCTTAATCTATATACAGATAGGGGTAGGCAGAGAACCCAAATATCCATCTGATAATAGCTCTTCATATCAACTTGCCGGTTATTCGGTCATGGTATGTCCTCTTTGATCTACCTTCCATTTACATCCGCAACGCACATTTCTTTTATCAGTCGTCTTTCATCCATATTTTGTATGTGCCTAAACCGAAAAGTGAGACTTTTTCGGTTGTCTTCCGTAGAGTCTACTATACCTGAAAATGCCTCGTGTTGAGGCGAAACACGTGTCGTTTACAAAGTGGAAAAGTAGTGGTGTGTGTTTGGTGTTGTGTATAGTGGTTGGTGGGTGGAGAGTTGCTGACGGCAGTTTTTCGGTAAGTTTTGGTTTAAGTTCCAGGTAAATCCACTTCATCCAGCAGGAAAACACACATTATTAATTTTCTGTAATTGTTTGCTTGTCGCGGATCTTAGCTAAGTAAAACTTTTGACTGTCCACATCGTGATGGATTTCCGCAAAGTAACGCCTGACTCCATTAATCAATTTAATATCGTGTCGTGTGAGATGGTGGAACTGCAAGTGATGGAAGCTCATCAATCAACAGAAACGCGGCGACCGCGACGTCAGACGCATCCAATTTTTTGTTAATTTCCTTTATTAATTTCTAATCAATCGTGTTTTAACTTGATGGGGCGTGGAGAACTAGGGTCTTTATATATCGGACCCGAACCAGCCTCATTTTCGCCGGTAACAATACTTAACTTAAAAGCTGGTAATCATATTTCCTAATCAAATTTAACTGCTTTACCACTCTATGTATTATTTTTGATAAATGTCAACGTT
This sequence comes from Baronia brevicornis, assembly GCA_031353405.1. Classification (NCBI taxonomy): domain Eukaryota; kingdom Metazoa; phylum Arthropoda; class Insecta; order Lepidoptera; family Papilionidae; genus Baronia; species Baronia brevicornis. The sequence goes on along the minus strand of JASFAT010001701.1, from coordinate 316,944 downwards.
AATTGGAGTCTGGCGATACTTCGACTAAATCTTACCGAAAAACGGCCACCTGCAACCGTTAAGTGACTTGACGGTTGTCTCCTCGTAGAATCTACTATACCTGATGATGCCTCGTGTTGAGGCGAAACACGCGTCGTGTACATTGTAGATGAGTGGTGTGTGTTTAGTGTTGTTGCTAGCGGTTGGGGGGTGGAGAGTTGCTGACGGCCGTTTGTTCGGTAAAATTTAGTTTAAGTTCCCGGTTAATCCAGTATAAAACACACATTTATACTTTTCTGTTTTTGTTTGCTTGTCGCGGATATTGACTAAGTAAATATAACTGTCCACTTATTTATTTCTTAAAGGCCGGTATGCATATAGGACTGTGGATGTCTATGGGTGGCTTTGATTGCTCTCCATCAGGTGACACGCCTGCTCGTTTACCTTCATATTCCATAAAAAATAAATATTAGCTCAAAGTGTTAAAAAGTAACTGATTTACATAACCACTATGTAAGCATCGATATGTAAACATCGAACAAGCTAAAGCTAAAAGCTAACCTGAAACTAGTACGAAACATAATAAAAGCTCATTTCAATTCATTACAGCAGCGGATAGGCGAATAACACAACAATTATGAGAGTTGATAAAAAATCTTCCAATATTATTTTATATATAAAATTATATACATTATATATATACATTATAACATTATTATTTTTCTGTTTTTGTTTAAGTGTCGCGGATCTTAGCTAAGTAAAAGTTCTGACTGTCCACATAAGTTAATTTTTAAATTATACAATAAATTAATATTGGATTTACGCAAAGTAACGCATGATTATAAACACAAAAAGATGCATCTAGAAGTATATACATTTTTCTATACGTCGAGGAGTTAAAGCCCGACCTTGTTGGGCACACGGAGCGTGACCGATACGCCTTCTTGGTCATAAACCACCGTCGCTGCGGTCTGCGACGGTAGCGTTTAGAAGCTGTACTACCGCGAACGTGATGAGACTGATTGCGTTCTCACGATTTAACATTTTAGACCATAAGACTTTATAATTTGAGTCCACTTTTCTGTGTAAAAAGGTGCATCTTATAGTCCGAAACATACATACATAGTCTCCCTGTAGGGTTAGGCAGAAACCATAGATCTCCATCCGCTACGATCCCGACACACCTTCCTTGTTTCCTTCACACGCATCCATCTTTTCATCCATCCGTCCTCTCACATTCATCGTAGCGAAACGGCTCTCCGTTCGTCGCTTCTTGCCCTCATGGGAATTAGGACGTGGCGGATAGCGAACCACGTCGCCGTCATTTTTTAACGAATTAGGTATATCAAGATTCGTCATAGTGAATCCCACGAGCCGCAAGGGAGTATGGAGGTCAGTCCCAGTAAAGCCCCGCATGCTGAGGTAAGGCACTATAGTACCCGGGGGATCCCGATCCCGGGACGGTCGGCACGCTTGCGACTAAGCTCGCCCCTAGCCGCGCATCCTTTGGCACGGCAGACCGTGGATTGGCGGTCCGAAACATAATGTAAAAATTTTAAAGATATCAAGTTATTTATAGTCTCCGGCGCTACGCCAGTCATATACCTAAACAAGCCCAAAACAAACTTGGCGGCTTACTGTGACGGCCGAAGTGCAGAATATGGGCCTATTCTGGGAGAAGCATCGTGTCTGCCCTATGCCCCACCAGGAAGACTTAGGACTCAACTAACTAACTAACAGGACGTCGTCCAGTTGACTCACATACGCTCTCTTGACTGCGCGAACCTTCCCAATCCTCTCAACGTGGCCCAGCCAACGAAGTCGGTGAGTCTTAGTCACTCCTATTACATTGCGTTGGGCCACCAGAAGATGCTCGATTTCGGCATTTTTTCGATTTCGCCAACTGCCATCATCACTTTTGGTTGGGCCAAGGATCTTTTGTAAGACTTTTCGACTTTATAAGACTTAGGATTTAGAGAGAGAGATATAATTACTTTTAATGAATCGCACAAAAACGCACACGATTGCAGGCCAAGCTATATCAATAGCTATAGCAATACTAGAATATCGACATACAGACCTAAAGACAAAGAGGGTAGGTAAATCGGAAATTTCCCCGCTTGTTTTTAGATAAGTTGCATCATTAAAAAAATTGTATTCCGCCGTCCAATACAATGCATCGCTATTAACCGCACCTCACATATTATAGTTTGTAAATGGTATCCCGAATGTAATAAAAAAACCGTTACAGATGGAAATTATAAAACTTGTTGTCTATGAAACTACTTTGTAAAATTAACCGGATATATAAAACCATTCACATTTCATATTTTCAAATTGGAAATGTTTATAATTTTACATTTTATCACACCGCGTTTTTAATTAAAACAATTAATATTAAAAGAATTATTTAATAATTTGAATCAATATTTCCTACTAATATTATAAACGCGAAAGTTTGTGAGTATGTATTTGATTTATTGTGAGTTTGTTACTCTTTCATGAAAAAACTACTGGACGGATTTGGATGTAACGATACATGTCAATTAAGTCAAAGAAAACTGACCTCTGAGAGCTATCATGACGTACGCTGCCTAAACCATTAGAGTTACACAAAGATGATGTACCGTAGGATTGTTGGTCTTGAATAGTTCTAAGTCCGTGACAGCATATATCTACCTTTTATGTGGAAGCCACTATGACCAAAATTCTGAACCATAAATTAAGTAAAAAAAAATTGATTTAAAATGATCTGTCACGAAACTTAATGTGGCAGACCAAATTCCACGCGAGCGAAGCCACGGGGAAAGGCTAGTTAAGTATAATTATGAAATATGGTGAAACAATGAAATTTGTAAGAAGCAGTTGCCTTAAGTCAACCGCACCTATGCGATGCTATCTTCTAACGATGTTCTGGTGAACAAATGTAGGTTGTTGATGTATTCCCGTCGACATTGATCTTGAGAACTCAACTCCGATTTATAATTTTTGATTGTTCGTTACTTATTTCAATTTGTAAGACTTTCAGGAATAAATGTTATAGTTTTTCATTTATTTAGTTATTTAATAAAAGTTGGGTTTGGCAGAAGAGTCATGAAAGCAGACTGAACGCAGAGGAAATGAGAGCGTTTAGAAGTATGTGTGGTGTAACTTTGAATGATAGAATAAGAAATGAAGATATAAGAGAGCATCATCATTAACAGCTTGCGGCAGTCCAGTGCTGGACATAGGCCTCCCCCATGGAGCGCCACCTAGTCCAATCTTCGGCTACACGCATCCAGTTTCTGCCAGCCGCCTTGCGCAGATCGTCGCACCATCTAGCCGGGGGGCGTCCCACACTACGTTTACCGAGACGCGGTCTCCACTCCAGCACTCGTTTGGTCCAACGATTGTCGGATCTCCGATATAAGAGAGTGATGTGGAGGAAAAGAAGATGTCGTGACAAAATTCGAGAAAGGGATGCTTAGATGGTTTGGGTACATAGAGAAGATGGATAAAAGACGACTTACAAAAGAAATTTACATTGCAAATGTGGATGGAAGGGTCGGCAGGAGAAGACGTTGGAAAACAACCTTGATCAAATTGCTAAAGTTTTTAAGAAAGGCCAGATCAAGAGTACCCTTAACCAGCGGGCTTGCATGAGGAGAGTAATGCGTTTGGAGGATACAAGGAAAGTATGCCGAGATCCTAGCAGATGGAGATCTGTGGTCTCTGTCTACCCCTACGGGAGTCATGCGTGACGATATGTATGTATTTATTTCGTTTATTTAAATAAACCTTCAAATTTAGATGTATCAAACTGGAATTAGATATTGGTTGCATCGTACAGGTCAGTTGCGAGCAATAAATAATTTATTGGAGGCAAGTCATTAGCGAGGCGAACGCTGTACGTAACCTGTTTAAATAACTTCGTATTATTTTTGTTATTGGAGGCTACTTTATTTTTTTTAATTTACTACTGATAAGATAACTGATTTATATATATATATATATATATATATATATATATATATATATATATATATATATATATATATATATATATATATATATATATATATATATATATATATATATAGCAAAGAAAGTGTGCCGAGATCGTAGAAGATGAAGAAAATTGGAGAACAACTGTACTCTACATAAAGGGGCCCTTTAAATCCCGAATTATTCTAACATATATATTATATTTTTTATCAATTAGTTTTAAATAATACTAGTTATTAGTTTAGTTGACATTTAGTTAATGGATAAAATATAAGTAATCTTCAAAGGGAAATGAAAAGATATTTTATTTATTATTTATACTTAAAAAAAAAATTCGGTTTACATCGGTTCGCACTTGACCACTTTTTTTTAATAAACGATATCCATTAATAGATATTCCATTCTACACGTGAATAATTACTGGAAACATTTGCTTTGTCTTTTAATACATTCACATTTGATTCATGTCGAAATAAAAATGTTGAGAGCGATATCACATAAGGAGACATCAATCATATTTTTCGATTGTGGCAATAAATGTGACGAGAGTGAATAAAATTATGATTGCCAGTCGACATCCTTATACCCTGCGACAGTTAGGAACGTGGATAATGGTAGAGTTGCGATTCATCGAATGGTATATACAATATTGCTCAATGTACAATTGACCAATAAACTTTTGAAGGCTTTTTACTTTATCTTTAGACTTACATTCTTAAAAATACTTTTTCGAAAACAAAAAAAAATTTTTTTGAAAGATAGACAAAGAGAAAGGGAAGCATCTGCTATTACTAGGAACATGGCGGTAACCTTCTTCTGAATTATGATGTTTTAACTTTTGGCAAATGAATAAGTCCGCCACCACGTCATGGAAAACAATTAACGCCCCCCATAGGCATCTGAAATATTATAGACATACAAAATTGGTGTTCCACGCTCCGCGCGACGCGTTTTTGGGGGTATAGCACCCGTTAGATGAATCTCCACCACTCAGGCATAAAGTTTCTGACCCCCTCCCCCAATTTCTGAAGAATTTCGAATAACGATATTAATCCAGTACTCTTACCCAGTGCGTTTTAATTGGACACTAGAGTCATACATAAATATAACCCGCTGCTTGAATTAAAAGCGACCGTTGACTCCTTAAGCTGTGACTTCGCCACAGAGCCAAGTAGCTTCGAGATGTATGCTTTATGGTTGTAAAAATAATTAATTATTATTAAATTATATCAAGCCATCACACAACGGCTATTAAGACCCATAAACTCATCAGCGCTTAGCGGCCATAATTTACACTCGGCCTACTGACGCTTTCAAATTAAATGAATTATTATTATATATACATAAATATATATGAGCTGTAAATGAATCGAGTTCTCTCCCGTCCTGATTTATATAGACCTCGTTTGTAACAAACGAATCCATCGAATATTAAAGTAATTTTGACCTGACCTTTCTTGAGAACTTCAGTATTTTTTTTATAAGATAGGAAGGCAAACGAGCATGCGTGTCCCTCGATGGAAAGCAATAAACGCCGCCCATAGATATCCGCAGTGCCATAGGCAGTGCTGAGGCGTTGACGGCCTTTAAGGAAAGTATGAATATGGGAGGGGGAGCTCAACTCCCCCTCCCCTCTTTCCCCCTCCCCTCTTTCCCCCTCCGATAATGGTTGGACCTCAACCGCTCACCGGACGAAGCACGGTAGCTAAGCTACCACTCAGACGTCGGTTTTCTGTGGAAGTGTGTTACTTTCCCGGGCGAGCCGGCCCATTCAAATAGCAGACAAATAACATGTCATTCTTGACGAAGTCTTAGTCTGCAGCGTGGCTCTACCACTACAAAAACATCAAGATATGTTCTTCTTAGTTACCAACGTAAATTTATTATAACGGTCGTCTTTCATCCATCTCTTCATGTTGCTAACTAAGCTAAGCGGTCGTTAATAAAGTTATAAAGTATGTACTAAGCTTTTCTTTTGTCAAAACGAAATACGTCTATTATAACATGTCTACATAGCGCGTGGCTGTCGCGCTGATACAATCTGGGGTCAAACACTGGCCCCACGCTCCAGCCGGTACAAACTATTACAACTCAACTACGCGGACCGGTTCAGTTTTAACTGGGCACAAAGATTTTTAATTTTGGTTTCAGTAATACGGTATGCGTGAATGCGGTCCCTATAGAACACATATTAAATAACATTTCTCGATAACATAACCTGGATTGGAACCCGGACTCTCCTAGCGTGATTAATTGATCCATAAATAATGCGACGTATTACAAGTTGGTTGGTTGGGCGATTGGATGTTTTATTAAGAACGAACTTAATACCCCCAATACGTTATATGGGAAAGATATATTTAAAAATTGTGAAAAATCACCACTAATTAGTGTATAGAGATAAATTTATTTAATAAATGACGACTTTGGTTCAGTGGCGAATTTCCGGTTTGAATCAATGACTGGTTCGATTCCCGCATCAGCTTACTATAAGTATGGCGTATGGGCTTATTCTGATCGTGGATTACTTACTAATCGTCGAGACATCCTTATATTACAAATATTACACTTTCTTGTGGTTGTCGAATGATGTATGGCTTACTTACTTACTTAATTTTGGCGGGTACAATGACACAATATGAGTCTCGGCCTCCACCAATAAGAGTCGCTACTTGGATCGATTTGGAGCTCCTTCAAGTTTTCCTCTACGGCATCACTATAGCGGTTCCTAGAAGGACCGACCTGGTGACGGTCCTTGGGCCGCTCCAGATAGACGCGTTTCTCGGCTCGATCCTCTTGCATGTATATAACGTGGCCCAGCGAAGTCTTTATGTCTTAATTTCGTCTATGACGTTGTGGTTGGCCACTAGCTCTTCTATCTCCTGATTCTTTCGGACTCTCCAAGGTCCGTCTTCCCTTTTCTCGCTGGTCGCAGTATTTTTCCGAGCGTGACGGGATCGGGTGGGGCGAAGCCGAGCTAATTATCGTGCGGAGATACCGCTTTTGAATGCGGCAGTAAATCAATAGTTTATCTCCGCGCGTTGTGTCCACTCTAATTGACGTTTCTACATCACCGCCGCCGGTGTGTGTGGGAGAGTATATTTGAATAATAAATATGAAAATATACATAACATGGTGGACCAACCCAATGTAACCCAGTGCCTCTCTCTTAGTCCTAAGTCTTAAAAAGTCGAAAAGTCTTCCGAAAGATCCTGAGCCCAACCAAAAGTGATGATGGCAGTTGGCGAAATCGAAAAATGCCAAAATCGAGCATCTGGTGGCCCAATCCAATGTAATAGGAGTGACTAAGGCTCATCGATTTCGTTGGCTGGGCCACATTGATAGGATAGGGGAAGATCACGCAGTCAAGCGTATGTGGGTCGCCCAGCTGGACGACCTGTGGGGCACCCCAGGTATCGCTGGAGAGACATTTTCAAAGGTGATTTGTGCAACCTTCAAGTTTGCAACTGGCAGGAGGTGGCCTAGGACAAGACGAGGTGGCGTAAGATCTGTTCGGAGGCCATGATCCAATTTGGGTTGCTGCGCCAACGAAGTTAGTTAGGTAGTTACATTATATACCATATTGGTTGTTCCATATCTAAATCTAGTACACGAAATTGTTTCTATAAAACCTTATTTTAAGAAGAACGTCGAATCGAACGAAGACTTTCGTCGATTATGCTAATAATTAGGTATATCATCTACGACACCGCTTTTCTAAGTAATCAGCTACCTTCACCGGTATGTCTGAACCTTCAAAAAACAATATAAGAGAGCAATATGGAGTAAAAGAAGGTATTGTGACAAAAGTTGAGAAAAGGATGCTTAGATGGTTTGGGCACGTAGAGTTGATGGATGAAATCTACGTTGCGAATTGGATGGAAAGGTTAGCAGGGGAAGACCACAAAACATACCTTGACCAAATTACTGAAGTTTTTAAGAAAGGTCAAGGTTAAGAGTACCCTTAGCCGGCGGGCTTGCATGAGGGGACTAATGAGTTTGGAGGAAGCAAGGAAAGTATGCCGAGATCGTAGCAGATCTGCCTACCCCTACGGGAGATAGGCGTGACTATATGTATGTATGTATATGTCAAAGCACAAGCCTACGCATGTATCAAAGGTTACTTTCCATCGGTTGATACGCTAGCTTGTTTGTCTCTTTATCCAACAAGAAAGAAAAAATAAAGTAATATGTATGTGAGATATCACAGTATTAAAGATACAAAAACGTATCTTGTCTTGTTAAATTATCAAATAAAGAGGTTTTCTTAATCAGGTAGACGCTGGTCAATCGACTGTCATAGTCGCACGCACGTGAAGGAAATGAGGCCTGTTCAACACTTGTAATTTTATAGAACAGAATTTAAAACACCCTCATTAATACATTAATACGCGATCACAGCAACACAACCAGTCGAATCAAAATGGGAGCACTCAAAATGATTCCATTACGACATCAATGCGCACCGAAACCCAGAAAGCCTTATCGGAAACCCGGACAGGTTATTAATTAACCTATAAAATGCATTCATTAATACATTCTTGAGGCAGCATATCGACGGCGGTTCGGTATGTCGGTACACTAAAGCCTTCTTTGTGTTAAAAGTGTGTCGGATCGCGTGGAATTTGGATACTGACTATGTTTATTAGGATTTTTTCTATGGGATAGGCAGGCAAACGAATAGGCGTATCACCTGATGGAAAGCAATCAACGCCGCCCATAGACATCCGTAGTGCCATTTAAAGAAAGTGTCATGATGCGTTGCCGACATTTAAGGAAAGGGGAGGGAGGGTTGGGGGAGGGGAGGGTGTTGGGCCTCTAGAACTCAGCCGCTCACCGTACGAAGCGCGCAATCTAAGCTACCACTCAGACGCCGGTTTTCTGCGTTAGTGTGGCACTTCCCCGGGCGAGCCGGCCCATTCATGCTACAGACAAATATTATGCCATTCTTGACAAAGTATTCGTCTGCAGCGTGGCTCTACCATATAGAACTTGTTTGTTTATAGCTCTTGTGTATTTGTTATTCAGTCCGGCAATTAGTACACGATTTTCATCGCCAGCCTTTCCTAAAGCAAGGACACATTGTCGTGGAATTATACGTTACTAGGCGACTAATTAACGGCCGTAATGAGGTGGCAGACCAGGTCGTGTTCGCGAGGAACACGCTGCCAATTAACTAGGCAACACGCTTTTATAGTAGGATATCCCCCACTCAATAATTATTCGCTATTTACATTAAAAATTAAAGAAATTCGTACGCCATAAGTGGCAATGTGATGGAGCTTTTATACGTCTTTTTTTCATCTTGTTACACCTCACATTATGAAAATAAATAATTATTATTATTATTATAAAAAAGGTGCCTTAATGGAGAGGTCCAAATTGGAAAACGACAGAGGAAGACTGCTTATGAGATGGGCGGACGATATAAATAAATCGGCGAGGCCAATTGGATGCTGAAATAGCCCAAAATAGAGATCAATAGGCAATGGGACTTCTTAGGAAGAGACTTTCACCTGCGGAGGGGTTCTTGCAGACTAATTTAGTTCTTAACAAAGTACAAAAAAATAACTTAAATAACTTTATTAAATAAGAAAATTCATAACACGTACTTGATACTAAATAGGATTAGATTACATTAGACTAAACTTGATCAGTTATTTTAATAGGAACACTAAAAACAAATAGACACTTGTACAATGTTACATCTGTCGGACGAATGGGACGCGAATAACAGGCATTATACAGTATAGACCGATGTAACATTGTACAAGCGTCTATTATTTTCAGTGTTCCTATTTAAATTTTAACTATGAAGCAATAAAAAGTCTTAAAATATTCGGATAACGCTTGAATCTTTAGGGAGTTTTGTGTTATATGTATTTTTTTAATATGTATACAATTTTTAAAATCATTAAATTAAGAAAATAATATGTTCGTCATTGCAAAGTTATGTCGATCAGAAAAATTTACATTTGTCAAAAAGATTCATTTTTTTAATTTTTTTTTATTTCTATATGTCTTGCCCAGAGATGAATCTCGGAAATTCATTGTATACTTTTGGGCCAATGTAATAAAAAGCGGCTATCCAATGTGATTCTTATTTTCATAGTAGTTAGTTTCATGTCCCTTGCTGACCTGGTGATAGTATTTTTATGTACAATCAACAGTGGTAGGCGTGTCAGATTATAGGGGGCGCCGGATTAGACAGGGTTCGAACTACCGCGGGTCCACTTCTCTCATGGTAACAAAACATTGGTGCAAGCTCACATCCCTACCGCGTTACGTTATGTACACAATCATCGTGTGTCATACCGCTACCTGCTTGACCTGTTCCACTGTAAACACTCAATATCGCTGCTGTGTTATAGAATTATGACTTTACTACTATCCTGCCCGGGTGTTCACTCTATTTTGTAAAGAACCTACATTTCAGATACAACTATTTACGAGATAAGAGATTTACAAGAAATTAATAATAGTCTAATACAAACAAGTAATATAAAAAAAATTAAAGTCAATTCCTACTTTTTTTTCCACTGATGAAGGAGGGAAGGCAAACGAGCAGGCGTGTCATTTGATGAAAAGCAATCAACGCCGCCCATAGACATCCGCAGCGCCATAGGCAATACGGAAGCGTTGCCGATCTTTAAGGAAAGTGTCATTATGGGAGTGGGAAAGAGAAGGTCAGGGCAGAGGGAGGGGGAACTCGGCCGCTCATGGTACGAAGCGCGGTAGGTAAGCTACCACTCAGACGCCGGATTTCTGCGGGAATGCGGTACTTCTCCGGGCGGGCCGGCCCATTCATGCTACAGACAAATATTATGCCATTCTTGACAAAGTATTCGTCTTCAGCGTGGCTCTACCACTATTGCTAAATAAGATGATATGTTACGAGATGTAGGGACAATAGGTGGAGTCGTAAGAGAACAAAATGGCCGGGTCCAATAGGTAAAAGAAGTGTAGGAAGACAAAGGAAAAGATGGGCAGACGACATTGTAGAAAGAGCAAGAAAAAACTGGATGAGCCAAGCTTTAGACAGAGAGAAATGGTTAAAGATAGAGGAGGTTTTTACCCACAAAGGATACCACGCAATAGGAAGAGGAAATCTAGCAAAGTGTGGGAAATAATGCTATAATAATAATAATAAAAATAAATATATTTAATACTATTCAAAATTAAAAAAACAGCCATATTGTGTACGGCTAGGATCGTAAGGACGATAGATGTATCTGATGTAGTTTTATTTATTTATTCAGCACAAAAACAAGTTACAGTATTAAAGAATAATATATAAAATAAATTAAATAACGCCCGGACTATAACTCTTAAGATTTGCGCACAGCGTGGCTACATTTTAATAAAAGGGTTATTTATTCGTACTTATATTATAATGAAATATAATGAAATTTAAGATAAAAATTAAAAAAAAGAAGAATAATCTCATGATCTATCGGCCGCAGAAGATATCCCGGAGCAATCGCTTTAATTGTGAATTTCAATATCGAAAATATCGAATTTTTTTTGTAGTGAGGTCAATCAATATATAATATATATTATTATAGGCGAAAAATGCATATCATGGGATTATAATGTGATGTATTATTTGGATAAGATTTAATACTAAACATTTTATGGTGATTTCGTAATCTGATGCCGGTGTTAGAATTTAAAAAAGACAGCAGTTTTTGTAATCACAGGCATGAGTCTATTTCACAGGTACTCTTTATAGATTCTTTATATGTAGGCAGGTATTCAATCCCCGCGGTCGCTTCTACTTTGGACCATGGCTAAATACCACCTGCTTTAAACCAGTGAATTGGTAAAGCCAACGGGCCCTCGAGAGCTTGTCAAACAAAGCTACCTTACGCGCTACTGTGAAATTCAACGATGTTCCGTCTCGTTTCGACAGCACGCGAGCACAAGCGGCGAGAGAAGGACAGAGTAGTCAAGAAAGTGTTAACAAATATGTCGTAGGCAATCGATTTCAAAGAAATGTGTTGAACGATGAGCGTTGTGAGTCGATGAAATATAAAGGTGCGCGTGCGGATGTATATATATGTATGTGGATTAGCTTTTGATTTTAAAATATCTAATTAAACCAACAAGTAGCTTTTGTATGTGTGGTGTTCTTCAAATATGTGTGGTGTAACTTTGAACCATAGAAGAGAGAGCAAAATAGCATAAAAGAAGTAACCCAACGGAAAAACCCACATTATTAATTTTCTGTTCTTGTTTTGCTTGTCTCGGATCTTAGCTAAGTAAAAACTTTAAAACAAAAAAAGTAACGCCTGACTCCATTAATAATCTTAAAAGAAGGTGTTGTGACAAAAATTGAGATAGGGATGCTTAAATGGTTTGAGCATATAAAGAGGATGGATGAAGGACGACTGGCAAAAGAAATTTTCGTTGCGAATGTGGATGGAGGGGTCGATAGGGAAAGACCACGGAAAACATACCTTGATCAAATTGCTGAAGTTTTTAAGAAAGGCCAGGTCTAGAGTACCCTTAACTTAGGCATTCTTAGCTCAGTTGGAATTATTAACAAGAATTCTAGTAATATAAAAACTGCTTGTCCTCTCAATAAAAACAAAATGGCGATTTCCAATATAAATGTCTAAAATAAATAATTGAAGCTTCTATAGATTTCATCTCGTGCATGGCTTCATACCAAAACTTTCGTCTTATATAAATATTTTACAACCAGCAGTCACCGACATAGTCCCTCGAATTAGCAAACTAAGGTGGTAATGGGCTGGTTACGTTTGTCGGAGGTCCGACAATCGTTGGAGCAGACGAGTGCTGGAGTGGAGACCGCGTCTCGGCAAACGTAGTGTGGGATGCCCCCCGGATAGATGGTGCGACGATCTGCGCAGGGCGGCTGGCAGAAACTTAGAGGTAGTTGGTTCCACAGAGTAGTGATATGTGGAAAGAAGTCTCTGGAAAAGTGCTATCTGTACTCTGCGATCGCTGCTCATTCAGATGGTGGGGATGAAATTTTAAAAATAATGATATTGTTTTAAATAAATTTAGAAATTACTTTTTTATTTATATTCATAGAGTAAGTACGAGAGTATTTTTATTATAGAGTAAGTACGCATCCATCGAGCGGACCGGTTGCAAGTTGATTGGACGATTAACTATAAATCAAGCAAGCTACTTGACACAATACAATAACTCCATTTACCGGCGCTGTACCGAAGATTTACAGCTACACGTTCAGCGAGCGTGCACTGAAATAGATCAGCTCATCGTAAAGTACCGATTATTCCGTGTAATTATATCGCGCGATGATTCATGGTACTATTGGAAGGCACTCTTTGGCAGCGTTAGTGTCCAATTTCCGTAATCGTTCAAGACTTGACAGATTTAGAGCTGTGCTATGTACGGTGCTATGGATATCGATCTATTGTTGTGTAATGAAAATGTATTATTATATGGCTGTTATAAATTATTATGAATTGACACAATATTAGAAACATATAAACACATGAACAAGAGTCCCGAGAAGGAAGATTGACTATACAATCAAAATAAACTTTATTTAGAATTATATTTTACATATTTAGGAAACTTCGTCAAATCTCATCGCTGCGCATACCACAAAGCTTGAATACAAAAGTTGTCAACCAGTGCCTTCACAAGCTCAAGTTCTCGTGGATACAATTCGGAACGAAGAAATTCGGCAGAGAATCAGAGTCACCGACATAGCTATTCAAGTCAACGGCTGACTTAAGTGGCTGGACTGGAATAAATGGTAATCGGATGATGCGATGTCCGGGCGACCGTCCCCCGGTTCTAGATGCCGCTGTTCCTAGCGGCTTTTAGGCGTCCTTTAACGACTTCGCGTCGTCGAGATTATAGCTGAACCTATTCCTACGTTGGGTCCGTCGCTGGGCCTCCTCCCTCGCGGAAGTCAGGTGGCGACAGGAGGATTTCGCGTGGGAGCAGACGTCCCTTAGGTGAGCGAGCGTGAAGGGGAGCAAAATTTTTAAGGTGTGGGTGTGATCCATAGTCGGCTCGGTCGAACATCTTCCGAGCCAATCGGACCACAAACTGTATTGCAAACGAGGTCACAAACTAAGTTGCAAAATTAAATAAATTTTACACTTAAATGCAGCCAAAAGTGTACACTACAATTGACGTTAAGAAAATATCCCCTCCACCTAAATATCTTCCGTCCAATAGGCGTCAATATCTGCGCGCCAAAAAACGAACGAACTTATGTGACAAGCCAATATATAAAAATAAAGGTATTTTTAATTAAGATGCAAGCTGTTGCATGTAGTGAAGTATAGTATATTTGAAATATGAGCGGACATATCTTAGTTAACAAATATATTTTAATAAGAGCATCGACAGAGTTATGGCGCGGCAAGAAGACCACAGTCCGGTGCAAGTTGTTCCCCCTCGATTTATTGGTTCCGCGCACGCCATCCCACCGCCATGCCTATTGCCTATGGTGTAATTTTGTATCGTAAAGGCTAACAGCCATAAGTCGATTGGTGTCGATTAAAATTTATACGGACCTAGGTTGTTAGAAATATTAAATTAATTGCTTCAGCTACATGCTACTGGGTGTAGCAATGTTTCACGGTAAACTTCTGATTTATTTCGTATTAAGTAGAAGTATGTGTGGTGTAACCTTGAATGATAGAATAAGAAATGAAGATATAAGAGAGCAATGTGGAGTAGAAGAAGGTGTTGTGACAAAAGTAGAAAAAGGGATGCTTAGATGGTTTGGGCACATAGAGAGGATGGATGAAAGACGACTGGTAAAAGAAATTTACCTTGCGAATGTAGATGAAAGGGTCGGAAGAGGAAGACCACGAAAAACGTACCTTGACCAAATTGCTGAACTTTTTAGGAAGCAAGGGAAGTATGCCGAGATCGTAGCAGATGGAGATCTGTGGTCTCTGCCTACCCCTACGGCAGACAGACGTGATGCTATATATGTTATTTCGCATTCTTTCGTGGTATAAGTAACTCAATTTCTGAACGTGCTTCCGCTTGACAAGAAAAGTCTAGCAAAGTACTGGACGGATTTGGATGAAACTTTACAGTAACATAGGTTATACATCGGAATAACATATAGGCTACAATTTGTAATGATTTTATCTAATTTTTTTGTTCGTAATATAACGATACATGTCAATTAAGTCGGAAAAAAATCTGACCTCTGAGAGCTATCTTGGCGTACGCTGCCTTAACTATTGGAGTTACACAAAGATGATGTACCGTGGGATTGTTTGTCTTGAATAGTTCTAAATAAAAGTCCGCGTCAGCATATATTTATACCTTTTATGTGGAAGCAACTATGACCAAAATTGTGAACTATAAATTAAGTAAAAAAAATTATATATTTATTTAAAATGATCTGTCACGAAACTTAATGTGGCAGACCAAATTCCACGCGAGCGAAGCCGCGGGCAAAGGCTAGTAAATATATATTTCTCGATTATTAAAATTATTTCACACGACTCCCATTTTTTTTAAGTAATTGGAACACCCATAGACATCCGCAGTGCCACAGACATTGCAGAAGCGTACCATAAATATTTTTCGATAACCTAAATTCTTGGCTAGGTGAAACCTAAATGGCTAGGTGAATTACATATTTCAAAATTAATGGTAGCTTATTCAACTCGTACATCGTTATAAATATATAGTCTACAGATTCAGAATCTAGATTTTCCACCAGTCCACCTTGGACAAGCGTGATGGGTTAATGTTCATCCTCAAAACTCAGGACATATGTACATATATGGGCTATAAATAATGTTTTCACGTAGTTTTTAGTATAAAATCAATAGTACTTTGTAGCCGTAGGTTCTAATACCGGTTAAAACTAGAATTAATTAATAATTTATTTGACAGGTCTGTGGATATAATTGTGTGTGTGTGTGTCATTTTTAATCTATGCTAATTTTTTAATTAACATAAAAATATTTATTTGACCAAGGCTATTTTAGTTTTTGTGTCCGGTAAGTATTTCATCAATGCATATAAAAAATAGATTCGTTCATACATATTTAATTATATAGTTTACTCAAACATTTTTTTCACAGCCTATTATACAATACTAAAATTATAAACATAAATAAAACGTTTCATTTTTTAGACTCGCCCGTTTTATTTATGTTTATAATTTTAGTTGCTTACTATACTTTATTATAGTCTTAATTTATCAACTTTCTGGATGAAAGAACTTTTTTCCACTTGTCCAAGGCGAATTGTCGAAATAATCAGATTCGTAATAAATACAAATATGGACCAAATCCGCAATCATTCATTCCGAAAAGGTCAGCGGTTTTATCTCCAATTTAATTACATAACAACTTTGTTTACCATTTGGTAAAATAAATACAGTGTAATTACATATTCAGATTTACGGCTTCGATTAGTCAGCGAGGGTCCAATACGCGGATAACTCGAAAGATACGTGTGCGGCGAATTCTAAAATCATTGACTCGCATCTGTGAAGCTAATTCCAGCTAACGGTTGTTAACAACATTAGCATATTTAAATTCGCAAGTTATTCACTTTTAAATTTCAAATGGCGTCGATTTAGAAAATTTAATCATTTGAAACAAATACTGTTGTATAATTTTTTTTTCTTTGATGGCAATTAGTTATAACTATTATGCCAGTGTCAAGTAAAATACAATAATATCAAATCTTTTGAAACGTAACTAATCAGCTGGTCACATAACGTCTCGATAAAATGGTGGATATTCTACCAAAATCTTCTATGGACTTTTTCAGTCAACTGAAAAAGTCACGATACACGCATTTATTTCATATCACTCCAATTATACGCCTTAATGTAACTTTATTATATAAAAAGCCACCACAATTTAACAATATAACTGATAATAATATAAGATTATAAAAACGAAATAAAAACACAACGTCACTGATGTATGTAAGTTGGCGGGAAAAGTTCGTTCTTTGCTTCTCTGGTGGCAATTAGTTACAAATATTTTGCCAGTGTCAAGTAAAATACAATAATATCCAATCTCTTTAAATGTTCCAAATCAACTTATCACGTTACGTCTTCATAAAATGGTGGCCATTTTACCCAAACTTTCTATGGATTTTTTCAGTCAACTTAAAAAGTTGCGATACACGCATTTATTTCATATCACTTCACTTATACACCTTGATCGAAATATATTGCATAATACGCCACCACAATTAAACAATATAACTATGAAAAACACAACGTCATTGATGTATGTAAGTTGGCGGGAAAAGTCCGTTGTATCGCTAAATCACTCAACGACATACAGATAATCATAAAATGTTAATGTCAAGTCATTATAATAGGTTAACCGTTATAAACTAGCATTTAAATTAACATATTATTTATTATACATAGGTGTCCTTATGTCTTTAAAATAACATATAACAAAGAAATAATAAAAAAAACTACAAAGGATATGAATAAAATTCAATATTTCGGGTTTTATTTTTTAAAAATTATTTCGTCTAATGGCGGTGAATCACACTCTTGTAATCTAGCCACAGTATTCTGTGCCACTCGCTGAAGTAGTGACGTCGGGATGCCATTAACCTTACGAACGATATTTTCTTTTAGCAGGTACTGAGATGGTTATCGGGTTTGATTCATATACTTTTGAAAATAATTTTATTCTAACAAGTGTCATAAAATGGGGTATCCCCACAGAAAAAGTTCATAGGGGTAAGATTTGGCGACCTGGGTGGCCAAGAATTATCACCGAAACGTCTTATTAATTGTTAGGAAAGAAGAAGTTCCATTGTCTAGCAGTGTGAGGCGCCATTTTGTTGAAACCACGTACGTTAAGTTAAGGCAGGCCATTAGCAGAATAACTTACTACTAAATAACTACTACTTGACAGAATTTTTTTCTAAATTCAACATTGTCGATGTCGATGTCGAAAAATAAACGAAGTCAAAATAAGAGCAAGTTTAATCGATTAGATGTGAAACGAATTGCATTGAGTCATCGTGCCGTGAGAATTGTTTCCACATTTAAATTTTTTTGAATATGGAATGACATAGATGGCCTTGGGCTAATTTTTTTTTAACTTTTTCTTTATGCCTTTTTGATAAACACATATTAATTTTCTCCTATATACAATTTGTAAAACTTCGCTTATATATACATACTCCTGATAGAACTAAACCAAATGTACAAGTTTCAAATATGTGACGCAATGTGTGTAAAATAAATGTATTAACAGATGGCGCTGTTTCAGGGTGCGATGAGGATATATCGCGATATGATTAGCTGCTTTGTAAACATATGTACTTAAAATTTAAAATCAAGAAACTGTCTATGTGTACCGAAAACTTAATCTTTTTTTTCTGAAATAGTCTTTTGGGGTCTATGTGCCAATCCTGTTCACCTAAAAAATCTACTCGTAGGTTTGTATCACATGTCTGTCATTTCAAACAGCTTGTGACAGTAGCCAGTAACGAAAGCTTAAGAGAAGAAGCCTACCTGAAGATGAAAAGGCTCTCGTTGATTTACTTTCGTTTTCGAAGACAAACTGCTTGAACAACTAGTGCTCATATCACCATCACAACTATAGGTGTAGAAGTGACCCAATCAGTTATAAAACAAGTCCACCGCGCTGTCCGGACCGGACATTCCCACGCAAACTCGATCGCAACTCGTTGTGGACGGATATAGAGAAGCCAAACTTTGCATATCCCTTTCGCACACTTTTGTCTCAATGTACAGCGTGGCATTGTTTAAAATTTTTAAACGGAACTCTTTTTGTACTTTTCACGTGTGGCAACATTTTTTTGTCCAATAAAATCGATTACGAAACTCAAATTTGTCCTGTTATTTAAAATCACCTTAATATTTTATAATGTATAGTATTTAATTAATTAATTCTTTAATTTTATTATATAACGTGAGGTTTAACAAGATGAAAAAAAGACGTATAAAAGCTCCATTACATTGCCACTCACGGCGTACAAATTTCGTATTGTATGTATGTATTTATTTATGTATTCTTATATAACCGAATACGAATAATGACCGAATCGATACGTCTCAGCGCGGGTTAGCCTAATGAGACCTATTTAATATATTCCAACCAATTTCACTTTATAACTGTTTTAAATAAATAAATGCCTCAGATTGATATACCAGTTAAATTTATAACAAAAAACTTGTCATAATTTATTCGTCATGATCATCATCAAGGCATTACAGCCGCGGGTGGGCCTTAGCCTGGTTCAGTAAATTTTTCCAGTCGGATATTATTTTGGCTTTTTTCCTCCAACCCATAAATATGTAGAATAAATGCTAAAATTTATCGATAAATACAGTGAACTACTACATCTGGAAACTGTTGATTTCGTTGTTATATTATATATTGAATATTATAAAATATACTTTAAAGAAAAAAGATTAAAAAAATAAGCCGGGATATATCTTAAAGTTCGCTAATATAATATGTGTAGTATGATGGTTGACTCGATATTGATCTAAGATAACTCTACCAAAAAAAAAGAGAAGAAAGTAGTTGATATTCAGATGTAAGAAATGTCGAACATAAATAGTGGATATTGTCATTTGAACGTAACTTCTTCAATCCATGCACACGTCAAACGCCATGTAAGCAAGCGGAAAGAAGTTGAACAGTAGCGATACATCGAGATAGCATCAACTGAGATGCGCGCGCGCGCCGCCATGTTGTTTTTACATTTTTTTTTACCGCGCAGGCAAAGGCAGCGCTTACAGTAGATATCAATTACGCGAATTGTGCTCTGTCTTCCAGAGCAAAACTATAAAGACTTTATTATGTCTCTATGGTATTTATTATATATTAATATTGTTTTATTTTGCACACTACAATGCATTAAAATAGAAAAAACTTTATAAGAATTTGAAAGATATCAAATTTCGTTGTAAATTTATAATACAAATATTTTTATTTTACTATAGTTAAAAGTACTAATTTTGGCATGATTTCTATCACTTAATGTAATTATCAGCCTCTAGCTACATAACACAAAAAAAATTATAGTTTGTCATATATAAGTTTATGTTTGCTGTTCAACCAATCATTAAGTTACCAAGATTGTAGTTCAATTTATTGATAACAGAAAAATTGAACGCCTCTAGAAACAGTATGAGACCATGGGTAGCAATTGATAGAAATACGTACATACAAAAATATTACTGCAGACATGACTCCATTAAAAATATATAATAGAGATATATTACTAGCAACTAAAGGCTAAATGGAGTGACGATTTACGCAGGGCGACTGGCAGAAACAGGAGGCGTGTAGCTGAAATTCGGACTATATGGCGCGCTTTACGAGAGGCTTGTATTCAACAATGGACTGCGATTGTCTATTGACGAAAAAATGATGTTTCTATTTTGTTAGTTTTGATTTGACATAAGGTGGTGATTGAAGTTTGTGGTAGTTTGACGAGAATTGGGTTTATAAGTGAAGTGATAGATGTTTTGCTTATGTTATGTGCATAACGGAAGTAAATAATGATTTCTTGTATTTTATTTATAACTGTTTTTTCACTATTATCTATTAAACTTCTATCAAACTTGTCACGCGTTAGAATCGCTTGATACCTTTGATTTGCTATTACAATAGAGATAAAATCTTTTTCTATTACTGCGACAGTGCTACTACTGAGATTCATTCCATTTTGATGTTGTTTTTGTTCACTCGATTTACTGTTAGACAATTTGGCGATGGAGCTATCAATGCAATAGAAATGAGTTGTTCAATATAACGTCAGATCAGAAATATATTAACATGTGCTCGAAAATTCGCAGATGCAATGTAGTAGCCAAGAAAAAATAAACTATTATACATCATTACAAATTATCGTTATTGTCCTCAGCTTGCGTAAGACTTCCTACAGAGACTAGACTATCCCAAAGCACGCAACTTAGTATGATCTTCGGCTATACACATCCAGTTTCTGCTAGCCGCTATTCACAGGTTGTCGATTTCTACTAGTCTCTACAACTTCAGTTTGTTTGTCTGTATGAGTTGTGTTAGTAATTTCTCCAGCTTCTTTATTTCGAATCATATCCAACAGATAATTGTAACGATAGCTCACTCCACAATTGAATAAGAGTTTAAAACAATAATTGGCTCAAATTTTTCGAACGTTAGTTTTAAGAGCTGAAGATCTCTGAAGCAGAAATACGGTAGATTTGAAGATGACAATGATTAATTTTTTTATGTGATGAGAAGGTAAACGAGCAGGCTTGTCATCTGATGGAAAGCAACCAATGCTCCCCATAGAAATCCACAGCACCACAGGGGGTGCAGAAGCGTTGCCGGCCTTTTAGGAAAGTGTCATTACGGGAGAAAGAAGAGGGGGGAGGGGGGGGGTTGGGCCCCCGGAACTCAACCGCTCACCGGACGAAGTATTCGTCGGCAGCGTGGCTCTACCACTAGTTAGATAGTATCGTATAGTATAGTTAGAATCAAGATACATTTTCCATACTAGGAAAAACACAAACATTATTTGTAGCATCAGTAATAGTATTTGTAGTATCATTGTGGTTTGAATTTTTTTCGTCGAACAGTAATTTCCGGGTTCAACATATCATCATGTCACATTTGTTGAATATTTCAGTGAGAAACAAAGACATATCCATATCGCTAATTATATTAATTGTCGCTAAAAACGTATAATAGTTATATCCCGGGAAGCGGAGAAAATTATCGGCGTGTACACTTTTATGATCCCCAAGTTAGAAGCGAATGTCGCTTTCTTATGTCTCGGTCATTTTTCACAAATTCACGACGAAACCATTTTTATAATAAATTTATATCAATATTTTAATGTTGGTAAAAAGTTATACTTTTGCATATATTTTAAGTAAAAAGCAAGTTTGTTCTTTAAATTTATTAGCATACTTGTAAAAAGGCGAAAGTTTTTAAAAGACATAAAAAACGCTGGTTAAACTATTTCTAGTATATATTAGATATTTATTTTTTATGGAGAAATTTATTTATTTATTTGTGGACCATCAACAGGAGTTACATTCATTATACATTATTCTAAATAGTTCTAAAAACATACTAAAATATAATCCCAATTAGAGATGCACACAACAATTGAAAAAAAAAATTAAATTGGCTAAAACGCGCCAATCAACTGTATTATGTTACTTGTTAAGAAACCACGGTATGGTGTTGGTGTTTTGTTGCGAAATTTAAAATGCATCCATATTATTAAATTTGTGATTCTATTAAATGGTAATTTTAAATATTTTTAGTTATATTATATTATGGAATTATACAATGTTTTCAACATTATCCCAAAAATAGTTGACAGCCATATTGCTAATTTCACTTCGCCGGATTGCGTTTTCAATTTTATTACTGTATGTTAGTGTTAAAAAAATTACGATAGCAATTTTTGTTATATATATTCTCAATCTCGAATTTTAGCGAAATAGAATTGAAAATTGTATAAGAACTATACTGGATTCTTATTTCCCACACCCGCCGTCTGCAGCATTTAGACCAACCTCAAAACCGCAACCACTGTAGAATTCCAAGTAACGTCATTATTGTGGAGAACAGCGGGTGAATTCGTTGGATGCTTAAACTCGACCTGACAATGGCGCGCCGGCTGTCGGGCAATTCCATCGAAATTGCCATGGAAATGACTGACTCGAGTAGTACTCTCATAAGCTTTGTTATGATTAATGGAGTCAGGTGTTACTTTGCGGAAATCTATTACTATATGGACAGTCAAAACTTTTACTTAACCAAGATCCGCGACAAGCAAACAATAACAGAAAAATATTAATGTGTGTTTTCCTGCTGGATGAAGTGCAGCAAAATACACATTATTAATTTTCTGGTATTGTTTGCTTGTCGTGAATCTTATTTAGTAAAAGTTATGACTGTCCACAAAGCTCTTTTATGTTAAACTTACAGAATTAAATAAATAGGAGAATTAAATAAAATATGCATTGGAAATATACAGGAGTAGCAATGATGAAGATTCAAATGGAGAAATAATTATCCATTTATGTTCGCAAATCTTAGCAAAGTACATACATCAGTTTGACTGTCTATCTTTATAATGAATTTCTGCAAAGTAACACCTGATTTCATCAATTGTCAAGAAAGGAGGACCCATAATTGTCAAGGAAATCTAATCAGAAATAATGCAACCATTTACGATCAAGGGCGGGTTTTGTTTATTTATAACTTTAGTAGACAATTTAACCAACAACTACCAGTTAGCTCAAAGGCGCGTTTTCCGTCTACAGGGTCAATGGTCATGAGTTCTATCTCTGCATCGAAATAATTGGCCTACAAAAATTTAATCCGAGTTTAACCCAACTTGGGGGTAACCACCCGCCAATACGCATTGAACAAGCGTGGTGGGTTAGCGTCCGTTTCTTCGTAAATGAGAGACCCGTGCCCAGCAGTGGGATATAATGGGCTGTATTTTAGACGATTGAAAGTCAAATATGTATTTAATTATGTAAGGTAGTTATTTTTTTTAATATTCTATATTTTTTATACCATCCTTCTTCAAAGAGTTAGTATATTAAGGCATTTCTTAAAGGTCGGTAACGTTTTTGCTATGTCTATGGTACTGCGGATATATATGGGTGGCGTTAATTGCTCTCCATCAGGTGATACACCTTATCATTTGCTTTACTAATAATAGCCTGTCACGAGCCAGCACCTTCTTGAAGCAGGTTGCTAATTATTATAAAGAAAGAAAAATATACTCACTCATTGCATGAAGTAACTGAGGTTTGTGTGACGGTCACTAAGGTTGTCGTGGTGGTAGTCAGCTTATCACCAAAGCATTTCTTCCTCGAGCACTCGTTTAGAACTCTATCTTCTTTCAAAGGCTGCAACACTTCCTTCACCTTGTTGGGTCCAGTTTTAACTGTCGACCTCTGAAACTTTAAATTCGCCGTAGTTCTACCATCCGTACAAATTTCTGTTTCTTCCGTAACTATTGCACCTTTCTTTGTCTTACATACAGTTTTAGATGTCTTACCAAATATATTACCGTTCCTATGAATTTGTTCCTTAGCATCTAAGAGTTCAGTATTAGGATCAAGAGGTAGTCTGTTTTGAAGTACAGTTCTAATAGTATCGTTATTAATATTTTCATCTAGAATATCATTTAGATTATCGTAGCCTTGTTGTAATGGTTGTCTTCTTTGGTCTTTCTGCCACGTTGATTCAAAACCGTATATGGGTTCAGACTCAACACCAAACCATTCTTTATCATCCTTATTTATGTTTTCTTCATCTGGCGCTGGATCTATATTTGCAGAGAAATTTTCTTGAAAGAAATCATCAGTGAGAGCGGTGATTTGAGCTCCAGTGCGTGTTGTATCACTTTTAGTTACGTCGAAGAAATCACCTTTCATGTTATGTTTTCTCTTGCCGTACAACTGTCTGTAATATTTCTCCTGGTCGCCGTACATCCAGCATACCTTCCACCACTGTTTACACATTAAAATGTTCGCTGAATTGGAGGATTTAACATGTCTCGTGGCCGTTGTAGACATTTTTTGTATTTTGCTGTTTACACTCCAACCTGATACAATATTATAGTTATACTTGGAATACTAAAATAATGCAAGAAAGAATTATTGACAAGTTTTGCCCACTTTTCATGTATATTTTGTTTTTATTCAATGTTTTACGCTAGATCCTATTTATGTACTTATATTTGGATACTAAAAAAGTTTTACTGTCTATTTTTATAAAAATATAATTTTTTTGTACTTAAAATAACATTTAATTTTTTTATATATTCACGCCTATCCCCCACAGGGGTTGGCAGAGACCACAGAGCTCCATCCGCTGCCATTTATCGCAGCGAAACCGCTCTTCATTGGTCTCTTTTCGCCCTCGTGAAATCATAAGATTTAAAATTTAACATTATATATTTAATAGTCTGTTATAGGAATAAATCTAGTCAACGCAGAGTAATATAATACAGAATGTGATCAATTTCATTATGTAAGCAATATATATCAGCTTCCTACACAATTACTTGTACTTTCTATTTGTTTCCAGTGACTGTGGCAATTTCTTGTTACACCCCGCAATCTGGGTCATCTACATACATACGTTAGTGATATTTATGTTAAATTAATATAGTCTTACTGACTTTACAATAGAGCGGAGAATGGCGTTCGCTATAGCGTCGTCTATCTCAACCCACGCAGCCAATTGTTCAACTCATGTTATTATCTGTAATTTTGCTTCCATTTACCATCGCTCCTGCGGTTTGCCTATAACGTTTTTAGTTATTTTCTCTGTGATTTTCTCGTCCACTACGTGCTTTACCGATTAATTGGCACCAGAGAATTGTAACTCTCTTAAATTGAGAACAGATGAGAGTATATTTTTGTTATATTCTGATATATCTTAGATTTTTATAATGAACATTTCAGTGTAAGGACTATAAAATACTACACTAGGCGTTGTAACTGTATTAAAAATAATAATCGGAAATATATTTGGTGACTACTTTTTTTTGTGGTATAGGAAGGCAAACGAACAGGCGTGTCACCTGATGGAAAGCAATCAACGCCGCCTATAGACATCCACAGTTCCATAGGGAGTGCAGAAGCGTTGCCGGCCTTTTGGAAAGTGTTATTGTGGGAGGGGAAAGGGAGGAATAAAGGGAGGGAATTTGGTCCTCCGGGACTCAACCGCTCACCGGACGAAGCGCGGTAGCTAAGTTACCATTCAAACGCCGGTTTTCTGCTGGGGTGTGGTACTTTCCCGGGCGAGCCGGCCTGTTCATGCTACAGACAAATAATATGCCATTCTTGACAAAGTATTCGTCCACAGCGTGGCACTAAATAAGGACTATTTTTGGTCCAATAGTTGAGTTTTCAACCAGTTTAATCCCTTATATCACGTCGAATACGACCTGCCGTTAAATATTTGACACACGTATTAATGACTTACAACAATGCGACTGCGTGTTCAACATAATGAAAAACGAACGGTCTATACATCCGTCCTTTTCTTTCTTCACTTAAACTTAACGATAGAATAGGATAGCTCGATTTTTGTTACCTTGACTGCACAGGATAAGGTTACAAAGATAATGTATTCAACTGCTGTTATGGAAATTTGAACACAGGTGAATACTTTTTTGCATATATTTACGTCGCAACTAAGATTCAGACCATTATACCATTAAATATATGCAAATATGATAAACTCTGTCAGGGTGTATCTTTGCCTAGCCGCCTGTCTGGTAGTTATGGTATTTGTACTGATGGGTACGCGACCCCGACCTCCCGAGCTACTACCGTATCACTCCTTGTTTTCCGTTAAGGCAGTATCATATCCCTATCATCCTATCTAAATCAATCTTTCCTCTCTCCTGCTGGTTCCTTTCTTCTCTATGCGGTGTAAAAGCGTTGCCGACCTTAAAGGAAAGTGTCACTCTGGGAGGCAAAAAAGGGGTTGGGCCTCCGGAACTCATCCGCTCACCGGACGAAACACAGTAGCTAAGCTACCACTCAGAAGCCGGTTGTCTATGGGACTGTGATACTCAGGCGAACCGGCCCATTCTTGCTACGGACAAATAATATGCCATTCTTGACAAACTACACTACAAAATTTTTGGGTCTATTAGTATACACATACTTATAATTCTATCGAGATTAGCCATCAGCATAGGATACGCGACGAGCGCGTTCTTCTCGGTGGCCATTAAAAAACAATTATCGGGAGGCAAAAAATAAAAGAATCTCAATTGGTAGTCACAGTTTGCCGCAGGCGGGACCAGCCCGACAGCTCTCTTGACCGGACTAGTTAATCTGTATTCCTCCCACAGAGGAATTCCATGCGTGTACTTAATACAAAAAATCTAACTTTAACATATTGACTTCAAAATGTTTTATTCTTTACACTAGTTATAATTATAGCATGTGGACAGTCAAAAGTTTTACTTAGCTAAGATCCGCGACAAGCAAAACAATAACAGAAAATTAATAACGTGTGTTTTCCTGCTGGATGAAGTGGATTTATTTGGAACTTAAACCAAAAACTTAACGAAAAACGGCCAGCAACTATCCACCCACCAAACAAAGTCTTTTCGGTTGTCTTCCGTAGAGTCTACTATGCCTGAAGATGTCTCGTGTTGGGGCGAAACACGTGTCGTTTACAAGGTGGAAAAGCGGTAGTTTGTGTTTGGTGTTGTGTATGGAGAGTTGTGGGTGGATAGTTGCTGATGGCCGTTTTTCGGTGTTTTGGGTTTAAGTTCCAAATAAATCCACTTCATCCAGCAGGAAAACACACATTATTAATTTTCTGTTATTGTTTTGCTTGTCGCGGATCTTAGCTAAGTAAAACTTTTGACTGTCTACATAGTGATGGATTTCCGCAAAGTAACGCCTGACTCCATTAATAATAATTATAGCAATTAACATCTTGTTATCTATAAGTCCCTCCTATGTTACAAAGTTATGACTAACTATCATTAGAGATTTTTCACAGTGCTAGAGCAACGCTGCAGACGAATACTTTGTCAAGAAAGGCATATTATTTGTCTGTAGCATAAATGAGCCGATTCGCCGGGGAAGTACCACACTCCCGCAGAATACCGGCGTCTGAGTTGTAGCTTAGCTACCGCGCTTCGTCAATGTGTCAATGCTGGGCATAGACCTCTTCTAACAAGCGCCACCTAACCTAATATTTTCGGCTTCACACATCCAGTTTCCTGCAGCCGCCCTGCTTGTTTCGCATCTAGCGGAGAGGAGGGAAGGAGGCGTCCCACAGTATTTTTTCCAAAACGCGATCTCCACTTCAGCACTTATCTACTCCAACTTACATATACCGTATATAAATTTCTCTATGTTGAGATAAACGTCCATTTTTACAATACTCAGTTTCCAAAGACGGCGTTATTAGATTCAAGTTTTTCTGCAATTGCTTCATTGTAATTGACTGTGAAGAATTATTGATTTCTTTTTATTGCTTATGCCTATTTTCGTTTGGAACAAATAGCTCCGTATATACTTTAAATTCTTATTTTTTTTTTGTTTAATGGCAAAGGGATATAAGTATTATGCCAGTGTAAAGTTAAATAATATTAAGCATCTTAAAATTCAGCTTGTCACGACACTCTATCATCATCATCTTCAGATTACTAATAAGGAAGATAGAAGAAGGGACACTTGTAAGTATTTATATAAGTCGCCCAGAAGGCTATGGACGGTAGCCCCGTCCGGAGTTTCTCTGGTGTATAGAATACGAAATGAAGCAATCCACCGGAGAACCAGATTAACTCACATAGCTCTTCAAGTAAACAGACTGAAGTGGCAATGGGCTGGGCACGTTTTTCGGAAAACCTACAATCATCGGAGTAGACGAGTGCTGGAGTGGAGACCGCGACCCGGCAAACGTAGTGTGGGACGCCCCCCTGCTAGATGGAGTGACGATCTGCGCAAGGCGGCTGGCAGTAACTGGCTGCGTGAACACGAAGATCGGGATAAGTGTAGCTTCTTGGGGGAGGCTTAAGTCCAGCAGTTCACTGCTGCAGGCTGTTGTTGATGATGATAGGGTGTCGTAACTAAGCTAAGCCTAGCGTAAGCTGAATTTTAAGTTACTTAATATAAGATCCACGCAAGGCGGCTGGCGGAAACTGGATGCGTGCCGAAGCAGCCGAAGATCAGACTAGGTGGCGCGCTTTGGGTGAGGCCTGTGTCCAGCAGTGAACAGAATTGATTCTGAGGCGGTTTGAAGTTTGCCGGGTCAGCTAGTAGTTTATATAAACAAATGTGAAATTACACAAAATTGTAATTAGACCGAACTGCATTCGCTCTCAGAACTGCGTTGGTGTCAGACGCCTCTAATGAGAGTTGGCATCGAACTTTTATTGCCATTTACGATGAGATTTATATAAGCCGATATAAAAACCGACCCCAACGGAGACTTATGGATGCGACAGCATTAATCTACATTACGTACGTAGATGTCGATAAATAACGTATGTTACTCTAAATACTTGTTTACTTTCTTGCAAATATTTCTACATATCTCAAGCTATTAATTACCTTAGACGGTATATATGTAACTGTATAGCGCTGATAAGTGCCAATTTTAATGAACGTTGTAGAAATAAACTCAACAAGTAGGCGAAACGACCTGAATAGTTTTATGGCCATTTACATGCTTTTTATACACTTGAATACGTGGGTTCGTTTCGATCCCAAATCTGTGTGTGTTTGTCTGTGTTACGATTTAGTGGTACAGTTAAAATAAGAAATAAAAATCGACATTTCGAGTTACGTTCAGTTTCGCATCTACCCTCCCCTCTCCCTCTACCCTCCCCTCTCCCACTACCCCTCCCCCTCCCATTTCCCCTCCCATAATGACTCTTTCATTAAAGGACGGCAACGCTTTCGCACTGCCTATGGTGCTGCGGTTGTCTATGGCCGGCGTTGATTGCTTTCCATCAGGTGACACACCTGCTCGTTCGCCTTCCTATCCCATAAAAAGAAAACTTGGAAGATAAGTCCAAATGGGCACCTAAAAAGTGTACTCGCTAGAGCGAGACAGTAATACTGACTCATCGCTTCCAACTTTACAAGATACAAGTCAGGCCGTACATGGAATACTGTTTTCATTTCTGTGCCGGGACACTTCAATATCAGCGTCTTCCCCTTGATCGCATACAACGTCGAGCTATTCGTATAGTCGATGACCGAGATCTCATCATACGGCTAGATCCTTTAGGCCTCCGGAACTCAACGGCACACCGGATGAAGCGCAGTAGCTAAGCTATCAATCAGACGCCGGGTTTCTGCGGGAGTGTGGTACTTCCCCGAGCGAGCAGGCCCATTCGTGCTACAGATACATAATATGATATTATTGACAGAGTATTCGTCTGCAGCGTGGCTTTACCACTACAAATGTTTCCGATATATAAAAATAATTCAAAACTATTCCTTAAAATAAGGGCTGATGAAGCACTGCACTCACATAGAAGAAAAACTTCTGAGTTATCTATGCTTTTGCAACCGCGTCCTCCTTCTACTTCCCGTCTTCTTCCCTTCTCACTCTTCCTCCCCTAACCCTCATACTCTTTCATTAAACTATATCTTTTAAATGTTAAAAATACCGATTAACAATGAAGTAACTCACTTAACTAACTTAAATCTTACTTTAATTCGTTTGCCTTTTCTGCTATAAATAAAAATTGCTCAGCCGCTTATCTATTCTTTAAAAGTCACACTAAGCTAAAAACTAAAAAAACATGTTTTTAAAAATAATATGATAGCTCGTGTAAAAGCAATATAAAATTGTCTCGGCACGCACAAAATAAGATTCATTGATGCTCCTAGTAACAGCTCGCAAACAGGAATAACAGGATTTATAAAAGTGCACGGCTCATAGGCACTTGAGGATTTAATGGCCTTGCGTCTAGATCATAAAGTCAGGCGGGGGAATGGGCTAGCAATTAAAAGTTATCACGAATTTATATATATGCATACGTAAGCGATAAAGCTTTTAAGTCAATATTTCCGACTAGGGATTGCAATCCCGCAAAACGGGATCACGCATTCCCGCGGGATCAAAATTTTCGCGTAAATCGTGAGTAGCTCGTCTTAGGCGTCTGAGTTACCATTCAGCTAAGCTATCGAACCTTACGTTGGCGTTGATTGCTTTCCATCGTTGACACGCCTGCTCGTTTGCCTTCCTATACTATAAAAAAATATATATAAAATTTTAATTTTCCATCGCTTCTAAATTATTTTAAATTATTAATCAACGCTTTCCCTTATTATCTAGCAGACGAAGACACATTTAAGTTAATAATTTATTATTTATACAAGTATTATTAAAATCGTCTTAACTGATTGATTTGCATCTAAAATGCATCAATATAGGTATTACATTGAGAAAATATAGCAGTGATAACTCGAGAAGTTCATAATGTATCCGATATAATAACAAATGATCGAAGAAATGACGGTTGACACAGGGCTTAGCATCATCGAATGAAAAAAACTAATGAATATATAATTAATTAGCTAGATTTATTATTATTAGCCGACGTTTATACTAGAATTGATGTTCCACAGCTAAAGCGATGCGATAATGTGTTTCTCTCGACATTTACACACACACACACATTTTGATTTTTACAACCTTTATACAGGATGTCCTAAAACTCAAGCTTGTCCAAGTCGAATTTTACAACTTCCCAATAGCTAATATTGTCTCAATTTATTTGAATTTGAAATCTAACATTCGAAAACCGGCGTGATTTTACTATAATATAATAATGTTATATATTTTTTATAAGATAGTAGATAGGACTTTTCCCGCCAATTTACATCAGTGACGTTGTGTTTTTATTTCATTTTCATAATCTTATATTATTATCAGTTATATTGTTTAACTGTGGTGGCGAAGATATATTATAGTTCGATCAAGGTGTATAAGTGAAGTGATATGAAATAAATGCGTGTATCGTAACTTTTAAGTTGACTCAAAAAGTAAAAATCATAAAAGGTTTTTGATAAAATTGCCACCATTTTATCAAGACGTATCGTGATAAGTTGACTTGTTACATTTCAAGAGATTGAATATTATTTTATATTACTTGACACTGGCATAATAGTTGTAACTAATTGCCATCAAAGAAAAGAAAAGAAAAGAAAAAGATAATGTCGTTCATCTTTTTCGGTAAGTTTATAGTTTAAAGGTTTATAAAATTATATGCACATATGAAAAATATACAGATAGCTCTTCAAATTAACAGACTGAAGTGACAATGGGCTGGACACGTTTGTCGGAGAACCGACAACCGTTGGAGTAGACGAGTGCTGAAGTGGAGACCGAAAATCAGATTTTTATATTTTTTTAAAACATATTTATAGTATATATAAGTCACGAAGAGGCGGTGGCAAGTTGTTCCAACACTTAGTTGCGGTGTATTTATTTATTTATTTAGTGTATTTGAGGTTCAAGTTCTAGGCAAACATAATAAAACATAAGGCGTTCCGCAAGTTAGGTTATGGACAAAAGCTAGGCCATAATGAGAATTTACAGCTGACGTAGAGGTCCGTAAATTTCACTTAACGCGCCCACGCTAGCTCCACAATGGTCAGGCTCGCTAACAGCGGCTTATTATCACCGCAGTGTGAACAAAATGATGAGAGTACTTAATTAGTGTTGTTTACTACAGACACTAGTTAGAAGCTACAAAAATATCTATACAAGATGTTCGATTGTTGATAGAATTATAAATGCAATTCAAAAATATTTAAAAAATCTCTTTTTAATAATTAAATAAGTCGGAGTCAGTTATGAGGACTGCCAATAGAAGTGAAAATTTTAAACTGTATTTTGAAATTTTAAACTAATTGTAATCTTATATAAATTATATAATGTAAATAAAAATTGAAGTCTTAATAATATATAAATAAATAAACAAATTAATAATAATTTTAATAAATAAATAATTTTAAGAATACATAAATCTAATTTGTTGAAAAATGATGGGGACGTGGTTCGCCACCCGTCACGTCCTGATTCCCACGAGGGCGAGAAGTGACTAACGGAGAGCCGTCTCGCGACGATGAATATGAGAGGAAGGATAGATGAGTGTGAAGGAAGCAAGGAAGGTGTGTCGGGATCGTAGCGGATGGAGATCCGTGGTCTCTGCCTACCCCTACGGGAAACAGATGTGACAATATATATGTATGTATTTAATAATATATACCTTAAGCATTAGCATGTTGCTGACGCGATTCCATAGACTTTTTCCCTACCCAGAGTCGTGTAACGCGGCTATAGAAGTTTTCATTTCAATAATAAGTATTATATAATAACTACCTGATTCGCACCTTGGCGAGTCTTTCAAAGCTTTCAGAGTATGACTGGCCTACAAGAATTGATTTCGAGTTTGAATGCTTTGGAGATAGTGGGGTCATCTTGGTCAAATATGGAGGGATAATGTCCGATCGACCAGAAATTGGGGGGGCCCGTAGATACTCAGAAATAAGACATTTATGACCTGTGAATTTAACAGTAAGTCGTTTACTATCAAAAAACTAGTCATTTATGGAAATAAGTAATATAAGAATGGACGCATAGCCAGTCTTGTTATGTTTTTGCTGAGGTTTATGACACTCGTAAATGTCTGTATGATCTTATTCTATTATATTTCGTGCAAAAATAAATTGTTACGCGGAAATCTGGCAAAAGAACAACTTGTCATTGCCACTCAGTGAGACTTTGGCTCGAATGTTTAACGTTTGTGTTATGAAACAACATAAAAACTAAGGCTTTTATCGTAATATAAATCTGTTTCGTTTAAAATATACAAAATATAATGGAAAAAATAAATTGCTTCGATTGTACGTGTGGAATTCTGAGCGGACTTATTAAGATGTATGGCTTGCCTAGCGACCGTGGCGGCCTAGCTACCTATGAAAGACATCAACGCGTAACAAATGCACATTAAACTGAGACATGGATCATTATTTCTTTGGCATATCAATTTGGAAACGCCAATATTAATATTAAACCTCTATATAAATATATAAATACATAAATAAAATTAACATCAATTATGTGAGTCAAACATTAAATTTTAAATTAATTTATTTTTGATTCTAACAAGTTATTATAATAATATAGATTGGTCTTAAATTAAATTCCGAATTAACTATTTTTTTTTACTAACCAATTATGTAAGTCTAACTATTACCAAATTAGGTTTTAGATTCTTAAATACGAAGATCACAATATATGTTTTGTGAATGTTGATTTATTCAATGATTGTTTAAACTTTTTTATATTATATTAAAGGGGTTATACACTACCGGATCACTCCTTGTCTTCCGTTGCGGTAGTATCATATCCCTATCTTCCTCTCTAAATCTGTCTATCCTTTTCCCTTCCTCTCCACCAATCCTCGGTCTGCCGTGCTAATAGATGCGTGGCTACGATCGAGCTTAATCCTAAGCGTGCCGACCGTCCCGGACTGGTGGGATTCACTGTGACGAATTTGAATAAACCTAGTTTTTTAAAAAATGATGGGGGGATAGGTTCGCCACACCCTGATTCCCACGATGGCGAGAAGCGATTAAGGAGCCATTTCGCTACGATGAATGTGAGAGGAAGGATGGATGAAAGGATGAATGAGTATGGAGGAGGCGTTAAAGGTGTACCAAGATCGTAGTGGATGGAGATCTGTGGTCTCTGCCTACCCCTACGGGAGACGCGTGACGATGTGTATGAATTTAAAAAAAAAATATCTCGCATTTTAATGTTATTATATTTTACAATTGGTTTTAGTGTGAATTATTTGTTATATAAGATATAGTATTAACTTGTCGTTTACAATATATAAAACTTAATAAGCGCCAAGTGTGTTGTTGTCGCCACAGAATTGGGGGAGGCCTATGTCCAGCAGTGGATTATCGTAAGTTATTGATGGTGATGTTGACATAATTATATTTTTATAGAACTTGTGTACTATCTATGCATTAATCTGATACAATATGAAATAAAAATAAAGCACCAAATTCATATCATCAAGTTATTATTTTTAAGTTTAAAACAATAAGTAGAGTGCTTGGCTGTAGGGTTTCGCAGTAGATTCGAACCTACGAATACGCGCGCGCACGTAAAAACCACCGACACGTTTTTATGCTCGCCGCTTCGCAGAACAACTGCTTAATTTCGTTATCTATTTCAAGTTCAGTAACACAGCACTGACTCTTTACTTTATATTAAAATTAATTAACTTATATCTTAGATAAGAGTATTCTTTTAGGATTAATATAATCTCGTGTAATTATAATAACTTTTTTAATTAATAAACCTTCCACTGACAAGATAACCCAGTATGAGTTTTGGCCTCTTCGACGATTATCCCTAATCTCTCACAGATATCCCTATTCTTTGCAGCATTGTTATTAATACATACAATTTGTAATAATACATAAACATATAATTTTTTGTTAGGTTCTTGATATAGAGTAGAGCAACCACATATTTCCTATGAAAGCATATACCAACCAATATATAGACAGCAGTGTCTAACTAAGAAATAAAAAAAGAATCCACTCGCAAATCATAGGGATTGCGGCAACACCCCCTGAATTTTATGAGAGGTCAATGTTCAGCCGTGTATTATTACAATTTTTTTTTTAAAGAATGTGTCTAAAACTGCCCCACTGGCGGTTCATCGGGGGTGCTTGTTCCAACTCTGACGTAAAGTAGTGGAAGTTGATTTTAGTAGAAGAGTCATTAAAGCCAACTGAATGCGGTGGAAATGAGAGCATTAAGAAGTATGCGTGGTGTAACTTTGAATGATAGAATAAGAAATGAAGATATAAGAGAACATAAAAGAAGGTGTCGTGACAAAAATTGAGAAAGGGACGCTTAGATGGTTTGGGCATACAGAGAGGATAGAATGTGGATGGAAGGGTAAATAGGGAAAGACAACGGAATACATACCTTGACCAAATTTCTGAAGTTTTTAAGAAAGGCGAGATCCAGAGTACCCTTAACTGGCGGACTTGCACGAGGAGAATGCAATGCAAGGAAAGTATGCCGAGATCATAGCAGATGGAGATCTGTGGTCTCTACGGGAGACAGGCGTAACGATATGTATGTATGTATGTATGCAAAAAATGTCAATATTCATGTATTTACAGTGACTCGTTCTGTAGAATGAAGCCTAATACGGGACAATTGTAAAAGTAAAATATTTTTCTATAAAAAAAGGATCAAAATCTTCTCATTTCAATATGTCTGACATGTATAAATGGGAAGTCTATTTATATAGTTATAATTAGAGCCAAGCAAAGACGGGAATGTAGAAGCAATACAAGAGACGGTTCGTTACAAAACAAAGATGCAATTACAAATCGCGCTTCCGATCTCTCGCGTTGTTATTGCCACGCAGCGAGATATCGCGATGGGGCTCTCAAATCGATTACACGTCTCGGCCGAGTTACTTGCGTGCTCACGATTCTATCCATTCGGTTGGAGCCATTATTGAATTCCAATATATAATGTACGCTAAATTATCAGTTAATTAATGTAAAAACTATTCCAGGTGCATATTTATATAAAATAGATTAAAAGATGAATCAGAGACTGGACAGTATAAATCTCAGTTGATAAAAGGTAGTAATTAGAGTAAAAAGTTTATGTAGCTGAACTTAGTTTTACTTGAAATTGAGTAATGACCACACAAACACGTATGATAAATTACCAAGTACACACATTATATTATAGACTTTAATTCAGTGTTATTCATATAATGAATAATAATCAAATCACAACTTTCTCTAGGATAGAGCTACTCGCGATTTACGCGAAAGGTTTAGCGCTAAATTTTCAATTTACGGAATCCGCGGATCCGCGCTTTGACGGTGCGGGATCCAGGGGGAATGCGTGATCCCGTTTTTTTTGACGGGATTGCAATCCCTAAAACTGGATCACGCATCCCTAAATACCCAAGACGTCGTTCGTCTAGGTGCGTTTCCCACCCCAGATGTAAGGTGACTAAAAATATCTTAATATCAGATACGTTAAGCTTTATAGCGTTCTTTTTTATATTTATGTATCCTTTCCGTAAGAACCCAGCAGTAAATGGAAACGCCGCAGGCTATAAATGATAATTACTGCACACTTGGTCTGTTCTGACCGTTTTCGTGCAGGTGCCGGCGACTAACGTCGACATCTGACATTGTAGTGCATTTACCTTACTTTTATTATCAACCTTTTTATTGAAAATATGAAGACTTAAGTCTTTCATTTTTTAAGTGATAGAAACGCAAACGAATTACATAGACAGTCGCAACAGAGGATACAGTGTAGGTAGTCAACATACAAAGTTTTAATAGTGGTAGAGCCACGCTGCAGACGAATTCTTTGTCAAGAATGGCATATTATTTGTCTGTAGCGTAAATGGGCCGGCTCGCTCGGGGAAGTACCACACTCCCGCGGAAAACCGGCGTCTGAGTTGTAGCTTAGCTACCGCGCTTCGTCAATGTGTCAATGCTGGGCATAGAACTCTTCTAACAAGCGCCACCTAACCTAATATTTTCAGCTTCACACATCCAGTTTCCTGCAGCCGCCCTGCTTGTTTCGCATCTAGCGCAGAGGACGGAAGGGAGGCGTCCCACTGTATGTTTGCCAAAACGCGATCTCCACTTCAGCACTTATCTACTCCAACTTACATATACCGTATATAAATTTCTCTATGTTCAGATAAACGTCCATTTTTACAATACTCAGTTTCCAAAGACGGCATTATTAGATTCAAGTTTTTCTGCAATTGCTTCATCGTAATTGACTGTGAAGAATTATTGATTTCTTTTTATTGCTTATGCCTATTTTTGTTTGGAAGAAATAGCTCCGTATATACTTTAAATTCTTATTTTTTTTTGGTAGTGAGTGGTAGCTTAGCTACCGCGCTTCGTACGATGAGCTGAGCTTCCAACCCCACTCCCATAATGTCACTTTCCTTAAAGGTCGGCAACGTCCCACACTGCCTATGGCGCTGCGGGTGTCTATTGGCGGCGTTGATTGCTTTCCATCAGGTGACACGCCTGCACGTTTGCCTTCCTATCGCATAAAATAGGAACATTGCCGGTCTTTAAGAAATGCGCAGACTTTTTTTTTTTTAATGTTCCAAAGGTAGCTTTAGTGGTTCCACAGGTTGGTGGTGCGTGGAAAAAAATTAAAAAATCAATGTCTTTTCCTAATAGTGTATCCCTATGTTAATTCCATCAAACATCTAAACATGTGATTAGAAAAGCAAGCTTTATATGCTACGCATTTAGAATGTACTATCTTCTAGAATGTACCAGAAACAATGTCTTAATTAACGAGCCAGGTAACTTCAATATTCATTATATTATATTCAAGTAGGATCTTCTAGTGTTGTTGTAGACAAAAAAACGCCTCTAATAATTTCAGTTACATTATTCAACCTGATTTTTGGTTTCTGAGCATGGAACGTAGTATATACATGTTAAACGTGGGCCCCCAAAACTAACATGGCGGCGTACTGTGACGGCTGAAGTGCAGAAGATAGGCCTATCCTGGAGCGAAGTAAAACGTATGGCCTTCGACAGATCGAGACGGAGAGTGTAGTGTCTGCCCTATGCCCCACCAGGGGGACTTAAGACTCAGAGAGAGAGAGAGAGAGATTGAGAGATGCGAAAAATGTTAACTGTTCTTAACTCTTTTTCAAGAACGACTAACTTTTAAACTACATTAATCTACAATCCATTACACGTAATGAATTCATCTCCAAAAGAAGGTTCATAACATTTTGTTTTAATTCAAAACATTTCAATAATAGACACGGAAAGGTCAATTCGTTTTAGCTTATTTTCTAAATAATTTTTATGATGTGTTTATATTTCATGTACGATCTTAATCCGCGAATTGCGGATTTTTATCACGGACAATGTGGCAAATGTGGTACAATACAATTTGAACCAAATACGTCAACAGATTATATATCTCTATTATTCCAAGCATAACCATATTAATTTATCTATAATACTATAGGAAAAGTTCCCACGTACGTTTTTCCACAAAATGAGCACTGTAATCCTTTGTATTGGATTCACTTTCTGAACACAGACAACGCACAATTTAAGTGGTAAGCACTACACCGTGCTCCCGGGTGTAAACACCGGGGCCACATCCGTACACACGAAACAGGTAGAAACGCGCGAAATCCAAACACACACGAACATCGAACACAATCGCTTACCACAGCGGCGCGTGCGCAACTGAACAGTGTGATCAACCAACCGCGGTGGCTCTCATCATCTCGAAACAGAAATAGGGATTACAACATGCGCGAACGAGATAGCCATCTCACCCTTTACTAGGCAAACCTTAGTAATAAACCTTTCTAGAGGTCCGGTGTCAGGCTTTTTCAAAATTAACAATTTCCAAGTCGTAGATTTATATCTAACGCCAAAAATATTACTAAGTAAACTAATAATGACTTTTTAGGCTTCATGTCTTTTGTATCAAGCCAACCATATAGCCCCAATGACAGCGATGATGAAAAGAAATTAATTTTAAAGAAAATGCTCAGCTGCTCTTTAAAATAAATAATCAGAGATGAGGGCGAAAAATCTTTTATTTTTATTTAAGAGGTAAGCAAACGAGAGAGCGATTCAGATGATGGTAAATAATCAACACAGCCAATGGATCCGAAGACAAAGTGCACATTAGGCGCATTATTTGTATTAAAATAGTTGTAGAGGCTGGTGGTGGTGGCTTGTCTGACCAATACTTCCATACGGATGTGAAGCCTGGACTATTAAAAAGGATACCAGAAAACATATAGAAACATTTGAAATTCAGCCTTATAAAAGTTACGAACGAGGAAGTTCTACGAGGAGTTGACCAGAAACGCAAGCTTTTGATAACCATTAAGCAAAGGAAGGATGCCGATCTAGGTCACCTGTTTAGGCATCCTAGATATGAGCTCCTGCGACTTATAATGATGGGAAAGTTTGCCGGAAAAAGGAAGGTTGATTGTAAAAAAAATTGTGGCTGAGGAACATCCGAGAGTGGACCGGGATAGCGAGTGTTGCCTAACTAGAGAGAGAAAAAAGTATTCAGAACTGACTGCCAACATTCACTAGTTGGAGAGGCACAGTAAGAAGAAGAAATTGTACAGTGAAGTAAGAAAGGAATATAGGTAAGAGATTCACTACTTTGGAAATCGATAAATGTTAAACAAACGTAAGCAAAAATTGCGAAAATAAGCGAATAATTAAATAAAAAGTACAAAATTTCATTGTTATTAGAATTACAATTCATAACAAATCATTTCACAAGTTGTAATATCGCGGATTCGAATCGGAACCAGTTCGCAACTGTGTCAGGCTCTCAGCGCGACACCGTCGTAACCGACGCACCGGGTCTCATTGGATTTTAATTATAAGATAGAAAGCGGTTGAAACAAATCGATCTGTCAGACGATTTGTTTTCCCATGCTAGTAGAGAACCTGATCTACTTTCTTGAGGTGCCTTATCATAACTGTAATAATTGTCAACTCTGAGTCTTGCAAATGTCTATGAGCGGCGTTAATTGCTTTCCACCAGGCGACACGCTAGCTCGTTTGCCTTTCTATCACATAAAACCACAGCCTACTGTACTCTTCTGGAACATACAATAAAATAGCTACTATATATAGTCTTTATAAAACTTTTCAACAAAATGTTTATACTTACTCGTACTACACTCAACGAACAATAAGATGCATACATACATACCATCGCGCCTGTTTCCCGCAGAGATCACAGATCTCCTTCTGTCACAATCTCGGCATACTCCTTACTTCCTCCATACGTATCACTCTCTTTATGCAAGCTCTTCGGTTACGGATACTCTTGACTTGGCCTTTTTTAAAAACTTCGCTTTTAAAAAAGGCCAGGTCATGGTATAGTTTCCTTGGTACTACCTACCGACCCTTTCATCCATATCCGCAACGTAAGTTTCTTTGCCAGTCGTAAATCCATCCTTTCCATGTGCCCAAACTATCCAAGCATCCTATTCTCAACTTTTATCACGATACCTTATTTTACTCCACATCGCTCTCTTATATCTTCATCCTGAATGATAAGATCTTCATCGATATTTATTACCTGAAACAATATAACATATTATTAATGAAAATGTTTAACAATTTACATTTAGGGAAAGGAATTGTTTAAAAAAATTTTTTTGTATATTATTATTTACATATTTCTCTTTTAATAACAATATTAATATAAAAAAATCTCTATACAAATAATATTATTACTAGGGTTATTAATTCTTCGTGGCGGGATAAACCAAGCACACGAAAGATTATGCATCCAAGGAAAGGAACCTTCTCACGATCCTAGCCGTGCACAATATGGCTGCTTTTTAAGGAACTCATTGACCTAATCCTAATTTGGAAAAATGGGCGTTATATATTTTTACTAATAATTTCATTCACAAAGACCACTATGGGTACAATGACAGTTGGATCAACGTGCCTTATGGCGGAAATCGCATCCGCGAGATCTATGTATTTTATTTGTTTATTTTTTCATGTGTATTTTATTTGTTTATTTTGTCATCTTATGGTCCTATGTCCCCGAGGTGGAGCAGAGGGTATCCACAGTGCTTCGGTGTTTGTTTGATCGGTCTTGAGCGATGTGCTTCACTTCGGGCCACGTCAACCCGATTTCATCTCGGCTCATTATTTTGTCATGCGGAACACTAATATCAACTATTATTATTATTATATTATATTTTGTCAAAAAATATTTATTATATACTATCAACATATAGGGTTTATTTTAGATTAAAGTCAGGTTAGTCAAAGAACTAAGAAATATTAGTGGAAACCATTTCTTCCGCAAGCCGGCAACGCTTCTTCAGTACCTACGGCATTGCAAATATCTATGGGCGAAGCGAAGCGAATACATGTAAACAAAACTGATCTGAATCACATCGATGACTTTCTCGTCTCTAACATATACATACATGTTAGGATGACATTAATACATAAAACATGTTTTTTTTTTCTTGGTATTTTTATAGGTACTAGTTTTAGAACAGCTATTAAATAAAGCTATATCGATGGGAGATTTAAAATAAGGTGAAAGAGGCAGCTATGTTTATTTAAAAAATTAAGGACTTCTACATACATATCGTCACGTCTGTTTCCCGTAGGGGTAGGCAGAGACCACAGATCTCCATCCGCTACGATCCCGGCACATCTTCCTTCCTTCCTCCACACGTATCCATCTTTTCATCCATCCTTCCTCTCACATTCATCGCAGCGAAACGGCTCGTCGTAAGCCGCTTATCACCCTCGTGGGAATCAGGACGTGACGGGTGGTGAACCACTTCGCCTTCGTTTTTTATCAAATTAGGTTTATTAAAATTCCTCATAGTGAATCGTACGAGCCGCAAGAGAGAACGAACGTCAGCTCCAGCCGAGTCACGCATGCTGAGGTAAAGCACTATAGTACCCGGGGGAGCCCAATCCCGGGACTTCTAAAGGAAAATAAATAAAAGTCGAGAATAAACATTTTGTTTTTTTAATAATTTGAATATTTCAAAGTTTTCCAGCAAATCCTGGTATCCTTTATTTATCCATTAGTTCGATTATATTACTGCTCTAAATAATACTATACTATTGCAGAAGAAGAACTTGTTATTAGTGCTTAGTTTTCCATTTCAATTCGATTAATAAGATCTTTTCTGCCTTCCCGTTATATAGAGTATAGAGAAGTATATTCATGTTAGAATGTTATTACTTACCACCAAATAACCCACCAATGTCATCAGTATTTACCATAACTTGCTAATTTGCATGCTTTTTTAATTTTATGTCAGACAAACAGAACTTTTACTTAGCTAAGATCCGCGACAAGCAAACAAAAACAGAAAAATAATAATGTGTGTTTTATACTGGAAATCCACTTCGATTTACGGGGAACTTAAACTAAATCTTACCGAAGAAAAAACGGAAAGAAAATGTGTGAGACCGGTTATACCTTCCTCTCTCACACATCAATCAATATCAGCCCGCGGCAGTCCACTGCTGGACATAGGCCTCACTCAAGGCGCGCCATCTAGCCCGATCTTCAGTTACACGGTCTCTGCCAGCCGCCTTGCGCAGATTGTCGCTCCATATAGCTCAATTCTCATTGCTCCATCGACAAGCTCAAAGTCGCTCAGAGGGCTATGGGAAGAGCTATGCTCGGGGTTCCTCTGGTGGACAGAATTTGAAATGAAGATATTCGCCGAAAAACCACAGTTACCGAGATAGCCCTTCAAGTTAGCAGACTGAAGTGGCAATGGGCTGGACACGTTTGTCGGAGAACCGACAATCGTTGGAGTAGACGAGTGCTGGAGTGGAGATCGCGACTCGGTAAACGTAGTGTGGAACGCCCTCTCACACATACCTCTGTCTTTTTTTATAAATAAACCCGG
This sequence comes from Baronia brevicornis, assembly GCA_031353405.1. Lineage (NCBI taxonomy): Eukaryota > Metazoa > Arthropoda > Insecta > Lepidoptera > Papilionidae > Baronia > Baronia brevicornis. The sequence goes on along the minus strand of JASFAT010001701.1, from coordinate 273,987 downwards.
AATTATCCTCTTCGTAAAAGTTATTGCATTTTATTTATATATTATACGTTGTAGTACTTTTTTTTAATATTTATGTAAAACTTAATTCTTGCACCGGACATTCTGTATGAAATGCAAAAGAGTAGCACAACAGGTTTCGAAATGTTTACGTTAAAATATATACATGGTTGAGATTCTAATCAATATGATTGTAGAACGGAATACACTAATTAATAATAATAAACATCCTACACACACACCACACACACACAACAAACACGAAGATATTTTAATGATGCTCGTTTTCAATGTCATTAAATCATCTCTCCGTTAACGAATCGGACCGTATTTATTTATTTAAGTCAGTTAAACAGATGCAATATTTCAAACACTAACACCGACTTCACCTGCTCGGTGCAAGAACGCGGCCATGCCTTCCCTCATCCATTTTTTGTGACCTGAGGTCAGGAAGCTATTACAAACCTTATATAGTTTATGACATAAAATAATTTCGATTTTATGCCACTGAGATAAACAAAATGACGACCATTTGAGAGTATAACTACATATATACACTAGCTTTTGCCCATGGCTTTGCTCGCGTGGAAGTTGGTCTGCCACATTAAGTTTCGCGACAGATCGTTTTAAATAAATATATATATATTTTTTACTTAATAGTAAAATTATATTACGAACAAAATTACATAAAATCATTAGAAATTGTAGCCTATATGTTATTCCGATGTATAAACCTATATTACTGTAAAGTTGTCCGTCCAGTAGTTTTTTCGTGAAAGAGTAACAAACATACATCCATACTCACAAACTTTCGAATTTATAATATTAGCAGGATAATTAATTTACAACTGGAAACATATTTTTAAATGTTTTTAAAATCCTGTTTATGTCAAAACGATGACTCCTTGATAAAATTGGAAAGATATTCTATTAGTCTCGCTAAAATTCAAAAACGGCTCGACCGATTTGAATATTTTTTATTCTATTTTATTCACTCTAATACAGGGAAGGTTAACGAATAAAAAATATAGCGAAAATATAAAAGTACAGCTTGATAGGAAAATAGCAGTGATATGAGATATTAATATTATAAATAAAAATTAGAAAAAAAATATTTTAAATGTTGTTTATTAACTTTTCGGTTTTATTTTTATGTCAAAATTACAAAAAAAATGAGATAGAATTAATCAAATAAAATCCCATTTCAGAGGAATACATGAAATATTTTTTAAAGATTGAAAGAATAACTTCGATCCTCGGACTTTTCCCGCCAAATTATATCAGTGACGTTGTGTTTTTATTTAATTTTCATAATCTTATGTAATTATCAGTTATATTATCTAATTGTGGTGACGTTTTACATAATATAATTAAATTAAAGCGTATAAGTGACTTTTTAAGTTGACCGAATAAGTCCATAGAAGGTTTTGGTAGAATTGCCACCATTTTATCGAAACGTAACGTGACAAGCTGACTAGTTACATTTTAAAAGATTTGATGTTATCATATTTAACTTGACACTGGCATAATAGTTAAAACTAATAGCCATCAAAGAAATAAAAAAGAAAAACTTCTGTACTCGAGTTCATATAAACTTATTTTTTCATTGAAAGTAAAATAAAAATGTTATAATTGCAAGTCACACAGACGTGCGGTCGAGCGGCCATTTGTATATGTTTAACATGAAAAAGGACCATCGTATATAACCGCGGTACCTGTTTTGGTAGAAAGTTGTTGGACCGTTTCAATTTATGTATGTTGTTTTTGCATAATTTTCTGGTCCCGTACGAAATTTGTCAATGTGAGTCATAATTTAATACATTTTATACGACACCCGTGTGTGCCTTCACTCTTAGAATGCGAACGCAGAATTCTAATTTTTAGAAACCATGATATACATACATACATACATATCGTCACGCCTGTCTCCCGTAGGGGTATGCAGACACCACAGATCTCCGTCTGCTACGATCTTGACATACTTCCCTTGCTTCTTCCACACTCATTATTCACCTCATGTAAACCTGCCGGTTGAGGGCACTCTTGACCTGGCCTTTCATAAAAAGTTCAGCAATTTGGTCAAGGTATGTTTTTCGTGGTCTTCCTCTACCGACCCTTCCATCCACATTCGCGAGGTAAATTTCTTTTGCCAGTCGTCTTTCATCAATCCTCTCTATATGCCCAAACCATCTAAGCATCCCTTTTTCTACTTTTGTCACAACACCTTCTTTTACTCCACATTGCTCTCTTATGTCTTCAATTCTTATTCAATCATTCAAGATTACACCGCACATACTTCTTAACGCTCGCATTTCCACCGCATTCAATCTACTTTCATGATTCTTCTGTCAAAGCCAACTTTCAATGATATACATAGAATCGAATTAAATATTCTTTTTTTATTGAATAGGAAGGCAAACGAGCAGGCGTTTCATTTGATGTAAAGCAATCAACGCCGCCCATAAACATCCGCAGTGCCATAGGCAGTGCAGATGCGTTGCTGATCTCTAAGGAAAGTGTCATTATGGGAGGGAGGAAGGGGGGGACGGGCCTCCAGAACTCAAATTCACACTGTAATTAGTTTACGCCGGTTCCCTTGTGTTTATTCTATATTTACCACTGACTCACTAATTGGCATGTTATTTGGAAAACTGTAAGAGATGGTGGGTAAGTTTGTTCTGGGCAAACAATCGGATAGGGCTCGAGACAGAGGCATTATATCCAAACCTTGAAATTCTGAACCTGGTAAAAAGTTGCTCGACGATCTGTCCAAACCATAGCACCTACTTTAGTCGCTTCCGTACAAAAAATGGATAAAAATGCAAGTAATTAGGTGCGGGGGAGAAAAAAATCCAAAATGGCGGAAAACAAGATGGCCGCCATACAAAGCTAAAATCATCATTAGTGAGCCGATTTTGCTGAAATTTGGCACAAGCTCGAAATGCTCGCGTAGTAGTGAACGACCCCCGAAAAGCTAATATTATTATAACAATCAAAAACAATTCTTCAGAAAACATGAATAATCAAATTAGAACCATTATTCTTTGAGAAAGCTGTCCCTTGCTGTGTAGAAAATGATCAAGGAACTAACTTATATATAATCATTTAAATTGTCGGCAATTTGGAGAGCAGAGCTGACGCCATGAGCCACCATCTAAATTACACGAAACACATTAATGGCCGTAACTATTGAGATGTTTTGAATCTATTATCATTGTTGAAAGGTGGGCTATTTGGACGCACACAATGTTTTTATATAATCTCCTGTAACTAGTTGTAACTAAATACCAACAACTTGACACTGTCGGGAGAATGGCGGACCCAGGAAGCGTTAGAAGGACTATATTCATGAAGATCTGGCTATGCTAAGGAAGAAAATAAATTGTAAATAGAGATGGCTGGAGAGAAATTGTGGAAGAGGCCAAGACCCGCAATGAGTTGTAGCGCCAAAAGAAGTAGGAAGAAGTAAATTGTATCTAAAATTAAGTCTTGTATTCTTTTTTATTGTGCCACGAAGCTCCTGGTCACTGAGCACTAGATCTTCAGAAAAATATTGGGACCAGTGAGGAGGTAAGACGGATCTTAGAGATCGTCCGAGAAGGAAGGGGCAGGAAAGGAAATGCAGATGAGGGTGGTTACCAGACTCGGAATAAACATTTATAAATCCATATAAATACTTATTTCGATGCGGGAATCGAACCCGCGACCATTGACTCAACGGGCGGAGGGCCCCGCCACTGAGCCAATCGGTCATCTTTTTTTTAATTATTAAGAGGGATGTTAGATGGCATAATAAATAAATAAATATAACTGATAATAATACAAGATTATGAAAATAAAATAAAAACACAACGTGACTGTTGTAAGTAGGCGGGAAAATTCTAGTAGTTTGTTTCAAAACTGTTATTTATGCAATTAGCAGATAGCTAACATCACTAACTAACGGTCTTGAAAGATGTACGAGTATTATATAAAGCTGACTTTTTATTCCCGCCATTACACATGAGTATCGACACTATATGACCACACCTATTCACGCAGCGGTCGCGAACAAATTGGGAGAAAAAGCTTGGCGCGTAAATACATCGACGTCTTGTAAGGAATAACCAGTAATCTTTCGCTGATAAATGATTCAATGGAAACTGTATGTTAAATGTTTTACTGTAAGTGATGTGTGGTGTAAGCTATCAGCTTTTAGCGATTTGCTTAATATGAATTAAAAATTTGTAAAATTTTTGTGGTTTTTCTTCTTTCTTTCTCAAATGATATCTCGTTCAGCATTCCTATCTACCATTTTACATACATACATGTATGTATTGTAGATTTGCAAAGTATTCGTCTACGATTACCCACACTGTCTTTGCTTCTTCCACACTCAACACATTGTTCATACAAGTTCATGCTTTTTACCAGTTCTTTCTTTCAAACTTCAACGATTTGGTTAAAGTATGTCCTCTTTAGCAAACTAAAGTGGCAATGGGTCGGTAACATTTGTCGGAGATCCGACAATCGCTGGAGCAGACGAGTGTTAGAGTGGAGACCGTGACTCGGCAAACGTAGTGTGGGACGCCCCCCGGATAGATGGTGCGACGATCTGCGCAGGGCGACTAGCAGCAAATGGATGCGTGAAGCCGAAGATCGGGCTAGATGGTGCTTCTTGGGAGAGGCCTATGTCCAACAGTGGACTGCCGCAGGCTGTTGATGATAATGATGTTCTTCTTGGTCTTCTTCCATACCTTCCTTCTGTCCATATCCGCAATGTTAATTTCCTCAAAAAGTCGCATCTAAGCATTTGCATTGTTAAAAATAAATATTATAATAAATCTTAAAATTTGATATCGCTTCATTTTATAATTAATACCAAACAGACGCTCACAAATAGGGTTTTACCACGCACACAATGCACGCAGAGGTCTTACTGACGTGACATAGAAAATTTGCAATTCAAGTATCTAAACTATCCACGGGTGCTTAGACACCTCATCAAGTCATCACCGACGCAGCCGTGATCTTAAACCAGTGTGAACTGCATATAAGCTTACAAGGTCTGATTCAGTAGACTATGTATCACTGTACGGTGAGCATTCTTATATTGATAGCGAAGATCTCGCAATAAATCTAACTGAAGGATAAAAAGTCGTTGTACTCGATAAAGGAAAAATGTTGTTGGCTTCTTCTAGTTAACTTTGCAGTGAATCAACTGATGAAGGCGCATTATAAATGTAATTTTAAGTTCGTCTTATTCACTCCGTATGTGATAACAAAGGATTTCAAAGAGGAAAGAATGTCACCTTCTGGTTTCTTGTCTTATCTTTTTTTTATATGTCAAAAGATTAATGTTAGTAAGACGAAAGTGATAGATTTGAAAGGGAGGACACTACAACGCAGTGTGAGATGCTGCTTGCAGGAGAAAAAGTTGAGCAAGTGATTGAGTTTGTGTATTTCGGGTCATTATTTACAAAAGATGGAAAATGTGAAGGAGACATTGAAAGGCGAGTGACTCCATTATGAAAACTCAGAATTTGTCTAAAACGGCCCGACTAGCGGTACATCGGGGAGTGCTTGTTCCGACTCACATATACGGTAGTGGAAGTTGGGTTTGACAGAAGAGTCATGAAAGCAGACTGTGGTATGCGGTGGAAATGAGAGAAAAGGAACTGTTAAATTTATTTGCTTTGTCCAATGTGTATGTTGATAGTCAAACTTACTTTGGTAAGATATGCGAAAACATTCGCGATATGTTTGCGGAACATCCGCAAAATAAATTTGACTCTTAAATTTCCAAATGTTATATCCATCTGCTGCATCGATCATTATAGTAGTTTCTTTTTAAATACATTTTTTTATAACTTGTAGTGGATGAAATATGATGTTTATAATTTTTTTTTATTTAATTAATTAATCTTGGTTTTATATGCGAAAAAAATTATTTATATATTCACGCCTATCCCCCGCAGGGGTTGGCAGAGACCACAGAGCTCCATCCGCTGCCATTCATCGCAGCGAAACGGCTCGTCATTGGTTGCTTTTCGCCCTCGTGAAAATCAGGACGTGACGGGTGGCGAACCACGTCGCCGTCATTTTCGACAAATTAGGTATATTAACTTCGTCTTAGTGAATCCCACGAGCCGCAAGGGAGGATGGAGGTCAGCCCCAGCAGAGCCCTGCATGCTGAGGTAAGGCACCATAGTACCCGGGGGAGCCCGATCCCGAGACGATCGGCACGCTTGCGACTAGGCTCGCTCCTAGCCATGCATCCATTGGCACGGCAGACCGTGGATTGGCGGAAAGGAAAGGAAGGACAGAGAAGAAAGGAAGGGGCAGGAAAGGAAATAAGGATTGGGGGGTTACCAGACTCGGAATAAACATTTATAAATCCATATAAATATTTATTCCGATGCGGGAATCGAACCCGCGACCATTGACTCCGTGGGCGGAATGCCCCGCCACTGAGCCAATCGGTCGTCGAAAAAAAACATTTCTCTTATTTTAGATATTTATCAGGATATGAAAGGAATTGACTTTAATTTTAAGTATAAATGTGCTATTAAAGATTTATAGAGATACCCAAATTTTTTGTTCAAGAATTAGTGGGAACTATGGAAATTTGTAAGGTTTTGTCAAAAAATAATGAATGCTTAAATTAATAGTTAAAATATCCATTTATTTCTGTAATAACAGCTAAAATACTTTGTTCCTGGAAAATAACTGCTTATAACCAGTTTACAAATACCAAATTAAGCTGTCTGTGTGTCCAGTCGCAGCCAGTAACAGCTAATTAGACGCCAGCGAATTCGATTCCGCGCGGCAAGATGCTATCAGCGCAGGCTTGCGTATTCTGCACGCACGCTATTTGCTCCTTGAATTTATTCTGTTTACATGACCACAGATAATTTATAAGTCACTTCTTTTTTCTTTTTTTATGGGAAAGGAAGGCAAACGAGCAGGCGTGTCACCTGGTGAAAAGCAATCAACGCCGTCCATAGACATTTGCAGTGCTATAGACAATGCAGATATGTTGTCGGCCTTTAAGTGCCATTATGGGAGGGGAAGGGCGTTAGGCCTCCAGAACTCAACCGTCTCACCGGACGAAGCGCGGTAGCTAAGCTACCACTCAGACGCCGGTTTTCTGCGGGAGTGTGGTACTTCCCCGGGCGAGCCGACCCATTGAGTCTACAGACAAATAATATGCCATTCTTGACAAAGTATTCATCTGCAGTGTAGCTCTACCACTTCTTGTCATATTATATTATTTGTCATAATTATGCTTATAATTAATCAGAGGGATTGGTTTATAATAAATGTTGCCTGATCGTGGTAAAAGACTTTGAAATTAGTTAGTTTCAATTATCAACAGAGAGAACAGTCTGTTCTAAAGATAAACGAGTGAAAAGATTATTGACAGGTGCGATATTGACAGATACAAAACAGATAATATAATAACTAAAATGGTTCGCTTTCCAATTTTACTGCTACTTCAGTTCCAATATATTTAGAGAAGTCTACAAGAACGAACTACTGTTGTGATACATTGATAAATGTGTCACTAATGTAATAAAACTTTTTTTTTTGAATATATTAAAACCTTTTATATTATATTACTTTAAAGAAATAAATTGAGTTCCGGAGGCTCTACACCCTCCCCCTCCCACTCCCGTTCCCCCTCCCACAGCCATAATGTCACTTTCCTTAAAGGTCGGCAACTGCCTATGGCGCTACGGATGTCTATGGGCGGCGCTATTTGCCCTCCATCCCATAAAAAAAATTGTTTTATATAAAAACAAAAAGATTAGTTCGGCTGACGTCTTTCGACAGACATGTCACCTTTCCGACATAAGAAATTGATATATAAAATGTAAATTGATAAAGTGTGAATAAAGTATAAATAATATATGAATGTACAGTGAATAGAAAAATAAATTAATTTCATTTGGAAGTATTTCATTTTCATCGAAGATAAAACCCCCTAAAGATCCCGTGTGTCAGTCACCGTAGCAGAACGGCTGGTGCGCTATAGTACGTATAGATTAAAATTATACAAGAAAACACATTTGAAACTATATTCCATAAGTCCAAATATGCGTGAAGTCATTTGTCAATGGCACAATGCGAGAGACAAGCATGGAGGTCGCAATCGACTTTTGACCATAATGAGACGAACCATAAATATCACAATGGCTGATTTCATCAACAACGCACGTTACCAGACGTGTCTAAACGGTCACTAATCATATTTTGATTTTTCTCATCCTCGAAAGTCTTATTCTGTGAAAGCAGAGCGTAGGGTATATGTAATTTATGGTTGATACAACCAGTGAATAATTTCATTTCTTTGATAGTAATATTACATACATATGACTTAACTTTGATTCGAAGATGTTAATGCTGGTAGCCTATTGGCTTTAACAGCTTTATCGTATTCAGGGCCCGCGGGCTGAAAGCCCGCGGGCTAGTAAATTATAATTGGGAATCTGCGCAAATCGCAGACTCCATCGGCCTGATGCCGTGTCGGAGGTACACATATGTGTGTGTGCTGATTTTAAACTCGTCATGATTCTACGTTAAACATGTAGGGGAGGTTGAACTTTAGTAACTATAGTCCCTATTAGTCCCATAGACCCTAAGGTCTAGGGGGTGAAAACCGACCGGGTACGTGAGAGAATCTCGTGTAAGCGGCCGGTGTAGAAGTGTTCCCTACTCTACGTGCTCGGCGAGGGCCGGGGTGCGTGTGAGTGTTGGTGTCGTGAGTGGATCCGAACGACGCTGTTTCGTCGTCCGGATCGTGTAACACGTTACGCGGGCGTCGTCTTTTCGGGCGCGCGTTTAAATCGGGTGAATAATTTACCGATTGTACCACCAGTGGATTCGGATGGGATTCGGATCTCTCAAAATGTTTCTTAGAGAGTGTTTTAAAGTGTTGTTTGACGCTCGGCAAGTTAAGGTCGCAGTGGAGGTCAATATTGCGCTGGAACCACTGAGCACCGGTGGCTCGACGAATGAAGCGATTTTGTATCACTTGAAGTTTATTTATTTTTCTTTTATGCACGTGCGCGAAGGCGACACTTGCGTAGGAAATGATTGGCCGGACGCATGTTTTGTAAAGAAGCAGCTTGTGTCTGAGGGACAGTTTGCTGCGGGCGTTAATTAAAGGGTGAAGACGACCTAAGACGAAGGCCGCTTTGGATCGAGCGTTTTGAATGTGTTTAGTAAAATTCAGGTGATTGTCGAGGGTGACGCCTAAATATTTGACAGACTTTTCCACGGGATAGGTCTGCCAAAGAGAGTGATATCTAAGAGTCGGCCGCCTCGTTTGTGGGAGTCTCTACTGGTGCCCCTTGAGAAGTAAATTGCTTCACTTTTCTCGGGATTTACCTCGATTCTCCATTTTCGGAACCATTCACCAAGAGTAGTGGCCGCAGTTTGGAGCCGTTTCGACACGCGGTATTTGACCCTATCAGAAGTGTAGAGGGCGGTGTCGTCCGCAAATAGGGCGAGCGACACGTTCGCGTGCTTGGGAATGTCGGCGGTATAAAGTGAGAACAGAAGTGGCGAGAGGCAGGATCCCTGCGGAACCCCCGCCCTAAGGGGGCGGGGAGAGGAGCGCGTTCCTTCAACGCGAAAGCGGAAGGTTCGATTCCTAAGGAATTCTCGTATGATGTGAACGAGTCTATCGGGCACACTCATGTGGTATAGTTTATATAATAAACCGTTGTGCCAGACCTTGTCGAAGGCTTTTGCCACGTCGAAGAAAAGCGCTACATACATATGATCACGCCTGTTTCCCATAGGGGTAGGCAGAGACCACAGATCTCTATCTGCTACGATCCTGGCACACTCCTTGCTTCATCTCCACTCATCACTTATCTTCATATAACCTCGTCGATTAAGATTAAGATACATTTGACCTGGCCTTTCTTAGAACGTCAGCAATTTCGCCAAGCTATGTCTTCCGTAGTCTTTACCTACTGATCCTTCTTTTTCGTTCGAATCCTCCTTTATTCATATTTTTTCGATTGGAAAGTTCGGATGCAATTTCTGGTTTCTAGAATACTAATCTAGATTAGAATGGTATATCCGTTTCTGAAGGAATAGAAGTTCCACCACGTTTATATATATATATATATATATATATATATATATATATATATATATATATATATATATATATATATATATATATATATATATATATATATATATATATATATATCTCAAGTGCTGTTCGTTAATCTCGCTAAAACTCGAGAACGGCTGGATCGATTTGGCCAACTTTGATTTTGAATTATTTTTGGAAGTCCAGGGAATGTTTAAAAGGTGAGTAAATTTGATAAAAATATTAGGAATTTAGTAAATCCAAAAATTTCGATTTCCCTTAGAAACTATTCCTACCTGTCAGATATTTGATGTTTATTTTGTAAGTACCTAATCGTTGTGACGTGACTGTTTTTAAGTAACATCAAGTGTAATATATAATAATAATAAAACTTAAATAATTATATTTAATCTGTGTTGTATTTAATGAGATACAAATATTATATTCATTTGTATTGTAAGCAAGTTTCAAATTAGAACCGTACACTACAAAGTATATTTTGTAAGCACATAACCTTTGTGACATAACGATTTTCAAGTAAAACCATGTATAATTAAAAATAATTATAAAACCTAATTCATATCGTAAATTTTTTATTAATTACGATTTCTTATTGTTCCTGTTAAGTTTTGACCACATTTTGTACTAATGTTGAAACATTCTGCAATTATCGTTCAGCTTTTTTATGTATTGATTGTGAGGCGATACGAAGTTTGTCCCAAACCAATTTGCCATCTATATCATTTACAGCGTTTTCGCTTTTTTGCATCGACATATAGACTTGTATGACGACAACATGCAAATAGGTATTCAGAATATACCCGTTACACGTCCGAGTGACACGGGCCAGCGTCCATCGATCAGTGATTCTCCACGGACATCTGGCGCGTGATTTACACGGCGCGCAGTGGATTAACTGTTGTGTAATAACATCGCGTAAGGGGGGAGGGGAATTAATTTAGTTTTAATATCAGAGACGGGTCGCTCCGATGTGACTGGCGGCTGTCCTTCACCGGGCACCGCTATGTTCGTATTCATGCCGACATGGACCTTGAGCGATTAACAAATAAGTGTAGGTGTAAGGGGGGTCGATTTGCTCATTGTATATGTGGTCGTATTAGACTTAATATCATTGTTTAATTACTTTATTCAATAGACAAACTAATTTTATATGTATTGTGGATTATGAAAAAATAATGTAGGCTTATATAAAATAATTGTACTTTATATAAAATAAATTACAATTATTTATATTATTAAATAAAATACAATTATTTATTATTTTGAATTATCTAAAATTCATACAAATATGTATGTTCAATATTGAGGTGTATTTTAAAATTTTTTTGCGCTAAATTCATTTGTTTGTAAAAAAGATACTGTTGCTATGCTGAAGCGAATCTATTAAAAATAGATTTGCTTCTTTGCTTCTTTATTGATTCTTTGTTCATTGTTTATTGTCTTTTTTCGCCTTCTCGATTTTTTTGTATAAAAGCCAAAATTCAGTCTGGGCGAGATTCATTCTAATTCTAACCACTATCGTTGCCGAAATACACTCACCTAGAAGAGTTTATGAAGAAGTTGCCGAAATAAGCTCTTTAACAACATAAAATGAATTATCATTATCGGAGATGACGTGACGCGTGAGTTGCCCAAGCAGTTAAAAAACAAGACATATGAATCTTCAGTGGTATTTTCGAACTGATAAGACATTGCAATATAATATAAGCCTTCATTCAGATAAATACATAATATACTAAAATAATGTTATACATCGTCATCCTTGTTGTCTGTTTGGCTAATGGCAAAGGCCACTTCCAACATTTTTCATTGACTCCTATTCCTGGTTCTCTTAATCCACAATTTTCCTATTTCTTTTATTTCGTCGTCTCATCTTTTGTATTGTCTTCCGCGTCTCCTATTCAGGTTCCTCAGGTACAAAACGGTGTTTGTTCTACTCAATTTTTTTTTCTCCTCGAAGATTATGTCCTGTCCAACCCCATTTATATTTCCTTATAGTATCTGTAATATTTATAAGTTTGGTCTTGTTCCTTATGACTGAATTCCTTATTCTATCTAATCTCTTTATATTCAGTATACTTCTTTCGATAAGACATTAAAAACTATTAAAAAACAAGTCCACTTTCTGTAAGACTAGCAATTCTGATCTGTAGTGTTACAGATTTGTATGATCAGCGTTGATTGCATTGCATCAGTTTGAAAAAGATATGCCATAAAAAAAGAAATGCAATTTTGTTCCTGTATCACCGCATTTAACCCGATAAACTCCAATTATAGATATTTCAGTGTTGTTTAAGGTAAGCGCTCAAGATCCGTTCGGACAGGAATATCAAGCGTTATCTTGCTCTGTGATTTGAGATTTAATTGACGTCTCTCTAATTGTTTATAGTACGTGTTATATATTACTGTACTGTGTTATCTTCTTGCATAAGACGTTACAAGAAGTAGGTTGTGTACATCTTATTTTGTGTTCTTAACATTTATTGGAATAAAATATTTCTGTTGTATATAACAATCTAACTGTAATTTTTGTTACTACTAATTTTGTAACTGCACCAATACAAGCATTTGTATAAAGAGCTGATGCGTCTGAGAAGATCAAGTCACTTGGTAGTAAGTGATCAGCTCGGATGAAGCGGCTCGTGGGATTCACTGTGACCAATTTTAATAAACCTAATTTGTTAAAAAATTACGGCGACGTGGTTCGCCACCCGTCACGTCCTGATTCCCACGAGGGCGAGAAGCGACTAACGGAGAGCCGTTTCGCTACGATGATGATGATGAATGAAGGAAGTAGGGAAGGTGTGCCGGGACCGTATCGAACGGAGATCTGTGGTCTCTGCTTACCCGTACGAGAAACAGGCGTAATGTATAAATTATTTTAAATAATAATAAATTCATATGAATATATATTTTGAATATTATGCTGTATTTTAACAATTGTTTTGCAGTAATTCCATTTTTTTATGCGATAGCAAGGCAAACGAGCAGGCGTGTCACCTGATGGAAAGCAATCAACGCCGCCCATAGACATCCGCAGTGCCATAGGCAGTGCGGAAGCGTTGCGGACCTTTAAGGAAAGTGACATTATGGGTGTGAGAGGGGGAAGAGGAGTGGGAGGGGGAGGTTGTTGGGCCTCCGGAACTCAGGCCGCTCACCATACGAAGTGCGGTAGCTAAGCTACCACTCAGACGCCGGTTTTCTGCGGGAGTGTGGTACTTCCCCGGGCGAGCCGGTCCATTCATGCCACACATAAATAATGTGCCATTCTTGACAAAGTATTCGTCTGCAGCGTGGCTCTACCACTATAAAACCATTTGTTTATTAAAAAAGATATTGTTGCCATGCTCTTTTTTCGCATTTTCGAATTTTGTGTATAAAAACCGAAATTCAGTCTTCCAAATTTGAACTGTTGCGCCGAAATATACCATCAATACAATCACACAAATAAAATTTTATCCACACTGATGATAATAAATTTAACGTTTGTTTTAATGTGGAAGCCGAAATTCCGTCTCGAAACTCGTTCTCCTACCTGACGGCTCCAATTTACCGGCACGCACGCCCGGGGTCACTGGGACCCTAGAATTAGGAGCTATTACGCACTGTCGGCTCTATGGTGATTTATACGGGGCATTCAAAGTCCGCCATGAGACTTTTTGGGTGATGCTGAGCGGTAGATAATTGGAGGTGCGGACGAATATAAGGCTTAAACCACACCGAAGTGTAACTTGTAAAATAGTATTATATATTTCGGGGTAATCGTTCGTATCGGAATGAATCTCCCCGACTGTCATTTTGACTTTAATACAAAATAAGGGACAAAGAAATTACTGCAAAACAAATCTTAATATATAGTTTAATATACAAAATACATATTTATATGAGTGTAACTTAACTCTAAATAATTTATTTTACACAAATGGATGAAAGACGTCTGGAACAAGAAATTTACGTTGCGAATGTGGATGGAAGGGTCAGTAGGTGAAGACCACGGAAAACATACCTTGACCAAATTGCCGAAGATTTTAAGAAAGGCCAGTTCAAGAGTACCCTTAACTGACGGGCTTGCATGAGGAGACTAATGAGTGTAGAGGAAGCAAGGAAAGTATGCCGAGATCGTAGCAGATGGGGATCTGTAGACCCTTACGAGAAACAGGCATGACGATAGGTATGTATGGATGTATGTAAATCAACATTATTCTTAAATCTCCTGCCAACAGATGGCGCCACGAGTCATATAAAATAAGGTTTTGTCTATTATATAAAATAATTAAATAATAATTTGAATTCTACTAAGAAAAAAAATATTCTTAACATAAAATTAAAAGACAAAATAGGTTTAAAAACAATATGGAAACAAATTATAATTATAGATATAAAGTATCCAATAAAACAATTAAAATGGAAATGAACGGGCCTTCTAATTAGAAACACGACGGAAAATGGGCTAAAGATGCAACAGAACAGTGCCTAAGATTGAAGAAAAGAAAGAAAGGTAGACCAATACAAGAGATGGGAAGATGACATGAAGAAACTAGCATGCGTAATCTGAACGAGAAAAGCAAGAGATAGAAATTTATGGAAATCTTTTGGGGAGACCTGAAGAGACAGAGATCTTTGGTCCCGTGTTGGAAAATGAGCGATGGTGTACTCTTTACAACCACGAGCTATATGAGCTGTACAATGAGCCGAACGTCTTCAACACCATTAAGATTGGACGCCTTCGTTGGACTGGGCACGTGGTACGGATGGACGAGGCTAGAGCACCCAAACGCCTACTCGACGGCAAACTAGATGTCGTAGAAGCCGCAGAAGGCCTAAGCTCAGATGGCTCAGATGGAATCGAGGATGAGTTAAGGACAGTCGGTGTGAGGGGCTGGACAGAATAAGCTAATAGAAGATCCGGCTGGAAAAATTTACTATAAAGGCCCACCCGCGTCTGTAATGCCTTGATTATGATGAAGAGACAGAGACAATAAAACCGATCTAGAATTTTTTCATACATACAACTAAACAATAAGCACTATTAACATATATTTTTATTGATTCTATTCCAAACTTCACATTTTTTGTCGAGTTTGGGAATTTTAGTAAAAATATAGCCGCAGGCGTTCCACCGAAACCAGCTACATTTTGAAAGTGGTCTACGACAAAATAGTCTGGGAACATGTGCTTTAAATCAATCACAGTACAAAAATTAAACGTTTATATTTTTTTTCTTACTATTTAGAAGCATGAGAACCATCATCAGAAAAGTAATAAGTGAACGTAAGAGTAATATAAACCATAATAATAAATGTGAATTAACATCAACGACAGACCTATCTTCGTATTTGTAATATTATTTTGTCCATCACCGCCCTGCCTCCCACTGCGTTCGAAATCAAATGCACGGTACGTTGACTTTTTTTATGGGATGGGAAGGCCAACGAGCAGGTGTGTCACCTGATGGAAAGCAAGCAACGCAGCCCATAGACATCTGCAGCCCCATAGGCAGTGCGGAAGCGTTGCCGACCTTTAAGAAAAGTGACATTATGGGAGTGGGAGTTGAAGGGGGCGGGAGCGGGAGGGGAGAGGGGGCGTGTTGGGCTTCCGGAACTCAGGCTGCTCACCGTACGAAGCGCGGTAGCTAAGCTACCACTCGGACGCCGGTTTTCTGCGAGAGTGTAGTACTTCCCCGGGCGAGCCGGCCCATTCATGCTACGGACAAACAATATACCATTCTTGATAAACTATTCGTCTGCAGCGTGGCTCTACCACTTTAAAATAAAAATAAAAGATGTTCCAATGTCGTATTGATAAAACCGAAATTACCGCTGAAAGTAGCTGGTTCTACACAATGGTGTCGCGGGTGTCTACGGTCGGCTATGGTTCCTATCCACAAGCTTGCTCGTTTGCCGTGCTATCCCATAAAAAGTGTACCGTTTACGTTGCTTCGGCGGGTGGTCGACAGAGCCTTCATAAATGTTCGAATTTGTCTTACGACGTTTTATTCCGATAAAAACCTGGCGACTTCACTCGGTGGAATGCCATTGGGAGGCGTTCGAGATTTGTCGCTATGTGTTTTATATCCTTACACGATATGCCTAATTGTGTATACAGCCTCGCTGGACGGACGGAGATCGACACTTAAATCTTACTTCAAAGCCATAACGATATGTAAATGTATTTATATATATTGAGTTATATTTTAATTGAATATTCACTAGGTAATATAATATAGGGTGTCCAGTGGGAGAATTAGGTTCTTAAAATATATTAGATTTTTTAATCTAGAAATTGTCGTGGTGTATCTTTTGCTAGCCGCCTGTCCGCTAGTTATGGTATTGGTACATGGGTACGCGACCCCGGCCTCCCGACCTACTACCGTATCACTCCTTGTCTTCCGTTGCGATAGTACCATATCCCTATCATCCTGTGTAAATCCATCTTTCCATTCCCTTGCCCTCTCCTTTCTTCTCTCTATTCTTTTCCCTTCCTCTCCGCAAATCCACGGTCTGCCGTACCAATGGATGCGTGGCTAAGGGCGAGCTTAGTCGCACGCGTGCCGACCGGCCTAGGATCAAGCTCCCCCGGGTACTACCTTACCTCAGCATGCGGGGTTCTGCTGGGGCTGGTCTCCATCCTCCCTTGCGGCTCGTGGGATTCGCTATGACGAATTTTAATAAACTTAATTTATTAAAAATGATGGCTACATGTTTCGCCACCCATCATCAAGGAGCTACTAACGGAGAGCCGTTCCGCTACGATGAATTTGAGAGGAAGGATGGATGAGTGTGGAGGAAGCAAGGAAGTTGTGCCGGGATCGTAGCGGATGGAGATCCATGGTCTCTGCCTACCCCTACATATATGTTTACTGTTTATTCGACTTAAGTATATAACCTATAACCTATTTATTCTAGGCTGGATGTTTCGTCAATCTGCTTAGCAATAAGGAAGCCCAGTTGTGGGACTATATGGATTGTATAGTAAATGCTAGTTTACTCTTAACTTGTGCACATTTTCTTAACACGTGGTTAACCTATGTTATATATATATGTATATGTGTGTGTGTATGTATGTATGTATATACTTATATATTTGCTTTATGGCTATTATCTTTGTTTATTAATATGTTTTTCTTTCTTTTATATCATTATAATGCTAATTGTATCATCAACCTACATCAAATTATCTTGTTAACATTGTGTCCATCCTACGGTTATCTGGAATAAATCGCTATTAGCGATAAGACCGCCATTTGTATATAAATATTACAATCAATAATTGTATAACTTTGTTTTGGTGTACCATAAAGAATATATCTATCTATCTATCTATACTTGAGGCTACACTTTTCTTTTGTCTCACTCTGATCTTACGTCAGACGTAATATAGCATCTGCATATTTCTGTTGCAAGGTATTACGAGAGGAATCTCGGTTAGAAAGTGGATTAGAACTCGGTAATTGTCGCTTAAACTACGTTACCTTATACATGGTAGTCGTTGGTAAATTATACTTGCATCTAAATAAGGAAATTGCAAAGATGTTGCAAGTTTGCTGCGATCTTGCATAAAAAAATCACTTGGTAACCACAGTTGCCAAATTTTTGACCCTACTATGATCGTTGGTAACCACAGTTGAAATCAGTACACATCTCAGATTTTTCTCGACTTCTTAAATTATTTACAGTTTTAATCGTCTGTCTGTGTTTGGATTTTGTACGAATCTATATGTTTCTATATCGTTTATCAGAGAGTATTTTTGTCTAGCCTCGTATTCGGTAGTTATGGTATTGGTACACGGGTACGCGACCCCGGCCTCCCGAGCTACTACCGTATCACTTCATGTCTTCATGTTCTTCATTCTGTCTTCTATCATCCTATCTAAATCCATCCTTTTCCCTGCTCCTACCTTTCTTCTGTATCCTTTTTCCTTCCTCTCGGTTTGCCGTGCTAAGGGCGAGCGTAGTCGCAAGTTTGTCGACCGTCCCGGAATCGGGTGTGAAAGCGTCGAGCTCTTAAGTAGGATAAATATATATTAGCATGTATTTCACAAGTGAAAAAACTTTAATGGCTTTTTATGGAAGGATAGGCAAGCCAGTGGGTGTTGTCATGGTAAGTAATAACTGACACCCATGGAGATGTGTAACGCCAAGGGCACAGCAGATGCATTGCCTACAATAGAGATCCTTAATAGAGGGAAATGGATTTAGTGGGAGGGGAAATAGAATTGTGGTATCATAAAAAGAAGCTACAACTTAAAACGAATATTCTCTTAGGATGTGGTTCTTCCTTGACCAAGCTGATTCATTGCCATGTAACTCTGTCACTAGAGAACGGTTGATTGAGGTATTAGAGCCGTATTTTGGCATCATCTACTCTCACTTCACTACCGCAAAACTCGCCACAAAGAAAAATTTCATTCCCACCACCCATCTAGTACGGTGCGTTTTTCCCCAAAATTATATTCCACGCACCACAACCAACTATGAGGTCGGGGAAAAATTGTTTTCGAATATAGTATGTATAAACTCGCAATAAAATTTCTTTGGCTGTACTCTATGGAACTGACTGGTTTTTGTGACATTTAAATATGTTACTTTTCAATAAAAGAAACAAATTAGTAAAATGTTGTTTCCGGCTATTTTCATTTGTCATATTTTTGTTTGTTGCATCACGGTCTTGCTTACCATCAGATTACCATTCCCCGTTTGCCATAAAAAAAACCTAAAACTTATCTATCTTAAGTCCACCATTATATCGCGTCAGGTGTGAATGTTATTTACAACTGCGTCCCACATTTCTATCGGCACGTAATTCTCGGTAATTGCAGCGAATCATTCCGCTCGCGCCCGTTTCGAACCCGCTACGTAATTGACGGCTGCATGTTTAGTGTCGACACACGAACCACACAAGACGCGAGGCGTGTTTGCGTTATGGATTGAAACTATCAAATATTGGTTGTATAAGTAATAAAATTAAAAACAAAACGAACATTTTCAAATAAAACCAACCAAGTTGCGTGTTACCAACATATATATAACATAAGTTCAGATAAATAAATTGGAAGAAAGGATAAATAATTTTTATTTCTAAAGCAAATATTAAGATTTTATTGTTATAAAAAAATTAAGTGTACATAATATTTCACTGTTGACCCTTATATATTCATTTATTCTGTCTTCCAATTTATTTATGTGAACCTATGTTTGTATCATGTAATATAGTCGTTTTATTTGTAAATTTTGTTTTGTTGTCTGCTTTACATACAATGAGAGACCAAATTTTTTTGTAAAAGATATATAAAATCGCTTTACATGATACAAACATGATCCAATAAACTCCTATAACTATAAAATTAACAAAGACTTTACACTACAAGCATAAATAATTTGACATTACGAGCCTATTTTACATATTTTTATAATAACTATAACATTTGATTTTACACCCCATTTATAAACCAGTCCAATTCACCTACGCATCGTAATATATATTTTTATAGCTTATATGTATTATATTTTTAATAGCTTTTACGATAAAAGGAATTATGAGTGATAAATTATTAGATGCGTGTACGAAACTAAATTTATCCGTAACCAAAATTAAAATTTGCCCCATGGGATTAAATTAATTTTTTATATCACAAAAATTCATTCCGTAACTAAATGATTATGACTAATTGAAGGAAGAACTATTATTTTTTTAATATAATATACTTTTTTATCATATTATTTTTTTAGGATACCGAAAATTGGTCTAAAAAAAATATTGTACGCCTTGATTTTTAATTTTCATCTCCCACAATTTTTATATAATAGAATGTTCTAAATATTATAATACATTAGATCGTATAGCTCCATTAGTTATTTTTGATTTAATAACCTCATAAAAATCCTTCCTTCAAATAAAATATAAGCTTTGATTAATATTTGTGTTGTTATTTATATATTTATTTGTTTATACACTTTTCTTTTTTTGATGGCAATTAAACATAACTATTATGCCAGTGTCAAGTAAAAACAACAACATCGAATCTCTTGAAATAACTAGTCCGCTTATCACATTACTTCTTGATAAAATGGTGGTCATTCTACCAAAACCTTCTATGAACTTTTTAAGTCAAGTTACAAAGTCGCGGTACATGCATTTATTTCATATCACTTCACCTCAATCGAAGTATATTGTATACTTAAACAATATATGTAACTATTAAGAATAAATAATTATGAAAATGAAATAAAAACACAACGTCCCTGTTGTAAGTTGGCGGGAAAAGTCCTCTTACTTAATAAGAAATATGCACCTGAAAATCTGACTTTCGCTATAGACACACTATTTAAAAGTAGCTAGTATTGTTTGTTGCAGTGTTTCATTGGGTAGGATTGGTAAATTCGCAAAATTACCCCCGCAAAGCTATACCGTCCACGATTTTAGCAAATCCATAATACGTTCTACGAATGAATATCGGATTCGTCGACATATAATTCAAAATCAATAATAGAAATACATTTGCATAAGCCAGACTCATACGTAAATGAAACGTTACTCTACCGCTGCGGCGGCTGATAGTAGAACTATTACGTATAAAGTTCAACATCTCGACCACAGATGGCGCTATTATTAACAAAGTACGCTGCAAAAATTAAAATTTACGCGCCCGTTATCCATATTTCCTATAATT
Source organism: Baronia brevicornis (assembly GCA_031353405.1). NCBI lineage: Eukaryota > Metazoa > Arthropoda > Insecta > Lepidoptera > Papilionidae > Baronia > Baronia brevicornis. The sequence continues at coordinate 253,207 of JASFAT010001701.1, read as the reverse complement.
AATGAGTTTTATTCACCCTAAGAGCTTTGGGTTATATGTATCCTTTGATCTCATTGTGCGGAATTGGCGCGCAATAACAATTAAATACCATTTAACTGTATCGCTCGTTTACGTTCGGAGTTTGCGTGTAGTGAACGGGTACGGTGGAATGGTGGCCTGCGGCTAAGTCTCCATTATGATAATGGGAATATTATCTCGAATTGTTTTATTATTATTTCAGAGGGAAATAGATGTTTCTGTTACAACACTAATTGCATACAAGTATTACAGTTATAGTAACAGTAAAAAGAGGGTTAAAGGGAAAAATTATAACTTGTACAATTAAATATAAGTTGTGTGAAAGTTTTCGTTTTTAATTTGTTTAAATAATTATTATATAATAAAAATACATATATTACCACATACATGTCCACTGTATTTCAATTCGTAGTTGTGAAAATCAACAAAAGATGGCACTACTCGTCCGAACTAAATGTACTAGAAAGTAATCTTCAGTATTACAAAGGCACTGTAACGTAATATAAAAAAGTATAGAGGTGGTATATGGAAATATTGTATAATAAAAAAATAATTGTTCACCATCCTGTCCAAACGTAATTGTTAAAATCACCTTTGTTCGCGGAAACCTACAATTTAGTAACAATTTAAGATATAATTTATACTTAAATTGCTTCGTGATAAGTTCCATAATAATGTTATTACAATTTTTTTTACATTTATTATACATGACACTGGAAAATTATCTGTGTTGCTTACATTTTGTAATGAAAAAACTTATGACTTATGAGAAATCAAATTGCATAACGGCTTGGTGTTTATACATATTAAATTAATATTTATTTTAAACAAATTTTAATAAATATCTAAATTTGATAATTTTGAAAATATATATATATATACAATAATGAGAAATCTATTATTTATGTTTTCAATGTAATGTTCTTCATGTATCTACTTTAGGTTAAATTTTATCTATTACATCACAAAAACACTTAATGAAAACATTTAATGAAAAACGACGACCAATTGGCTGAGTGGCGCGGCCGTCCACGGAGTCAATGGTCGCGGGTTCGATCTCCACATCAAAATAAATATATGTATGGCCTACAGATATTTATTGCGAGTCTGGTAACCCCGCCAATCCTGGACAAGCGTGGTGGGTTAACGTCCGTTCCTCCAGAAATGAGGAGGCCCGTGCTCAGCAGTGGGACATTATGGGCTGTGAATGAAAATTTGCTGACTGAAGATGCTAGTCTTACAAGGTGTGCGATGTTTTGAACTTCTCAACCACTGCTGAATATACAAAAGGATGACTCGAAAATATTTGTTTCAATCAATATCAGCCCGCGGCAGTCCACTACTGGACATAGGCCTCACTCAAGGCACGCCACTTAGCACAAGCTTAGGCTACACGCATCCAGTCTGCCAGTTGCCTTGCACAGATAATCGCTCCATCCAGCAGAGGTGAGTCCCAGACTACGTTTGCCGAATCGCTGTCTCCACTCCAACACTTGTCTAGTATAACTAAGGAGAGGGCTATGTTCGGAGTTTCTCTGGTGGAATGAAGAAAATGAGAAAGAGAGAACCAGAGTCACCGACACAGCTCTTCGAGTTAGCAGACTGAAGTGGCAATGGGCTGGACACGTTTGTCGGAGAACCGACAGTCGTTGTAAGTTTACTTGAATGAAATTCAAAGGAATTTTGATTTAATTTCATTTCAAACATACATAGAGATTTACTGAATAATAATAAAAATATCTTTATAAATATCTATGTATCCATTCATTTATTACTTTCCGTTAACTTAATTTATATAAGTATACTCACACTCACTATTACTAAAATATAAATATATATAATATATAGATAATATAAGAGTATGTCACTTGCCCACATCAAATTATCTTTTTGTAACACCGTGTATATATTAACAATTTCATAATCATTGATTGTCTAAATTTATTCTTGGTGTACAATAAAGAATATATCTATCTATCCATCTATCATATATAATTCGCTGTCCTATATTTAATTTGTTAGTTAATTAATATTTAGAATTTACAAACATTCATTACTTTGTCCATTGTACATCATGTCGGTATTGTGGTCACAAATCGACCAACATGTGAATAGAATGATCCACTTGGAAGCATCGCGAGGCATGTCGGAAGTCGAAAACAATGACCGAAACGTAAACAATCACAAGAGTTGATGTGAACGACGGTTCTTGGATGTGTTCACACCAAAACATTCGGTGCTGTTGTGTTGTGCGAACAAGCCGAAATCCGGCGTCACAAACTGAAGTTCAAAACATGTGCAACAAATGTATGATACTCTAAAGACAATTTAAAATAAATATAATGTTAACGAATATGAAAATATGAGCTAATTTAGTTTGTTTTTTGTGAAATACAATACTTTGACGTGAACTAAAATAACTATGCAAATGTAAATATATCAAATTGTTTCGTGAAAACACGTGTGTAACTATATTTCGGATGCTGTTTCAAAATTATACGAAGATTGTAAAATTTATTTAAAAAAATGCCATGACCCCAGCTGGTAATATAACCGACGATCTGTGTAAGATATGTGACGGTAGGATAGAATGCGCCCCCACGGCGATCCTCCTCATCTCCCTCGTCCACACGCTGTACGGACACATCAGCCCTGAGCCAGATTACTTCGGCAGGAACAAAGCCAAGTTGGTAACTGAAGAGAACAGGAAAACAAAGGGGAATGGAGGCGATGACAACAAATATAGATATATCACAAAATATAGGTACTCGGACGATGCTCCAAGGCGGCAAGAAGGTAAACAAATGTTTACCAATGAAAAGGAGCTGGAGTACGACTTCGTTGTGGTTGGAGGCGGTACCGCTGGCTGCGTCGTCGCCAGTCGGCTCTCGGAAAACAAGAAATGGAAGGTAACGACTTCATTTTTTTTAAATCAAAATTATAACTAAATTTGACGTAAATGTTTTGAAAATAATTTTCTTTACTACATCGGGGTGTTTGTCTTTTTTTTATGGGATAGGAGGGCAAACGAGCAAGCGTATCGCCTGATGGAAAGCAATCAACGCCGCCCATGGACAACAGCAACACTGCAGGAGTCGCGGGAGCGTTGCCGGCCTTTTAGGTATGTATAGGCTTGTTTTTTGAAGGTTCCAATGTCGTAGCGGTTCGGAAAAACTGCCGAGGGTAGCTGATTCCACAAACTGGTGGTGCGTGTAAAGAAGTTACGGGAGAAACGCACCGTAGTCGATCGCCACTCATCCAGATGGTGGGGATGAAGTTTTCTTTACGGCGAGTTGTGCGGTTGTGGAATTCGGCGGCGGGAATTATTCCAAACAATTCCTCGGAGCACTCCCCATGATAGAAGCGGTAAAAAAATGCTGAGAGATGAGACATCTCTCCGCAGCGCTAGAGAATCAAGCCGATCGGTGAGATCTTGGTCATCAACGATTCGGATCGCACGACTTTGAATGCGATCAAATGGAAGAAGTTGATACTGGGGAGCCCCGGCCTAGAGGTGAAAACAGTATTCCATGTGTGGCCTGACTTGTGCCTTGTACAGTTGCCTTGCCTTGTCTTGTCTATGTCCATCAACTTCAGATTCTGCTAGCCACCCAATCCCGTCGTCACACTATCATTACTCTAGCCCATTGTCACTTCAGTATTCCAACTTGAAGAGATGGTTCTCTTCCTTATTTTCTCATTCCAAATCTTATTTTGAATCACACCTAGCATACCCATTAGGCACAATACATTTGAAATAAATAAATTTCACAAATTTCAAAATTCGTCAAGCTTCCGCAATGCCTATAGCACAGCGGATATCTATGGGCGGCGTTGATAGCTTTCCATCAGGTGACACGCCTGCTAATTTGCCTTCTTATCCGATAAAAAAACGAGATTTAAATATTTAACATGTCCGCTTATATTCAACAGGTCTTACTCGTGGAAGCGGGACCTGTGGAACCTAAAATGGCACTTATCCCGGGACTTACGAGTGAGTTCAGAGGATCCTCCATGGATTGGCAGTACTCGATGCGACCCAAAAAGGGGTGAGATTTATATTGTTGATTACATTTTGCTAGCTCATTTTGATAAGTTGTGGTCCATTCTAGATGTTCTTACTACAATGCCTGTTTTAAAGTGTATCTTATTCATCCTACATTGTCTTTTACGTATAAATTATTATTTTACCATTAATGGCAAGCATATTGAAAGCATTTACAAAAACATAGACTACAACTTTGTCAAAAGCCGATAAATCTTCTGCAAGGCCTGCTTGAGCGTGGATTGCTTTCTGCAAACGATACTCTGTTTGCTTGCCTCAAAATTTCATAAAATAAACTTCAAATCCGCATTTTCTGGCAAGTAGTTTGAATTAGGTTAGTTCGATTAAATACTTACAGTTAACGAAAACTGTGAATATTCCTATGTTTCAGATTCTGTCAAAATCGACTCAATTCTGGATGTGAAGTTGTCCAAGGCAGAGTTCTCGGAGGCACATCATCTATCAATAACATGGCGTACATGAGAGGTAGCCCCGCGGACTATGACGAGTGGGCGCTGAATGGTAACAACGGTTGGAGTTTCAGTCAGTTGCTGCCATACTTTAAGTATTCGGAGGGGAACTATGACAAGGATATAGCAAAAAATAAATTCTTCCATTCCACACAGGGACCATTGGACGTCGGAAGATATCCATACGTCGATGAGAACGTCGATGTATTGTTGAGTGCATTTAATGAGTTGGGATACAATTATACCGATATTAACGGAAGGAATCAGTTGGGTTTCATGCGGATACAAACAATGTCCTACTACGGCGAGAGAGTCAGCTCCTACACCGCGTTTATAGATCCTATCAAAAAGTTGCGATCCAATATTGTTATAGAGACTGAAGCGCTCGTCACTAAACTTTTGTTTGACGTGACGAGAGGAATTATTAAGATTGTAGGCATAGATTATATAAAAAATGGTACAAAAATAAGAATAAAAGCATCGAAAGAAGTTATATTATGTGCTGGTGCTATCAACACGCCCAAATTACTAATGCAGTCTGGTGTTGGACCTAAAGATTATTTGGAATATTTAGATATTAATGTCTATAACGATTTACCAGTCGGCGGAAACTTTCAAGATCATTTGTCTGTATGTTTGCCAGTTATTAAACTCACAAAGACGGCAACGACTGCAAAGTTTTCAGAGAAACTTAAAGATATATCTTTGTACTACGCAAAAGGCACAGGTCCTTTATCGGCAAATTTTCAAGTTGTTGCTTTCATAGAAACGACTCTGTCAGATATTTTGGGCACACCGGACGTTGAAATACGATTTCGAGGTCATGACTCTAACATGTATTATGATAAAATAGATATGTGCATTTCTCTATTGACTCCAAAGAGCCGTGGGCGTATTTATTTGAACGCAACCGATCCCATATTTGGCAAGCCCTTAATTTACCCAAATTTTCTTAAAGACCCAACGGATGAAAAGAAACTATTAGAGGGCATACATGAAGTTGTCAAACTTTTTGATACTGAAGTATTTAAAACGGCAGCAATTGATTTCGACCCGCGACCAATTCTAAACAACGAATGTAAAAACCATGAAAAAGTTTCCGAAGATTTTTGGGCTTGTATCATAAGGCATTTTTCAAGTCCCCTACATAATTACGTAGGCACTTGTAAAATGGGACCCCCCAAAGATATAGAATCTGTGGTTGACTCCAATCTAAGAGTTTACGGTATATCGAACCTGAGGGTAGTTGATGCGTCAATCATGCCGAAAATCACACGAGGCTCAACAGCTGCCCCTGTTATAATGATAGCTGAAAAAGCAAGTGACCTAATAAAAACTACTTGGTACTATGTAGAATTTTATTTACAATTAATTTTAACTTAACTATGAATGTTATCTTTTACTATCATACTGTCCTTTGTTGTCTTTCCAGTCTTTTTTGATTAACTTTGCACCCTTTTCCGCGATCATCATTGTCGGTACATAAATACCTCCACGAACATGCGTGGGCATAACAGAAGCATCTATAATTCGTAGGCCTTCTATACCATGAACCCTAAGTTCATAATCGACCACTGAACTAGTGCTGTTTTGACCCATTCGACACGTACCTATTGGATTGCTCATTGCTTTAGTATAATGCCTGGCTATGCAGTTCCACTGATCTCTATTCTTTAATTTGTCACATGGAAACAAGTCGATCGGAGCAAATCGTATGTCACTTTTCTTCATTTCCTTCGTATCGAGTAGTTGTAAGGCTATATCGATACTGTCAACTAAAGTATCCAAATCTTCCGATTCTTTGAGGAGATTTGCTTGAATTACTGGTCTGCCATACTTGGGGTTCCTTTTGTTTAGAATCACTTTCCCTTTGCTTTTAGGTCGTAATAATATAGGATATACAAGAATAATGTTATAGAAAGGCAATGGCATGTTATGTTCTTCGGCCGCATGAACACTTACATTAGTGAGCATAAATTTATCACTTCTTACATAATTTCCTTCTAAAGATAGTTCTACGTCTGCAGCGTTGGTATTCTCGTAAAGTTGTAAAAAGGCGGAAATCTGATTAATACCTTTGTAAGCCAAATGTCCACTTCGGGACTGAAACCATGTTTTAAAATTAGTTATAATTTCATCTTCAGTAACGGAAGGGACATCATTCAATGCAAAAGCGAGACCACCAGTTGTTACTTGGTCTTGGTAATGTGCACCAACAGGAAGGTCGTGGATTACGGTTATGTTGTGTTTCTTTAATTCTGCTTCAGGTCCAATACCTGAGAGGTGTAATAGCCTCACGTTATTTACAGCTCCTCCGGCCAGTATTATTTCACGTTTCGCAAAAGCTGGATGTTCCTTTCCTTTTTCACTTTCATATATAACACCATCAACTGTGTTTTCTTGGTTGTTAATGACAATTTTTGTCACAGTAACCCCTGTCATAACAACTAGATTTTTTCTTTGTCTTACAGGCTTTAAAAATGCGCTATTAGTACTTAGTCTAGTGTTATTGGATATTGTGAATTGGTTAATAACAACAGCTTCTGGTACATTAGTGTTTATGTCCAAAGTACGAAGGCCCAGTTCAGTGAACGCTGCGGAAAATACTTCGACATTGTGATCCACGTGTTTGAATCTTTGTACGCGCATTTCTCCACCTCGGGAGTGGTAGAACGAATTCATAAGTATATCATAGTCACCTAGAAAAAAAAGTATATTTGTTGTAATTGCAGTTGAAATTGCATTAGTAAAAATAAAAAAGGAGGAAAAATGCTTATTATCATTGCGAATGAAAACATGTTATATTTTGCGAGTTTTTTAGCCACAACAAGAAAAACATATGTTACAGTTTAGTGGATGATAGATTCGATCAGTGTTTCTCCATACCGATTAATCGCTTAGAAAATGTATTAATAAGTAATTTTCGTGAATTCCAGCGGTTTTAAATGCTAGCGCCGAACACAAAACTATTAGTCTACTTCCATCAAGCATCAAGCATCATCAATACAGACAAAAAAATTGCGAAAAAATATAAACATTTTGAAATTATGTCAAACTATTTTAACAGAAATTGGCAACACGATATGAATAGTTTTTTCTTAGACCTTCCCCGCTAATTTACATCAGAATTGTTATGTTTTTATTTCATTTTCATAATCTTATGTTGTTGTCAGTTATATTATTTAATTATGGTGTCGTATTGTACAATATAGTTCGATTGAAGCATATAATTGAAGTGATATGATGTAAATGCGTGTATCGTGACTTTTTAAGTTGACTGCAAAAGTCCATAAAAGGTTTTGGTAGAATAGCCACCATTTTATCAAGTCGTAACGTGACAAGCTGATTATATAAACTTATAAGATGGGCTCAAAAAGGCATAATCCCAAAGACGTAAAGCCATTTTTAGGAATTTAAACATATATATACAAAAAATTACATTTAATTGTATACCTATATATTTCTATGTCGCAGATATTTTATTTATATGCCTATATATTTTTATGTTGCAGATATTTTATTTGTATGCCTATATATTTTTATGTTGCAGATATTTTATTTGTATGCCTATATATTTTTATGTTGCAGATATTTTATTTGTATGCCTATATATTTTTATGTTGCAGATATTTTATTTGTATGCCTATATATTTTTATGTTGCAGATATTTTATTTGTATGCCTATATATTTCTATGTTATTTTCTATTTCAGTAAATATTGAAGTCAATGCATTGAAAATGCTGAATAACTTTCATGAAAAGCTCCTTACCGTTATCCTCAAAGGACTTGAAATGTTCCAACAAGTTTTCAAATTTCCAATCCAACGAACCCAATTCGCCGGTGCTGTGCCATCCGTCATAGTCCTTCTTGGACCCCCGCGTGTATTTCATATCGTTGGTAACGCTAGAACCGCCTAGAACTTTGCCAGTTCTAACTTCGCAAGCACCCCCAGGCCTGGACAGACAGGAAAAGCCGTTTCTCTCGGTCCTGTAGTTCCAGAGAATCGGCCGATAGTCCTTGGTCGGTACACCTGGGATATCATAATCTATGTTCTCTTCTTCACCAGCTTCGAGAAGTAAGACCTGTTTGGTGTATGAGATGTATTATTACTTATTGACTTAGTGGCAGGGCTGCGGTCTACAAAGTCAATGGTCGCAGGTTCGATTCCTTCATCGCGATAATTTATGTTTATGGGACCTATCTCATAAAAATAAATAAGTTATACCCTGTGAAACCAGCTAGTTCCAGCGGTCTTTCCTATCAGATACGAGATTGGAGCCTTCAAAAAACAAGCCTATGCTTTTCTTAAAACCGGTAAAGCGTCTACAATGCCTATGGCATTGCGGATATCTGTGGGTGGCGATGATTGCTTTTCATCAGGTGACGTGCCTGCTATCCCATAAAAAACATATCTATGTACGTAGACACAAAAAAATTCCACGTATTATTTAATTAGTAGTGGATTTATGATTATTTTATAATATTGTATATCTAAAATATCTATAGCTGTCTCTTTTATGTCCATCTTTGGACGTAGGCCCCTGTCGATCTTGAGCTATCGATATCCAACCATATCCTACGTGTTGGATGACATTGTCTTGTCATCTCTTAGGTGGTCTACCTAACAGTCCAGTATATTCTCTAGGTCTCCATTCTAACGCGCGAATATGAATCTTCATTCTAGCCAATCTGTGCGTCCATCTCGTTGATTATTATTATAGTAATAAACTTTAGACATTTATTAGTAGGTACTGTGGAATTAAGAAAACATCATCAGTACCTTCCAACTGGGCTCTGCTGAGAGTCGATTCGCCAGGATACATCCTGAAGTACCCCCACCGATAATGATAAAGTCGAATACGCTGTTCCTCAGGTTCTTCTCATCGGCTTTACTTCTGGTTGCTTTGGTGAAAAGATCACCGTTCACTGACATCAGGCTGACTAGCAACATTGTTATATATGGCCAAAGATCACTGAAGCTATAGAAAGAACATCAATCATCAACAATATAGAAATAGAAATAGAAAAACTTTATTTATGACACCATTTTTTTTACAATTAGCAAAATTAAATCCTTAATAATATTCTATATACAAATAAAAAAACACAAAACAAAAAGAAAATAATTTTAATCTAACGAGTGTCATAAAATGGTTCTTGCTCAGCATATGCTGGGCGCACTATTGGAGCACCCGGCGCTGGTTTTCAGCAAGAACCAACGTGGTCAGATCGCGGACCACAGTGACGACATTCATACTGACACACTCGTACATACAAATACATCCATATATATAACTACTCATACTCATATACACATACACATAAATACACGTACATACGAATTAAAAAACACAAAGTCATGTACTAAATTCACCACGTCCAAAAGAACAAGTTCTTGACTGCATACTTAAAATTAGATTTTTGTATTTTTTTTCAAATATATTTATTGTATGCAAGTCACGAATATCTTCAGGTCAAAAAAAATATTATGGTATATCAATGAAGCTTAGGAAATAAACTAAAGAAGTCATCAAGTTCTAACTTGAAAAATTCAATAATGTGATTTTCAATGCTAAAATTTACACATTAAAATCGTTTTATTTTAACATAATACGTTCTAATATTTTTATTACAGTACCTACAAAATCCGACCAAAGTGGTCCGCGATCGGAACACGTTGGTTCTTGCTGAAAAGCAGCGCCAGGTGCTCCAATAGAACGCCTGGCATATGCTGAGCAAGAACCATTTTATGACACTTGTTAGATTAAAATTATTTTCTTTTTGTTATGCAGAAATCCGAATTTTTGGGAAGTAAAGAGTTGCTGACGGCCGTTTTTTGCTAAGATTTAGTTTAAGTTCCCCTTAAATCCACTTCTTCCAGTAAAAAATACATGGTATTATTATTATATATTTATATTTGTTTGCTTGTCAAGGATCTTAGCTAAGTAAAAGTTCTGACTGTCCACATAGTAATGGATTTCCGCAAAGTAACGCCTGACTCCATTAATCAACTTCTATGGCCTTTACAATGGATTTCAAATTATTTATGGTCCATCAAAAATACACTGCACCCAAAATGTAAAATAATTAATTTGAAAAAATATTATTATCAATTATATCGTTTAATTGTGGTGGTATATTATATAATATAGTTCGATTAAGGTGTATAAGTGAAGTAATATGAAATAAATGCGTGTATCGTAACACTTTTAAAACTGACTACAAAAGTCCATAGAAGGTTTTGGTAGAACAGTCACCATTTTATCAAAACCTAACGTGACAAGCTGACTTGTTACATTTCAAAAGATTTGATATTATTGTAATTTTACTTGACAGTGACATGATAATTATAACTAATCGCCATCGAAGAAAACAAAATATTTATCTAACCTGTATAACACTTTTATCCACATGATAATAATCAAGAATCACGTAAATAAATAATATTCACCACGGCTGATCGAACCACTAGCTTACGATAAAGTCATCGAACGACTAGCAAGGGGAAGAATAATTCTCCATGCTCCATTGGCCAGAACGTCCTGAGTTTCGTAGGAAACGTTAAGTAAATTGGGAAACAACGCAATCGCTATACAGTATTGTACACGCTTACATAATAAATTCTATCCGCCAAAGTCAATTTTAATTACATATACATTTTCTAACTATGTTTAAAAACTTCCTGCAGTTCATATAATCCGGAATCAATTGCTTAGGAAATGGAAAAACAAAGGCATAAAAATATAAGAAAACTGCACGATGCATTGTACAATATCAAGTACACAAAAAAAATAAAATAAAATACAAAAAAAAGAAGACACGTGCGAAGTTTCTTTCGCCGTTTCTTCTCCGTTCACAGGAACCTCATGAAATTGTATAACCACAATTATGAAAGTGTATAAATAATTAGAACATAATATAATTTCAATCTGCATCAATAATATTACAGTACATCATTTTGACAATATGATTATTTTTTTGTTAAGACTTAGATTATTATAAAACTTGTATATTTGTACGCTACAAAGGCAAAATATGATGGATCTATATTATGTACTTAAACAATCTGCATGTTTTGTATGATTTATGTATACCCATGTTTTCACAAATAAATATCTTGAATCTTCAATCTCATTACGAAATAGTGGTAAAAGCTAAAAATTATAATGTGTGTTTTTACTGGAAGAAGTGGATTTACGGGGAAATTAAACTGAATCTTAGCGAAAAAACGGTCGTCAGCCACTTTTTCCCAGCCACTATCAACAACACTAACACAACACACACCACCACTCTTCCACAATGTACACGACACGTGTTTCGCCTCAACACGAGGCATCATCAGGTATAGTAGACTCTACGGAAGACAACCGTTAACTCTTCTAAGTCTTAACGGCTGACTCCATTGATCATTCAACATTAAGCCAAGGCAGATTGATGATATATTCAGATTTGAAATAAATCTATATTGACGCCAATACGGGAATCGAACCTCCTTTGACTTGATGCGAAAGTTGATAGATTATTTTCATTGGCGATTTTAGGCGTTTTGAGGCAACTTTGAATCGTTTTCTAGATATTGCTTTTTTCCTGATCGGGCACATCGACCATGCCTCTCTGGAGGCCTGGCAGCCAAAGGAAGTGAAGTTCGTGAGAGCTGAAGTCCCTTAGAACGATAAAAAAATATTGTATTTCATCAACAATGCAACAGTTTGCAGATAGATATCTTTGGAACTAATAGCAAATAGATCGTAAATTTCTAAACGGGGAGTGTCGTGTTGCCCGAAGCGATCCCTCCGTGTACCGTCCACCCCATGGCTTCCGAAACGCCATAAACTATAAACCGGTGGTCAGTTTAATTTCCGGGACAAGTTGTTATCTGACGACGATAGCGATAAGGCAAAGCCACAGAGAAATTTCGGTATTTGTGTTTCAAGTAATACCGTATTTATTTTAAAGATGTAGACGGAAGACGATAAAAAATAACAGTTCTTTCAATCTTTAAAACTAACGTAAAGTCAGTTCTGCTGTACGGGTGTGAGACATGGAGAAGTACGAAAGAATTAGTATGCAAACTCCAGGTATTCGTCAACAGCTGGCTACGCCGTATCTTAAAAGTATATTGGTCAGATAACATGGTCTCCAACGAAGAGCTGTAGAGAATCAGCAAAGAGGACCCAATAGATGTCCAGATACGTCGACAAAAATTGAGCGTGATAGGACATACTCTCCGGCGCCACGCCAATATATCCCCAAACAATAGAATCTGCAGGGGAAAAGAAAATGTGGGCGCCCGAAACAAAAGAAGAAGCGCAGAAGATGGGCCTATCCTGGAGCGAAGTGAAGCTTATGGCCTTCGACGGTCGAGATGGAGAAACGTCGTGTCTGTCCTATGTCTGGACTTAGGACTCAGAGAGAAATGAATATTATTCCTTTTGTACACCTGAATAAAATGAGAAGAAGAAACAAAATTGACATAACAGACCAATATCATCTATAAAACCAATATTTACTTTCCATGCATTATCTCTCTATGGAACTAGCTACCTCCAGCGATGTTTCAGTACCATCACAACATTGGAATCTTCAAAACACAGACCTACATATTTCTAAAAGGCGGCGTTGATTGCTTTTCATCAGGTGACACGCCTGCTCGTTTACTTTCGTCAACTTTTAAAAGTTGTTTGTTAATATCAGGACCTGTTTACACAATAATACTAATTATAGTAAAACCATACTTAAGTTAGAATATAGACTTATCAAAGTATTAAATAAAAAATGTTTCTGAGATTCATACTGAAAAAGATTTTTACTAAAATAAATTTATTTTAAGAAATATTTCACGTTTTATTGTAACTAGACTAGATCTTGTTTAATTGGTTAATATTTATTAACTAATAACTCCATATAAATAAAAATAAAATTTTACATCTGTGTACATTATCTAAATCTACTTTATTTTAATGATACTAATATTTAGTCCAAGTCTTATTGAACATAAAATAGCAACACCTTGTGGTTTCTTATGTTTAATTTCAATTTGGTGGCAATACTCTTTCTCTCTCTCTCTCTTGTCTCAACTCCTGTATTGATAGGTGTGCTAAAGTAATAAAATATTTTTTTTATCATACATACTCAAAATACCGCTTTTAAAAATTTTGTTTGACTATCTTTCTATTTGAATGGAATTATTATTAATGTTCTGTTGGAACTCCTAATCGTTATTAATTATTGATTAATTAATTTGTGAACTTTTATTATAGTAAATTCTATTTTCTATTTTATTTATAATATATATTTATCGTTGCATTTGAAATAAAATTTGTTAGAAAGCCAGTAACGAGAATTAAGAGCCATCTAGCGTCGTATACTTACATTGTCATTTATTGAGTGAAAGGTAAATATTAACATATTTGACCACAGATGGCGTGCAGATATAATTTGGTATGCAAGTAATACTTGTGAAGTTTACTAAGTTTACCTCGGAGTCCGCATCGACCGCACGCTGCGGCTCACCACACAGGTAACACACGTGGTGAATAGCGCGAAAGCCGCGCGTACGGTCCTTCGACCTATATTAACATCAACCCGCATACCCGTGCGTACGAAGCTGTTGGTCTATAAGGCCTACGTTCGCTCCCGACTGACCTATGCTGCGCCGGCCTGGTGGTCTTTGATATCAGCAACCCAGCGCAAACGCGTTCAGATCCAGCAGAATCTGTCTCTGCGCGCCATCGTGGGGGCGGCTCGCTATGTGCGTAACGACGTTATAGCGAGGGACCTCAGGGTGGAGAGCATCCATGAGTTTGTGGTCCGGTTGGCTCGGAAGATGTTCGACCGAGCCGACAATGGACCACATCCACACCTTAATAATTTTGCTCCCCTTCACGCTCGCCCACCTGAGGGACGTCCACTCCCACGCGAAATCCTCCTGTCGCCTCCTGGCTCCCGCGAGGGAAGAGAGCCAGCGACGGACCCAACGTAGGAATAGGTTCAGCCATATCTCGACGACGCGAAGTCGTTAAAGGACGCCCAAAAGCCGCTAGGAATAGCGCCACCTAAGACCGGGGGGCGGTTGCCCCTTTGAGTTGCTGCACGAGCAGTGGGGTTCATCCCCGAGGCTCGATCACACACCTCTGCGCGGGGTGTGGACGTCCCCGAAAAATAAAAAAAGAAGTTTACTCGGAAGATGTTCGACCGAGCCGATAATGGACCACACCCACACCTTTATAATTTTGTTCCCCTTCACGCTCGCCCACCTGAGGGACGTCCACTCCCACGCGAAATCCTCCTGTCGCCGCCTGGCTCCCGCGAGGGAAGAGGGTCAGCGACGGACCTAACGTAGGAATCTCGATGACGCGAAGTCGTTAAAGGACGCCCAAAAGCCGCTAAGAATAGCGGCACCTAGGACCGGGGGGCGGTTACCCCATTGAGTTGCTGCACGAGCAGTGGGGTTCATTCCCGAAGCTCGATCCCACACCCCTGCGCGGGGTGTGGAAGTCCCCGATTGATTGATTGTGAAGTTTAATAAAAGATACATGTGATACCTATATACAATTATTGAAATAGGAATTTAAGAAATTTGATATCAAGTATGGATTTGAAGACGTATTGGTGCTTCCAAACGCCACAGATTGATTAGTAGATACGGTTATTTCCCGTAAACGTAAACGTTTAAAAAAATTGTATTCTCTTCAAAAACTTTAAAATTAGAATAGAAATTCCTTTCATAAAAGTTCTAATTTAATCATTACCAACAGTGGAGTGTAAGAAGCTGTATTGACGATCATTATCGATCACGTCAAAAGTAGAGACCTGTATTAACGTATGAAACCCAAATAAGGTATTCCAATCTTAATTATCCATTTGGTTGATACAAATGCACACCGGAACTGTTTTATCAAATGGGACTATGTGGAACAGCGCCATCTATTATCTCCCTGTCGTATCAATAAATCAACAATCAAAGCCCTTTCTTAGACGCAAGGAATAGTTTGCGTTGATGGTGCCTTTGCCAGACTACGAGCATTGAGTTGGTTAAAATAGAATAAAAGATACACGTTTTTAATTTATTTCCCTGTCCAACGCAAACTGTTTTCACAAAAAGACAGCAGACCATCCAAAAAAATAATGACATACCGGAACGACATTCCGGCGAGTTGTGTACCCCTGACATGGCGACGTTAATAAATAGGCAAGTTGCCGATAGCGCGTGATTCATTGCCTCCGTGCACGTTTAATTATTGAGTACGGAACCCGGAGCGCCTCGTCGCTCGCCTATGAGTTATGATTTTGGGTTAACTCCCTATTAGTAAACCAAACTAGCCCATTGCTACTTGATTCTGATAACTTTTAAAAGTTAGCAGACTTATGTGGGCTGGACACGTGGACGAGCAGGCGTGTCACCCGATGGAAAGTAATCAACGCCGGCCATAGACTTCTGCAGCGTCATAGGCTGTTAAAGCGTTGCCGACCGTTAAGGAAAGTGTCATTATAGGAGTGGGAATGGGGGGGGGGATGGGGCAGAGGGAGGGGGGAGGTGTTGGGCCTCCGGAACTCGGCCGCTGACCGTAAAAAGCGCGGTAGGTAAACTACCGCTCAGACGCCAGTTTCCTCCAGTTTCGCCAGAGAATCGACAACCGCCACAATAGACGAGTGCTGGAGTGGAGATCACGTCTCGGCAAATGTAGTGTGGGACGCCTCCATGTTAGATGAAGCGACGCAAGGCTGGAAGAAACTGGATATCTCCGTGTTCTTTTGTTTAGCAGCGTTAAAATATCACATACTTAATGTCGCTGGTCCTCGTATCAGTATAATGTATAGAAAATATACAATAGAGATTTTTTGAAGTTCAAACCTAACTTCCATCATTAGGATACACAAGTAATGTTACATGGCTTACACTGGCGTAGGCTATAGAAGAAACAGATTCAAATCTACTTAAGACGTGGGTATATCGCTTAACACTCGGAAGGCCAGACTTATGGTTCTCAGCAGTCAACCCCTGCAACACTGATTTCCGGCTGACGCAATAACGGTGGTACTGTGTAGGGTGACAAGGGTGATTTTATTGCAAAAAAGTCTTTAGCTACATAATAAATTTACAATAAAATTTTCGAAAATATTATTAGCGTCATCGGCATTAAGCTTTGTTTATGATATAGAAGGTAAACGAGCAGGCATGTCGCCCGAATGAAAGCAGAACATTGCAGAAGCATTGCCGGCAGGTAACAAATGTGTTTCTTATTGCTTGCTAGTTTGTTTTTTTTTTGAGGTTCCAATGCCATATTGGTTCAAAAATACCACTAAAGATAGCTCGTTCCACAGAGTAAGGTGCGTGGAAAGAAGTCCAAAAAAACGCATCCTACTGAATCGCTGTTAATCCAGGTGACACAGATGAAACTTTTCTCTGTGGCGAATTGTGAGGTAGCAGAATCCTCCAAATTTTTGGCCTCTCTTCGAATTTAGGTCTCCTCATAACTCTCCAATCATATTCGTTTAATGCCTGCCTTATCCAGTGTTCTCCAGCTTGGCTAATTGTTTTATCGGCCCACCATTCCCTAGGTCGGTCTATTGCTCGTTTGCCGCTTGCCTGCCCATTTGTTTATTAGTTTGGTTCATCTTTCATCTTGAATACGTGCTACATGGTCAACCCCATTTTAGCTTAAGCCCTAGGAGTTTTGGAGGACACCCATGGAAACTATACCAACTAGTTTTTTTTTTTTCAATTTTCATGAAGAACAAATAACGCTAAAATTATCAAAAATACTACCTATGTGTGTGATTTATGTGACTTATCTTAAGCTTACAGGAAAATGCTTAGAAGAGCAAAAACGATGATGGCATAAGACAAATATTTTATATTTTATGTCTCTATACAAATAAAACGTGTGGCTACAATAGTCCCTACGTACCCGGACAATGGTCAGCTATTGCAGATAAGCAGCGTCTTGAGGACTGGGCCCGTAAGCCTACTCAATAGCCCGTGTATGATTCCGTCATGTGTAGAGTTAAAAATAACTAGAGGGTATTGGAAAAATATATATTTAATTTTTTTTTCTATAACTTTATATACACATATCTATATGTACAATATAAACCTAAGTTTATTAATGTTATTAATGGAGTCAAGCATTATTTTGCGGAAATCCATCACTATGTGGACAGTCAAAAGTCAAAAGTTAACACACATTACCACTTTTCCATCTTCTAAACGACACGTGTTTCGCCCCAACACGAGGCCTCGTGTGAGGCCTGAAGATGCCTCATGTTGGGGCGAAACACGTGTCGTTTACAAGATGGAAAAGTGGTAATGTGTGTTTGGTGTTGTGTGTAGTGGTTGGTGGGTGGAGAATTGATGGCCGATTTTTGGTAAGTTTTTGATTTAAGTTCCAAATAAATCCACTTCATCCAGCAGAAAAACACACATTATTAATTTTCTGTTATTGTTTTGTTTTGTCGCGGATCTTCGCTAAGTAATACTTTTGACTGTCCACATATAAACCTAAGAGTAATAACGCAAATATACTGTTTATGTTGCAATTTATGCAAGAAAGGCAGTAACTTGTGAATTTTACAAATAGATAGATTTTATGAGTTCGGAGGGCAAACGAGCAAGCGTGACACCTTATGGTAAGCAATCAATGCCGCCTATAGATATCGACACCATAGGTGTTACGGAAGCGTTGCCGACCTTTAAGGTATGTATAGGTTTGCTTTTTAAAAGTGCCAATGTCATATATAGTATTTGCATAAAGTAACTTTGAAATGTGCGTCAGTGAGTCAATTGGTTCAATGGAATGTATTTATCGGAGCTTCTGTATACAGTGCTCAGTTATCAGGCCTTGAGGTTGATTTTCATTATTTGGACTTCAACTTAAGAACGGCGGTTCCCTCAGTTTTTGACTGTTACTTTGAAGTGCAAATGTTTGGTGCTCTTAGACGATTTTACGGCGTCTCTAGATATGTCCATATTCTTATCAAACACCGTTCCCGTAACTCATCTACGACTCATCTGAGCTAGATGGCAACTGGAAGAATCGATCACAAGAATTTGGCTATATCTCAACAGGACGAGCATGTAAACCGAAGCGATGAAGTTGAAGCTACCATTAAACTATTAAAGCAAACACAGACAAGCAAATAATTCGCTTAATGGAAGTAATAACAAGGAGTTTAGTCATGTCGACAGCGTTACAAACAATATTGTAAAAAAATGGCTTTAATCGATAGTGTAAGTGTGGATACTTAAGATGTTTGGGCATATCATCCGCAACGAAAGCTCAGTGAAACGATTAGAGGTACAAGGAAGAGTAGAAGAACAACATTCTCATTATCCACAAAATGGACAGACTTCATCAAAGCATCTACTAACTGTTCCATTACCGACTGTACACTTAGTGCCACAAATGGTAAGAAATGGAGATGCCTCGGTGAAGCTACTATAACTTTATTAAGCAATTTATGACCACAACCATTCCACCAGGAGTGTACATGAATGGATATAAATTATAAATGACAACTGTCCTCTGTAATGATATTTACTTTATATCAAATATGCGATATTAAAAAATTGAGAAAGAAATAAAGTATGCCACTTCTCTGACATTTTGAGTTCTATAGCGGGGCGATCTTGGGCGATCTTAAGAGGGTCAATCGGACAAATCAGCGCCGTTGTCCCGGGCGAGATAAGGCTGTACTTACACGCAGCTGTCTCCAGGGCCCGGTCATTAAGTCCGGGATAAGTCAGGGATTGAGGCAGGTGGGTACGATTGCCAATTCTAATTCAATGGATTTATACAATGTCTTTTGCCTGTACAAATGGCAGAATTTGAAATAAATGTTCCTGGCTATATTAGATAGAATTCGTTAGAGAAAATCCATTTGAATGTTTTATAAAACTATATATGTCTTTGCTAAAGGACATAGTCATGTCTGAATTTCATTTTGGAATTGCATTCCTATATTAATTGTACATGTACTTAAAGTGCCTTTATTTATTTTGTAGGAATAAAGATATTATTTATAACAAATATCTTACTTGTTTAAGAAATCCCTGCTATTGTTGATGAATATCGCTTACCTGAAACAAATACAATCAAAATAAGTAAACCAAGTTATTAATAACATTTTTATATGAAAGACAAATTATTCCTATTTGATATTTTTTATATGAAAGAGACTTTTTCCCGCCATTTAAGTTCCCCGTAAGTCCACTTCATCCAGTAGAAAAAACACACATCATTAATTTTCTGTAATTGTTTGCTTATCGCGGATCTTAGCTAAGTAAAAGTTTTTTTATTATTTATATTTGAAAACCTAATTCTGCCACGGGACAACATGTACTTCAAAACTAAATAATACTAAAAAAGGAAACTACGAATAGGAAAATAGGAAAATACGAAAGGAAAAACCTGCCGCGAATCCATAAATTCGTCTGCGGGATCAAATTAAAGTGAGGGTGGAAGTGCGGCGACCGCGCTGGACGCGTTCCAACCTTCACTCCCACCAACAGCAGAACAGACAGGATCGGTCCTATTTATTACTGCTTGATTTATGGCACTGTCTCTCCCTGTATCCACTGTCTCCTACCACTGATGCATCATTAATATTTTGTACAAATATACAATAACGACGACGTAATTGGTTCAAATTGGTGGAAGCACGCCACAGACGAATACTTTGTCAAGAATGACACATTATTTGTCCGTAGCAGTGAATGGGCCGGCTCGCCCGGGGAAGTACCACACTCCCGCAGGAAAACCGGCGTCTAAGTGGTAGTATAGCTACCGCGCTTCGTCCGGTGAGCAGTTGAGTTCCAGAGGCCCAACTCCTTCCTCCCTCCCCCTACGCTACCCCTCCGCTCCAGTCTGTCTAAGTCATGGATGTGATACCATTCAGCTTAAACATTTGTACAGCATTTGTAGTGGGTCTCCATTGGCAGAATTTCAACCTAAATAACTATATTTAACCTATAACGTAATATAAATACGGTCGGTAATACTTGTCACCACCTCTTCGTGACTTGCATACAATAAATATATTTAAAAAAAAATACAAAAATCTAATTTTAAGTATGCAGTCAGGAACTTGTTCCTTTGGACGCGGTGAATTTAGTACATGACTTTGTGTTTTTTAATTCGTATGTACGTGTATTTATGTGTATGTGTATATGAGTATGAGTAGTTATATATATGGATGTATTTGTATGTACGAGTGTGTCAGTATGAATGTCGTCACTGTGGTCCGCGATCTGACCACGTTGGTTCTTGCTGAAAACCAGCGCCGGGTGCTCCAATAGTGCGCCCAGCATATGCTGAGCAAGAACCATTTTATGACACTCGTTAGATTAAAATTATTTTCTTTATGTTTTGTGTTTTTATTTGTACATAGAATATTATTAAGGATTTAATTTTGGTAATTGTAAAAAATATGGTGTCATAAATAAAGTATTTCTATTTCTATTTCATTTTTCTTCATTTAATAATAGCATTTAAGGTGGAAAACCGAATTCTGCTTTCGGACACCCTTTATATTGTGTTTATAGGCATTGTAAGACTAATGGCTAACTTGGTGAGCTAAGTTATAAGTTTTCAAGGTGTCAACTATTGCAAACTTCACTGCCTGGCAGAGAAATTCCCCAGCCTTAGTACAAGAAAACAATGTATATTGTATAGAAAACCACCAAAGTTAATGTACCAAATGAAAATATCTTTAAATTATAGGAATGCTCTTCCGCTGAGAACGTAAATGTCCGCTAAGGTTGAGTTCCGGAGACCCAATCATGACACTTTCCTTAAGGTCGGCAACCCTTCTGCACTGCCTATGGCGCAGCTGATGTCTATAGGCGGCGTTGATTGCTTTCCATCAGGCGATACGCCTGCTCGTTTGCCTTCCTTTCCCCTAAAAAAAATCGTCAAACTATAGGAACGCACGTGAGATGTGCCTTCGGAGGGTTAAGCCTGACTGATCCGACGGCGTCTCATAATACACAGATATGCTCGCGACACAAACATTCGACGCACGTTTATCATGAGGGAAGCCGCGGCGGAGATTTGCGGTGACAAATGTCTGCTGCCTCTCCGTGTAATGAAGAGTAATCCGCGCCGTGATGCTGCGACGTAGCCCCGTGCGTGGCACGCAGATATGTTCGCATTGTCACACGACACGTCACCTAATATTTATTTTTCACATGGATTTCTTAAGCGTCATGACGAAATTATATTCTGCACACAAAAACATGTGTAACACCGACACGGCTTCAAGCCTATAGAATATGCGATTTGCGCATATTCCCAAATATATTTTACTTGCCCAGTATTAGATAAAACGGTTAAAGCTATTGGCTATAAACATTAACATCTTCGAATCAAATGGATTTTTTACTTGGCTAAGATCCACGATAAGCAAACAAAAAAATTTAACAGAAAACTATAATAATAATGTGTATTCTTTACAGGGACAGTATTTACGGGGAACTTAATCTGAATCTTACCGAAAAAGGCCGTCGGCAACTCTCCAGTTTCCAACTAGTGTTGCCAATACTAAAAACAGCAAACATATACCAGCACTCTTCTATAATACACCACTTGTGTTTCGTCTCAACTAAGTATTATCGGGTATAGAACACTCTATGGCAGCCTTCCGTTGTTCTGCTTTTATTCGGTAGCTTATGGATCTTAGCTATGTAAAAATCATATATACATAAATATTTATATATTTTTTTAACAGCCCATATATGTCCCTCTGCTAAGCCCGGACCTCTTTATTTCTGGAGGATTTTTTTTTATGGGATAGGAAGGCAAACGAGCAGGCGTGTCACCTGATGGAAAGTAATCAACGCCGACCATAGATTTCCGCAGCGCCATAGGCAGAGTAGAAGCGTTGCCGACCTTTAAGGAAAGTGTCATTATGGTGAGGGGAGGGAGGGAGGGGGTGCGGGAGGATGTTGGGTCTTCGGAACTCGGCCGCTCATCATACAAAGCGCGGTAGGTAAGCTACCACTAAGACGATGGTTTTCTGCGGGAATGGACGAACCCACCACGCTTGTCCAATGCGGATTGACGGGGTTATCAGACTTGGAATATCTGTAGGTCATATATATATTTATTCCGATAAAGGCATCGAACCCGCGATCATTGACTCCGTGGGCGGAGGGCCTCCGCCACTGAGCCAATCGGTCTTATTTATTTATAAAAAATACTTTTTATTCATCCACTCAAGTTCAAATACATTTTTTTTCAACTTGTATTGGATGACGTTGGATGTTGATAGTTCTTCAAATATTAATTCATTCAATAAATTTAATTAATAGTAGGGATTGATTTTGATTGATTGATGATTTCTTTTTTAATCTTACTTCTTTTAATAATCCATGAAGCGCGTATCGTGTCCGACAATGGAGCTGCATTTCGTCGTAGGGGAGTATATTTAGCCGTTCGGGTTAATGCCGCTCTAAACACATTGTCGTGTTGCTCCAATACACATAATTAGCTCTAAACTTCGCCCGTGTGCTTGTTTGATGGTTTGGAACACCAGGGGAAGTGTTGTATGGCTGTGCGCACCATAACGATTAACGGGTTTCGTAATAAAATAATAAATGATCTTTGTTATTAGCACTTGGTTAATATATGGTATGGTATATTTTGTTTGATAACAACCAGTATGAGTATTTTTCAGTGGCAAAGATGAATTGTGTATGAATAATGAATGAAGTCTATGTCATAAAAAATAGACACTTAAATCTTCCATCGCAAAGATTTTGGGATAAAAACAACAAAAAGCTTATGTAGATATGTATTTATATTATCATAATTAAGAACTTTATCTATTACTTTTAGATTAGTATTTCATAGTGGTAGAGCCACGCTGCAGAGGACTACTTTGTCAAGAACGGCATATTATTTGTATTATAGCATGAATAGACCGGCTCGCCCGGGAAAGTACCACACTCCCGCAGAAAACCGGCGTCTGAGTGATAGCTTGTCTACCGCACTTCGTACGATGAGCGGCCTGAGTTCCGGAGGCCAACACCCTCCCCTTCCCAATCCCCCTCCGATTCCCACTCCCACTCCCACTCCCACTCCCATAATCCCTCCCATTCACTTTCCTTTAATCTCTATGGGCGGCGTTGGTTGCTTTCCATCAGGTGACACGCCTGCTCGTTTGCCTTCTTATGCCATAAAAAAAAATCTATATATATTAAAAAGGAGAGCTATTTTGTTAGTCTCGCTAAAACTCATAAACGGCTCGACCGATGATGCTCGAATGAATATTTTTTTTTTATTTTTTTCGCTATGATACAGGGAAGTTTTAATAAAATATAGGGTCAATATAAAAGAACGGCTTGAAAAATGAAAAATTATTTTTCATCCTTTTACTTTCAAATACTTTCAATAGATGGCGTTTTAGACGGGTTTAGTAACATCTAAATAAAAATGTGGGGTTCATAAGAATCAATACAAAATGAGTCGAAACTTAGCGATTGATGAGTTCCATTCTCTGCCTTCACTGCGTCATAATTTCAAGTTGAAATTATCATAATATTGTACTGTCACGGGAACTTAATGTGTGTTCAAAGTTTCATAAAAATCGTTTTAGTTGAAGTAATTGAAAAAGTCGTCGCAAGAACAAACAAACAAATATAAGCTGAGAAATGATAAGATACAATTTCCCCATACAAACATTAAGTAAAACAAAAAATCTTTTAAATAAACTCTTGCAAGGAAATTAAGAGTAAATGTACAGTTATAATTATTGCGATATTTTTATCACAAGTTTAGAAAAACGTTCATATATCGCAGGCACTTTAAGATGGCACGATGATGGTTTTATAATTATAAAAGTTTAATAAAAAATATAACTAATATAAGCCAAAGTCTAGTTTAGATAAACATAATGTTATAGTGTGGACAATCAGAATTTTTACTTAGCTAAAACCCGCAACAATCAAACAAACTGATTTTTTTTTTACTTTATTATATAATATAATATTAATAACAAATGGTGTCTGAAATACTATTTGGACAATTTTACATACCTAAGATCCGCGACAAACAATCAAAAATAGAAAAACAATAATGTTTTCTACTGGAAGAAGTGGATTTACGGGGCACTCAAACTCAATCTTACCGAAAAACCGGCTGTGAGCAACTCTCCCCCTCCCAACCAATATCAACAACAACAAACACATACTACCACTTTTCCGTGTCATGTGTAAGTAGGATATATAATGAATTTCCGCAAATTAACTCCTGAATCCATTAATCATAACGTTATAGCATTAAAAACTCTATAATAACTACTATTTTATTTAATGTTAAATAACTAGTTGCAGGATATATCACAGTGTTAATTACAAAGAAAACATCTCAACAGATACTCGCTCAGAAGACCGGCTCCCATGTGGTAGTGTGCTTTGTAACAAGTATGGAGGAAACGAGTAAAGAATGCAAGAAATGTGATCAAAGGCACGTGGAAGTCACTGAGTGTATATATAAAACAGTACACTAAAACGACTCTTATAATTATAAGATGATAGATCATCGCGTATTTTAAATATTTAAAGGCCACATTCGTAGAATTATAATTAAAGTAAAAATCGTTCAAATTTGCGGTTCTTAATACAATTAATTTTTGTTAGTTCAGCTATTTACTAATAGATGGCATTGATTTACATAATATGGAAGTCAATGTACTAAATACACAAATGGAATTTTGTTCATAACTAAATAGAGACATTGGATAAAAGTCGTCTGATAAAAGAAATTTAGGTTGCGTATGATGGATGGAAGGGGCGTTTGGGGAAGACTAAAGAGATGATGCTTAGATGGTTTGGGCACATAGAGAGGATGGATGATAAACGATTTATAAAAGGAATTTATGTTGCGGATGTGGATGGAAGGGTCGGTAGGGGAAGATCAAGAAGAACATACACACACAACCAGATTACTAAAGTTTTCAATAAAGGCCAGATTAGAAGTTCCCTTAACCGGTGAGCTTGTATGAAGAGAGTGGTGAGTGTGGATGGAGATCTGTGGTCTCTGATTAATCTCAATAAAATCGAGTTTGACCCATTGCTAGTATAATTTTATTCTATCTAAAAAAATCATGTAAATAATGTTACTGTTAATATAAATACGACAATTATATGTAAATCATAGGGTTTTTCAATGTGAGAAACATTGCACCATAATGCAGAGTGGTAGATGAGACATATTCGGACTAGAGTTCGAAATCCAAATCGGAATGTATGACGCAGGTATTTATCCAACTTTCAACGTTTTTTCAAATAATTCTTTTAATGTTTTACGAGGGAAACCTAATGTAATATGATCAAGACGGTTCGTATTACTTTGTTTACAGTTTTACAATAAATATAATAAAACAATACAAAATTTATAATAATCAAAGAAACAGTGTATAGGTTTTAATTTATACTATCACTGAGCAAAAAAAATATATTTCTAACAATTAGTTTAACAAACACGCGACCTGAACGGAAAATCTTCAAACAACTAATTTCTAAACAATGTTACATTAACACGTTTCATCGTGTTAATGTAACATTGTTTAGAAATTAGTTTAAAATCATTTTAATCTTTGTCAGACATTCCCAATGCTGACTTGAGTAGAGAGACGCCATACATACATAGATAGATCCCCGGGATCACCGCGTCGAGATGCTGAATTATTTATAGTAGTAAATGGCGTGCAGTCGACGACCCGAAGGCCGTCCAGGATCCGCAGAGGGTAAGAGACAAGTCGCGTGTGAGGGTGACCTTGCTGTTTGTAATTAATAAGGGGATAAGATATAACATGTCATTCTATTTTGTTCTGTTGTTTTGAAAAAATAATAATCACATCTTTTATATTTCAAAAATTTAATATTACGTAAGTTGAAAAAGGTAATTAGATTTAAAAAGGTTTTACGTTCATATAAATTATCGTTTTTATTAATTTAAACGCATATAATAGTCAGACAATGTATCACTACAGTACTATCGAACCTATCTGCCAGTCATCAAGATCTGATACTATGTAGAACTGTGTATATTTTGCTTGAAGTCAACATCAGACCTCAATGCCGGAGGTCGGAGAAAGAAAAAAGAGATGAAAAGAGAAGAGAAAATAAAATTGTTATGCATCCAACTCTCAACGCTCTTTGATTGAAGTGCATCAGCATGTGACTTTTCTAAAGTCGACCTTTTGCAAGAGTTAGTACTTCCCGGAAGATTCTTTCACGTTGCACACAACAATTGTTAAGAACATGATTGATTCACGCTAAATTTACATTCTCTATCTCTATAATCTCTTTAATAATAGTCGTTTTTTCGGTAAGATTTAGTTTTTGAGTTCCCCGTAAATCCACTTCCAGTAGAAAACACACATTATTATTTTTCTATTTTTGTTTGTTTGTCGTGGATCTTAGCTAAGTAAAACTGTCCAAATAGTAGTTCGGTCATCATTTATTATTAAAGTGAGATTAAAACATTATTTAAATACATAAGGAATACATAAGGTCAAAAATAATTTTAATATACTTTTCAATTTTTGAAATCAATTTAAATATCATTTATAACATAAAATATGGTCACAATAGCCATTCACAACTTTCAAATAATCGACGAAAAAGTTACTTTTCATCTCAGACCGTTGAAAACAAGATTATACTAGTAAATATAAGAATATGGCCATCCCATCCACATGCCTGTGCGTCGGGATCGAGGAAACAATAGTCGCATATTGAAACCACTATAACGTTGGCATTGTGGGACGAGCGATGAATTTGAATGTACATACAACCACACGACGACGGGGCCATGTCAGTCGGTTACTATTGGGTCACTGCCAATACATTTTGTTTCTTTTTTTAAACCACTGTAATTTCCATCGCCTCTTTTTAAACCTCTGCAACTCACATCGCCTCTCCTTAGATCTCTGCAAGTTACATCGCCTCTTCTTAGATCTCTGCAACTTACATCGTCTATTTTTAGATTTCTTCAAGTCACATCGTCTCTCTTTAGATCTCTGCAACTCACAACGCTTCTTTTTAGATCTCTGCAACTTACATCAGCTCTTTTTAGATTTCTGCAAATGACAACGACTCTTTTTAGATCTCTGCAACTTACATTCCCTCTTTTTAGATCTCTACAACATACATCACCTCTTTTAGATCTCTGCAACTTAAATCGCCTCTCTTTCTTTCCATCCATCCATCTTCTCTATGTACCCAAACTATCTAAGCATCCCTTGTTTTAAAAAAGGTTAAAAAATAATCATCTTGGTAAAATATAATCAAATTTGTTTTTATTGTGATCAATTTATATATTATTGTACAGGCAGCAAATTCAGCAGTGGACTGCCGTAGGCTGATAATGAGGATAATGAATGAAGGTATGTTAGAAAAAGCGAAGGAATTTTACGACGGTCAAAAAAATATATATTATATATTTTTTTTTATATTTTCACGCCTATCCCCCGCAGGGGTTGGCAGAGACCACAGAGCTCCATCCGCTGCCATTCATCGCAGCGAAACGGCTCGTCAATGGTCGCTTTTCGCCCTCGTGAGAATCAGGACGTGACGGGTGGCGAACCACGTCGCCGTCATTTTTCGACAAATTAGGTATATTAAATTCGTCTTAGTGAATCCCACGAGCCGCAAGGGAGGATGGAGGTCAGCCCCAGCAGAGCCCTGCATGCTGAGGTAAGGCACCATAGTCCCCGGGGAGCCCGACCCCGGGACGATCGGCACGCTTTCGACTAGGCTCGCACCTAGCCACGCATCCATTGGCACGGCAGACCAATTGGATTGGCGGAGAGGAAGGGAAAGGATAGAGAAGAAAGGAAGGGGCAGGAAAGGAAATGCGGATTGGGGGGGGGGTTACCAGACGCGGAATAAACATTTATAAATCCATATAAATATTTATTCCGATGCGGGAATCGAACCCGCGACCATTGACTCCGCGGGCGGAGATTCAAAGTCAAAAAAATTAAATAGGAATTAATTGAATCCGCCCCTGGCCTGAATCGATTAAACCATACGACAACCATAACTCGATCAGCAATCACAGCCACTGGTCCAAGACCGTAATTAATACTTTTAATTGGCACCCAACAACCGTGACTGAGAGCCGAATGAGGGACCGCCTGGTTCATAACGCCTCCTTGTTCAATTACCTGATCAGCTGCCTCTAACACCTTCATCAGGAAACGCCAACTCATCGCCTGGGTACTGTAGTGATACATTCATAAATGTATCACTAATGCATTAAAACCTTTTATATTATATTACTTTTTTTACATTCGCAATATTCAAATTGAAAATGACAAAGAAATAAATTGTTATAAAACAAAATGCATTAGTTCGACTGACGTTTTTGTATAGACATGTCACCCGTCCGGCACAAAACATTGAAATTATAATACATATAATGAGATATAAAATGTAAAGTATTAACAAAATATGTATAAAGTATGATATTTTATATAAATGTACAATGAAACGCAAGAATAAATTAATGTAATTTTGAAGAATTTTATTTGAAGAAGCCCCTAAAGATCCCGGGTGTCACCGTAAGCAGAACGGCGGGCATACTACAGTACCTCCGGCCTTTTTTTGGGTTCAGTTTTACAAAAAAAAACTGTTTGAAGATACAGCAATGAACTATATGTTAACTTGTTCTTTTTATAAGCGTCTAGCTGATCCGATGAACTTCGTTTCACCTACAATTTATATGATTATAACTTTTGACCAGCAATTGTCAATCATAATCAATCTTCCAATTTCATTTCATCGAGATCAATATGCTATCTAAATTCACTTTGATCAAGACTTTTCTTATAACAATCCTTTCTACATACGTACATATAGTCACGCCTTTCTTCCTGTAGTGTTAGGCAGAGACCACATATCTCCATCCGCTACGATCCCGACACACCTTCCTTGCTTCCTTCACACTCATCCACCCTTCTCTCGCATTCATCCTAGCGAAACGGCTCTCCGTTAGTCGCTTCTCGTCCTCGTAGGAATCAGGGCGTGACGGGTAGCGAACCACGTCGCCATCATATTTTTAACAAATTAGGTGTATTAAGATTCGTTATAGTGAATCTCACGAGCTGCAAGAGAAGATGCACGTCAGCCCCAGCAGAGCCCCGCATGCATTTACTTTTATATTCTTACATTTCTTCCCTTTGTATAATATAAGTAATTTAACATTCAATATCCACACCTTATCACGACGGTATACGGAAAACTTAATTTAAGTTTTTATGCCCTGCACGTACAATAATTAAAAAAAATACATATAATAATATATTATAAATAGTAAATAAAATAAAAGTCTGGTAACCCCCCCAATCCGTATTTTCCGTTCCTGCCCTTTTCTTTCTTCTCTATCCTTTCCCTTCCTCTGCGCCAATCCACGGTCTGCCGTGCCAAAGGATGCGTGGCTAAGGGCGAGCTTAGTCGCAAGCGGCTCCTCCGGGTACTATGGTGTTTTACCTCAGCATGCAGGGCTCGGCTGGGGCTGACCTCCATCCTCCCTTGCGGCTCGTGGGATTCACTAAGACGAATTTAATATACCTAATTTGTTGAAAAATGACGGCGACGTGGTTCGCCACCTGTCACGTCCTGATTCTCACGAGGGCGAGAAGCGACCAATGGAGAGCCGTTTCGCTACGATGAATGGTAGCGGATGGGGCTCTGTGGTCTCTGCCAACCCCTGCTGGGGGATAGGCGTGGATATATAAAAATAAAAAACTACAGATCCCTGTTAAAGAAAAGATGACTTTGTCTTCACATGTTTTTCTAACGCATAATGTTTTAATTACTAGATGTTAAAACTATGAGCGCGACAAGCAGTGTCACTTGTAAGCCGGCAACAAGATGGCGGCCAGCACGAAATGTGGCTTGTTTGTTATTTTCGCAATTTTTTTCACATTTCGTGTAGAAGAGGTGACGTCATCGCAGCAAATTGTGAAGCAGTTAACAACTGGATTTATAAAAGCATTAAACATATGTAGAACAGAAGTAAGTGTTTTTAAACCACTAAAGCCACATTATACTCTGATGGTGAGGTTCCCCAACTCCTCCCTATTTTGGGGATACATATAAACCTTGAGGTTTAGATATTGGGCGGCGAGGTTTCCTTCTCCACCGCCCGAACCTCGGTTATGAGGATTGTAGTAGCCTAATAGTCTCTCCTCCGCCGCTCTGTTCTCTGCCTGCTGCTCTGAATTGGGAGAGCAGATGATTTTTCTCTCTTTCTCCACCTCCTCTTCAGCCTCTTTCGTTGCCAAGACATTCTCACAAAAGGCAGCCCCGGCCGTCCACGAAATCTCACTGCCAACCATAGCATTCGCTAAGGCTGACAGTGAGAGACTATCCCCCACTACTGCAGCGAGGTCACAGCGCAATTCCGACCAAGCGGAACCCTCCTCCAATGTGTATTGGGCTGTATTCTCATCGCAGCCACAATGGTGGCACATAGCCGATGGCTCCCTTCCAATGTGAAACAGGTACTTACCAAACCATCCGTGCCCTGACAGTAGCTGTGTCAGACGGAAGGTCAGCGTCCCATGGCGTCTATTCATCCACCAACTATAGACCGGAAGAACAGTCTCGATAGAACCATATTTCCCTAGCACAAGCACTATTAACTTCATTGGAAAAATATAATCAAATATAAGTTTGAGTTACTATGAGAAGACCGATTCTTTACAGTTTAGATTTATTAGAAAAATTAACAAGCAGGAGAGGTGGACAGTAAAGGCTTTGAGGCCATCAATCATATCTTTTTTCCGCTTTGCATTCTATTATAATATATGTATTATCTTCTTGGACGTTTTAAATTATTACTTTAACAGGTACATAAATATAATACATTATCCTGCAATTCACACCAGGTCTTTTATTTGTATGTAGACTATTTCTTTTCTTTTGAGTTGTTTGTAGACCACGAACACCACACGTCAAAATGAAATAAAGCGTGTCATCAATCATAAACGTTCGTCACACGCCGAAACAAGTTGACTCATCCTAAACCCTCGTTTCTGTTTTGTTCTTATTGTTTCTATTAAGTTGATTTTTTTCTATTTAATTCCTTTTCCTAATACTCATCACACACCAACGTTTTCGCTGTTCGCTGGTGTACATTACCGCATTGCAAAGAGATGAAGAAAAAATACACAAAAGAGAATACCTTCAGAGTATTTTTTATGGGATAGAAAGGCAAACGAGCAAGCACACCGCTCGATGGCATTTCAAATGCGTGGCCGGCCTTCGAGATAAGAGTAGGCTTGTTTTTTGTAGGTTCTAATGTAGGTAATAAAGAGTCGGTTCGAGAAGACTCAAAAAACGCACCGTAATAGATCACCATTCGTCCAGATGGCGGGTATGAAACTTTTCTCATTGGTCAGTTGTGCTGTAGTGGAATTCGACGGCTGTAATTATTCCAAACAAGTCCTCAGAGCACTCTCCATTGTAAATGCGACAAAAAATGTTGAGAGCTGCGACATACTTCCGCAATGCCAGAGAATCAAGCCGTTGAATGAGATCCCGACCGTCGATTTCTTTCGCCGTTTCTTCTCTGTCCAGAAGAACTTTATTATGAAACGATAGTAAAGCCTAATTCATAATGGACTGACGTTTGATAAATGAGATGTATATACATACATACATAAATATCTTCACGCCTGTCTCCCGTAGGGGTAGGCAGAGACCACAGATCTCCATCTGCTACGATCACGGCATACTTCTCTTGCTTCCCCCACACTCATTATTCTCCTCATGCAATCTTACTGGTTAAGGGTACTCTTGACCTGGCCCTTTTTATATACCTCAGCATGAAATGTAATTTGTACTAAAGAATTTAAGTTTGAATTAAAGAAACATGCTTGCAGCTGAACCTCGGTGACCACATAATGCAGGACTTCATGAACTTCTGGCGGGAAGAGTATGAGCTGTTGAATCGGGACCTGGGGTGTGCGATCGGTTGCATCGCTGGCAAGCTGGACTTGCTCACGGACGATTTCAAGATGCACCACGGGAACGCACAGGATTTCGCAATGAAACATGGAGCAGGTATGAAGTTGCGACGCTTAACAGCCGCCAAGCCCAGTGATCATGGTACCTGATTTCTGGGCGAAAGATACGTTCAAGTACCAAATTAGATTCAAAAAATAGATTTAAAAATAAATAGATTCAAAATCAAAAAATAGGTAGGCAATGAAATGTTCATTCTAATGGATAAAATAGGCTTCTGATAAAAGAGCCTTTTGTATTTACATATGTATGTACGTGCTTAGGTAAATAAAATATAGGGTATCCGGTGGAAGAATTAGATTACAATAGATATTAGAATAGAATAGAATAGAATAGATCGAATAAACAGTAAACACAGGCTTACTTATTATTTTCTGGCAATATTTTAAGAACATCCTGTCTTCACTTCTCACACATGGTTTCAACAAGATGGCGCCTCGCTTCACTACTGCTAGACAGACCTAATTCGGCCACCGGATATCCTATATATTATATATTCTGCTTAGTCGATACTTTAGAATTTCTAATATTTTTCCGTAACCTACTCGGCTAGGAGGACACGGATTTTACATAAAAGTTCTGAAACCTTCGGTTAATTTATAAAATATAATGATTAATGGAGTCAGGCGTTACTTTTCGGAAATCCATTACTATGTGAACAGTAAGTTTTACTTACCTAAGATCTGCGAAAAGCAAACAAAATTTGAAAACACACATAATGTGTGTTTTTTACTGAAAAAAGTGGATTTACGGGGAACTTAAACTAAATCTTTCATTCCCCCGTAAATCAATTTCTTCCAGTAGAAAACACGCATTGTTATTTTTCTATTTTGTTTGCTTGTCGCGGATCTTAGCTAAGTAAGAATTTTGACTGTCCAAGAAGTGCAGAATTCTTTTTTATTAGAGGCCAGTAACACTCTCGCTTTAATCCAACAAAATGAGTTTGATATATATTGTTTTGTAATAATATCATTACCCTTGTATTGGGTTAATATAATCTCTTCTATATTTTGGACAGATGAGCAAATAGCCAAACAGCTTGTGACTATGATCCACGAGTGTGAGAAGGCCAACGAGGCTGGCACCGATGACTGCCAAAGGGTCCTGGAGATCGCCAAGTGCTTCCGCACCAAGATACATGAGCTCAAGTGGGCGCCATCGATGGAGGTCATACTAGAAGAGATCATGACTGAAGTCTAACTTAATACTAAAATATATAGTACGGAGAACGAATGATGAAGTCATTGTTTATAACTTTTTAAGGTGACTAATGGCGTCAGGCGTTACATTGCGGAAATCCATTGCTATTTAGACAGTCAGAAGGTTTACTTAGCTAAGATCCGCGACAAGCAAACGAGGCATCATCAGGTACAGTAGACGGACAGTACCTAAGGCATACTGCCTTTCTACTTTCTTCCTACTGTCCATGACATACATATCTATGGCAGTACAGTAACACGTCTGCTCGTGTGCCTTCCTATCCCATAAAAAAAGAGAAACAGCCCCGTGCAATATTCAGACGTAGTTATGACGTTAATGCAGCAAAAGAACTATAATTTTAAGGCTTTCTAGTTCGATATTTATATGAAACATTCAATGCCTAGTACACTTATATAAAACACAACATTGATTCCCGATTTGTATTTATATTTTCTATTTCTACTCTGATAAAAGAAAAGCCTGCGTATCAATATCAATATCAGCCCGCGGCAGTCCACTGCTGGACATAGGCCTCACCCAAGGCGCGCCACCTAGCCCGATCTTCGGCTCCACGCATCCAGTCTCTGCCAGCCGCCTTGCGCAAATCGTCGCTCCACCTAGCAGGAGGGCGTCCCGCACTACGTTTGCCCAGTCGCGGTCTCCACTCCAGCACTCGTCTACTCCAACGATTGTCGGTTCTCCGACAAACGTGTCCAGCCCATTGCCACTTCAGTCAGCTAACCCATAAAAATCTAAAGCCTACGTATAATATATCTTAAAGGCCGGCAACGCTTCTTCAATGCATCTATGGCAGTACAAATGTCTGTGGGTAGCATTGATTGCTTTCTATCAGGTGACACACCTACCATAAAAAATGAATTTACACTAATTATATATGTATATATGTATGTAAGGTACAAACCGCGAAATGTCTAGAACTAATTGTTCTTTTTACAGTTTAGAGAATTTTGATGCCTACTACTTTACTTTGTAATTCGTTTTCCGTACAAATTTACCGTAACTTACCTTTTGTCAAAGCCCATACGAGGTACAACACTATGTTAGTGACGTGCTTTTGCTTTATTTCTATTAAGACTCGAGTGTGGGTGACGGCTGTACACTAATGGAAATTAATTAATTTATATAGGACATTATTTTAATTGAAATGTATTGTAATATATTGTGATGTAGTTTTTAATTTTTCAGCTAGTTCAAACTTAGTTTTAGATATCGTATTCAATGCTAGTTTTAAATAAGTTTATATAACGTATTGTTGGTGGAAGAAATGTACTTTGTGTGTTATAAATATGATAATAAAAGCCTTTTATTTTGAAAATACAGAGAAAACCCCTTATTTCAATGTGCCTTTTAGCATAGGCCTCCTCCAGCTCCATCCATCGCTTCCTATCTTCTACTACTCTTATCGAGCATGGTCCTAATGTTATTTTAAGGTCATCGTTCCATCTCCTCACTGGGCGACCTCTTTTTCTCTTAAAGCCCCTTGGATACCAAAAAAAACCTTTCTATCTTGTAGTGTGACAGGCTCACCTCCATTTCAGTGAGTCTCTACATGTAAGAATGTCAGTTACTCTGGTTTCAGACCTTATGTCGGAGCTGTGAATTTTTTATTTCACCTTCAACCTGCTTGACACTTAACATGCTCCGTTCCATTGCTCGCTGGCATTTTGCCCATTACTCCCGTTGGTTTTTGGTTAGGGACCAAGTTTCAGATCCGTAGGTTGATACACGAGACATGGGAGGACACAAACGTCGAAGGTTTTTCTTATAATGTTTTCTTGTGTTATAAATAGTAAATATTATCTTCCCAGTTATTTTTTATTTGATTACGTACATGAAATGTAACAGCGTAGAGGAGAAACGAATTAGAAAGCTAAGCATCCCGAACACGCGCGAACAATAGGGGTAAACAATAAAAGTAAATATCGTCGACGGGACCCAGGTGCGGAAGCCGGATAAATGGGGGGAGGGAAGATTTAACGGTATGTTGCATTGCCTCGCGTCTGCTGTGTGCCAGGGAGGGGGAGTTTACTACAGATTTATTTTTGTTTTCAATACACGTCTACTTGGGAGATACATGGCTTAGTACCCAGCTCACCTTGTGTCTAAGCTACAGTCTTCATATTAAAGTCGCTGGAATAAATTATTATTAATGGAATCACGCGTTACTTTGGAAATCCATCACTGTGTGGACGGTCATAAGTTTTACTTAGCTAAGATCCGCGACAAGCAAAACAATAACAGAAAATTAATAATGTGTGTTTTTCTGCTGGATCAAGTGGATTTATTTAGACAAGACAAGTAGAGTCTTCCGTAGAGTCTTCTATACCTGAAGATACCTCGTGTTGGGGCGAAACACGTGTCGTTTACAAGGTGGAAAAGTGGTAGTGTATGTTTGGTGTTGTGTATGGTGGTTTGTGGGTGGAGAATTGATGGCCGATTTTCGGTAAATTTTTGGTTTAAGTTCCAAATAAATCCACTTCATCCAGCAGGAAAATACACATTATTAATTTTCTGTTATTGTTTTGCTTGTCGCGGATCTTAGCTAAGTAAAACTTTTGACTGTCCACATAAGAATAAATTTTGTTTTTCAGAAATGAAAATATTAGTTCTTTCCCTGCATGTATTTATAAGACAGTTATTTAATAAGACAGATGTTCAAAATGTTTTATAGCATTTCGGATCAGAAAAAAATACTGGGTCGAATGGTCTGCGTCTCACAACTCAACGACCAATTTGTACAGCATCCAACTTGACTGCTTTTAAGTGATCAGATACAATTATTTCAAACATCTCAAAAGCTTTTTGGGTCTAGTGATACATTTATCGTTTCATTACGTTTTGCGCTTTTTCATGTCAATATATATTTTACTGCATTCGAAATCACCTTCAATTGTATAGAAACTTCATCCGTACGGTGGGGATAAGTGCATTTTTGATAAAGAACCAAATGAGTGTAAAGGTCTACGAAAACCAATTAGAAAATTAATATTGCGTGGTTATGAACTAGTCTGCGAGAAGGTAACTAAGGACATCGCGCAGCGGCTTCAGGTCTTCATTAACCGATGTTTTCGACAAATTCTCGGAATCTTCTGGCCCGAGAAAATATTTAACGAACGCCTATTGGATCTTTGTCACGAACCGCCGATTGGACTTGAAATCTTGCGCCACAAGTGGACTTGACACTTTCCGTAGGAACCCCGATCACATTCCCAGACAGACGCTGGATTGGACTCCTCAAAGGGAAAGGAAGCGAGGCCGACCCAAACACACCTGGAAGCGCTCCGTAACGGCCGAGATGAAATCCATCGGGTTGACGTGGCCTGAAGTGAAACGCGTCGCTCAAGACCGACTCCAATGGAGAAGCACTGTGTCCCAGCCCTCTGTCCCACCTCGGGGACATAGGACTATAAAGAAGATGAACTGATATAGATACATACAAATATTACTATAAGAAACGGAAATCACTAAATTAATTCACTATTGAAAAAACAAAACAGTTCTCAAACAAATACATCCTAAAAGCATTGACACTAAAAATAATATACATTATTCTATACGACGTGTACTTCGCCTTTTTAAGCAGAGCATTCGCAAGTAAAGTGAGTCCACTTATTAGGAAGACAACCGAAACTTAACTTCACACACTCACAGTACTTTAACACATAACGTACACAGTCGAGGCTCGGGGAATTTCTCAGAAATCACGACTGCAGCATAATTGGCTCGGAACCTTTCACTCAGTCGCGCGTTATATTGACTTATTTCACGCCATTAGACGGCCTGCAATGGCATCCTAATCTCGACAATTACCCCATAAATCCCCGCAAACAATAGCTTTCAGGTTACATCCTCCGTGGAGCGATATCGGAACATCAAACTTCAATTAGAGCCAGCTTGCCGAATGCCTAGGCGCGCGGTGGCGATTGTCCTGTCTTGAGATACGGCTCAAGTTATGGTACAATTAACGGTCTGGGGTGGTCTGAAGTCTATGTTGTCGCAGAGCTACGCCTTGAAAAGTTTAAGCGAAACTAGTTTTCGACATTGTTGTTTATACTGGCAACCCTAGCCTGTTCACTGTTCCAGCTAAAGTAGTGGTCGAATTAAGGATGGTAATTTTTAAAGTTCAATAAGCACACTAGCGTTGTTATCACTACATAAAAAAACTAAGGATTCTACAGACTTTCTTCTGTTCTTTCTGATAGGTAACGAGACGGCTTGGATTTCTTAGTTTCTTAAAT
Source organism: Baronia brevicornis (assembly GCA_031353405.1). Lineage (NCBI taxonomy): Eukaryota > Metazoa > Arthropoda > Insecta > Lepidoptera > Papilionidae > Baronia > Baronia brevicornis. The sequence goes on along the minus strand of JASFAT010001701.1, from coordinate 215,175 downwards.
TTTAGTAATATGACTACAGTGCCATCTGTTGACGGAGAGTGGAGACGTCTTTCTTAGGCTATATCTTTATACTTTATCTCTTAATCTTAAGTAAGTTTTGTTAGTGATAGGAATGAGAATGAATTTCACCTCGACTGAATTGCTTTCATACACAAAATCGAGAATGTGAACAAAAACAATCTAATAATATATTTGCAAAAATATCTTTTTTAAAAAATAAAGAAAACAATTAATACAGTTAAATAAAATACAGCTCTATATTCAAATAACATATATATATATATATATATATATATATATATATATATATATATATATATATATATATATATATATATATATATATATATATATATATATATATATATATATATATATATATATATATATATATATGAATTTTAGTTAATTCTAATTATTTTATTACTACACTATACAATAAACTGCCAACAGATGGCGCCAAAATACATATAAAATTAGTTAAAATAGCATAAACTACTTAGATAATGATATTTTAAATCAAATATGCTGAGATCTGTGTACGTATATGTTACGTGAGCACCATAGAACACCATAAATAGATTATTTTTTAATAATTTTGCTACAGTACCACCTATCCTATTCTAGAAGAGCTATTAATTATCGCCTTTAGAAAACATATTGTATAAATATAATAACCTCAATCTGTAAATCCGTAAACCCGGATACGGAAAATAATTTCAGCCCATATATGTCCCACAGCTGGGCATGGGCCTCCTCAAACAATCGGGCCCAATGCGGATTGACAAGATAACCAATATCTGTAGGACATACTCCGTAGGCAGCTCCGCCAACTGTTCGTAAATAATTAATTTCGTAAATTTATAGTGGCAACTTATAATGTATAACGACATCAACGATTATAATACATGAAGATTATCAAATTTCATGACGAGAGTAAAAAAAAATATGGTAATACAGCCAGACAAGCGTTAATTTATGATTGATTAAATTCAAATCGAACGTTACAACGGTCATACTTTTGACAGGCGGTGTATGCTTACGTAATAGTATATAAAGAGATTGAATGTACAATTTTAAGCTTTGAGTTCAAGAGACAAGGTCTTAAATGGCGTACGCAATTGTCATTTTTAATGTGTGACAGACAATGTGTAAGATAATCAGCTTGATGCAATATGTTAAGCTCGACAATGAGTACGGAACGTCAGTTGACAATAAACGAAGCGAAACGAACCGACGTCGTCAGACTCGAATGGATTAAAATAAGTAATATCAAAACAAATTTAAAATCATTTCAACTTTTATATATCCTGCTAAATATCTTATTTTTAATAGATATAAAATAATTTGATTATCTTATTATACTTTTATCTCCAACTTTAAATTAAAATGAATTAATTCAATTTAATAAATGAAAGTGTTGTTTTATGGATAAAGAAGCAAAGAACAAGTTTGTCACGGATTGTAACGGAAAGCAAACCCATAAACATCTGCATGCAACATCACAAATGCGTTGCTGGACTTTGAGATAGGAGTAGGCTTCTTTTTTGAAGATTCTAATATATTTTCGTTCCTGGTTCAACAGGGCGGTGGTGCGTGGATTGAAGTTCAAGGAAAACACACCGTACTAGATCGCCACTCATCCAAATGATAGGGATGAAACTTATTCTTTTAGCGAGTTGTATGGTAGTGAAATTAAGCGGTAGGATTTATTTCACCATACCATTGTAGACAGATTAGACACACCACTACTACAGAATGGGTACGCAACTTCAAAACAAATAATTAACTTGATCTCTTCAGCCATATCGGCCTTCGAACATTTGGCCGCCACAAATATGTCCTCTTCACACTCCGATCCTCCTCCATTCGCTCAAGGTGTCCAAGCCAGCGAAGTCGATACGCCTTCATTTCGCCCTTAATGTTTGATTGGTCCACCAGGTCTTCTATTTCGATGTTTTTTTGGATTCTCCATGACTCATCCTCTCTTCTGGTTTTGCCCACGATTTTTCGCTCGACTACTAATCGTTTATTCTCCACATCAAGCGTGAGTGTCCAAACTTCGGCTCCATACATCAAAATGGGACGTATCACCGTATTGTATGTTCGAAGCTTGGTACTTCTGCTAAGGAATTTTGATGGAAGAATTCTATGCAAACCTGCGCTACATCTAAGTGTTTAGGATTCGGATATCGATCTCTTTAATACAATGCTAACACTATAATACTATTAATATTGTAAAAAAATTATAATATAAAGTCATTCTCTCTTACTAACAAATGGGCTGTATTATATGTCTAAAAAAATTTAATTTGACTTCATTTTTCGATTTTATGAACAATTTCAAGTTCGATTCCCTCATCAGGATGAATAGTTGAAAAACAGTTACTCTGATATATGTAGATACTTAACGTAATCAATTATCAAAATGCTTCGAATTAAACCAAGATTAATCAGATCCTTAATACTATAATGGCTAACACTGTAGAAGGAAATTGTAACTTAAAAAAACGTCAACGACAAGAAACTTGAAGCCATCAGTTTAAAATTAAGATAAATTAAGATTTGATACCTTAAATTGTTTTATAATAAAAAAAAACATTTTATTATATATCAAAAAGTTTATATTCTTCAATCACTGTCAAATTTGTTTACGGGAGGAGCCCAGTTCATGTTGACGATCATATCTCGGAAGCAGTTGGACACGACCAAACCGATTGTGCATGTCTTCTTCAGATGAGAAACGGCGTTGCGGCATTTCTGATAGATGTCTACTATTGTTACAGCTGTCACATCATCTAAATTAAGTAACAATGGAAAATTAAAGTAATCACATCAGTTTTAATATTTCGTATTACGATTAATGGAATCAGGCGTTACTTTGTGGAAATCCATTACTATGTGGACAGTTAAAACTTTTACTTAACTAAGATCCCCGACAAGATAACAACAATAGAAAATTAATAAGTTAAATTAATAAGTGACTTACATACTTAACGGTTGTCTTCGTCGTTGGTAAAGTATACTATACCTGATGCCTCGTGGTGAGGCGAAACACGTGTCGTTTGCAAGGTGGAAAAATGGTAGTGTGTGTTTGGTGTTGTGTATAGTGAATTGCTAGGTGGAGAGTTGCTGACGGCCGTTTTTCGATAAGATTTAGTTTAAGTTCCCTGTAAATCCACTTCATCTAGCAGTAAAACATTATTAATTTTGTATTGTTGTTTGCTTGTTGCGGATCTTAGTTAAGAAAAGTTCTAACTGTCCACATATTTAGTATTATGCTTTGGGCAATCTGGTGGACACAGGCTTTGACTAAGACACGTTAACTAGCATGATCGACGACTTCACACATGTAATTTTATGTCAGCCACCTTGCACATATCATCGCGTCTTCTGACCGGCGAGCATCTTACATTGACTTTGTCAACATGCGGTCTCCACCCCAGCAATCGTCTACTCTATGTTTTCCAGTTCACCGACAATCGTAACCATCCATCATCAATTCACTTTGCTAATTCGCAGCTATGTTGATGATTTTTCGGTCTCCGCTGTATTACTTCATTTCGAACGATGTCCATCAAACAAACTTCTGTCTTTCTAGAAACTCGTAGCATAATAGATGGAATCAAGGACGATTTAAGGACAATCAGTGTGAGGGGCTGGAGGGAAAAAGCTAAACGAAGATCTGACTGGAAAAAATTTACTGGACCAGGCTAAGGCCCACCCGCGGCTGTAATGCCTTGATGATGATGATGATTCCTAGCATACATTTCTAGAAACTCGTAGCATAAAATATTTAAAGTATTGTATTGATGATAGTGTTATTATGAATGATAGTCATTGTTTGACTTTTGCAAGGCGCAAAGGCTGCGATAGGCAGGACATGTCGAGAATGGCTGGTTTTAGACCATCTAAAGACCATCTGTTTAGTAATAAACAGATACCCAGGAAGACCTGACTTTCCTAAGATAGAAAACCAATTGGAAGCGCATTGCCCTGAATAGAGGAATAGAGATGGCTGGAGAAGAATTGCGAAAGAAGCCAAGACCCACACTGAGTTGCAGCGCCAAAGGAAGAAGATTGACGATAGTCATAAAAATCGTCACGTAAATTATGATGGAAGTGACCATAATGATAATTATATTTATTGTTATGAAATCAATGATAATTATTAAAAATTACCAGCGCCAGACGCTTTTATATATTTTAAGGCGTTTTTGCGAATCAGTTGGCCCTGGCCATCTAGAAGGTTCAGCTTCAGAAGGGCGCACATCACCAAGCAGCCCACATTGGTACTCTCGAATCTACGCCTCTGATTCCAATAGTTAAGGATCTCTTTTCTGTAGTTAAAACCGGGGTACATCTATAAATGTATTAAAATATTTATTTGTAAGGTTATCATATTATATTTGAAGCTATATTTCTTTCTAAATTCGACCTTATTTTACTTGAAAAAAATTATATATTTGAAACAATATTAAATGTGAGAGGAAGGATAGATGAGAAGATGGATAAGTGTGGAGGAAGCAAGGAAGGTGTGACGGGATCGTAGCGGATGGGGATCTTTGGTCTCTGCCTACCCCTACGGGAAACAGGCGTGACGATATGTAACTGTTGTATTAACTGTTAATTTACAAAACATCACATCGCCTTCTGACGAAAAAGAAAACGAATGTAATTCTGCAAAATGTCGAGTACTCCTTAGTTTTATCTGATTTAATGTAATAGTTGTAGATATTTGTAATCTAAATTAGTTACATTTTCTTATAACTTATGGTGTTTTGATTATAAAAACATTGTAGGAGACAATTCCTTTATTAGTTTTATAAGTATAGACAAATAAGCATACCAAATCGGAGCAATAAAACATCTTATTGACGAAACTCGTGCTCAATAAATTCATAACTTGGTTAGGTGATTCCGTCCTCCCCAACACAGTAACTAGAATTGTGAAAATTGCAAACACATGATGCATGGTGTGTGGGTCGTGAACGACGACCTCATTGCGACTGGAAACGTTAAAACGAATTGTTTAAGCGGATTATGTCCGCCGCGCTGCGCATCCTATCAATTTATTTCGTTAATGCCAATCGTTTATTACACGGAATGCTAATTGAGATCCGAGTGCGATTCGAATGGACAAATGGCGGTCATTGTTGCAGCGAATGCGTGAAATGCACGCTCGCATTTGACTATTCGTTCATGAACAAACAACAAAAATGACAAAGAACAAAAAGAAATTAATGCGACAGTTATCACGGATCACGGAAAACACAAGGTTGATACAGACGACGAAGGTGTTTATTATCATGTGCGTGTCAAAGACAATAAAGAACAGAAGGAAGACAGAAAACAGAACAGCTGCAAATCGTTTACTTGACTTTGAGAAACGAAAGTAAAGGATAATACATGTAATAATCAGAATGAATGAAGATTTTAATAGTGGCAAAGCCACGCTGCAGACGAATACGTTGTCAAGAATGGCATAATATTTGTCTGTAGCATGAGTGGACCGACTCGCCCGAGTAAGTACCACGCTCCCGCAGAAAATCGGCGTCTGAGTGGTAGCTTAGCTATCGGACTTCGTACGGTGAGCGGCTAAGTTCTGGAGGCCAAACACCCTCGCCCTCCCATTTCCACTTACAATAATGACACTTTCCTTAAAAGTCGGCAACGCGTCCGCACTCTAGCGTCTACACTGCGGATGGACGGCGTTGATTGCATTCAATCAGGTGACACGCCTGCTCGTTTGCCTTCCTATCCAATAAAAAAAGTTTATAAATAAATAAAGAAAATAAATACAAAGGAAATTAAACATAAACCAGAATAAAATAATATTTTATTCATTAAATTTGCATTGTTTACAAACATTTATATTTGAGTAATATCAATGAAATATTGTATAATCAAGCAATTAAACCAACTTTAAACTTACACACATATAGGAACACAGATTACCGAAACCATGGTTTATAACAATGATACAAAACATATAATTATTTGTTTATATATAAATCAGTGTCCAAATAACATAAAATATCGATTCGTGAAGTAGTTTGATGTGATCATTGTGTTTGACTTAAAACTAAGTATTTACTTTTAAGGAACCTATCACCGTTAATATCAGAAAAGAAGCTGTTAGGTCCACACTAAGATACCATCTATCACCTTTTGTCTTGTTGACCTAACAGTTATAATAATTTTATAAATAAACTTGTAATTGTAATATTATTGTAAATAATTGGGAGATCAGATGAGTTTTATCTGTCCCTTATTCCTTGCCAAGACCTTCTCACGTTTTATTGACTGACCTAATCCCTAAAAGAAATTATTGAATCTGTAGATCTTTCTAAGCGATTAGAGAATCACCCAAAGTATTACAAGTTTCGTGAACCATTTGCATTAAATATATAACATACGCGAGAAAAGTAAAAATATTAACAAATTTACGACAATGATGGTGCAGATAAAATGAGACAAATAAATGTAGTTAAATATCAGGCAAGCAAATTATATTTATACCCCACTCCATCAAGTTAATGTCGATCTCGTTAGTTTATTAATGTGCATATGACTGTAATTTTTGTTTATCAAGCAAACAGATCTATATCTTAACCAATTATTTTTAAGTTACAGTCTTCAGTCTAAAGTGGTTCAAAATAATACAAAATACAAATAGATATATGTTTACCGATTTTAAATATATGTACATACGTATACACCGTGACTTTTTAATTACCCGAGAAAATTAAGTAATATATTCACTTATCGATATACATTAAATTTGGCGAAGAAAAAAGTTTTTAAAAATGTCCTTAATATACACCATAAATTATACAACAAAAATTCTTACTAATTCAAATAGACATCATTATAATTCCAATATGAACTGCACCCAAACCAACCTAATTTGGTCGCGTAATATGTACAAGATTTCTTTCTTTGAGTCCTTTGTTTCTTTGAAGAAGAAAATAATATTTTTGTATGAACGCTATAATATCTGAATGTTACTTACTGACATACATATTTTTACAAACGCGAATTTTAGTTTTCTCGGGTAATTAAAAAGTCACGGTGTATATTACACGTAATATTGTATAAAAATTAAAATATATATCAACGTAAAAATCTCACAGTATGAAGGACGTAACGGTTATAAAATATCTATTAATATTGCATTAAATGTATTTTTTTATATATATATTATATATTCACGCCTATCCCCCGCAGGGGTTGGCAGAGACCACAGAGCTCCATCCGCTGCCATTCATCGCAGCGAAACAGCTCGTCATTGGTCGCTTTTCGCCCTCGTGAGAATCAGGACGTGACGGGTGGCGAACCACGTCGCCGTCATTTTTCAAATGTATTTTTTTGGTAATTAATTTAATAATATATCTGTATTTGTTTAATTTTTTTATCTTACTCCGCTGGCTCTGTGACCCGAAGTGGATTTTGGCCTCCAAAACGAGAGTCCTCCGTTTTTCCTTGTCCTGCGCTAATTCTTGCCAATTACTGGCTTGAAGTTAGCGCAGGTCAGCATCCACCTGATCTCTCCAGTGATATTTGGGTCGATCAACTGGCTTTCGACCACTTGATCGACACAAACATCTATCTTCACACTCCAATCCTCGCCCGTTCGTTCAATGTGACCGAGCTAATGAAATTCATTTTTTATCTATGTACTATAATTATTTCTGTATTTTTGTTATAACATTATTAATGTATAAAGTATATGTATATAGTGTTTTGTTATTTTTTAGTATTTTGTATATAATCTAGACCTCGGCTAGAACTTCCCCTACCAAAAGTTCCACATCGGGCGCCCAATTGAGTTTGTGAATTTCAACTTTGAAACACTTCACTATATCCAACACCTTCTCACAGGGATCTTCGTTCTCCGGAGCTGACTTTTCACACTGATGAAATAAATCTATAAGCTGCTGGGCCATAGCGTCATCTAAGGGAAATTAAATATTTACTAATGTTTAAGGTAAGTAAAGTAGTATGCAAATGTTTCCCTAATTAGTACAATATTATAAAATGAAACTTCTTTCCACGTACACAGTTCCAGGTGGGCTAGAGGTAGCAGGGTAGTGGGCCCTGTGTGGAATCACCTACCTCCAGCGGTTTTTTCATTATGATATGACATTGGAACCTTCAAAAACAAATCTACACATTTCACAAAGGCAACGTATTTGTAATGACTTTGATGTAGCAGATGTCTATGGGTGGTCTTGATTGCTTTCCATTAGGCGACGTGTTTCTATCCCACAAAAAAATCAGAGGCAGTCATGAGGACTGCCGACAGAAGTGAAAACTTAAAACTTTATTTTGGAATTTCAAAATAATTTTAAAATTATATAACTAAATAAAAATTTAATTGAAAATAAGTATATAAAAATAATAAATAATTAATGATATTAATAAAAAATATTTGTTAATAATATATACTTTAAGCATTATCATGTTGCTGACGCGAGCCCGTAAATTTTTTCCCTACCCAGAGTCGTGTAACGTGGTTTTGTGTAGCCATGTTTTGACTTCAAAAAATTCTATAGGATTATGGATGTCTATGGGCGTGTTGATTGTTTTCCATCAGGTAACACGCCTGCTCGTTTAGCCTTCCTATTCCATAAAAAAGCGATTAACATGGTATTATATATGTATATATAATTTGATTGAACTAACACAAAATACCATCACATGATGGTTTTCATATTATAATAATAGTTACCAATAAATAGTCTTTTTCTTACCAGCCCCATGGTTTTTGGCGAATTCGTGCGCATTCCCATGATGCAATCCACCCTGGGGGTCGATGAGGTTCAGTTTTGAGGAGAGACAAATTATCGCGCACCCCGTAAATCTATTTGTTAGTTGATAATCTTCTTTCCAGAAATTAAAAAAATCAGTATCGATACTATCCGGCAGGTCCATCTGTACATCAAAAAAACTCGTGTGATTTTAAAAGTTACTCAAGGAGCATTTCCTGATTGTCAATGGATTTTTTTAAAATGATAATTATATATCAATTTTGCGATGGAACTGAAGGAAAAATAGGAGAAGCGCGACCACTTATTTACGCCATTTTTTTTAACAACAAAATAGTCTTACGGCACCATTGTCTTAAAGTTGCTCAATGAGCTATAGAGAGGGCTATACTTAAAGTTTCTCTGGTCAATATGATTTGAAACGAAAACATTTAGGACTGATGAAACCCAGCTGAAGAACCAGTCACATAGTTCTTAAGTTAGCAAACTGAAGTGGGAATGAGCTTGTCACGTCGGAGAACTGACAATAGAGAAGACGAATGTTAGAGTAGGTAAGGTGGTATCCACCTTTTAACAAACGTACTCTGTCTCCTAGCCAGATTTAACGTCAACTGTGTAAGGGTGCTGGAAAAAAACGAAACGTGTGAAACCCGAAGATTGAGATACGTCGTGCATCATAGGGGAGGTTTATAAGCAATGGATTTCTGCATGATGTCAAAACAAAAATGATATCATAAAATTATTTAATATGTAGACAGTCAGAACTTTTACTTAGATAAGATCCGCGTCAAGCAAACAAAAACAGAAAAATAATAATGTGTGTTGTCATGGATCTTAGCTAAGTAAAAGTTCTGACTGTCCACATAGTAATGGATTTCCACAAAGTAACTGCCTGACTCCATTAATCAATCATGTTAAGAATTATTTAAATTTAAAACAGATTATATACTTGCGTAAAGCATATTACCTCTTTTTTACAAGTGTTCAAAGCTTTCACATAGTTGATGGTCATTGTCTTCATCACATCCTTGGACGACTGGACACTTGAATTCAACGACAATACCATCATTAACACCATGAAAGTATTCGACTTCATTATCTTAGCTAAATCTCACACCACCATATCAGTTTGTTTTAAAACCGTTATGTTATGTTCTTTTATACCATCCATAGGTTCTGATTCGTCGACAATGATTGTCGCTTTAAGCATTAATTGCTGCTGATCTATCACAGCTTGTTTTATTAAGCTGTCATGTTGTAATGCATAGGTGCAACTTACGTTTACATTAATTGCTTTGTGTGAGTGATGCTAAGTTAGAGAAGAACAAATTAAAACAGGTCGTATGACTGCCATAATGGTAGACACAAGTTTAATTAATGACACGGTGTGTCACGATGGTGATTAAAATGGTAAATCATACCGAGAAAACAAAAGAGGCGCTCACACATAATTGCTCGCTGCTACACGGCAGGAGGTAGATAGTTTTAAAGTTGCATCTATTGTTACGAAAAAGTGTGACTGTACAACATGATGTTGGACTGCAGACCGTCAAGATGGTGGTGATGGAATCGGCTGGTAAGAAACTGAACAACTTCTTGGTACATTTGCAAAAATCAATTCGATATAGCACACAAAAGTTAAAACATCTCTTTCTACAAACAAACCGAGCCTGTCGTGGTTTATCTTCTTCACCTATTTCTTTTGTTATTTTCATGTACATCAGGGATTCCTAAAGAGGTTGACATCGGTTTCTCAGGGGTGGACGTAAAGAAATTTGTTTTTTGGGGTTGACGTGGTCTAAAAATTAACCCTTTTTAATTAATACAAGTTATTATTTTAAACTTTCAATATACTGTATAAGTCAGTGGTCACCAAAGTGATATAGACCCCCAGGGGTCTATTTAATAAAAGTATAGGTCGATAGAGGGTAGAAGGAAAAATAATTTTTAATACGTTAATCACATACCAAACTGTGTATGTAAAATTTGTGAATGGTTTTTAAAACAGTTTTATTATTTATTAAAAAAATAGGTCAGAGTGGTAGCTTAGCTACCGCGCTTCGGAGGCTTCGAGAGCTTCGGAGGCCCAACGCCCAACTTGCATTAAAATTGAAAAAACAATTAAATAATTTACTTAATTTTTCAAATCAACTTGATGTTTGGTGTTGTGTATAGTGGTTGGTGAGTGGAGAGTTGATGGCCGATTTTCGGTAAGTTTTTGGTTTAAGTTCCAAATAAATCCACTAAACCCAACGGAAAAACACACATTATTAATTTTCTGTTATTGTTTTGCTTGTCGCGGATCTTAGCTAAGTAAAACTTTTGACTGTCCATATAGTGATGGATTTCCGCAAAGTAACGCCTGACTCCATTAATAAATCAACTTGAGTTTACATCAACTTTGTTTTCATCCAAAAAGGATTCGAATATAAGACAACCTTCACGTGAATAAAACTGATTCTAATTTTTTTTTGAAACATTTCTAAAAGCGTTACGTGCAAACAATGATTTATTTAGCGGATTCAAATATAGTGACATATTTTAAGAGCTCATAGAAATATTAAATGCATGGACAATAAGTATGTATAAGCATTCCTTATTAAATACGTCTCAAAGACAAGGTACTTTGTCTTTGGGGAGATATATTTATCTATAAGTTTCTTATTTCATACTAGTTAACAAGCTCAAAGCTACGCGAACATTTCGAGCTTTTGCCAAATTTCAACGAAATTAGCCCACAAATGATGATTTTAGCTTTGTATGGCGGCCATCTTGATTTTTCGAGGATGACGGGCAGTAGATGTTACAGTTCAGGCTGGCCGTATAGTAACTTTTTACCGTGTTCAGTTCTTTAAGGTTTGGATATTATACCTCTGCTTCGAGCCCTATCCGAACATTTCCCGAGAACAAACGTATCCTCTATCTCTTACAGTTGCCAAGATAACATGTCAGTCAATGGTTATGTAGCTTTATATAATATTTGCCCATGATTGTTTAAAATAAAGTGTTGATATGAAATATTAAAATTTTTCTTGCAGAAATCTTTTCAACTTTCGCGTGCATGCTTTCATGAGACACATTCAGTGGGGTGCATTATATTTTCATTGCCAAAAACATTAATATTTTCAACCTTCGCCCTTTGCAATACAAATGTTGGGTGTAAAGTTATATTGTATAATTTATCAAAGTTGTTTATTATAATTTCTGTTGTTGACAGTACACACGAAGTTTGCGGTCGAAAAGAAAGGCAATATTTAAGTGAATAGGGTTTATTTTCTTTCGTACATATTTACGAAGAATACTAATGACTGTCGACTACCAACTTATGTATACTGGAGGGTATGAGCAGGTGCTCGGGTGAAAATGTTCTTTTGCTTCGCATTTCTCACAGACGACGATGACAAGGTGATGGATGGGTGTGCACTGTTTGAAGAAATCATTAATATATATTGTGAACTTATGAATTATTTCACAGAACGCTATGAAATATATTCCTAAACGTGTTTATATGCATACATACATACATCTCGTCACGTCTGTTTCCCGTAGGGGTAGGAAGAGACCACAGATTTCCATTATCTACGATCCTGGCACACCTTCCTTGCTTCCTCCACACTTATTCATCGTTTCATCCATCCTTCCTCTCACATTCATCGTAGCGAAACAGCTCTCCGTTAGTTACTTTTCGCCCTCGTGGGAATCAGGACGTGACGGGTGGCGAACCATGTCGCCATCATTTTTAAACAAATTAGGTTTTATAAAATTCAATTTTTTAATTTTAATTTTATATTTTAAACCTTATATTTTATCCGTTTTAATGGTTGAAATTCAAGCTTTAATTTTTGTTTTTATTAAAGAGGTAGAAAAAAGAGAAGTTGATCATTTGACGGCGCTTAACCATCCCCGCCCGTGGACATCCGCAAACTAAGATCAACTGTAGATCGATCTTCTTAAGGATAAGAAGTTAATAATGGGAGAAGAATAGTAAATAAGGAACGCGTGTAGAAGTTATGACTTCACTATCTAGTAGAATAAATTCCCATACGTGAAATAATACAAATGAGTTCCCAAACTATTTCAAGTTTTCAATTTCACAACAAGTACACAATAAAAATGTTTAATTTCATACGACAATCAAATCCCTTACACCAATATCTCATTTTCATTTCAACTAGCTTTTCCTTACTTAAAACTTGTTTACCTATGTGATAAACATAGTATGATATTAGGTTCGGGAAAAAGAAATCCATTATTTTTACGTATATATATATAATCACAACTTTATTTAAGATGTTTCGGATTGTCCGATTTGGGCCAAATATGCACCGTTTTGTTGTATAATCTGTTGCCATTTTAAAGGTAGCTTCATAATACCTCTCTCATAGAAACCTCGGTCCTTATTGGCGAAAATCTCTAGTATCTCTTGTTGCCCAACCCAATATTAACCTAATTTAAATATTAATTAATTTTTTATCATTTTCCTGCATTTATCATAAGATGTATGATAGGATATATTATGATATAAATAAAGAAAACTAAATCAACAAATGGAATCTCATTCGTATCCTATGTGGGGAGGAGACAATAAGCGATCGTGTGTGTTGCCAGCCACCAATCCCCCGTTCCCATTCGCGTCACGTAGTGTTGCCAGGGGAGAAATAAATATTTTCCAAGAAATCGCGACCTGTTTTATATGTTAATTTTTTTATATTTTCCGTCAAATAAGCTTGCGTCGTGTCGGTCGCGTTCGGTTTTATTGTTTCGGAGATAATAAGGTGTACAGGTGTGCGGAGTGAGGTGATGGTAAACATTGCTATACTACTGGCAATATTATGTTGATATAGATGCTTTGTTTACTGAAATTGAATGGCCCAGCGGAGGTCTATGTGCTGTTGGCATGAAGGGTCTTCGGTTCCATTCCTCAGAATGAATATTTAAAATTAGAAGAACGTCTATTTGCGACACACCTTTTTTATATAGTATTATTAAATATAATAAATAAATCAAATAGCAATTAAATTTTACATAAAAAATAATATAAAAACCAAATTTTAAAGTTAATTTCTACTTTTATATCGCACTAAATATGTTATAAAAATATTTTTTTTCTCCCATATAAAATAAATTATTAAATTTAATTAATGAATTGATATTTGAAAAAACTATAAGTTCAATTCTTGCGTTAGGTATTTGTACGGAATACAGGTTGTTTTCTAGTCTACATATTTGTCCTTGTGATTTGTATATTGTAAATATATTATGGTACCCAAGACGGGGAAATCGTTTAAAGCCGTGGTAAGAATCCGAAACTCATCACCAAAATCAATCACAAAGAAATAGAACTTCATCTAAGTCTAAGTATCACACAAATTGTAAAAATTAAAAAAGTACAATGATTAAGGATCTTAACTATATATATGGGACTCATGTTCTCAAGTTACGTTGTACTGCATCTCCATGAGGGTCGGGCGGTGGCAGAAAATCAGTGTCTCTGCTCAATGAGTGGAGGTTTTGACTGAGCCATTACTCTACTTACTGAGCCATCTGTTTGTAATGTTAATGTATACTCCAGAAGGAAATAAATTTATCTATCTATCTCTCAATTTACGTGATAAACCTGTCAGCATTGGATCCATTATTTTTGACAAATCGTTTGCAGTGCACAGCCTCCGAGCACGTAGGAGCGTGATTGATGGATAAAGTTAGATGCAATGGAGAAAAATAATAGCTATCTTTGTGGAAAATATTTATGCCTGCGTCGTCTCAGAAATACATATTAATATGCAATATGCATGACAATATAATTTATCGTTATTTATTTAGTATAATATATCTTAAATTGAATCATTTGACTTCACGGAATAAGATTATTAATGGAGTCAGGCGTTACTTTGCGGAAATCCATCACTATATGGACAGTCAAAAGTTTTACTTAGCTAAGATCCGCGACAAGCAAAACAATAACAGAAAATTAACAATGTGTGCTTTTCCGTTGGGTTAAGTTTTCGGTGGACTTTTCGGTTGCCTTCCGTAGAGTCTACTATACCTGAAGATGCCTCGTGTTGGGGCGAAACACGTGTCGTTTACAAGATGGAAAAGTGATAATGTGTGTTTGATGTTGTGTATAGTGGTTGGTGGGTGGAAAATTGATGGCCGATTTTCGGTAAGTTTTTTGGTTTAAGTTCCAAATAAATCCACTTAACCCAACGGAAAAGCACACATTGTTAATTTTCTGTTATTGTTTTGCTTGTCGCGGATCTTAGCTAAGTAAAACTTTTGACTGTCCATATATTCACGGAATAAATATATATACATATATGTCGCAAAATTATAGGTTGAATAATCAGTAAAAACATGACTATTGATTATTTTCTGCCAATATTGAGATAACATCCTGCCTTCACTTCTCACAAATGGTTTCAAGAAGATGGCGCCATACCGCACACTGCTAGAGAAACGATGGAGCTTCTTCGTGGTTCCTCACCTAGCCGTTTTAGCGATATGCCCTACCCACCCAGGTCGCCAGATTTTACATTTATGGACATTTTTCTCTGGGATTACGTCAAATGTAAAGTACAAACCCAATGACTTTCTAATGACTAAAAGAAAATATATTCCGCGAGGTTAATGGCATCCTGACGTCACTACTCCAGCGAGTGACTCAGAATACTGCGGCTAGATTCCAAGAGTGCGTCCATCATGGAGCTCAAAATTTTATCATACAACCCGCACTTCTATTCTTCGTACATATATTCCATTGTAATTTTTTTAATTATTTATATTTGAAAACCTAATTCTGACACTGGACTCCCTTCCCTTGTATGGACTCCAACTCTCTCTTGTCAGATTTCTCTATCTAGAAGGAAACCTCGATAACTCTAACTTAGAAATAAGATAACAAGCGAAAGACAACCGTTAAGTAACCGTAGAGTCTACTATACCTGATGATGCTTATGTTGAGACGAAACACTTGTCGTGTACATTGTGGAAGAGTGGTGTTGTGTGTTTGGTGTTGTTGATAGTGGATGGGAGGTGGAGAGTTGGTGACGGCCGTTTTTCGGTAAGATTTAGTTTAAGTAAATCCCCGTAAATCTACTTTACCTAGTAAAAAACACACATTATTATTTTTCTATTTTCGTTTTGCTTGTCGCGGATCTTGGCTAAGTAAAAGTTCTGACTGTCCACATAATAATGGATTTCCTGTTTGTCCATTCCACATATTAAAAAACACACATTATTATTTTTCTATTTTTATTTGCTTGTCGTGGATCTTGGCTAAGTTAAAGTTCTGACTGTCCACATAGTAATGGATTTCCGCAAAGTAACTCCTGACTCCATTAGTCATCCTAAGTAGCTAACTTATAGACGTATTCCTTCATGCGATGCCAGTGTTATTAAGTTTAATTTTTAATGCCATAATAAACCAATGAATTATTGGACAATATAAAACGATAGTTCGCTATCAATTTCCAGCTCAACACCCCTAACACGTTGAGGGCGTATATCACGGTTGACGTCCAGACTGCGGCCGCTATGGAAAAGTGATTCCGACGCCAATGGTCCATGGGATGGGATGCGTGTACGGAATACAAAATACTAAAATCATGACTTGATTTTTTAATAAGAGCATTTAGCAATATCTGAAAACCCTCAAAATGTCAACTACACGTCAAATAAAACAAGATATTTATGCATAAATTGTGATTAATAAAACATTGGGTTATATTTAGGCTGTTTCAAATGTTAGCCACACAATAAAAAAATATTGTATGTGTAGGTATGTATATGAGTATGAGTAGCATATATATATATATATATATATATATATATATATATATATATATATATATATATATATATATATATATATATATATATATATATATATATATATATATATATATATATATATATATATATATATATATATATAGATGTATGTGTGTGTCCGTATTATTGTCTTCGCTGTTGTCCGCGATATGACCACATTGATTTCTGCTGAAACCCAGCAGGAATCACTATATATAAAGCTATAAATAAAGATTTTTCATATTCGTACTATTTTTCATTCCTGTTTTTGGAACAGCCCTCGTACATTCTCAAAAGTACACAAATTAACTCATTACACATACGTTATATTTGCCGACACAAAACCCTAACAGATAAGTATTTGCTTTCTACACTAAGACGTCGATTTCTACATCGGAAGCAATGATTATTTGAGGCACAAATATTTATTTAGTGTGTTTGCGAAATACGCTACGGTGTATTGTGCTATTTATTGTCTGTGTTTTCTTGATCATTCCTTGTTTTGTTTAGTAATAAAGTTGTTTAAATCCATTTTTGTTTTTACAGTATTATAAAAATTTCTTTCATCATACAAAGGAATCATCATACAATCATTCCAAATAAATTAATAATGCTTATCTGCAGTGTGTCCTACTTGTACTCTCTTACGGCGCCGAAACGTGAACGCTGATAGTCCGTCTGCTTCACAAGCTCACAGTCGCTCAGAGAGCTATGGAGAGACCTATGCTCGGAGTTCCTCAGATAGATATGATTCGCAATAAACAAATCCACTAGAGAACTAAAATCACCGACATAGCCTTTCGAATTAGCAAACTAAAGTGGCAATGGGCTGGTCACGTTTGTTGGAAATCCGACAACCGTTGGAGTAGACGAGTGCTGGAGTGGAGACCGCGTCTCGATAAACATAGTGTGGGATGATCTGCATAGGGCGGCTGGCAGAAACTAGATGCGTGAAGCTGAAGATCGGGTGCTTCTTGGGGAAGGCCTGTGTCTACTGCTGAGACTGCCGCAGGCTGTTGATTGATTAATTGATAATATTATCAAAGCTTGTGTTTCTTTATGAGGTAGGTAGGTAAACGAGCAAGCGTATCGCCTGATAGAAAGCAATCATCGCTTCCTATAGATATCTGCCACACCGTCAGTATTGCAAATGCGTTGTCGGCCTTGGAGACAAAAGTAGGCTTGTTTTTTGAAGATTCCGATGTAGTATCGGAGATACCGCTGAAGTCAGCTGGTTCCATAGTGTCTACACGACTACACGAATAGTCCAATGAAATATATGAACTGATGAACTTAGATGAAAGCCGGATCCTTACCACCTGAGCTATTTATTGCTTATAAAATATAACTCACATGTCCAGTATACGAGACTTTGTCAGCCATTATAATCAGCGGCCTCCAAAGACATAACTGCACAGTGACTGGGCACTTCGTACGGTATTCATTACGCGACAAAACGGAATTATATATTTGCACTGTAAACGGACATTGACGATTTCGATATTACCAACATATCCAGCGCTATTAACAACAGCAAAATGTACTTTATGGCACTTGTGATACAGATGAGCTATATATCTAGTATATTTGGTGTTATAATAATATATAATCATAAAAGAAAAAAAGTTATTCCGTGATATAATGAAGAGATTTCGCGATTGGAGCCATTGTGGGGAGAATCTACATAGGTTGGCAGTATGTTTGCCTATCGTTGGTTTGTCTGCGCCATTGTTTTCGCATCCGTAGCGGACAGAGTGAAGGGAACAGCTGAGGTCATGAGTCATGTGACGGCACACTTTGGGAGAGCCTTAGAGGAATGTCGTGAAGAGGTAAGACATTCTGTTTTCCGTGTTTTATAGATGAGGGCATCTCTAAATGTCTCACATGCATCAGCAGCCTTATTGACTGTTCTCGCTCGAGTTATATTATTTTTTAACTAATATTATATATTACAAGGTAACTGGTAGTCTAATCTTCAACCCGTCTGCCGTCTATTAGTGAAACTTTAGGATCTTATCCTTCGAGCCGGATACATTAAACCGGTATCTCCCCTCCAATTTTCTCAAAGGCCGACAACGCTTCTGCCTATGGCACTGCGGATATTTATGGGCGGTGTGAATTGATTTCCATCAAATGACACGCTCGTTTATCTTCCTCTCCCTATAAAAAACGTAAAATGCTCTCTGGACAAAATAATGGATTTCCGCAAAGTAACACCTGACCTCATAAATCACCAATTGTTCTCATTTAATTAATTGCTAATGATAAAAAGATAATTCAATTTCGCAAGAATAAAGTCGTTATTTGATTCGAAGATATTAATGCTGGCAGCCTATTGGCTTTAACAGCTTTATCGAATTCTGGGCTAGTAAAATATAATTGGGAATCTGCGCAAATCGCAGACAAGGTAGAATAAAGTCGTGTGCACATTACGTTAGTATTTACATCCGTATCTAATGGTATATATAATATAACTATACTAACACTCACAACGATGTGGTATATTTCACAATCCTCAGTCGGGGCTTAAACCGGAGATATTGGAGGAGTTTCAACACTTCTGGAGCGAGGATTTCGAAGTTGTACACCGCGAACTGGGCTGCGCTATAATCTGCATGTCCAATAAGTTCTCCCTACTCCAAGACGACGCCAGGATGCATCACATGAACATGCATGACTACGTGAAGAGTTTCCCTAAGGGTAGTTACTTATTCAATCTTTACTAGATCGCTTTACAAGCACTAGTTTTTTTTTTTGTAATGTTGTAGTTTTTGTAAGCTATGGGCTAATGAGTAATTTATTTCTAACTTAATGTGCTAAGTGGATGGAAGGGTCGGTAGAGGAAGACCACGAAAAACATACCTTGACCAAATTGCTGAACTTTTTAAGAAAGGCCAGGTCAAGAGTACCCTCAACTGGCGGGATTGCATGAGGAGAATAATGAGTGTGGAGGAAGCAAGGGAAGTATGCCGAGATCGTAGCAGATGGAGATCTCTGGTCTCTGCCTACCCCTACGGGAGACAGGCGTTAGTGTGCTAAGTAAATATAACTAAGAACTATAACTGAGCTCATTAACACTTTTCTTATAGTCTCTATTAAGGGGAAGACATTAAGTCTTTTTTAAGTCCAGAGACATTAAGTCCTTGTGTTCTTTACACTAGTAAAATATTCATTTCACTTCATTACACTATGATATCACTAAACTAGCTCAGAAGGTTTGGTTCTTTGGAGTCTTTTTAATAAGTCCGTGTTGTCCAGCAGCTGGATAGCCCCGACGTTCACATGGTGGTGCAGTCTTCGTTCATAATCTTTGGCGTATTTATTTATAATACTAACTAGGTACTAGGTCCGCCTTAAGGTCACGGTGAAGGTCGACATTTCTGACATGCACTGGTAAACATAGAATACCATATTTCTTCATAAGTGTTTATTTGCTCGTAATCCTATTTTTTTGTTCACTTTGCTATTTTTACCATCATTAAAGTTTATTTTCACTCGAATTCATGATGAGTCTTTCCATGAATTGACGGATTGCAATTTATATCTAAATATAATTTATAATATTAGTTTAAGTTAGCAATAAAACTATTCTATAATTTAGGTTAGACATATATCACTCAAACTATTATGTAAGTCAAACTATATTTGCTATATTCAGGAATTTTAAAAAACTACATTTTTATTTATGTATAAAATCTTCCTTTGTTTTTCGTCAGAAATCACCAACTCTAATGCTATAATGCTTAAACACCCTATAATAGAGCTTCGTGAGAATATTAAAATAACAAGAAATATTCTAATTTCGATATACACAACAATTTTATCACCTTCACGTCTGCACTGTCTATGGCATTGCGTATGTCTATGGGCGGTGTTGAGTTGCTTTCCATCCATCAGGTGACACACATGCCCATTTGTCTTCATTTTTTTATGGGAATATAACGTTTCGACTGATAATGCTGCCAAATCAAATGAATAGAAAGAAATAGATAAACATTATTCAGTGTTGTTCAAACTGCTTGATCGTGCAGCACACCAAAATTTATGCGTGATTTTTGTCAGCAACATAAATGAAGCGGTTCATTTGTGGAAATATCACTCTTTTGGAAAAGACCAACTTCTGATACGTTAAATTTATGCAAAGACCGAACTGCTTTATATTATCCTTCCTTTATATTATTCTTCTTGACACTCTCCTTGATTACCATCGAGTGACCCTCTTCTAGTTCTATATCCTCTATATTCCCTAAAGATAATTTTATTTTCAAATATTGTTTTTTATGGGATAAGCTGACAAGAGTCGTGTCGTGGAAAGCAAAAATCTTTCTCAGACTCCTCTTTATTTGAGAATAAATATATTCCAGGTGATGTACTTTCATCCAAAATGGTGGACCTTATACACAATTGTGAAAAGCAATACGACTCGATAGAAGACGACTGCTCCCGTGTTGTAAAGGTGGCAGCGTGTTTCAAAGTAGACGCGAAGAAGGAAGGCATAGCGCCGGAAGTGAGCATGATAGAAGCTGTGTTGGAAAAGTATACTTGAAGACATACGAAACCTGATACCAGCATCTTGATGGAACGGCATGACCCATCTGATTTGATTAGTGTTTCATATTAAAATATGTTTGAATTGATTAATATCATTTCTTTCTTACAAAACCCCTAAAACTTAAAAGAATAATTTAATACTACACCAAGTGACACGCCTGCTCGTTTGCCTTCCGATTTTTTAATGTTTTTGATAGTTGATACTTGACGCTTGAGAATAAAATGTACATTTTAAAAATTGCGGAAGATAATGCATTCCACACTCCCATCATCTTCGACCACCCTGGATATTTTGTAATTCTCACTTATTTACTCCGCTGGCTCATAGACCCGATGTAGATCTTGGTCTTCGGAACAGGAGTCCTCTATTTTTCCCTCTCCTGCACTAATTCTTGCCAATTGCTGGCTTGAAGTTCGCGCAACTCAGCATCCACCTCATCGGTCACTTTAGCGATATATGAGTGACTAATATGCCCACTTCACACTCCGATCCTCGCTCATGCACTCAAGGTGACCGAGCCAATGAAATCGAAATGCCTTAATCTTGCCCATAATATTGTGCAGGCGGCTAATAATCCTCCCCCCTCCCTCCTCACAGAAGAAATATTTTGTTACGAAACTGAATAGAGTAATTCTTATGCATGGGTATATTTTTTTTTAAAGTAAAAATTGTTCTTTGAATTTTAAACGAAAGAACTTACTATAACTAATTGTTATGATATTAAATAAACTTGATTTAATAATTTTTACTCAATTTATTATTAAATGAAATTTTAATCCATAAATAATAATAATTAATAAACAAATATATGAAACATAATTTAGACCGCCAAGAAAGGCTAGGTCAACGCTACCTTTAATTAGCGAGCTTGCATAAAGAGATTAAAGAGTGTGAAAGAAGCAAAGAAAGTGTGCCAAGATCGTAGCAGATGGAGATCTGTGGTCTCTGCCTACTTCTACGGAAGACATGTTGAGACCGCATCTCGGCTAACGTAGTGTCAACACTTCGAAGCGACGACGCGCATGGACAGCTTGTAAAAACTGAATGTGTGTAGCCGAAGGCCTATGTCCAGCAAAGGAATGCTATTGACTGATGATAATGATGACATAAATAAACACTAGCCGTGTTCCGTTTTCGAAAATTTATAAATTTCACTTACCTGGCGATGGTGTGTAAATGTGCACTGGTGGCTACTTTGACCAGAGGCCGATGCGGAGGCCGGCTGGGCCTAGTTGGTGGACTGTATGTGTACTCGGAGGTCTCCGCCCCCGTGAGCCACGACCAGTGCTCTGTCATCTTCGCAGTTCTCGTTTCACTTTATTAACACTTCACCGCTTACTAACACTTTTTTTTTCACAAAAAAAATCATTCGCAACGTCTCAATGTATTTTTTTCTCTTATATTACCCTAACATCGAAATAAGAATGGAAGATTGATAATCATCTATAATATATTATAAATTATATTATAAAATTTCTTATTTTTGACGGTAAACTTCTTTTATGGGATAGGAAGGCAAACGAGCAGGCGTGTCACCTCATGGAAAACAATCAGCGCCGCTCGTAGACATCCGCAGCGCCATAGGCAGTGCAGAAGCCTTGCCGACATTTAATTAAAGTGTTATGGAGGTAAGAATGGGAAGGAGGAGAGGGAAGGGGAGGGTGTTGGGCCTTCGGAACTCAGCAGCTCACCGTCCGTAGAGCGGTAGCTAAGCTACCAGTCAGGCGCCGGTATTCTGCAGGAATGGACCACTAAGGAAGAGAAGGATCTATTATGGCATTAGTTTATAAGGTAAATAATACTTGAGATATTTGTACATATCATCCGCGGTGAAAGCTCACTGGAATGATCGGTGGGATAAGGTAGAGTAGTAAGACAACGTTCCCCGATTGCCCACAAGATGAACGGACTTCATTAAATCATCTACCAAATTTAAAGTAGCAATAGCTCAGTTAGCAAGACTCAGCCTTACAATCTATATATCGTTAGTTATCCTCCACTGGACTATCGATGTAAACTATTTTTAAACGAAATCATTATGAGCTTAGTTGGAATGGTTAACAAGAATTCTAGTTATATTTAAAAACATTGTTAGTCTTCTTTATAAAAAAAGTTTTTCTTTACCGACTGTACACGCATTGCTCGAGACAGAGATGGAGAAGCCTCGATGAAGCACTCCGCCAGGAGTGTACGAGTAGTTACTTTATTAAAATGGGTAATCAGAAGTTTATTTAGTTAAAAAAGTTATTTACTTAAGTAAAGTTCTGACGGTCCATCTTAATAATGGATTTACACAAAGTACGTAGTAAGTACCTCTTTCAGTATATTAAACTCATTTTCTGTGTGACCTAACTTATAAAGGACCTTAAACATATGATATAAATAAACAAATAAAGCCTTTATTACTGTCTTTTATTTATAATCATTGATCAATTAGTTTAATTTAATTTGTACAATCGTCAGCTTATCCTTTAACATAAGCATCCTGCAAAGATTTCCAAACCGCTCTGTCTTTCTTATCCTATCAATCTTTTGCCTGCAACTCTTCTGAGATCATCTTTCCAGCGTTTTATCTTTCAGCATTTACTCCTTTTTCCATCTCTAGGATACCACTCTGAGACTATTGTTTTCTATTTCTCTTCTCTTTCCCTTATCATATGTACTCCCCATTGCCATTTTTTTAACTTACATACTTTTTTGCGTCTTTATAATTGTTAGATTGTTATATCTTTTAATCTTACTTTGTCTTGCATCTTTACGCCTATCTGTACTTCTTTTTATACTGCTTTGACATATATTTATGTTATTCATTAATTGTTCCTTTGATCCCCTTGTTTGGCAACCATAAGTTAAACATGGCAAAACGCATGTGATGTAAAATTTCCTCTTTTCTATCATTGGCATGTTCTTATTTTTCATGACTTCACTAAGAGACCAAAATCTTCTCCAAGTAATCGCTATTCTTTTGTCAACTTCTTTATGCATAGTATCACTTTTATCTACTTTTGCTATCTATCTATCTATTTTGCTTATCACCGTTAGTCATTTAACGGTTGTCTTCCGTAGAGTCTACTATACCTAATGGTGCTTTGTGTTGAGGCGAAACACGTGTCGTGTGCAATGTGTTTGATATTGTTGATAGTGGTTTGGTGTTGTTGATAGGTGGAGAGTTGCTGACGGCCGTTTTTTCGATAAGATTTATTTTAAGTTCCCCGTAAATCCACTTCTTCCAGTAAAAACACACATTAGGGGAAAAGCCGGATGTGCCCCACTTTTTGAAAAAGCTTTATTGTTTAAAAATATGAACTTGCTGAAAATTATTTAGTATGTATCTCAAAACATAGGTCTTTTATCTTCTATACTAGCCTATTTTTGTATGCATAATTAACACTGGTTTTGAATAAATACTATTTTATTTCACCTCTCAAAAAAGGGATAGTTGCCTACTATGGCGGATAGTAGCCTAGCGTGGAAAATGCTTCGGGGGATACTTGCCTCGTGCGGAGATAGTAACCTCGGTATGATTTTTATTTTGGATAGAATGAAATTTATATCAATTAATCTTTATTATTTATTTAAGTCTTTATAATTTACCGAGATCTTTTATTAAGTACAATTTGAAATATAATAATAATTTATCTTAAGAATACAACTTTGGTATTAACATTAATTTTTACCAGAAGCTAAGGTTGCTACCTTTACACATCTCATACAATAGTTTTTGAATCCGACACATCTCACATTGAATCCGATCTGATTTAGATTTAGTGCAATTGTGATTCTCAAAACATTCTACGCAATAATTACCAATTGTAAATTTTTAGTCGTATTTACTATTGAATTAGTATTTTTGACTTATAATATCTTTTGAGTGTCTTCGAAGGTAAGTACTAAGCTATCTTCTGTCCAGCTGATGTTGAGTGACACTACGCCTGATTTTCGCTTATATTTGCGAGGTATTTTGCTTATATAGAATAAACATGTAAAACAGTTAAGTGGATATTTACATTTATTTCATTTACAACAAGTTAGTCACAGTAAATTCGAAAACACAACAAAAAAATAAAATCTATCTTTGCTAGTTAAAAAACTTTTATTCACTCTAGGGGCAACTATTCGCGAAAGTAACTAAGGCGACTATTCCTTTTTGGTGCGGATACTTGCCCTTTTTATTTGCAAAATAAATAAAAATTATTTAGCAATAAAACATAATAAACAATGTAATTTAAACTCTAATGCACGCAAAGAAACAAAAAAATTGACTGAAACCACGATGAGTAATAAAAATATTCAATAGAAATTACTTAACAATATAATTATAACGCCCGTCAAAGTTTTGCCGCGGAAGACTTTTGCTCGCACGGACAAAACACTTGCCCCTATTCCGATGGCTTACGCGGCATTTAGGCCTTCGGGGTCTTCGGGTCACTACTTATTGTAGTAAAGCGCAAACACAACTTACATTGCTAACATAGTGTATTAAAAACCGGGGCAACTATCCAACCGAGGCAACTATCCGGCTTTTACCCTATTAATTTTCTATTTTTGTTTGCTTGTCGCGGATCTTATCTTAGTATACGTTCTGACTGATTCTGACCACATATATTAGAGTCTTATTTTTTTACTTATTTTTATAACAGCGTTAGACTAATAATTAATTGCATCCATAACTCAATACGAACGTTATAAATTAAACGACGCCTTTAACTAAGTTAGGGGTAATAGATCAAATCCCGAAAGCATCGCAGCCTCTCAACGATCTCATCCTTCAAATGGTCCTTCAAACAACTGTTATTAAATCTACGAACAATGATTGATAGCATCTGAAACAGGCGAAATGTCTACAGCTGACGCTTTACTTATCCAGAAACAAACCTTAAGTACAAGACGTTAAAGGTCATATTAAGGATCGCAAGAAATATCTAGAATACATAAATACGTAGTTGTAGGCTCATTATGATTTTCCAAAATGATCTTTATGTGAATATACACAAGGTGTAAATCTATTACAAGCAAAACATTGAAAGCACCAATCCGAGGAATCACGTTTAGCACCCCTTCAGAAAATAGCGTTATTAACACAACCCCCCTCACAGACTTATTCCGAAGCAAGTGAACGAAATAGGCACATTAATTCATATTTTGTCTCGCTTCCTGGTTTAGTGAACGAAAGGGAGGACGATATTGTAAATTTTGTCATTTGGAGAGTACAGCTAGTTCCTGAAGGTATCTTCGGCAAAGGCAATAAATCTTTTGCCCCTTACGATTGTAAGGTTATGCGGAGTTCATAGCGGTAGTGCGTGTATTATTTACCACATGCTGCTACAGAACGACGTCTCCAGTTGGGAACGACCACAATGTGCTATTCCTCAATTCGTTATGGTATACTCGATGAAATAGGTACGAGTTTTAGAATTATCTCTGACTGTATAGACAAAATCTTGTTGTACATTTACAAATAATACTTACACAAGCTTCTTTTAATACACACATAAACAGAAAGAGAGAGAGAGAGAGAGAAAGACGTGCATACATACATGCATACACACGCACATGTACTCATCCTTAATATAATCTATGCAATTCTTTTTTTTTATTTATTAATATGGTCCATTAATGTCCAAAACAGGAGTGTGCGTATGTGTGCAGCAAACAATCTACATGTAACTCTCAACTTGTAAACTCATGATTAGCTAACTGTGACACGCTGTTTTTCTTCCGCGCCGAACTATAGTTTGGGACGGGAGGGTGGGGCGTGGGGGAGCGACCAACTTGCCCAAACCCCAGCGCACCAACCGCTTGCTCTTCCACGCTTGTAATTGATGAATTTGCAAATAGTTTAGACCGGTATTAGCGTTGCTGTCGCGGGTTTCGATACTAAGAAAACTTAATTTTAACATTTTACGTAATGTCTGCAGCGGTCCACTGGCCATAAATATGTATTTTTTTTTATAGGAGAGAAGGGCAAACGAGCAAGCGTGTCGCTTGATGGAAAGTAATCAACGCCGCCCATAGACAACTGCGACATGGCAGGAGTCGCGGAAGCGTTGCCGGCCTTTTAGATATGTATAGGCTTGTTTTTTGAAGGTGCCAATGTATCGGTTCGGAAAGACCGCCGAAGGTAGCTGGTTTCACAGACTAGTGGTGCGTGGAAAGAAGTTTCGAGAGAAACGCTCCGTAGTAGATCGCCACTCATCCAGATGGAGGGGATGAAATTTTTTAATATGTCCACTATCTTTAGCCTACATGAAAGTACACGGAGGCTGGTAGAGAGCAGCCTTGGCGCCTCCTATGCTGTTCTATGAAAATCTCAGGTTGGACGTAGGCCACTCTTAAAGTAATTCATCTATTCAATTATAATTTGGGGTCAGTAAAACGTTCTTGTTTTGGCGATAACTACAAAATTATCTTTATATTAAAGTAGGCATTTATCAACTCTGCCGGCAGGCAAATGTCACACGTTAGGTGTGCCTATAATTACCAGCAGTGGCATGAATCGTAGTATAGTCTAGAATAGACAAAGTCCTGTTACTTCGATCGAATTGACTCCAGGCCCAACTTAATGATTGCAAATCGATCACCGCAGCGTATGTTGTAGTAGATGGAACTCAACGGAAGGTAGATAATGAATTGTTGGTGTTTTTTCTGTCAAAGAGGGTAGCTGCAAAAAATAAATTAACCAATCAAGGAATCAAATTATCCGAGCCCGCGGGCCTTGTATTCGATAAAGCTGTAAAAGCCAATAGGCTATCAGAATCAACATCTTCGGATCATACGAACCAAATTATAATAATTAGTGAACGCAAAAAAATCATCGAGTGACGAATATGTTGACCTTACCGCGCATTCACCGTACAATGATTTTAAGATAGTCTTCGTGTTATGCGGCTATTAACGTGTTTAAACTGTTTAATTTTACTCGCGAATAATTTAATACATGAACTTATTGTTAAACAAACTAAAGGAAGTGATCCCCAAAATATTTTAACGTACCGGTTCTTTGGTGTTATACACAGCGTACCATCAGTACTAAATAATGCCAGCTGTACAGCTACGGTGACACACGGGATCTTTAGGGGATTATCATCTTCGATGTAATTGAAATTCTTCCTAATGAAATTAATTTATTTTTCTATTACTGTACACTTATATCTTATTCATATGTTTAATTATCAATATTCATCAATTTTTACTTAGCTAAGATCCGCGACAAGCAAACAACAATAGAAAATTAATGTATATTTTTTTAATGTTGTTTGCTTGTCGCGGATCTTAGCTAAGTAAAAATTTTAACTGTCCATATAGTAATAGATTTCCGCAAAGTAACGCCTGACTCCATTAATCATCTTTTTCATACTTTATTAATTTTGTTTACTTGTGCAACGAAAGGCGATATATTACATCCGAAACGTCAGTCGATCGAATGAATTTGTTTTTATATGATACAATTTATTTCTTTTTTATTTTAAATTTTAAAATTACGATTTTAAAGGGTAATATAATATAAAAGGTTTTAATATATTCAAATAAAACGTACATTAGTGATACATTTATCCATGTATCACTACAATACATTAGGAATATAATACAACCCGGTTTTTGATTTAAAACTAGTTTTTTATGGAATACGTAAGCATACGATATAGGCGTGTCGCCAGATGGAAAACAATCGACGCAGCCCATAGACTTCTAAACCATAGGCATTCGCAGTAATGTAGCCGGCCTTTGAAAACATGTAGACTTTTCTTGACAGTTCCAATGGCGTATATTATATCTTAATCTTTGACATTTATTTGTGGTTATTTAATTTTTTCAGTCAATCTTTGACTGTCCATACATTAATAGATTTTCGCAATAATTCTCGCTTTTACCATAGAGAGTGTTTCGAGGAATTGTTTGGAACAATTTCTGCCACCGAATTCAACAAACGCAAAACTCGCCGTAAAGAAAAATTTCATCCCCACTATTTCGATGAGTGGCGATCAACTACGTTCCGCTTCTCTCGAAACTTTTTTTTCACAGACCACCACTCTGTGGAACCAGCTACCTTCGGCGGTCTTTCCGAACCGATACGGTATTGGCAACTTCAAAAAACGAGCCTACACATACCTAAAAAGCCGGTAACTCTTCCGTGACTCCTGCAGTGTCGTAGTTTTCTATGGGCGGCGTTGATTGCTTTCCATCAGGCGGCACGCTTGCTCGTTTGCCCTCCTATCCCATAAAAAATAACACCTGACTCCATCGATTATTTTCAATTTAGTCTCAACAAAATTTTCAACTATATATTATATTTTTTTTACTAATATCTGAACCCGAGGTCTTAGTTCACAACGATCCATCCAACCACTTATCCAATTGGATAGGATTCGATCCACCGTCCCCGCGAGTGTAATCACCAAAGTATAGGCGGGGTTTATGGCGCACGGTGATTTACCGCTTTCAGAATACATTACTTCGGATTAACTAGATAAGACACGGTATCAGCAGAAGCATAGCGTGAAAGCTCTGTGCTACGTCGGGAATGCATTATTGCAGTGTTTATTACAATCTTTATGCAATAATTTTAAGCAAATTATAGTAAAGTATTACTATAATTTGCTTAAAATTATATAAATATCATTAACTACACTACACTATACTTGTAATTCACCAAGTGACATCTGATAGAGAAACAATACAAATAATGCGTAGAGCCGACGTAGACATTGGCTACGGCTGTTTGTAGACGTGACATCAAAATTAATGTATTTTTCGAACTATAAGACACCGACCGACACAAGAAGAGGCACCTCAAGTTTATAAGATGATTTTTAGAAAAATATATATAATATTACTTTCGGCCCATAGACTCACTATAAATTTGAGTCCATTTTTCTATGTAAAAATTTGCATAAGTCCGAAAAATAAGAAAAAAATTTAAAGATTTATAAAAATAATTTAAATTACTCGTACAAAAGCGCACACGATTCCAGGCCAGCCCTATACTAAGTATCCAATATACCAAAGGGTGTAGGGAAATCGGAGATTCCCCTTCTTGTCTTGGGATAACTTGCGTTATACCTACCTTCAGTGACATACCAAATTTTTCGGACTATAAGACGTACATATCTACCTCAGTACAGTCAGTTTATTGAAAAATATATTTTAATGTTCCATCGGACCATATAAAGCACCCAAATTTAAAACCATTTTTGTATTTAAAAAAATTGGTCTTATAGTCCGAAAAATACTGTAATAAATTATTATTTTCTTATAGAATCTTATTAGAGTAAAGATTTTTAAATAAAATGTAGTCTGACAAGAAAAAAACATAATTAAATGTACTTCAATAAAGAATGTTGTCATATAATTCTTTCACAATACCTACCGTATATGTTCACGACAATTCACTGTGAAACTATACGCGTAGGTCCGAGTCTATAATGAAAGCACACAATATTAAACCTTAAAAGACATAATTTATGGTTAGATTCACAATGCAGGCAGTTTAAAGAGGGCGCGATCCCCCAATACGGAGCGGCCCGTGTAGTTTTGTTGTGATGAAATTAAAACTGTACATTTGCATACTCTCTACGGTTGTCAGTGTCCGCATCACGCGGGGAACGCAGGTCGATGATGGGTTGGAAATGTGACGTATCAAAAATACTGGCGATTCTGTTGAGTTTTTAAAAATTTTACACTAGCTAAAGAGTTATTTGACTCTTTTCAAGCAAAATATATAAATTTACTTAAAATACTCAATTGACTGAAAAGCAGCCTGCTTGATTTGAAATTAAAATGTTCACTCTCGCACACGAGGCCTTATATATAGTATTTACAATTATACGAAATATTTTAAATTAGTTTAGTTGGTTTGGGAACATAGGGGGGATGGATGAAAGTCGACTGGCAAAAGAAATTACCGTTGCGAATGTGGATGGAAGGGTCGGTAGGGGAAGACCACGATATTTTCCGTGGTCTTCCCCACGTTTGTATCCACGAGGTAGACATCATGCGCCTATAAAGCCATATTTCGAATGTTTCTATACGTTCATCTGATATCCTCTTTTTTATATTTATTTATTGATAATGGTAACTTAATTAATTGAAATACATATTGTCACGCCTGTCTCCCGTAGCGGTAGCCAAGACAACTCTGACTTTCATCTTAAATAAGTTAAATATTCTCCTCCTTCTCAGTCGTACACTGTTGAAGGAGTTGGTATAATTTATTCAGAAAACTTATGTGTTTTTGCGGCTTACTACGTTTTACGTTTTTTACGTCGATATACGTATATACGTATATATAATTGGTCTCATCTTGTATCTGGCAGAGAGCCGCCTCTCTAGTGTGTCTGTCGGTTTATTTAATTACCCCGTCTAATTGGTGTCATTCGGGAGACTGAGGAGAGAGACACAGCTCCCGAGATAGCTAGCTATTAATTAATGCTCTTTAAATTGTTCTATTTCTGCACATTGCTAACTCCCCGTAATACTAAAGGTTACTAAAATCAGACTGAATGCGGTAAAAAATGAGAGCATTGAGAAGTATGTGTGGTGTAACTTTGAATGATAGAATAAGGAATGAAGATATAAGAGAGCGATGTGGAGAGAAGTGTCGTGACAAAGGTTGAAAAAGGCATGCTTAGATGGTTTGGGCACATAGAGAGGATAGATGAAAGACGAATGACAAAATAAATATACGTTGCGAATGTGGATGAAAGGGTTGGTAGGGGAAGACCACAGAAAACATAGCTTGACCAAATTGTTAAAGTTTTTAAGAAAGGCCAGGTCACGAGTACCCTGGAGTGGAGGAATCAAGGAAAGTATGCCAAGATCATAGCAGATGGAGATCTCTGGTCCCTGCTTACCCCTGCAAGAGACAGGCGCGATGTGTATATAAAAATATAAAAATAGGTATATATCAATCAGCACTACTTTGTCAAAGGTTTGTGTAAAATATGAAAAGTTTCAATAACTTTTGTCTACAAGAAGAATGAGTCTGATCTTCTATAGAGTATCGCAGAAAAACGACTTTTCAATACAGGTTTCCCCTTTAATAACTTGTTGTAATTCTAGCCTGCCTCATCTTACCTAAATGTCCTCATTCACTTCTATTGTTCTACTTCTTGCTTAAACCCGCACTTCTCTTATTTGTAAAAGTTATGAATTTTATTTATAACCTTTGTAGCTTTTTTATTTTTCCCCCGGCACCCTATGTATTTCACCAGTTGTAGATTTGATACAAAATCGAATACGAACTCGAGAGCCGTGTTACATTTGACAGTAACAAAATGACACAGATAAATGTTAACGATATACAGTTATCAAAGAACTAAACACGTATCACCGAGCGGCGAACAACTAAATTAACACTAGTCGAGCAAGACCTTAACATTTATCATTCAATAACTCGATGGATTAAACAACTTTAAAATTATAAAGGATGTTTCATATTAAATATATGTATATTTATTAATGAAATCAGGCATTACTTTGCGGAAATCCATCACTATGTATGTGGACAGTCAAACGTTTTACTCAGCTAAGATCCGCGACAAGCAAAACAATAACAGAAAATTAATAATGTGTGTTTTCTTTGCAGGATTTATTTGGAACTTAAACCAAAAACTTACCGAAAATCGGCAACGTGTTTCGCCCTAATACGAGGCATCTTCATTTTTCGGTTGTCTTCCGTAGAGTCTACTATACCTGAAGATGCCTCGTGTTAGGGCGAAACACGTGTAGTTTACAAGATGGAAAAGTGGTAATGTGTGTTTGGTGTTGTGTATAATGGTTGGTGGGTGGAGAATGGATGGCCGATTTTCGGTAAGTTTTTGGCTTAAATTCCAAATAAATCCTACACAAAAAACACACATTATTAATTTTCTGTTATTGTTTTGCTTGTCGCGGATCTTAGCTAAGTAAAACTTTTGACTGTTCACACAATATATTTATAATTAAAAATTTTATAATTATTTTTTAATATTAATAATAATTAAAAGTTTAAGTTTATTTAATTTTATGACGTAGTAATTTTTAATTCTATCACGACTTCCTACTAGGAATCCCTGAACCATAAATTATATCAATATATCAATCAATATTCGCCCGCAGTAGTCCACTGCTGGACATAGGCCTCACTCAAGGCGCGCCACCTAGCTCGATCTTCAACTACACGCATCCAGTCTCTGCCAGCCGCCTTGCGCAGATCGTCGCTCCATCTAGCAGGGGGGCGTCCCACGCTACGTTTGCCGAGCGATCGAAGGATCGCGATCTCCACTCCACACATAAATGATATGGTAATTGACAACGATTAAACCATGACCTTCGACTACTTAATCATCAAACGGATGTCTTGAAGAAATGGAAACGATTGATTCGTCTGCTCCTATTATGCCCGTAAGATTTCATTAAAAAAAAGACCACCAATATTTTTAAATATTATTAGAATTCTTGTTAACTATGCTAAATTGGTCCCTAATGCTTTTGCTAGGAAATGATCCATATCAATATACCAATGGAGGATTTGAACTTACTACGTAAAGATCACAACACCGAGCTTTGTTTACTGAGCTATAGCTGCTTAATTATTTAAAGTGCATCTTTCTTTCTAGTACAAAATGAAGAACATCTATCTAGATAACTACATCAATTGTCTGCAAAATCTATAAAAAATGTTTTTATTTTTATATAATACGGTAATAATAAATTATATGTGGACCGTCAGAACTATTACTTAGCTAATATCTGCGACAAGCAAACAAAAAAAGACAAATAATAATGTGTTTTCTACTGGAAAAAGTGGATTCACGGGGAACTCAAACTCAATTTTATCGAAAAAACGATTGTCAGCAACGAAAGATAACCGTTAAGTATAGTCTGGAGTCTACTGATGATGCCTTGTATTGAAGCGAAACACGTGTCGTGTGCAATGTGGAAAAGTAGTGGTGTGTGTTTTGTAATGTTGATAGTGGTTGGAAGGTGGCGAGTTGCTGACGTACATTTTTTCGGGTAAGATTTAGTTTGAGTTCCCCGTAAATTCACTTCTTGAAACAGAAAACACATTATTATTTTTCTGTTTTTGTTTGCTTGTCGCGGATCTTAGCTAAGTAAAAGTTCTGACTTACATAGTAATGGATTTCGGCAAAGTAACGCTTGACTCCATTAATCGACTCATACTATTGATTATATTTTATTTATTTTAAAAAAATAAAAATAACGTATTAAACAGAATAACACCCCTGGTGAACACGAAAAATTATTCTGAACAGCATAAATGGAAGGCGGATGAAGTACTAGTAATTTAACAGGAGGTTGAAACTGCATCTGAAATGCCCCATTCGGCGGGACTCTCTTTTGACCGGCTTTATTACGTAGCACTATGAGATTTTAAATCTCACTGGATGACATCGTTTTATACAGTTAGATTATTCATTGAGCGATAAGGAATACAACATACGCAGACTTTAAGTAAAAATATCCTAAAGTACAATAAATTAAAAATATACTAATTCGTGAAAAATATTAATTTTTAATTTCGCTTTTTTTTCATATATATTTTTCATACACACAGAGTTATCAGTGAATTATTATATCTTGTATATACCTATATATCTCAAATATTTTGAAAATCAACAAATTTTATTAATGCATTATTTTAATAGGCATGGACGAGGCAAAATAATATCAAATATTAAAAGAACCTCGATCTCCATAATCCATTGTTTTCGTGGTTTTATTGAAATAGAATCACTGCAGATATGAAAATATAGGAATTAAGGATTTGTGGCTGCTCTAAAAAATTGATGTCATTAAAGACATTAAGAAGTAAATTTTGCCATATACTATGTATACTTGTACAAAATGTACACTATGTATAATATGTATACTATGTATACTGTGTATAATATGTATACTATGTATAATGTGTATACTATGTATACTGTGTATAATATGTATACTATGTATAATGTGTATACATTTTGGGAGGTTTCCAAGTATTATATTTACGTAAACTGTACATTAGTAAAAGGTTTAAAAATTATTTAATTCCGATATTAAGATTAAAAAGAAAAGTTTCATCTCCACCATCGGGATGAGTGGCGATTCAATACCGTGCGCTTCTCCCGAAACTTCTTTCCACGCACCACCACCCTGTGGAACCGGCAACCTTCAGCGATATTTCCAAACCAATTCGACATTGGAACCTTTAAAAAAACCAGCCTAATGTCTTCAAAAAGCCTATGGTGTTGCGGATGTTTATGGGCGGCGTTGACTGCTTTCCACCAGCCGACAAGCATGCTCGTTTTTCCTTCTATTCCATGAAACTAAATGTAAGTTGATCATTTTACCTTACAAACGCCACAAATCACACTGCATAATTTTTTATATCAAAGAGGAGGACGACAAACTATATTACGATCCAATTCTAACAACCCCGTCAGAATATTGTTAGCATGAAGTCCACGTGGTTAGTTCAGGGCAAACTTTTGATGTAGTTACTTGTTCTGTTAAATTTAGCACATTTGTAAAATACGTTTATATTAAAAATAATCTAACCAACGCATAATAAAACTAATAAAAAACAAGTAATATATTTTTTTTAAAGTCAGTTTGTTTAATGTGTGTGTGTGTGTATATA
Organism: Baronia brevicornis; assembly: GCA_031353405.1. NCBI lineage: Eukaryota > Metazoa > Arthropoda > Insecta > Lepidoptera > Papilionidae > Baronia > Baronia brevicornis. The sequence goes on along the minus strand of JASFAT010001701.1, from coordinate 179,420 downwards.
GGAAGCCACGTAACAAATAGTACATACATACATACATACATACATTCATATATATTTTCACGCCTGTTTCCACCAAATGGTCATCATTATTATTATTATTTATGGATACTGTGTGTTTTAAAATATTTTATTAATAAATATTTGTAATTATATTGATATAATTTTGAAAACATTAAAAAAATTATATTATTAAAAATATTAAGTTAATTTTGCAACACGCTGTATATGAAAGCTGCTCCCGTTAGTCCCGCTTCGACTTCTGCAGCGTGACTCATAGTAAAGTCCGACGCGCACGCACACACGCGCAGCGCCGTCCGCGACGAGCGACGCGCTTGTGTGTGAGGGAGGTAAAGGTGCGACCACAGTGACAGAGAGATTCGTTTCATATTCCAATTAATTATGAATCAACACTTTAAAACTGTATTAACGCCGGTTTGCATTCGAAATGGTTGGTTATTTAAATTCATGAAAATATTATAATCAGTCTAGCTTTTAAAAAAAAAACTTTTCTTTACATAAATTCGCATAATATACATATGTGTACCGTATAAAATATGATTACGCTACATTTAATATATTTTAAAACAATACATGTTAATAAGAAGTGTTCTTCTATAATTTCAAAAGAAATATTTATTTATTTATTTATTTTTTGAAATTTCAACTTAAAATCATAGTTGTTTTGAATATATGAACATTTTTAATGAACTAAATGAGGTCAAAATTACGTTCTATGAATTAGGTATATATAAAGCAAAAAACTGTTCTTGTTTAGAATTTAACCGCAGCTAATGAGCTTTGGAGAGAGCTGTGTTCGGAGTTTCTCTGGTAGATATTGTTTGGAATACACAAATCCACCAGAGAACCAAAGTCACCGACATAGTCTTCTGAACTAAAGAGGCAATGAGCTGGTCACATCTGATGCTGAAACAGATGAGTGCTGGAGTGGAGACCGCATCTTGGCAAACGTAGTGTGGGAGGCCCCTGACTAGATGGTACGTCGATCTGCGCAGGGCGGCTGGCAGAAACTGGATGGGTGAAGTCGAAGATCGGGCTAGGTGGTGCTTCTTGAGGGAGGCCTATGCCTAGCAGTAGACTGCGAATGAGCAAGAAGAGATCTATGGTCAAAGTTGTAAAACAATCCGTAAAATTTAATTAAAATTTGTCTGTTTGCCTGTACCAGTTATAATAGACTAAACGAAATGAACAAACACTGGTCCGCTCCCGCCATTTCACCCTCGCGTATGTCGCGACCGGGCGGGAGGCAGTTTATGTGAAATCGATGCACGCCTGTTTGTAAACACTAGCTTTCTGCATCGACGGATCTTAGTTCTTTATCTCCTTTGATCTCTCTTCTTTTCACTAGTCTCCTCTTTTGCTATTGATGAAAACTTTGAGAAAATATTTTTCTAACTACAAATTATTATAAGTTGTTACTATTTATACGAAATATGGAATATATTTATATTTGTATTAGTAGAAAATTTTTCGCAAATATCAATAAATGAAATGGAATCCATTTTAACTACGTATATATGTATGTAAATTATATACAAGAAATTAAAATAATATATAATTTTATAATACATACACAGATTTTGTATATTTGTAAACATTTCCATTTCATATTCGAAATTAAAACATTGTGTATGAAAGTGTTAATATGTAACCAACCATTTATAAATTTAATGTAAACATTCCCTAACACCATCTGTCACTATTGACAGCTAAACTGACACCAATGGAAACAAGTCGCACATAAACTATACAAGATTGTTTATTACAAACACCGGACACTTTATAATGTTTTTTAGCGAAAGTTATATTTGGGAACCGGTTGGCGCGGAGGTGGCGCGTCTAGGCGACCACGTTGCGAACTAACCTAACCTCACTCGTGCAGTCGAGCCGCTCGTAAAACTCCAGTGACGCGATTAATTGTCTTGATACTTGCTCGGCCACGAGATGATTCGTCATCCAAACGTGTTTCTGCATCTGTTTCGATGCAAAGTTTAACCTCACATCTCAGAATACAATCTGAGTAAATTAATCAATGAATGTCTTTAGAGTTATAATATTATATATTATACATATATGTATGTTAAACAATTTTTAATATTTCGATTGCATTGATGTTGATATTGAATTGCTTCTTATTTATTTATTAATCATACATATCGTCACGTCTGTCTCCCGTAGGGGTAGGTAGAGTCCACAGATCTCCATCCGCTACGACCTCGTCACACCTTCCTTGCTTCCTCCACACTCAACCATCCTTCACAGAAAAAGCTCTCCGTTAGTCGCTTCTCGCCCTCGTGGGAATCACGAAGTGACGGGTGATGAACCACATCCCAGTCGTTATTTGAAAAATTAGGTTTCTTAAAATTCGTCATAGTAAGACCACGAGCCTCAAGGGAGGATAGAGGTCAGCCCCAGCAGAGCGCCGCTCACGAAAACCATACTAAAATATTAACCACACACACAGATTTACAAAGTTAAACAACGCAATTCCAGCTTCGATGAGGCCTGTTAGTAAAATTATAATAAGGGAACAAGGTATTCTTAATAATAAGATAAAGATATGGACTATCGACTGCCTGATGATAATTTTGTTCGCGTATCATTAGTTATGAAAACCCGTATCACTTTGCTAGTTATTGCGCATAAATGGCGTGTCACCCATTGGAAAGCAATCAACGCCGCCCATAGACTACCGCAGTGCCATAGATAGTGCAAAAGCATTTCCGGTCTTTAAGAAATGTATACGTTTATTTTTTGAAACACCGCTAGAGGCAGCTTGTAAATTATTAAGAATGACTATTATTATATATACTATTATTATAATACATAATTTGTGTTGCCAAAAATGTACGAAGGGCGCAAGTATCAAGAGCGTTGGATCGTTGTACGTTCAGGGCACCCCGTGTGTTCACCCTCGCCGAAGTTCATTCATTTGGCGTAGTACGCTGGGCGGGGTGGGTTGACCTTGGTGTAGCTGTTTCGATGCTCGCGCTGCGCTTTTGGGCGCGTATGCATTGTCTATGCAAACGGGAACAACTCCATATTCTGTTGAGTCCAGCAATTAAAAGACAAAGGCACTCGTTAAGTGCATCGTCTCGTAAAAATTGTGGTGATATTTTCAAATATTAACTTTTTTTATATGTCTCTCTCCCGGGCACAGGCCTACCCATTTATGGAGGACTTTTTTTCAGTATGGGAAGGCAAACGAGTTGGCGTGTCACCAGATGGAAAGCAATCAACACCGCCCATAGATATCTGCAGTGTCATAGTCACTGCAGAAGCGTTGTATTCATTAAGGAAAGTATCATTATGGGAAGGACTCCTTCAGGACTCAACCGCTCACCGGACAAAACGCGGTATCTAAGCTACCACTCGAACGCCGGTTTTCCGCGGGTTCATAAGTCATTAGTACTTCTGAAACACATCAAAAAACAAGCCTACTCATATTTCAAAGGTCGGCAACCATCTGTAATTTATGGGCTTCCTATTAGGCGACACACTTGCTCATTTGCCTTCCCATCCCATAAAAATGCCTCTCTACCCTCCCAATACTATATAACGATTACAATCGCTCAGTCAAAATCATTACGAATAAAAAGAAGATTCAGAAGACAAAACACTAAGGCATCCCATAAGAGATCCAATCACATCGTAGCTAAATGTCGACTACAGCAAAACTAATGCGACCAAAACAAAAAGCTCTATAATATAGTGGTAGAGTCACACTGCAGACGAATACTATGTTTAGAATGACATATTTGTATGTAGCATGAATGGGCCGGCTCGCTCGAGGATGTACCACACTCCCGCAGAAAACCGGCGTCGGAGTGGTAGCTTACCTACCGCGTTTCGTACGGTGAGCGGCCGAGCTCCAGAGGCCCAACACCATCCTCCCTCCCTCTTCCCCACCTCCTCCCTTCCCCATTCCCTTCCCCGTCCCTCCCCCTCTCCCTCTTACGTCCACTCCCATATGACACTTTCTTTAAAGGTCAGCAACGCTGTCTATGGCGCTACGGACGTCTATGGGTGGCGTTGACTGCTTCCCATTAGGTGACACACCTTCTCATTCTCATTCCTTCCTATCCCATAAAAAAGGTGACATAAATATCGCTACCGTGTTGTATACCACCACCCTCAACGCCCCCCCCCACTCCCACTCTCATAATGACACTTTCCTTAAAGGTCGGCAACGCTTCCGCATTGCCTATAGCGCTGCTGAAATCTATGGGCGGCATTGATTGCTTTCCATAATGTGACACGCCTGCTCATTTGCCTACCTATACCATAAAAACAATTACGTGCAAATTGAAAATTTTAATGTTCCATTTTCCCGCTTAGTAAATCATCGTCGCTAAATAATGTAGAGGCCTCTAGTGTGTAACTGGAGGCCACCCCTCGCCGAGCGGCGGTACAATGCGCGCTGAACATCAGTGCGTCGACGCGGTGTGCGCGCACCCTTACTGCAGCCGCGTGTTGCAGCCACTTGCTTATCCCTTAATGAATTATTGATTTTTTAATGCTGCATTATTGTAGGGTTCGATAAACGACTTTGAAGGGTACAAAGTCGGATGAAAACGCGATTAAGATAAATAAATAAAAATAATAACCTTTAATATATACAGATTTACAAATATATTTAATATTATCTAAAAACTATATGATAGAATACATATGTTATAATAGTACAAAGGTTTCTAATAGGATAGGAAGGCAAACGAGCAGGCGCCTCACCTGATGGAAAGCAACAAACGCTGCCCGTAGACATTCGTAGTGCCACAGGCAATGCAGAAGCGTTGCCGGTCTTTAAGGAAAGTGTCATGGGAGGGAGAGGGTGAAGGGAGGAAGGGAGCGGGGCCTCCGTAACTCAACCGCTCACCGGACGAAACGCAGCTAAGCTATCACTCAGACGCCGGTTTTCTGCGAGAGTGTAGTACTTCCACGGGCGAGCCGGCCCATTCATGCTACAGACGAATAATATGTTATATAATTATTCCGAACAAAGTATTCGTCTGCAGCGTGGCTCTGCCACTACTAAAATATATATTATATATTTTAGTAAATGGTACTTTAGTATTTTATATATGAATATATATGTTAAAATAAATAATAAAGCTAAAGGCGCCTTTATGTAGGGCATAGGTCTCCTCCAATTTGTTCCACTTTTTCCTATCCCTTGCCACTTCTATTACTGAATAGAGTACTGACTCCACCGCTATTGCTTTGATATCATCCATCCAAAGTTCTTGTGGTCGGCCTTCTCTTCTTGTACCAAGTGGGCCGGGCCACCATGTGGCTCCCTTAGTCCATCTCTGATCATTTAGTCGAGCTAAGTTTCCAGCCCATTTCCACATTCGTTTTTAACCTTGTGTTTTAATTTGAAGATGGAATTACGGAATCCAACTTCTAAACGAGGCTTTATCAAATTTTAATCAATTAAGTTTTTTCGTATTTTACCTATATGTCTGGTGCAATATTCGAATTTCGTCGGCTATCTTCGATTAACCTTTGCTCCATATGACAAGAAGACGTACCACATACTTGCCAAGATACTAATCACCACTTCAGAATCCTCTACTCCAAATATGACCAGCATTTTATCAGTTCATTGTTCTAATTTAAAAAGCTATATCGATAATTTTTTATTTTATATATTCACGCCTATCCCCCGCAGGGGTTGGCAGAGACCACAGAGCTCCATCCGCTGCCATTCATCGCAGCGAAACGGCTCGTCATTGGTCGCTTTTCGCCCTCGTGAGAATCAGGACGTGACGGGTGGCGAACCACGTCGCCGTCATTTTCGACAAATTAGGTATATTAAATTCGTCTTAGTGAATCCCACGAGCCGCAAGGGAGGATGGAGGTCAGCCCCAGCAGAGCCCTGCATGCTGAGGTAAGGCACCATAGTCCCCGGGGAGCCTGACCCCGGGACGATCGGCACGTTTTACGACTAGGCTCGCCCCTAGCCACGCATCCATTGGCACGGCAGACCGTGGATTGGCGGAGAGGAAGGGAAAGGATAGAGAAGAAAGGAAGGGGCAGGAAAGGAAATGCGGATTGGGCAGGTTACCAGACTCGGAATAAACATTTATAAATCCATATAAATATTTAATCCGATGCGGGAATCGAACCCGCGACCATTGACTCCGCGGACGGAGGGCCCCGCCACTGAGCCAATCGGTCGTCGTCGCTATATCGATAACTTTGTCCTAATCGATAATTTTGTCTAAATCGATAACTTTGTCTAAATCTTATTTACAAACTTTAACTAGACTCATGATTTCGTCTACTGTACCTTTTTTCTTGGTTAAAAACACGGTACAGTAGATGTGTGTGGGCACCCCAGGTACCGCTGGAGAGACATAGTGGAGGATGACGGTATTAAATCTATCATTTATTTAGTATTTTAATACTGTTACCATATCAATATTTTGCAAAGTAAATGACAGAAGGATAAGCTACCTCATCAAAATGGGGGTCAACATGGCCGGTCGGGTGTCACGTGTCCAATCTGCTATCTCGACAGTGTCAACCCTTCACCGGCGCCGTGTGCAAATATTTGCGTGCACCGCAAGCGATGGTTTTGTGCTACACTTTTTATGGCAATCGTATCAAACTTCACAAAACTTGTCTCATTTTGATGATTTCACAAGTGATATACTATTCTGGTCAGTAATATATAATGTATTGTGCTTTGGAAAAGTAATCTAGGAATTAAAACCCTTCAAAATTGCTAGCGAAAGCTCCTTTAACATCATTAAAAGTGTGCTCCGATGTTACATCTAGCATACGGATTACATCCGTATACAAGAACGGGCTAGAAGCTTAAAGAAGACCTCAGAAAACGTATAGAAGCTTTTAAAATGTGGGCATTTAGACAAATGCTTTCTATTAGACTCAAAAAGTGGCCAATGGCGAAGTTATCTGATGAGTCAAGCTGAAACACAAACTGTTGCAGACCGTCACAGGTAGATAAGTTGGTTACTAGGGCTATATTATAAGACGTGACTGGTACAAATCGTTGCTACTAATCAAGATGAGGATAATCGCTGGCAAAAGACTACTTGGTCAGAGAAGGAAGTCTTGGCTACGTAATATCAGGGAATGGGCCGGACACCGAGCACTCGCTATCTCCAGAATTCCTTCGCCTCGCTAAAGACGAGGAGAGTTGTGTTTAATTAACCTTTGCTAGTTGGAGAGTAACTCTCAGAAGAAGAATTATATATTCTTAATTGAAAAACAAAGAAAATCAGTTAACAATCCCATGTATCGTTTGATGTGTAATAATCAATTATAATTGGTCGGGATCCAATTTAACATAACACAATTTATTTAGAGCCACGCCTCACGTGATTTTCTATCATAATTATCACAATTTCACAATATCAACACAAGTTTCATATATGTGAGGATACCACACATTTGTTAATCCTGACTACTACTATCACAATAGTAAAAGAAGTCAGAGGATTCTATTCCTGTTGGAACTGAAATTGCGCGATGTCAGTTATTTTTCTTGGGCCCCCACTTATATAAGTATTTCAACAATAGTCTAAGAATCATTAAAAAATAGATCATATATTAAAAAAGCAGTAGCAAGCAGATTGAAAAAGGTCTCAGTTATCAAGAAACTATTATAAAAATATATTACAACCAGAACTGTAAACTGTAACTTTTTAAAATATATATATAATAACAATTGAATGCACGTTACGGACATTTTTTTATTTATAATATAAATTATTATTATATTATAGATAAAAAATCAATTACAATAGGTTTGAATCCAATTGAAAATAACACAATTTATTTAGAGCCACGCTTCATGTGATTTTCGTCTACAGCGTGGCTCTACCACTACCAAGTGATCACCAAGTACGTGAGAAGACAAAATAGTGATGAGTGTACCAACCTACCGTAATTGGTGACCCTGCCGTGTTCCAAGAAACTAACAGTTTTCATTGAAGCTTACCTGAAAAACAAGGAAAATTTGTAATAAGAATTAAGTTATTAGAAACATTATTTATTACATGTAAATTATTTGTTTTTGCGTTTAGATCTTATTATTCACATCTATAGAAATGAGGTTATTAACTGAACTGTTATAATGCTTTAGAGAGTAAGTTAGGAAACTTATTTGGACAGGTGGCGAACCACGTCGCTGATATATGTATGCGTGTGTATATATTATATGTATGAATGTGTGTGTGTTTGTTGATTAATGGAGTCAGGCGTTACTTTGCGGAAATCCATCGCTATGAGGACAGTCAAAAGTTTTACTTAGCTAAGATCTGTGACAAGCAAACAATAACAGAAAACTAATAATGTGTGTTTTCCTGCTGGATGAAGTGGATTTATATGGAACTTAGCTAAGTAAAATTAATGACTGTCCACACATGTGTTATGTATTTATATACTTATTTATGTGTATTTGTAAATGTATTCGAAATTTGAATAATGACCGAATCGAAAGGTCACTCAGCACGGGCCTGCCTGGTGGGGTCTACTACGCTCCATCCAAACTTCACCTGTAAATGGTCATAAATATAATAAAAATATTCATAATATTCATTATTTAATCACAAGCATCGATGAATGCGCATTCCTAAAGCATATTGAACGCTTACCGTAAAGTTAACGGAAGTACGTATTGAGGTCGCATTTGACGTGGTTTCGCTTAAGGCGCTCACCTCAGCAAGAAGCAGACATTTCCACGATCCGGACTTAAATTTAATGTTCGACCCATTACCATAGCTGCGAGAGCGTTGCCACGGAGCAACGCGGCCGCCCAGGGCTGCCACTTACCATACTGACATGGACAACTTCATATCATCAGACATGTATACTCCGATCATGTGGAAGAGGGACATCCCACTACGCGTTATGTTTTCCGATACGCTATTCCTACTCCAGCACTCAAATAACCGACAACCGCTGAAATACCTTCTACCTTCAGTGGTCTTTCCGAACTGATACGACATTGGCGCGTTCAAAATACAAGCCTTCCGTGACTCCTGCGGTGTCGCGGTTGTCAATGGGCGGCATTGATTGCTTTCCATCAGGCGGCACGCTAGTTCTTTTGCCCTCTTATCCCGTAAAAAAAATAGAAGACATCTTAAGAAACTGCAGGAATTCATCATTAGTCTCTGAGGTATGAGCTTGGTAAAGGTATGAGCTTGTCTTGGTACGCAGACGGTAAAGGTTTCTTAATGCAACCCAACCCAACTAAACACTTTTATCGGATAATTTTAGAAATGTCAAATAAAATATTTTATATTGTATGATGTTTAAATAGATGTAGACAAATGCTAGAGTAAAGATCGCTTCTTGGTAAATGTAGTGTGGGACATCCCCTGGTTAGATGGTGCCACGATCTGCGTAAAGTGACTTTACAGGGAAACCTAAGTCCAGCAGTGGACTATCGCGGGCTGTTGATTGATTGAAGTTTAAACAAGATCAGCCATTATATATTATCTACGTTTAGAAAATTGCGTGTATCAAAGTCAAATTTTGAAATAAACACTTCGATCTTCTTCCTACATATCCACTCCATCTCTTAATATATGTCGACTCCAATTCGGAATGGTGGCAGCCCTAAGTCAACCAGCTGCACCGGTAATGGCGACTCGTGATACAGCGCAGCTTCCAAATCCATCGACAGAGCCGTCACGATCCAGATTCCACTTTATCTTCACAACCGACATATTACTGTACACTATCTGAACTGAATTACTGATTGACTCTAGTTCTACACTTCTAGGGTATTTTACAAATGTGTTAAGATCAAATAAGTTATATACCTCTTCTAGCCTGAACACAAAAGTCTTCAACCAGTATGTCCTACCTGTAGTCTCTTACGACGCCGAGACGTGGACACTAACAGTCCGTCTGTTTCATGAGCTCACAGTCACTCAATGAGCTATAGAGAAAGCTATTCTCGGACTTTCTCTGGTAGATATGATACGCAATGAAGAAATCCGCTAGAGACACAAAGTCACCGACATAATCTCTTGCATTAGCAAGCCGAAGTGGTAATGGGCTGGTCACTTTTGTCGGAGATCCAACAATCGTTGGAGCAGACGAGTGCCGGAGTGGAGACCGCGTCTTCGTAAATGTTCTGTAGGATGTTACCCGGCTAGATAGTGCGTCGATCTGCGCAGGGCGGCTGGCGGAAACAGAATGCGTGAAGCCAAACTCACTGTTGAACATAGACCGTAGGACCGTTAGGAATTAGGAATTAGGAATTGATTTAACATCTGTAAAACTTTTACGAATTTTCCTTGTAGCACATGTGGACGCCACGCGGGTGGGGGTGAGCTGTGCGACTGGTGGTGGGAGGGAGACGCGTCGTTCCTTGTAAACTGCTTTCCTTTCAATTTGTGACAAATCACTTCGAATCATATTCATATTTTTTGTGACAATTTTATATTCGGCGGGCGGGCGGTCGGTTGTGAACGAAGAGATGCGAATGCATAGAGGAGACAGTTATTTATTGATGCATTTTTATTCAATTATTAACCTTACTAAACTTATCTTAATAAACTGGTATGAAATACTTATTTTATAAAATATAACAGTTTATTAATATTTTAATGCTTTGTAACCATAAGCGACTTTATGTATTTAAATCTCTATGTGTCTATACGTGTATATAGTTTATGTAGAGTTGACATTATAAACAAATAAATAAATAATTAACGAAATTTGTACGCAATAAGTGGCAATGTGATGGAGATTTTAAACATCTTTTTTAATCTCGTTACCCCTAGTAGTATGCAAATAAAGAATTAATAATATTATTAAAAAAACGGATGTTTTTTTATTTTATTTTCAACTGTTTTACAAATCATTATCAGAGAAGTACAAAATATATTTTTATTTTTCATTTCCTGCTTTTTATCGAAATTTTTGCAATGAGTGAGAATAACTTCTTAATATTTATCATAAATGATTGATTGGCGCAGCGACCCCTCTTGGCCTCTGAACGAATCTTACGCCACCGTGCCCTGTCCTGCGTGACTTTCTGCCAGTTGCAGATTTGGAAGTTGCGCAAGTCATCCTCGACTATGTTTCTCCAGCGGTACCCGGGGCACCTTCCTTGCTTCCTCCACACTCATCCATCCTTCCTCTCACATTCAGCGTAGCGAAACGGCTCTCCGTTAGCAGCTTCTCGCCCTCGTGGGAATCAGGACGTGACGGATGGCGAACCACGTCGCCGTCATTTTTTAACAAATTAGGTATATTAAAATTCGTCATCGTGAATACTTATAGATACAATGATTACAGTAAGACAGTAAAAAGTGAATATATACTCGTATATACTGTAATATATATATTAAGACATTTCTACGCGTCGCGATGCCCTAAAGGCATATCTCAATGTGTCAGATTCCCGGGAATGATGAAAATATGGTGAACGTCACAATAATAAAAGGCGGGAAGGGTCTCTATCTTAATAGAATATCGGTCGGGACCGCGAGCCGGGCGGCGGCGGCGGGGTTGCTTTGCATACAGATACGTGTTTCCCCAAAATGGGTTTTCTCTGGAATGCGCCGAATCATGATAATGTTTCCACACAAATGGGCACAGGTAAATAAATAGTAAAAATTTAATTATGTATTAGATTTATATAGCTATAGTTAGTAAAGAATTACTACAGCTATTTTTTAAGAGTTCTAGTGAAAGTTGGGTTTGGCAGAAGAAACATAAAAATACTTTTTTTTGTATATATTCACGCCTATGCCTTCGCAGGGGTTGGCAGAGACCACAGAGCTCCATCCGCTGCCATTCATCGCAGCGAAACAGCTCGTCATTGGTCGCTTTTCGCCCTCGTGAGAATCAGGACGTGACGGGTGGCGAACCACGTCGCCGTCATTTTTCGACAAATTAGGTATAATAAATTCGTCTTAGTGAATCCCACGAGCCGCAAGGGAGGTTGGAGGTCAGCCCCAGCAGAGCCCTACATGTTGAGGTAAGGCACCATAGTCCCCGGGGGAGCCCGACCCCGGGACGATCAGCACGCTTGCGACTAGGCTCGCCCCTAGCCACGCATCCATTGGTTAGGCAGACCGTGGATTGGCGGAGAGGAAGGGAAAGGATAGAGAAGAAACGAAGGGGCAGGAAAGGAAATGCGGATTGGGGAGTTACCAGACTCGGAATAAACATTTATAAATTCATATAAATATTTATTCCGATGCGGGAATCGAACCCGCGACCATTGACTCCGCGGACGGAGGGCCCCGCCACTGAGCCAATCGTTCGTCAAAGATGAAAATATACTGAACACGATGGAAATTAGAGCGTTAAGTAATATGTATGGGGAAATTTTGACTGCTAGAATAAGGGATGAAGTTAAGAGAGCGATATGCAGTAAAAGATGTCTTGACAAAAGTTTAGAAAGGGATACATAAATGGATGAGAGGCGTCGAGAAATTAACGTTGCGTGTGTGGATGGAAGGGGAAGACCAAGGAGAACATTCCTTGACCAAATTGCTGAATTTCTCAAGAAATACTTGATCAAAAGTAACCTTAACCGACGAGCTTGTATGGAGAGTGATAAGTGTGAATGAAGCCAAAAAAAATGTGCCAAGACCGTAGCTGATGTAGATCTGTGGTCTCTACCTACCCCTACTAGAAACAGGCGTGATTATACCTATGTATATATTTATTTATAAAAAAATAAAGCTGTTCATATCACTGAATTGGCTCAGTGGCGAGGCCCTCCTCCCGCGGAGTCAATGGTCGCGGTTTCGATCCCCGTATCAGAATAAATATATGTATGGATTACAAATATTTATTCCGAGTCTGGTAAACCCGCCAATCCGCATTGGACAAGCGTGGTGGGATAACGTCCCTTCCTCCAGAAATGGGGAGGTCCGTGCTCAGCAGTGGGACATATATGGGCTGATAAAAAAATACCACTGAACCATTCATTTCGGACGTTTAGGAATGCTTTAATACAACTACATATGATTCCGCAAAGTAATGCATAATGTTTATCATCTTATTAGGGCCATACTCATGTCTGATTCGTCTCCCGAGTGGTTGCACTCTGCCCGCTGCATCTCAAAGACAGAAACTAACATTCAAATCAAATATTCAAATAGAAACCTGTCACAGTTCCGTTGATTCAATTAAGTTAAAGTTACACGTTACATAAAAACTGTGGATAACGAACACCTTTCCCGGTCTCGGGCTTTGCTTAGCGAGCGCTAAACAGGGTGGGATTGTTGCAACACCAGCACACGGACAGAGGCGTCTAAACCAAATGCGGACGAAAGTGGATTGACCACAGGCTCCCAAACTTTTTGTGTCGTAGACCACTTGATATATTTTTAGATTGACCCCTTGCTTAATTTTTTTAACTTTAAATATTTTTAACAGCTATTGTGCACATTAAAATATTTGAATTATTATTGTAGCAAATAGTCTTCTATATAATAATATTAAAATATATCAATAATAACTACTATATTATTAATTTTAGATTTGAATAATATGAAAACTATAACTGTATGTACTGTATAGTCCCTTTGTTATCGCTTAAGTTAAAAATCACGCAATAATCCATTCAAGTATATGTGAATTTTTATATTCATGCAAAGCCAAAATTACAGTCACGATAAGCTTTAATAAAAACTATTATTGTAGACCCCAATTCACATGTCATACACCCTTAATGAGAACTTTAGATATTTGAGCATATCATTCGCAGCGAAAGGTTACTGGAATGATAAGTGGTATAAGGACGACGTTTTCGCGGCCGATTACCAATAAGATGGATAGGCTTCATTAAAGCTTCTATTAAGTGTTCCATTACAGACTATACATGCAGTGCCACGAAGAGAAAGAGATGGAGAAGTCTTGCTGAATTTAGTAGTTTAACTATCGCCATAATAAATCTTCCAGGAGTGTACGACTAAGGACGAAGAATAGACCGCCAATTTCGTTTTTAATTGACATGGAACCTATGCAGGTCAATATCGACCCCTAACTGGATAGACGACTTTGGGAACCACTGTACTACTCAAATAGGGCGGTCGTGGCCGGTGAGTTGGACGGCGAAACGACGTACAGTCAGACGGTGTAACTATTACGAGTGTATGTATCCGGTGCGGGCCACGTGTGTCGCGCGGAGGCTACCGGAAGACCATTCACATCGGTCAGCGTACTTGAACGAGTTACTATCATGTAGTCATTACACTTGATTATGCGTTTCATGCAATTTCTAAGAAACTAATAGAAATGACGACTTATGGGAATAATACCATTTTGTGGAAAATAGATAGACATCGATATTGAAAACTAATGTCCATATTAAAATATCAATCAGTTTATCCATTTTTCTATGAGAAGTACTCCGAAGAATTGTTCGAAAAAATTCATGTCGCTACTTCTATCCAGTGGTGGAGTAATGGGGGGTAGAAAGAACAACGTGCCCCATACCTGTGGTTCAGACTTTCGCTTAGCTCGGCAGGAAATATTAACATTTGTAATCTATGTCCCGGCCGAGGCAAGACTAATGTAGAATGTGTCAAACGGAACGCAGAGAAGTGTGTATAAGATTGTTTATTAGCATGGAGGCGATGTGTAAAAGATGTAATATATTGTTTAAAATAAAGCCTGCTTGGGTTAAAGAAAAAATTTAGAATGGCCGACTCTGGAGTACGATGTGTAGGCGTGTGAAATAAAACAAAATCAAAAAGTGTGTAAAAGATGTCGGCTTTTGATTTTCGTAAACATATCTCACGTGAGTATAAAAGAAATATTGTCAAATCTTTTGTAACAAATCAAAACTCACACAATGACATATTATTTGTCTGTAATCTGTCGAATAGGCCTGCTCGCCCGGAGAAGTAGCACACTCCCGCAAAAAACCAGGATGTTAGTGGTAGCTTAGCTATCGCGCTTCGTCCACTGTGCGGCTGAGTTCCTGAGGCCCAACCCTCCTCCCTCTCTCACTCTCCCTTCCACTCCCCCTCCGCCTCCCCCTCCCCCTCCCATAATGACGTTTACTTAAAAGCCGGCAAAGCTTCTGCACTGCCTATGGCATGCGAATATCTGCGGTTGTTTAAGGGCGGCGTTGATTGCTTTCCATCAAGTAACACGCCTACTCGTTTGCCTTCCTATTTCATAAAAAACCCTAGACTCTAGGATCTAGGGGACAAATAGAGACCCTATTTATTTAAGTCCTCCCCTACATGTTTAACGTAGCATCATGACCAGTTTAAAATCGAGACGTGAATACCTGCGACATGGTATAAAGCCTATGAAATCTGCGATATGTATGCGATGTGCAGATTCCCATGTATTCTTATTATTCTGTCGGGTTCAGTATTTGATAAAGCCGTTAAAACTTAACAGCTACCAACAATAACATCTTCATATCTAGACTTTGTGTCATTAATATTATAAATATAATAATAACAGACCAAGACGTACCAGTCACTCGACCGCGAGTGAACGGGGCATGCCGCGTTAGATTTACCATGCTTATGTTTACAGCCGCCCCCGACGTCAGCTATATCTGGAGTCCGTATTAATAGACGCGGTGGCAGTGCAGCGCTCCTGCAACTTTCGGCCTATGCTGATCCCCACCACCATAACCATCAGAGTGTGATACCAAACTTATAACTCAATGATATTTTAGACCCTGGCAGAGTTTAATTATAACACTGAGTGTCTTTAATATAGTCCAGTTTGGAAAGCGCTGAGAAAGGTTGTATTAAGTTATTTTTTTTATGGGATAGGACGGCAAACTAGCAAACATGTCGCTTCATGTCATCTACAACGCCATAAGCATTTCAAAAGCGCTGCCGGCCTTTGAGATAAGATAAAATAATAATAATGAAATGTGAATGGACTTATTGGAAATTTGGATGTCCAAGTTAGGTTTAACCTCTTCAGGGACATTGGCACATGTGTGTACGTTTAGCTTTTTTTTTTTAATTTTAGTTATTTCAAGATAAAATACGCTAAATGGCCACATATGAGGACATTATCTATTTTTTTGTAAAATAGATAATTTCTGATTTTTTCTTATCTTATTGAATTGTTATACATATAAGGTGAATAACTCGTAATGAAAAGAAAAATTTTATTAATGTTTTCTCACTTAAAAAAATTCGTCCCTGAAGAGGTTTAGGTAAGTGGGTTAAATTCAAAATTCAAAAGGCAGCCATATGGTGTACGGGTAGAATCGGGAGAAGGTTCCTTTCCTTGGATGCATAGTCCTTCGTTGCCTAATCCCGCCACGAAGGATTAATAACCGTTATAATAATGTTATTTTTAGTGTTTATTGTTGTGGTAACAATATTGTTATTAAGAGAGAAATATGTAAATAAAAATGTTCATAATAATAATCTCTTTATTTGCATTAAAATGAATTAATAGATAAGAATTTATTATTAGGTTAATAAGATTAATTAGAAGTGAACAAGTACCAGAAATCCCACACTAATTGATTTATAAATAAAATACAATTACTAAGGTAAGGTAAGGAAAGGTGATCGTGCAAAAACGAAACGAAACGAAACAGAGACATCCACACACCGCGCAAAGCGTTTTTGCGGAGTGTGGGAACGAACCTCGGGAAGAAATATTTTTTTTCACAACCCACATATGTTCCACTGCTAAGCACGCGCCTACCCATTTCTGGGGGAACGGATGTTAACCCACCACGCTTTTGCGATTTGGCGTGGGTAACCCCTCACGCACGGACTCGGAATAAATATGTGTAGACTATACATATATTTATTCCGATGCGGGAATCAAACTTGCGACCATCGACCCCGCACACGGAGTCAATGGATCAATTGGTCGTCTACAAATAAGATATTTACAGGATATAAAAGTAGGAATCGGCTTATATTACCTGTTTTATTCAGAAAAGATTGACGTTATCAAAATAGAAAGTTATTTAAATTTTGAGTATCAAAAATTAATCAGCACAGCTCTAATCCTAAATTTCTGGGTTTTCGTGTACAAACATAACCAGCTTATCATTATTTTGGGTTGCTAGCTTCGCTTATTAAATAATAAATTCAAAATCTTTATTATATGATATTTATGAAAATTAATAGAATTACTAAACAAATTGGAGGCAGTCATGAGGACTGCCTACAGAAATGAAAACTTAAAACTATATTTTGATATTTCAAAATTATTGTAATATTGTATAAATTATATAAGTAAATAAAAATTGAAATCTTAATAATATATAAATAATAAATTAATAATATATACCTTAAGCTGGTGGATAATATAACCATGGATTCGCGTTAGCAACATGCTAATGCATGTTGCTAACGCGAATCCATAGATTTGTTCCCTACCCATAGTCATGTAACTTGGCTATAGAAGTTTTCATTTCAATAATTAATTTTCTAGCTATAGATTTTATTTCTAGCCACGACAGATCAATGGCATATAAATATCACATAAAATACAGAATTAAGACTAATTAAATTCTGTCACTCATGAAGAAATATTTAATTCGAAGATGTAATATACTCTACGAAAAACAACAATAGTCCTCCTAGAGTTATTATACCTGAGGATTTTTCATGTTGAGGCGATACGCGATTCATTTTCGATGTCGAAATAATGTTGTGTGTTTACTTGTTAGTATGCACACAGTGTGTGATCTTAACAAGGTAGTTTTTGTCTCTACATCTAAATAAATAAATAAAAATCATTTTTGTCAATATATTGCCGTGTGTACCCAATTAAGATGGAGAATATAATTTTTTGAACGTCACTGTTCTGTAACTTGCCATAAAAAATGTAAACACTATTTATTTTTTATTTCTCACCTTATTCATTTATGAAATCTTCTCGGCTTCCTTCATCAGCGACAAGATCTTCAATAAAATTAGCACTAGTAAAATAATTGTAACTACAACTTTTTTATTTTAACTACACAGAAAATTATTACAAATGAAATTGAATTTTAAGATTCAATAATCACAAAGTTTTTCACTGATTCGCGTATACAAGTTCGTAAGTAAGCGGAGGGCGGGCGTGACGTAGGGCGGGTGGACGGTGCAGCGACACGCGACCGACTGCCGCCCAGCGTGATGAAGGGCGAGGCGCAGCAGCACCGGCGCGATGTAAACACAAGTTTCTAGTTTGGTTTTTGTAACTGTCTGAACGTCGTCTGAGTCTAAACAAACACATTTTCAGTTGGTGTTATTGCCAGAAATGTTTTTTTATTAAACATTGAATACAATCCTTTTTTCTACGACTTCATCCTCGACCATAATTTTTTATTGTTTTTTATTTTAGGAACTCAACCCAATATAAAAAGTATCAGATTTTTGTCACAGCCATTCAACAAGAAATCTTAAACTACTACAACTCGTAAATAAAAAAGACTGTGATGGATGGACTGCGTTCTATCAAGTCTTACATATGCAAGCCAAACAGATGTATAATGAGAATAGTGAGGTACAAAATATTGTCTTGGATGGAAAAAAGCATCCAAGACAATTGAAATATTGAACAATAGGTAGATTCGCAAGATAACAGTCGCCTGCTCCGACAGGAAAATGAAGTGTAGAAAGACAAAGGAAAGCAGAAAATACTGGATCAGTCAAGCCCTAGACAGAAAGAAATGGTTACAGATAGGGAAGGATTTTCTCCATAGAGGGACCACACGATAAAACAAATAAGTAATCAAGCAACACCTAAAACAAGAAGTATGGAGATATAGCTCTAATAATAATACGTCCCGTTGCTGGGCAGGGGCCTCCCCTTTTCTGTAGGGATGGACATTAACCCACCATGCTCGTGTTAAACATGGAATAAATATCTGTAGGCCATACATATGTATATACATCCCGATACTAGGTTTGAACCTGCGACCATTGATTCTACATCCGGCAACTCCGGGCCTCCAGAACTCAACCGTTCACCGTACTAAGCGCGGTTGCTAAGCTACCATTTAGCCGCCGGTTTTGTGTGTGAGTGTGGTACTTCCCCGGGCGAGCCGGCCCATTCATGGTACAGACAAATAATATACCATTCTTGACAAAGTATTCGTCTGCAGCGTGACTCTACCACTACGAAAATAAGGAAAAATGTATTTATTCTTAGCTATGTATTAAAAGTATGGTCCGCGATCTAGCTACATTGGTTCTTCTGAAAACCAGCACCAGATGCTCTTATAGAGCACCTGATTTGCATCTTAGGTGATTTTTTTTTTGATTTTTCGTGTCTATGTTAAATTAAACGTATGGATGTGAGGCTTGGACACTAACACTACAGGAAGAGAAGAAACTTCTAGTTGCTAGAACGAAAAGTCTTCCGAAAGATCCTGGGCCCAACCAAAAGTGATAATTGCAGTTGGCGAAATTTAAAAATGCCGAAATCGAGCATCTGGTGCCCCAATCTAATGTAATAGGAGGGACTAAGGCTCACCGAATTCGTTGGCTGGACCACGTTGAGAGGATGGGGGAGGATCGCGCGGTCAAGAGAGCGTATGTGGGTCGCCCAACTGGACGACGTCCTGTGGGGCGCCCGAGGTACCGCTGGAGAGACATGATCGAAGATAACTTGCGCAAACTTCAAGTCTATATATGGACAGTCAAAATCTTTACTTAGCTAAGATCCGCGACAAGCAAAACAATAACAGAAAATTAATAATGTGTGTTTTTCCGTTGGGTTTAGTGGATTTATTTGGAACTTAAACCAAAAACTTACCGAAAATCGGCTATCAACTCTCCACCCACCAACCACTATACACAACGCCAAACACACACTATCACTTTTCCATCTTGTACACGACACGTGTTTCGCCCCAACACGAGGCATCTTCAGGTATAGTAGACTCTACGGAATACAACCGAAAAGTCTTCAAGTCTATAACTGGCATGAGGTGGCGCAGGACAGGGCACAGTGGCGTAAGATCTGTTCGGAAGCCAAGATCCATTTTGAGTCGCTGCGCCAACAAAGTGAAGTTTTTTTTAAGTTATGTTAAATTTAATTTTTATTTAGTTTTGTTGGCAATTAAGTTCTTCTGAAAAAAAAATGTTTTTTTTTATCCATCTATCTATCTATCTGATAACACGTGTCCCATGGTATCAAATTACAATGCCCGCCATAAACAAACACATTAGCAGGTCGTTGGTGGATCACTTGTTTTATTAACTTTTTATAGTCTTCCCACTTCAGAGGGTATCAGTGTCTCAGATGTAGTGGAGTTGTTCCGAACTGGTTATACATACTGTTGAGTTGTCAAAACGTCACACTCGATCAAGTAGACTGCTTTTATCTTTTACTAGATGCCCCGGTGAACTTCGTTTCACCTACAATTCATGTTCCCCTGTATCTATCTTCTCCTGGTATGTCAGTACTTAGGTATGCAATGCTTTTCAAAATCGCACAAATGAAACCACAGTTTTGTATAAGGTCAGGGAGTATCTTTCCCTGGCCGCTTTTCCGGTATTTATGGTATTGGTACACTGGTATGCGACCGCGGCTTCCTGAGCTACTTCTCCGCCAATCCACGGTCTGCCGTGCCAATGGATGCGTGGCTAGAGGCGAGCTTAGTCTCAAGCGTGCCGACCGTCCCGGGATCAAACTCCACCGGGTACTGGGTATGTGTCTTAGTGCCTTACCTCAACATGCGGGGCTCTGCTGGGGCTGACCTCCATCCTCCCTTGCTGCTAGTGGGATTCATTTTGATGAATCTTAATATATCATATTCGTTCAAAAATGACGGCGACGTGGTTCGCCACCCGTCACTTCCTGAATCCCACGAGGGCGAGAAGCGACAAACGGAGAGCCATTTCGCTACGATGAATGTGAAAGGAAGGATGGATGAAAAGACAGATGAGTGTGGAGGAAGCAAGGAAGGTGTGCCGGGATCGTAGCGGATGGAGATCTGTGGTCTCTGCCTAACCCTACAGGGAGACAGGCGTGACTATATGTATGTATGTATGTATGTTTTATATAACAACACGCCCGTTAGACGATAAAGCCATCACGAACGCAATCTATTGTAAATAATTGGAAGTAAAAGAAAGAAAAAGAATTTTTAATTTGTAAGGTATTCTTTATGTTTTCTCTCTCCTCTCCCCTCCTTCTTCCCCTCCCATTACGACACTTTCCATTAAGGCCGGCAACGTTTCTGCACTACCTGTAGCGCTGCGGATGTCTATGGGCGGTGTAGGTTGCTTTCCATCAGGTGACACGCCTGCTCGTTTGCCTTCCTATCTCATACAAAAAAAAAGTCAATAGGTATGTATGTGGTAAGTATATTTCTATTTAATTTTACATAAACTGCGCAATTGTTTCTTAAGTAGGAGGAATATATTACATAATTCATCTGTTCACTAAATCTCGTACTCTTATCCCGGCGTCATCGAATAGCAGGGGGACAAGGTATAGGTGTGCTCACGTCACCATAAATCCATGGCTTGTATTCAAATGCTTGCTCGGGCAAAGGCAACCGCCGCAAGTCGACCGATATCATCGTGTTGTTTATGGTTGCACTGGTCCAGAGACAACGACCAGCTGTTTTATTCTCTATTGTTTATTAACAGCATCTATACGTGTGTCCCTGGACACATGGGCGTCGTGATGGCAACTACGACAGTCATTTAGACTTGTATACAAGTACTGATATTGTTGCGTATTCCGAAGAGTTATTACACCGGAAAACTCTAAGTTTTCCGGTGTTTTCCTGTTTTTTTATTGTAGCTCTACTATAGGCAAAGAGCAAGTACCACCTGGTGGTAAATGACCACCGCCGCTGAGACATCCACACTATTTAAAAATAATTATGATGGATTTTTTAGTATAAGAAGGCAAACGAGCAGGCGTGTCACCAGATGAAAAGTTATCAACGCCGCCTTTAAAACATCCACAGTGCCTTTAAAGAAAGTGTCGTTATGGGAGGATGGGGGCCTCTGGATCTCAGCCGCTCACCAGACGAAGCGCGGTAGCGAAACTACCACTCAGACACCGATTGTATGCGGGAGTATTGTTCTCATAGTCGACTTTTCATTCATATATCTCATCTATACATTTTTATAGTTATTGTCATTGGAAATGTTTTGAAAGTCCATTTACATTCGGCGTAACAAAGCGAAAAGGCTTGAAATGAGACAGATTACAAAAAATTATATTGTATATTCCGATCAAATAAAAATATATGCGTCAAATGGCCTTGATTCATTCATCACATCTTTACGACCAATAGAAAATTTTGTACAACGTTGATACTGACTGTTTTTGAGGGATCAGATACAGGGTTTTTTTTTTTTGCTCAGGTGGTAAGTTTCATTTTGTGGTTAACTACGTTTTCGCTTTTTTGCTTTGCTATTTATACGATTTAATTTCTGCGCCATCTATGAACGTTTACTGAAACTACATAGTAATTAAGGAATCTCGTTGGAAGGATATAGTGCGAATAAATCAAAACTCGATTTTAATTTGCATAATGAATGGAGGCATAAATTATGGTCTCTCGTAAGGTGTTCAATTATATGTTGTGGATACAATTTATAATCAATTGATATTTTGTATTGCTTTTTTTATTGGTGAAGCGTCGAGAAAGAATAATCGCATTAACAATATATTGTAGTTTCTATTCGAACTATACAAGATGTATTTCACAAACACGTTTAATTTTTGACAAAAAGTACAGTAAATAATATTAAACGTAAACGGGATTTTTACAAAAAAATATCACTATACACGTAGTCGCTGTTTTCTTTGTGAGGTTTTTTAATTTAAAAAAACAATATATATATGTATTTAAATTTAATAATACTTAATTCATTCTCTATTATTTTTATATTCAGACAAAATAGTACTTTTTTATGTACTTATTTGTATTTATTCATCATATTTATTATTCTTCCTTTATACATCGGTACAATAACAGCTTTGCCCCAATCGTCTGGTACTTTGGCAGTATTCCAGCATAGGTTGAAAAGATGGTACAGCTGACTTCCTATTACGCAATAGTTACGCAATAATTTTTACATACTGACTTTTTTTAACTGTTGACAAGAAAGTGGAAAGCTGTAGAGCCTCACATACTCTGTGGCACAGGTCGACGGGCTAGTTTACAACCCCATTACGTTTAAGTGCAAAGCACCTCGTTCACGGCGTCCACTCGCCAGTTAGCTCCAATTGAATTGTTAGCTGCAGGTTTATAGCAGCATTACCTCAAACGCTGGTCGATGTGACGTTAGACTATAAACTTCCCGTAAACAGCTACGATCAATGATGATTTAGAATAGAGGTCGGCAACCAGCAGCCCATAAGCCACTGCGCTGCAACCCGCGCGAGTTAGAGCCACACGCCGAGCTGTCTTTTTCAATCAAAGTGGTGGAGTCACGCTACAGACGAATACTTTGTCAAGAATGACATGCTATTTGTCTGTAGCATGAATGGGCCGGTTCGCCCGGGGCAGTACCACACTCCCGCAGAAAACCGGCGTCTGATTGGTAGCTTAGCTACCGCGCTTCGTCCGGTGAGCGGTTGAGTTTCGGAGTTCCAACACCCTCCCCCCTCCCCCTCCCTCTAGCCCTCCCCCTCCCATTCCCACTCTCATAATGATACTTTCCTTAAAGGTCGGCAACGTTTCCGCACTGCCTATGACACTGTGGAAGTCTATGGGCGGCGTTGATTGCTTTCCATCAGGTGATACGCCTGCTCGTTTGCCTTCCCATCCCATAAAAAACAAATAATTATGTGCAAATTGAAAATTTTTGATGTTCTACTATGTAGCACCAGATACCTTCAACGGATTTTCCGAACAGATTCGAACACTTGTACACCATCGAATAGATCCCATATATCTCTATAAAACTTTGTACAATTGTATTTATACTTACTACACACAAGGATTGATAAGATCGCCATAGAAATGTATAATATTACCTGAAACAATATTACATATAAATTAATGAAAATGTTTTTTGAAAGGAAATTTGTTTATATAATATTTTTTTTTACATTATTATTATTATAACATGAATTATTTTATCTAATTCTGCCACCAGGCACGTTGGCATATAAAATTTTTGGTTGTTAAAAGTTGACATTTGAAATTCCGTCAAGTCTTCTCGTCGCCCATGCCACAAAGTCTGAAGATAAAAGTTTTCAACCAGTGCGTCCAGCCCGTACTCTCTTACGGTGCCGAAACGTGGACACTGACGGTCTGTCTCCTCGACAAGCTCAAAGTCGCTCAGAGGGCTATGGAGAGAGCTATGCTCGGGGTTTCTCTGGTGGATAGAATTCGAAATGAAGAAATTCGCAGGAGAACCAGAGTCACAGACATAGCTATTCAAATTAACAGACTGAAGTGGCAATGGGCTGGACACGTTTGTCGGAGAATCGACAATTGTTGGAGTAGACGAGTACTGGAGTGGAGACCGCGACTTGGCAAACGTAGTGTGGGACGCCCTCCTGCTAGATGCGTGCTGAGTGAGGCCTATGTCCAGCAGTGGACTGCCGAAGGCTGATAATGAATATTGATTTTTGCAAAGTAAATTTGACTGTAAATCTTTATAATAGATTTTTGCAAATAAACGCATCACTGAAACTATAATATCATCATCATTAACAGCCTGCGGCAGTTCTGTGCTGGACATAGGCCTCCCCCATGGAGCGCCACCTAGCCCGATCTTCGACCGAAAAACCCGACATTAATATATATTATGTATCTTTCTTTACATCTCCTCATATGAAAACAGTAAACTTTCAGTTAAATCTTGAGTAAATATGTCAGTATCTAAACAAAACAATTTAACTTTTAAAATAATAATTCAAATTACAATAAATTTGAATTTTTTATATACTTCTATATTCAGAAAAATATATAACTAGAATATATAAATTCGTTTTCAGGCTAGAGAAAACATTACGTTGAGTGGACGACAAAAGTGTCGGAAAATGCAGCGGCCCAATACGGAGGAAATATGTGATAAAGACTTTTCAAGAAAAACACTTCATTAACGGTACCGCTTAGCCATAAATTGCAGAACGCGCCCCACGCCTCGCTTCTATTCACAAAATCCAACGGAGATCCGTTTCCAAATAAATTCCAAATTGGAAATCTTCTTTTACAACCTCACGACAACGACACGACAGTATAATTATAGCGAGTGTTAATGTATTATTACTTCAAATGCTTTGAGAAGTTGTTAAATTAACAAAAATGACCATCGACATTACCAGATAGCTGCCCGTCCACAATTTAGACTCAAGTCCGCGATTTAGACTCAGTTTTCTACCACGAACTGTGCAAATGTAAAAGGACAGGAAGGAAGGATATGACATAAATACATAAGTAAGAGACATAAGCGTTCATAATAGACCGAAAACGCATCTGAGACGCCTCCGGCATTGCGGATGTGAATGCGGCTGTCTATATCGCGGTGATCACTTACGTCATCAAACAATCTATCACTTACGTACACTATGACTCGATCCTGCACACTGTGTGTGAAGTGGTAGAGCCACGCTGCAGACGAATACTTTGTCAAGAATGGCATATTATTTGTCTGCACCACGAATGGGTCGGCTCGCCCGGGAAGTACCACACTCCCGCAGAAAACCGGCGTCTGAGTGATGGCTTAGTTACTGCGCTTCGTCCAGTGAACGGTTGAGTTCCGGAGGTCCAACCCCTTCCGCTTCCCTTCTCCCATAATGACACTTTCCTTAAAGGCAGGCAACGCTTCTGCCCTGCCTAAGGCACTGCGGATGTCTAAGGGGCGACGTTGACTGCAATTCCTTCCACCTATCTGACGACGAAGTGGCTCAGTGGCGAGGTTGGCAAAGTCAATAGTAGCGGTCTCAATTTCCACATCAGGACAATTATTTTTTAACTCATATATATCCGTCTGCTAATGTCCGTTCCTCCCCATTCCTGGAGGAAAGGACATTAACCCACCACGCTTGTCCAATGTCGATTGGTGAGGTGACCAAACTCGAAATAAATATTTGTAGGCCATAAATATATTTATTCTGGTGCGGGGATCGAAACTTTTATGGTATAGGGGGGCAAACGAGAAAAACTGTCACCTAAAACAAAAAAACAAACAAGCCCACTCATATCTTAAAAGTAGGCAACGCAACTGTGATGCCTCTGGTGTTACAGATATCTATGGGAGACGTTGATTGCTTTCCATCAGGTGATATGCTCGTTCTATTGCCTTCTTATCCTATAAAGAACCTAATGGAAAGCAATTAACGCCCCAATAAACATCTGCCATACCATAGCCATCACTAATGCACTGGCGGACTTGATATGAGTAGGCTTGTTTTAATTCAAGTGCAACGACACGTTTCCGATACGACCGCGACATTTTTCGTTTGCAACCAACCACGATTTAAATGCAAATCTAGTTTACCTTAATGGTACGCCCTAAAACTTACGTCGTTATCTGTTTAGTGTACGTTGAACCGCTTGTCACGCGATCCTGAACCTTATGACAATACACGTAAGAAGATATAGTGCTCTTTGGGGGAGCGGTGAAAATTTGGTAGACGACGACGAGTTGCGGAGACTAAGAAATACGGGGCTTAAACGGGGACGCAATCTCGGCGGCGAGCCCGGGGCTTCGCCACCGGATTTCGTCGCACGTTATCAAAGTGTTCTCCACTTTATCGAATTTAACGCATTCTCTCACCCCGCTTACTCGGTACACCTTGTGACCGCCCGATTTATACTGCATGTACTTGTGTAGGTTCGATTTGGTTTTCATTTAACAATAAGATAAAATGTTTGCATATATAATATATTTTTTATGAGACTAGAAGACAATTGAGCGGGCGCGTCACCTGATTGAAAGCAATCAACACCACCCATAGATATACCTTTTACTAAACATTATAATAATTCAAATGAGAAATTAATTCCTCCTTATCTTCCGTTCCTTCCTTGTATCCGTATCACTTCCTTATCATCCTCACCATGCGGGGCTTTGCTGGGGCTGACCTCCATCCTCCCTTGCGACTCGTGGGATTCACTATGACGAATTCTAATATACCTAATTTGTTATAAATGACGGCGATGTGGTTCGCAACCCATCACGACCTGATTCCCACCAGGGCGAGAAGCGACTAACAGAGAACCATTTCGCTACAATAAATGTACAAGGAAGGATGGATGAGTGTGGAGGATGCAAGGAAGGTGTGCTGGTATCGTGACGAATGGCGATCTGTGGTCTCTGCCTATCTCTACGGGAAACAGGCGTGACGATATGTATGTAGAAATTAATTAAGAGTTCTTACCCCTAAAGGTTTAGCTATTTGTATTTCTATCAACTCTACAGCGTGTTCGTTTCTATTTACAGGTAAATACTATCAACCCCGATCCGGGAGGTCCCAGGGGAAGACGATCAATGCAAAACGCCATTCATCCAGTGTAAATTCGATGGATAAAGAGGCATTGTACCGCTCTTTGCTTTGCATATTGCAAGTAACGATAAACCGCTTCAGTACCGGGGCTATATCCTTATGTATGTTTCATTGTCAATTTCCTCACTGTACTTACGCTCATTCTTTCTTCTTTAACATCTCTTTTTTTATTTGTGTTAAGGTTCTATAACATTTTACATTGTAAAACATGATATTCTGTTTTATGAACAGTATTCATATTTTATCGTTAACTAGTTGTTGTGCCCGGCGTTGCCCGCAAAGATCCAATTTAACTCCATTACTACTTTCCTCTCTTCGTGCTATTCACATTCTAACACTTCTTCATAACAACACGTCGAACAAAAATGCGAAAGCGTAGTACACCGCAAAAAAAAACTTACCAACAAAACACCTAATAATATTTCTGAAAAAACTAATAAGATCTCTGAAAAAACTCATAAGATCTCTGAAAAATACTCATAAGATCTCTGAAAAAAACTAATAAGATCTCTGAAAAAACTCATAAGATCTCTGAAAAATACTCATAAGATCTCTGAAAAAAACTAATAAGATCTCTGAAAAGATAATAAGGTTTCTACAGTTACGAGCACCGTCCACTCGAACTAAACATACACAACTTTTCGAAATCTAGGGCAGTAATACTACTAACTTTGCCAAAAATTCTCTTATACTCTAGTACTCAGGAGAACATTCATGCTACAGACAAATAATATGACATTCTTGACAAAGTGTTGGTCTACAGCATGACTCTACTATTTCAAGAAAAAAAAACATCAACTTTTTTGATGGTCTCAATTTATAAAAGGCTGACAAACCTTGTTTGTGAATCGCTATCGCTATCACAAAATACCATCGACACGCGCCAATGTAGTATTGATGTGTTTCTTATTCAAACGAGCTAGCGTACAAGTACCCCTTGGAGGCTGGAGGAAGGAGCACGTAACAGATTGATAATAGCTTAATTAAATTCACCATCAGCCGGCAACACGTGAATATGGGAAGGTAACGAAAAGTTTAGCGTTAACACGAGAAGCATTGTGGCTTCATTCGTCACCGACGAGACAGCTCATCACCCACTATCGACCCAAAGTGGTATTTAAACAATGGGCGGACTGCACTCTTAGGGCATGTAGAGCCTTCTGCGAATAGCATATAACATAATGGCAAAAAAATAAATAGAAACATTTCTGTGATTTAATAAAAGTCAACACTCCTTATATACGCTATGAAGCGCCGGTGTGAACTAATTGAAAAGTTCATAGAACCATCAAGTTAAGGCAAGGCAGCTTTGGACATGAAATTAGAGTGTCCCGAGCGGGCGGCGCGGTGTTGTTAGTTCGGAATGCCAGCGCAGAGCTGCACTCTCGGCCCTAATTAACGGAAGTTGTCATTTGTCGTTCGGTTGTAACGAGACATAGAGTAGTCTACCAACAGAGAGTTCCTTTGTCTAGTAACAACTGCTTCTTGTAACTCCCATTTCTGTATCGGAAAGGCTTGATCTTCTTTTAGTCTATCTCCAACTAATGATGGCTGGCAGGCAATTCAGCAGAACTATATCCGTTTTAAGTGCAGTCCGTTTTAAGCAAAACAATAACAGAAAATTAATAATGTGTGTTATAAGTGAAAATTAATAAGACTCTACGGAAGACAACCGAAAAGTCTTTTCAGTTGTCTTCCGTAGAGTCTACTATACCTGAGGATGCCTCGTGTTGGGGCGAAACACGTGTCGTTTACAAGATGGAAAAGTGATAATGTGTGTTTGGTGTTGTGTATAGTAGTTGGTGGGTGGAGAATTGATAGCCGATTTTCGGTAAGTTTTTTGGTTTAAGTTTCAAATAAATCCACTTAACCCAACGGAAAAACACACATTATTAATTTTCTGTTATTGTTTTGCTTGTCGCGGATCTTAGCTAAGTAAAACTTTTGACTGTCCATATAGTGATGGATTTCCGCAAAGTAACGCCTGACTCCATTAATAGTCAAGCAATTAGTTGATTGATTGAATACAATACAAATCGTGCAAAATTATCGTAGTGGAGGTCAACATCTCGACCGGCAATGTACAAAAACAGAGGAATCACACTATCGTATCACTCTAGTTCCCGGATGTAGACAAAACGAGATTGAAACGTAATCGGCATCATAGTCTAAATCGAGCCTAAATCTACTACTATTGTATGTATATTACATACAGGCAGTTTTTTGCAAAGAATACTCGAGTGATCGATAGTAAAGGACCATCGCCCACGCGCCAATGTAGACCAGCTTCCTCATTAGCAAACCAAATAGACAAATAGCTAACCAAAACAATCCGCGTCGCCGTACTGCGCTGTACTTGGATCATTCGCGTTATGAGAACCGATACTGAGAAGAAAGTCTATAAATAAGATAAAAGTTGAATCAAACTAAAAAAAAATGGACAGTCAAAAGTTTTACTTAGCTAAGATCCGCGATAAGCAAAACAGTAACAGAAAATTAATAATGTGTGCTTTTCTGTTGGGTTAAGTGGATTTATTTGGAACTTAAACCAAAAACTTACCGAAAATCGGCCATCAATTGTGTTTGGTATTGTGTATAGTGGTTGGTGGGTGGAGAGTTGATGGCCGATTTTCGGTAAGTTTTTGGTTTAAGTTCCAAATAAATCCACTTAACCCAACAGAAAAGCAAACATTATTAATTTTCTGTTATTGTTTTGCTTGTCGCGGATCTTAGCTAAGTAAAGCTTTTGACTGTCCATATAGTGAACGCCTGACTCCATTAATAATCTTACATTTTTTTTTTATATTTGTTTAACATGTAATGGACTGGAGTATGTATTGTAACGTGTAGTGTAGTGTGGCCATTAGTTTGTTGTAGTTCATAGTGTGACAAATGTTGCGACCAATGTGGAACGTGCAGGTGAAATTACGGTAAGTTGTTATTATAAACTAGCTGACCCGGCAAACTTCGTACCGCCTTAGAATCAATAAATAAAAAAGCTGAACGATAACTGCAAAATATTTCAACTTTAATAAAAAATGTGGTCAAAACTTAACAAGAAAAAACTTAAAAAGAAATCGTAATCAATAAAAAAATGCTCGATATGAATTAGGTTTTGTTATTATTTATAATTACACATGATGTAGCTTGAAAAATTGTTATGTCACAAAGGTTATGAGCTTACAAAATAAAGTTTGTAGTGTACGGTGCTAATTTGAAACTTGTTTACAATACGTTTATTTATACACAAATTAATATAATATCTGTATTTCATTAAATACAAGACAGATTAAATATTTTTAATTAAGTTTTATTATTATTATATATCACACTTGATTTTACTTAAAAATAGTCACGTCACAACGATTATGTACTTACTTACATCAAATATCTGACAGGTAGGAATAGTTTCTAAGGGAAAACGAAATTTTTGCTTTTACTATATTCCTAATATTTTAATCATATTTACTCACCTTTTAAACCTTCCCTGGACTTCCAAAAATAACTTCAAAACCAAAATTAGTCAAATCGGTCCAGCCGTTCTCAAGTTTTAGCGTGACTGACGAACAGCAATTGATTTTTATATATATAGATTGTTGTTCCACGGCAAACGCTCGCTTTGTATAGACACGTTATTCCTGATGATGAGTTGCTTAACATATTAAAGTGTTTGGGGGTGTTCAGTACAACAATGGTATGTAATACTTTTTTTATGGGATACGAAGATAAACGAGCAGTCGTGTCGCCTGATGGAAAGCAATCAACGCCGCCCATAGACATCCGTAGTGCCATAGGCAGTGCAAAACCGTTGCCAACTTTTAAGGAAACTGTTTCATTATGGGACAGGGAGGAGAGGAGGAATAATATCCCGATACGGAGATTGTACCCGCGACCATTGACTACTTATATGGCAGTCCCGTCAATGGGCTAATTGGTCGTCAAATCAGAATTTTTTCGTAGTATAATTTAACTCGCAGATTTTCAGGCTACTAGGGTAACAAAAATTAAAAAAGTGAATTGACACGTCCATTACATTTTTAATATAAGCCCAGAAATGTAAATTCAAAAATGATTTAATAAAAATACATACTAATATTTACTTGGTTGGTATGGTATTTATAATTAACTAAGTGATCATAAATCGAGGCTGCACCACCAGTTCTTTTATTCAGAACCAGTCGGCTGCGAGTGATTTATTTCTCTTGGACACGAAGACCTGCATGGAGCCGACGACGCATTGATAAACTTTATATACGAGGAAAATTCCCATTGCTTATAGTGGCTACAAACTCGATAACAGGCGTACAAACATAAAAATAAGATCCACTTTGAATTGAAGGCAAACGAGCAGGTGTACCTGATGATATTGCAGAGGCGTTGTCGGTTTTTAAGAAATTTAAACTCGTTTTTGAAGGTTCCAATATCGAATCGGTTCAGAAACGTTGCTGGAGGTAGTTGGTTTCACATAGTAGTGGTGCGTGGAAATAAGTCGACTTTTTGACATTAACTCGTATATTCATAAAATAAAATCCTTTAAAAAATAGAGCAAAACAGAAAGAAGCATTTCTCCTGATGGTTGTCACCAACACTACAAAACACATGCAAAACCAAGGGTCTAACTAATGCTGAAAGTACTTTACATAACTATTTACCGATTTCTCTCTGTTTTCCAACATAATTGAAAGAATACGGTATTCCTTAGATGAAATCACATCTACATCACTTTTTGCGATTTCTACCCTCACATATTAAAATTACTAAGCCGTTTCTGTGATATACCCTGGCCATCCGAGTCGACGGATCTCACTCCTATGGAGTTTTTTCAGTGGGTCATATCTCAAATGTAAAGTGTATGAAACAAACTCGACGACCATTTCAGCACTAAAACAAAATATCGTCCGCGAGGTTAACGGCATCCCGACGTCACTACTTCAGCGAGTGGAACAGGATACAATTAAAGACGTGGCAGTTAACATTTAGACGAAATAAGTTTTATAAAATAAGTGTAGTAAAAGTTTATAAAATAATATATTATTTATGTTAGAACTACCACACTCCCGCAGAAAACCGGCGCCTGAGTGGTAGCTTAACTAACGCGCTTCGTACGTTGAACGGCTGAGTTCCAAAGGCCAAACATCCTCCCCTCCTCCTCCCCTCCTCCTCCCCCTCCTTCTCCCCCTCCTCCTCTCCCTCCCCTCCCCCTCCTCCTCCCTCCTCCCCCTCCTCCTCCCCCTCCCCCTCATTCCACTACCAACCACTCCTATAGTGATACTTTCTTTAAAGTTCGGCAACGCTTCCGCAATAACTGCCTATGGCGCTGCGGAATTATAATGTGGCTAAAACTAAAATATGGCGGCGTTCATTGCTCTCCATCAGGTGACACGCCTGCTCGTTTGCCTTCCTATCCCAAAAAAAAGAAAAACCTTATTCTCCCACCGCACAATATTTCAACTTTTTTATTTTTAAAATAATATTAACATTTATAAAATAATATTAATTAATATTATAACATCAATTAAAAATGATTTTCTCTTTACGTTTATATAACAGTTATTACCCCAAACGGCCAGTATGTCAAAGCGGCCGTTATCTGAGGTACCCACGAGTCGGCCATTACGGATTAAAAAAACACTTCCCCATACCATCCAGATACTACACATTACATGTCATAAAAGACGTAACCGCCTCGTTATAGTCCATGAAAAATTAGGCATTTGGGCCACTGTACAGAGGACGCTTAAAGTCAGTTTTGGCGTGCTTCCGACCAACTTTTGGGTTGTATACAAAGTCGCTATAATTCAGCGGGCATGTCCGGTGAATTAGTAACGGTATAAAGTGGGCACGCGGGAGATTCGGCCTTTGTTTCGACCGGTTGCTGTGTTTTGTTAAATTAATTTGTCCAATTGGTGTTATAGCTGTGTGTTATCTCTACAAATAACACCTCCATTGTTACACGAATGGATATTTAACCGATTGTAATATATTCTATTTGAGATTATTAATGGAACTTTGCGGAAATCCATCACTATATGGACAGTCAAAAGTTTTACTCAGCTAAGATCCGCGACAAGCAAAACAATAACAGAAAATTAATAATGTGTGTTTTGCCGTTGGGTTAAGTGTATTTATTTGGAACTTAAACCAAAAAACTTACCGAAAATCGGCCATCAATTCTCCACCCACCAACCACTATACACAACACCAAACACACATTATCACTTTTCCATCTTGTAAACGACACGTGTTTCGCCCCAACACGAGGCATCTTCAGATATAGCAGACTCTACGGAAGACAACCGAAAAGTCTTTTTGGTTTTTTTTCGGTTGGTGGGTGGAGAATTGATGGCCGATTTTCGGTAAGTTTTTTGGTTAATGTTCCAAATAAATCCACTTAACCCAACGGAAAAACACACATTATTAATTTTCTGTTATTGTTTTGCTTGTCGCGGATCTTAGCTAAGTAAAACTTTTGACTGTCCATATATTCTATTTGAATATCTCAATTGTTTATGAACCAAGTCATTATATATTGCGGCTTGATTGTTAACTTAATGAATATGAACACTTAAAAGTTTTACTTAGCTAAGATCCGCGACAAGTCTAGAGTCTTGCAACAGGCTATGCTAGGTTTTTTAAGATATTTAATGGATATATGAAATAATTATATGGTTCACATAATAATGGATTTCCGCAAAGTAACGCGTGATTCCATTAATTAACTTTATGAAATAATAACCAACGCTCTAATAAACTAATTACTAAAGGTCAACTATGTTTTAAATGGATGGTTACTAGGCTTATACTCGCGTACCTAAAAATCGGATATACCAAATTTATCTGCCATGATTATTATATATGTGAAATGTTAGAACTTTTACTTCCACGACAAGAAAAATAAAACAAGAAAATATATAATGTGTGCTTTTTACTGGAAAAGTGAATTTACGGGGAACTCAAACTAAATCTAAACGAAAAAACGACCGACAGCAACTCTTCACCACCCAACCACTATTAACAACACACCACCACTTTTCCACCCTACACATTACAAGTGTTTCGTCTCAATACGAGGCATCATCAGGTATAGTAGACTCTACGGAAGACAACAAAACACTTAAAGTTTTTCTTGTAGAAAACACATATTATTTTTTTCTGTTTGCTTGTCGCGGATCTTAGCTAAGTAAAAATTCTGACTGTCCACATAGTGATGGATTTCCTCAAAGTAATGCCTAACTCCATTTTCAGTTCATATTTGTCGATCGTCCACTGTTCGTTACATGACCATCTGTGGTGCTGAAGATGTGGACTGTTGTGACTCGATCTTTAGACTATTTTAACCTGGCTTTGACTATCATCAGACTACCTCTAGAACCTTATCGTTAATAATTATAGTGGGCGTGCGCATAATCGTAGTGGTTACGCTTCCAACATATGTTTCGTTTTTTTAAGAGATAGATAGGCAAACGAGCAAGCTTGCTGCCTGATGGAAAGCAATTAACGCCGCCCATAGGACATTGCAAATGCATTGCTTGCTTTTGATATATGAGTAGGTTTATTTCTTGAAGTTTCCAATGTCGTATCGATTCCGAAATACCATTGAAGTATGGTGATATATACTGGTGGTGCGTGGAATGAAGTTTCGGGGAAAACGTACTGTACATCTAGATGGCGGAGATAAAACTTGATATATCCTCTTTATCGTCTAGTATCCCCAAACTTTGACGGCTTAGTGGGGGGAGCGTCCACATTGGAATAAATATATGTATGGCTGGTTCTAAAAAGCAAATCTTTTTTTCAATCTTATATATTATACATAATTGTCACTTTTATAAAATTGTGATTTTGTATGGCTTACAGATATTTATTCCGAGTCTAGTAGCCCCGCCAATCCGCTGGAGCCGTGGATTAACGTCCATTCCTCCAGAAATGGAGAGGCCCGTGCTCAGAACTGGGAGACATATGGGTTGTGAAAATCATCCTCAACTTTAGAATAATGATAAGTCAAAAAATAAAGCCTGAATTAGACAAGTTAGAGAGGCGAAATCAAACAATCTTTTGAGCTTCAAATATACAGTATTCCGTGGAATATATTCGAGAATCATCGTGCTTTTTTCCGTAACACATCTTGCTACGTCTTCTCTTTGTTTCGACACCCAACGCCATTTTAGGGGTAGAGTTAAAGAGATATTATTGATACAGTAAAAATACTTTTGAGGTACTTTGTATTTGCTTACTTATTTCTGATAAGGTATTTAAAAAATGCATAAAATAATTGTGTACATGTTACATAGATGATAATGCTCGGGCCCACCGTTCTGACGACGTAGATGCTCATATGCAAGACGTCGGTATTCGTCGTTTGGACTGGCCAGCGCGGAGCTCACGGACCTTAACCCCATTGAGTACGTTTGGGACCTTCTAAAAAACCGAATACGATCTGTCCAACCATCTCCTTTAGTTAGAGAGGCGCAGTAAGACAATCTGTTGAGATTCAAATATACAGTAATCCGTGGAATATATTCGAGAAACGTCGATGCTTTTTTCAGCGGTGTGTTCACAAAGTCAGGTCGAATCGCTGTTTCACAGTCGACGGACGGGTTCTCTCCAGCACCGGGCATTCCGGATCGCTGAGTGTGTTAAAAGTCCAAAACGTCACAACTACAATGCACGTCACAAACAAATCTCAACCTCTGTACGTATATACTTACGATATAAAAATGATGTAATATAGGTCCAAGCCTAGATAGACCCTTGTATCGCTATAACGGGTTTAGGTTTTTCAATGGTATGAAACGTGACAAGGGCACAGGGATCAGTCAATAAAATGAGTTTTATTTCAACTCGACCACAGATCAATGTGCCGTAACTTTTTTATTGTGAATTCACATAGCTTTCTTTATATTGAATGCAATCGAATGCTTAAGTAAATTCTGCACGGCAATGTCACCCAAAACTCTGCTGTAAGTTTTGATGAATTAGGTTGAATGTTCTTTATTTTATGTAAAGAATTGTATACCTCAGCAGGTTTATCTGTCGCACGTCAATTAGAGCCACACAAACCTGTTTAGCCAACATTACTATGTGTGGCGCGTAATAAAACTTAATAAATCAGAAATGTATGAAAAATATATCGCGATAAGTTTCCTATTTTCCATACATTTCTTAAAAACCGGCAAAGATTCTGTTATGCCTATGGAGGCATGGATAACTTTTTTTTTATTGGATAGGAAGGCAAACGAGCAGGCGTGTCACCTGATGGAAAGCAATCAATGCCGCCTATAGACTTTCGCAGCGCCATAGGCAGTGCGGAAGCAACTGACCTTTAAGGTAAGTGTCATTATGGGAGTAGGAATGGGAGTGGGGAGGGTGTTGGGCCTCCGAAACTCGGCCTCTCACCGTATGAAACGCGGTAGGTAACCTACCATTTAGACGCCGGTTTCCTGCGGAGATGTGATATTTCCCCGAGCGAGCTGACCCATTCACGCAACAGACAGAATATTATGCCATTCTTGACGAAGTATTCGTCTGCAGCGTGGCTCTACCAGTATAATTGCTTAATTAATAATAATAAAAAACTATAATGATTTCCATTAGGTAGTAGGTACACGACTACTCGTTTGCCTTTCTATCCAATAAAAAAATATATGTAGTTTAAAAGAGGACAAAAATATCTATCGTAACCAGCCAAACTGTTCATAAATCTGACAGTTACACCATCGATATGGGCCCTTTGTAAAATCCCTAAAACTTTGAACGGTTATCTCGAAACCCCAATGGCGTCTTAATCCCTCAATATCGGATCTGTATCTGGACCAAGAAACAGTATTAGTGATGGGACACATTGTGTGAATTTTCCATAATAAACATGATTTACTCGATATATTATTTTAGTCCTTTTTAATAAGAAGCATTTAGATATTCTTCAAAAAGTATATATGAATATTCTTGTAAAGATTCACTTAACGGTGTCGTTTGCAAAGTGGAAAAGTGGTAGTGTGTGTTTGGTGTGCGTTGTGTATAGTGGTTGGCAGGTGGAGAGTTGCTAAAGGCCGTTTTTCGGTAAGATTTAGTTTAAGTCCCCTATAAATCCACTTCATCCAGCAGGAAAACATACATTGTTAATTTTCTATTGTTGTTTGCTTGTTGCGGATCTTAGCTAAGTTAAAGTTTTAACTGTCCACATTAAAAACATTGCTAGTCTTTTTAAAAAAATATATTGTAATTTTTAGTTCTTATTATTATATAATAATTATATAATAGTTAAAATATAAATTTTAAAAAGATCTGTAGAGAAAATATGACAAACAATCTTTCTCTGTATAATGTAAAACAATAAAATATTATCTGGATATTAATTATTTTTGGTGTCCGAAACTTGTTTCTTTGGTGTCTCAGGAGACAAGAAAGTCTGTTTGTACAATATTCCATCACTAGACATGGGGGAGGCATAAACAAATCGGTACCACGGTCACGTAACACGACATCTTGCTACGTCTCCTCTTTGTTTCGACACCCGACCCCATTTTGGGGGTAGAGTTAAAGAAGTAATATTGATACAGTAAAAATACATTTGAGGTACTTATTATTCGCTTACTTATTTCTGATTAGGTATTTAAAAGTTATTATGTTATGGTGTACGCATAAAATAATTGTTTTTTTACGAGCATCAGGTGTATCACCTGATGGAAAGCAATCAACGCGGCCCATAAACATCCGCAGCGCTATAGGCAGTGCGGAATCGTTGCCAACCTTCAAGGAAAGTGTCTTTATGGGAGTGGGAATGGGAGGGAAAGAGGTAGAGGGAGCAAAATGTGTATATGTAATTGATTAAAATGTATACTGCACGAGGAAATACATTTATCTATCTATCTACCTTACAAAGTGAGGATGTCATTGGTATACGCGGCGTACAAGATAGGTGACAAGCGGCTGCCCTGGGGGACCCCGGCTTCAACGGGGTGTGTAGTGGAAACTATGCCCTCGACGGAAACAGAATTTCCACTCCCGAGACTGAGTCTCGCCAACTCCATCCTTTTATCGTCCTCAATATGTGTCGGTACTATATAGTTTCTCTTTAACACTCTTCCAAAATTATATATATTTTTAAATATATAAAAAATAGCTCGCTCCAGAGATCAATGGATGTCCTTGGAGGAGGCCATCACCTGCAAAAGGATTCTTTCTTTAAAAAATGAATGTTAAATTTAGATTAAAAAAATATATATCACTAATGCATTAAAACCTTTTATATTATATTACTTTTTTTACATTCGTAATATTCAAATCTAAATTAAATAGAAATAATCTAAATCTAAATTAAATTAAAGCTATATATATATATATATATATATATATATATATATATATATATATATATATATATATATATATATATATATATAATTTTTAGATAAAGAATAGATATAATTTTATTATAAAGAATTTTATTTGAAGACAAAAATCCCGGGTGCGGCCGTAAGCATCACGGCAGGCACGCCACAGTACCCCATTATATTGCATATACACGGAGCATTCCATCTGCTCTCCGCGGCCGGGTCACGCCCTGAGCTAACTAAAGTAATGAGATAAACGCTTAATAACATAAACTGCCTCATCCTCTCGTTCAGATCTTAATCGCGGATGTGCGTGGATCTGAGACTACAAAAATTATAAAAAAATTTTTAAAATGTTTTTATTTTATGAGATTAGAAGGCAAAATAGCAGGTGTGTCACCCGATGAAAAGCAATCAACGCCACCCATCGACATCCGCAGCGCCATAGGCAGTGCGGAAGTCGATGGGCGGTGTTGATTGCTTTTCATCAGGTGACACGCCTGCTCGTTTGCCTTCCTATCCCAAAACTTTAAAAAAAACTTTATAATGTGCTGTTTATTTCTTATCTGGCTGTTTGTTAATTTTATTGTAAAGTTATACTCGGGCGGCCTGTGAGGGTAAACCATTTTGTTCTTCTTCAGCACTTCAAAGTACAAACAAAGTGGTTTTATTGTATTCTAAATACGAAAAACTTGTTCCAAAAATCCAATCGCCTTCCATTTTGTAATCCTCTTTGAGCTAAACATCTTTTGCACAAATTGTAAAAAACCAGAGGTATGGCTGTTGTCAAAGCTTTAAAGTTTCTAAATTTAACTTAGTGCGGATCGAACGCCTTGCCGAGTGAAATAACAATCAATACCCTGTAGCTGGATGACGAATAACCCAGCCCGCGTCGTCGACGTTTCTAAAAATAACGGGCCGCAGCCCCCATGCAGTAGCAGCCGACCCAAACGGCTCCAACCAACATGTAAAAGGCGGTCTCGTGCTTTAGAGTACGCGTGGGGGAAAGATTTGCAATGTAGCAGATTTCAACATGGGCGGTATTACTATTTTTAGGTATATACAATATCGCTTAACTGAAAAGCTTTTACTCAGTATCAAGACTTTTTTTTATAGGATAGCCAGATGGAAAGCAATCAACGCCGCCCATAAACTTCCATAGTGCCATGAGCAGTGCAGAAGCGTTGCCGGCCTCTAAGGAAAGTGTCTTTATGGAAAGGGCGAAGGGGGAGGAAGGAAGGAGAAGGGGGATTAGGTCCCCGGAACTCAACTGCTCACCGGACGAAGTGCGTTAGTTAAGCTACCACTCAGACGCCGGTTTTCTGCGGGAGTGCGGTACTTCCCCGGGCGAGCCGGCCCATGCATGCTACCAACAAATAATATGCCATTCTTAACAAAGTATTCGTCTAGAAACTAATATAATAAATTTATTATTTATTTTTTATTATTTAGTTTGAATATGAGTAAATATTAGTGTGAGACGACGCTCGGCTCGCTGTAAACGACTGCGGCGGTGCATACGAGACATTAATTAAATGGAAACTCTGAACACAAAGATGCGCGATTATGAACTGACGCATGATTAAGCTACATTCTCGCTGCCGGCACACACAGTGAAGGCACCGTGCGACCACCGCGCGTGAGAAATCTCGGCGTGCCTCTCCACGACGCCGTCAGATAAAATGTGCTAAAAGTTATTGTTTTATTTTCGTTATTATCATACAAAGTTTGCAAATATTTCGCGCACAACATTCAAGGAAATTTCAAAGCGTTATCATGGTTTTCGTCGCATTTGCAAAGACAATACAAAAGCCGCGTCTACTGAGTACCTATTTAGAATATTTATAATGTATTTAAAAGTATTTGTGTATTTAAAAGTAACAGTGTAGTTTAAAAGTAAATACAAATTGTTAAAGATTTTATTTCATTAAATTGTGTATATCCTTGTATATTAAAGGCATCGGGATAACACTGCAAATTCCCTAGAAAATCACTATGAAAATCACGAAGAAATAGCGAGTTTGTCATGAAATAGGAGACCCAAGGAACCGCTGGGCGAAGTATAGTGATCGCCGTCTTTGGAATATAGAATCGACCAGAGAGAAAGTGTAGTAAAGTGAAATGAATATTCTACTAGCGTAAAGAACACAATAACATAGTGTCTTAATAGAGACCTTAATATAAACCTTGTCCCCTTAATAGAAACTATAAAAAAAAAATTAATGGACACATTCTTAGTTAAACTCTACTTAACAAATTAAGTTAAAAACAAGTTACTCATTAGCCTATAGCTAGATTGTTATTATAATGAGGAAAATATACAATAGTAAAGATTTCAAAAAAAAATTAAATTGAGAAATTTACAAATTCAAATCTCGCAAAATCCATAACAATTTTTTTTAAAATTTGTAAATTTTAGATAATAATTATAATCATTAACACCCAATTTTTAAACAAAAGGTTGTGAATTCGATTCCGGCGTCAGTATTTATTGCAAGATCAATCGTTTGTCCTTGTCACTTGCGTTTATGAAAGTACCTAGAACTGATATTCTTGTGCGAGGAAGTGTATGTAAATGTATTTTTTTTTTTTATTATTTTATTATATAATCTATACATACTGAGTGTTTTATATTTTGCGAGAGTCGCTAAAGATGGAGCCATCCTGTCGTCATGGCAACCGTGTGGAATGAGGCCAGAATTCAAACACGGATCACGTTTCAGGCCTCTTTGAGGAAAACATCTTGACACTTTTCGCATGCCAATAATTTTTGGAATAAAAATATTTTTCGTCGGTATATAAAAACGAAACTGAATAAAAACTCGGTATAAATTTAGTAGAAGGATAATGATTTTATTTCTCGGCGCTTGAATCACTGAACTTTACACAATTTTACGTAGACGATCTGCTTGAGGCAGCTGGCAAAGATTGAATGCTCGTGGCCGAAGATCGGGTTAGGTGATGCAACTTGGGGAAGGCCTGTGTCCAGCAGTTGATTGGTGTGAGCTGATAATGACAATGGCGCATTAAACAACTTACCGATCGTCCCGGGGTCGGGCTCCCCCGGGGACTATGGTGCCTTACCTCAGCATGCAGGGCTCTGCTGGGGCTGACCTCC
This sequence comes from Baronia brevicornis, assembly GCA_031353405.1. Taxonomy (NCBI): domain Eukaryota; kingdom Metazoa; phylum Arthropoda; class Insecta; order Lepidoptera; family Papilionidae; genus Baronia; species Baronia brevicornis. Next base: position 137,576 of record JASFAT010001701.1, on the reverse strand, counting down.
ATCCTCCCTTGCGGCTCGTGGGATTCACTAAGACGAATTTAATATACCTAATTTGTCGAAAAGGACGGCGACGTGGTTCGCCACCCGTCACGTCCTGATTCTCACGAGGGCGAAAAGCGACCAATGACAAGCCGTTTCGCTGCAATGAATGGCAGCGGATGTAGCTCTGTGGTCTCTGCCAATCCCTGCGGGGGATAGGCATGAATATATATAAAAAAAAAAAACAACTTGCCAGAAAAATAGAAAGAAACATACTGGTTTCAGGATAAAGGACGTAGTACGTATCGCCGATATAAGAAGAAGGACAAAGGTCATAGATGCTCTTTCACATTGCCAGAGATCAAAATGGAAATGGGCAGGACATATTGCGCGTATGATAGGCGAAAGATGGGACTAAAGAAGATGGACTGGACGGGTCGGCTTGAAAAACCTCAAAGAGGGAGACCAGAAAGATGGTCCGATGAAATGAAAAAGATTGCAAGAATTGACCAGCACATAAAAAAATGGAGGGAATTGGAGGAGGTCTATACTGGTTGAGAGGTCCGTAATACAAAACAAACTAACATCCTATGTAAATATTGTAAATAGTTTTAGATTGTTAAGGAAATAAAGCGCTTTATTATTACTGCCAAGTATACTACTACTTAAAAAGTAATTTAAAAAAGTCTTTCATCAGGTTCTATTCAACACTCTCGTCGGTTAAAATTGCAAACAGACAGACGAGCGAGCCGGGACGTATGAAATGAAGGCTAAGATTAACGAGGTGTACAGTTCGCTGTGTAGTGGAGACACCATGATCTCATGTTGGACTTTCAGGACATTACTAGGACAATGTTATCCCTAAAAGAGTTTCGATGGGATTCTTCACATTAACCATTACAGTATTATCCTTGTGTAATTCTGCACTAAAGGTAGAAAAGTTGCTTACCTGGGTCATATCATGAGTCATGACAGGTACAAGTTGCTGCAACGGATCATGATGGGAAAAGTCACGGACAAAATACAAGTTGGTCACAGAAGTTTGTGTAGCTACAGACGAATACTTTATCAAGACTTCACACTTCCGCAGAAAACCGGCGTCTGTGTGGTAGCTTACCTACCGCGCTTCGTACGGTGAGCGGCTGAGTTCCGACGGCCCAATATCCTCCCTTCCCCCACCCCTCCCACTTCCATAACGACACTTTCCTTAAAGGCCGGCTACGCTTCCGCAATGCCTACGGCGCTGCGGATGTCTGTGGGTGGCGTTGATTGCTTTTCATCAGGTGACACGTTTGCCTTCTTATCCCATAAAAAAGTATACATTATGTAGCAGCCATTTTGTTGTTGGTGAGGCATCTATGTGTGTATGTGTAGTGTATTTATGTATTAAAAAAAACATTGTTATATACGTATCTAGAACATCGCTAGTCCATGATCGGACACACTGTACATTCATAGCATGAACGAAAAAAAAATGCATAAGATTCTAACTGCAAATTCCTAAGAAAAGGATTATGATTATATAGCCTTTATATTTCCATACGATTGATCACCGCTTCATCTCTACAAATAGAGATTTTCTTTGATTATCCCAAAACATGTTGTTCGTAGCGAGGGACCGAATGAAAACTCCTTTCAGTCCCGTAAGGGAGTCCCGTCGTGCCTCCACTGCGACCTCGCGGAGGCCCACATTCCTGGCACGTAACTAGAGGTGTATTTTCAGTTTCAAATATATACAATTTGAAAGTGTTTTAGCGTATTCTCTTACTGAATGTATCAATGTGCCACATGGCACAAATTTCATGCGCGAGAAAGAGAAATCTCATTATTTTTCATCATATACAAAAATTCTCATATTACAAAAATTTTTGTAGAGCGTTCAATTCTCTACAAAAATATTTGATGGAAATTGCAGAGCAATTTATGGTTTATTAATTACAAAAACCAGAAGAAAAAATATTTTTCCTGTGTTATTCTTATCGGAAATCGATAAGTTCGGACAACTTTAATATTAAAATTAAGGGCACATTTTTTAGGCCTATTTAGACATCTAATCGAAACTTTTGAGCCTGGTACCGAGAAAGAATAAAATTTTTTTTTGAATCCTCCTAATATATATATATATATATATATATATATATATATATATATATATATATATATATATATATATATATATATATATATATATATATATATATATATTGGGAGGTTTAAAAAAAAAAAAATATATATATATATATGTACCTTCTCAAAGAATTCACGTTAAACTAAAAGTAATAATTGGACGTTTTTTATTTAGACTGGGTAATATTAACAATTATAAAAGTTACATAAATCACTTAAAGAGGTATCGAACTATACAGCCGGCCGCTCGCACGCCGTTTTATTGCCCAATCCGAAATGCCAACAGTTAATGTAATCCTCCGATATCGCTTCGAATCAGCGACAATACAATTAAATTTTACTGCCAACCATTAAATAATTACGTGGAGAGCATAACATTTAATTCTTGGTTTTCGTTATAAAAACCATATAAACGTCAAATATATTTTATAGCTCTGCATAACGTTACTAAATGTATAACACGGAATGCGGGCCTCTGTCGGGACTGACCTCGATCCTCCTTTGCGGCTCGTGGGATTCACTATGACGAATTTTGATAAACCTAATTTGTTACAAAATGACGGCGACGTGGTTCGCCAGCCGTAACTTCCTGATCCCCACGAGGGCGAGAAGCGACTAACGGAGATTATTAATGGAGTCAGGCGTTACTTTGCGGAAATCCATCACTATATGGACAGTCAAAAGTTTTACTTAGCTAAGATCCGCGACAAGCAAAACAATAACAGAAAATTAATAATATGTGTTGGGGCGAGACACGGTCGTTTACAAGGTGGAAAAGTGGTAGTGTGTGTTTGGTGTTGTGTATAGTGGTTGGTGAGTGAAGAGTTGCTGGCCGTCTTTCGGTAAGTTCCAAATAAATTCCACTTCATTCAGCAAGAAAACACTCATTATTAATTTTCTGTTGTTGTTTTGCTTGTCGCGGATCTTAGCTAAGTAAAACTTTTGACTGTCCACATAATAATATATTTGAGAGTGTCTCACAATATACATATATCATATAATATAAAGTACGCATATAAAAATTCTGATATCCGTGTGTAATGGTGCGCACAATGTCCACGATGCGTTCTCAGAGGCGGCGTCGACGGCTCAACATTTAACGACCGACTTGAAAAGCGATCTGAATAATTTAACGCATACCTGGCTTTATCGGCTTTTAAACATAGACTTGCGTGTATCACAGCCTCATCAATTAAAATTAAAGTCTTCGATATCTCTCTGACTGTTAATTAATTCAGATCATTATTTTTAAGTAACGAAAGGAATTAAGGAAAGCCTCCAATGGGGTGTCCGGTGGGAGTTTTAGGTTATAGGTCGAATAATCAGTACATACATGCTTGCTTAATATTTACTATGTGGACAGTTAGAACTTTTACTTAGCTAAGATCCGCGACAAGCAAACAAAAACAGAAAATAATTATGTATATGTTTCTACTGGAAGAATGGGATTCATATAATCATCATCAACATCAACAGCCTGCGGCAGTCCACTGCTGGACATAGGCCTTCCCCATGGAGCCACCTAGCCCGATCTTCGGCTACACGCATCCAGTTTCTGCCAGCCGCCCTGCGCAGATCGTCGCACCATCTAGCCGGGAGGCGTACCGTTCGTATTCAGGCTCTGAGGTATGGGCGACGAGAAGACCTGACGAAGTTTCGTAAATGCTGAAATTAAATTTGGATTCACGGGAAATTAAAACTAAATCTTAAATAAAAACTTAAACTAAGTCAGCAACTCTCCACTTCCCAACCAATATCCACAACACCAAACACACACTATCACTTTTCCACTTTGCAAACAACACGTGTTTCGCCTCAACACGACTCATCATCAGGTATAGTAGACTCTACAGAAGACAACCGCTAACTGTCCACATAGTAATGGATTTCCGTAAAGTAACGCCTGACTCCATCAATCATGATTATTTACTGCCAATATTAAGAACATCCTGCCATGATTCACGCTGTACAAAAGTCCACGGAGCTTCTTCGTGATTTCTTCCCTAACAAATTAAAGAGCCGTTTCACCTATATCCCCTGGCCACCCAGGTCGATAGATTTCACGCATATGAACTTTCTGTGAGGGTAACTCAAAAGTAAAGTCAATGTAACGAACCCGATGACATCTAGAAACCTAAAATTAAAAAAAAACATCGTCCGCGAGGTTAACGGCATCCTGACGTCACTACTGCAGCGAGTGGCACAGAATACTGTGGCTAGAATCTATCTGTTTAACTTTTGCAAAAAAAAAAGGATTAATGTGTATTAATAGATTGCCATAAATAAATTGCCGATACCTGTTGATAATAATAATTTTAATAGTGGTAGAGCCACGCTGCAGACGAATATTTTGTCAAGAATAGCATATTATTTGTCTGTAGTATGAATGGGCCGGCTCGCCCGCCAGGGAAGTACCACACTCGTCGTCTGAGTGGTAGCTTACCTATCGCGCTTCGTACGGTGAGCGGCCGAGTTCCGGACGGTTTCCTTAAAGGTAGGCAACGCTTTCACACTGCCTATGGCACTGCGAAAGTCTATGAACGGCGTTGATTGCTTTCCATCAGGTGACACGTCTGCTCGTTTGCCTTCTCTTATGATCCGATGTCACCGAGGTGGGGCAGAAAGCGTCCACAGTGCTTCTCCATTGGGATTAGTATATTATAACTGTCGTTCGCCTTCCTACCCCAAAAAAAAAAATTAAAATTTCGACCAATTTTAATAAAATTAATATCATTCCATTAAATATATTAAAAAAGGCGATAAGTGGAGTGCAGATAAGATTGTAATGTAATCACATTATTCAATGAAACAGAACAATGCATCTTTATTTCAATTATAACTTAATCCCGTCTGAGATAACAAATAAGTTATTCACTTATCAACGGAAAGTGTGCTCAAAAGGTGATTAATGTAAGGTAGACAAGGGTTACGAGTCGCTCTGGCGACGAGCGGCCGCGTGATGATGTGATAATCAGCCCAGCTTTTGTTCCTCGCGGTCGTGGCTCAGTAGGATTAGATATGGAATACAGTTCCATATCTAATCCTAGTGCATGCAGCCCGCACATCGATTATGGAGATACACAAAGTATCAAGATAATTACGAGAGTGACTCTATTAACATAAATTATTCCAATGAGGAAGCTATCACTGTGTGTGTTTTGTTTGTTTTAAACTATCAAGATTATAAACCGGTACGTCGTATAGTGTGTACGTGAATGACACCCACGTCTAACTCTTAACGAAATATTTTATAATTGTGTGTTTTGTAAATAACAACAGATAAATATTATTAATGGAGTCAGGCGTTACTTTGCGGAAAACCATCACTATATGCACAGTCAAAAGTTTTACTTAGCTAAGATCCGCGACAACCAAAACAATAACAGAAAATTAATAATGTGTCTTTTTCTGTTGGATTAAGTGGATTTATTTGGAACTTAAACCAAAACCTCACCAAAAATCGGCCATCAATTCTCCAGAGAAACCGAATAAAACTGTATCACCTAAACAAGCATACTATATAAAATATTTTTTTTTATACATTCACGCCTGTATTCCACTGGGGTTGGCAGAGACCACAGAGCTCCATCCGCTACTATTCATCGCAGCGAAACGGCTCTTCATTAGTCGCTTTTCGCCCTCGTGAGAATCAGGACGTGACGGGTGGCGAACCACGTCGCCGTCATTTTTCAACGAATTAGGTATATTAAATTCGTCTTAGTGAATCCCACGAGCCGCAAGGGAGGATGGAGGTCAACCCCAGCAGAGCCCTGCATGCTGAGGTAAGGCACCATAGTACCCAGGGGAGGCCGATCCCGGGACGATCGGCACGCTTTCGACTAGGCTCGCCCCTAGCCACGCATTCATTGGCACGGTATACCGTGGATTGGCGGAGAGGAAAGGAATGGAAATGCGGATTGGGGGGGTTACCAGACTCGGAATAAATATTTATAAATCATAAAATATTTAATAATAATAATAAATATTTTAATCAATTTTTTCTCCGGACGAAAGTTGTATTAGAGGACTCATACTTTACATACGCATACTTTACATATAGCAATAAATATAATAACTTGTCTTTGTACATAGCACCTCAGTACAACGGAACCACCGGCAAATCTTTTCCACTCACCCATGAACCTCAGCTGATGGTGCATCACAGTCCCCAGTTCTGCATATTATTAATCCACTTCTTAAATCATAGTGATGACTCAGGTAATAGTTAAAGAGAAATTAGAAGGTTCATCTGCGAATCTACTTCTACAACTATAAGACTTTTACTTTAAAAGATCGATCAAATGTATGTAATAGATAAACAAAAGTGATATATAAATGTAATAATAAATTATAATTCTTATAACAATATAATAGTTTAGTTATATATTTAGATCTGTAATAATTGTTTTAGTTAATTTTAATAGTATGTAATATTTAATGAAATTTGTACGCCATAAGTGACAATGTGATGAAGCTTTTATACGTCTTTTTTCATCTTGTTATACCTCACATGATGCATATAAAGAATTATTATTATTATCGTTAAAATGAGATTTTAAACAACGTAAAATACAGTTACTTAATTAACTGAATGTTTATGATTGTATTTTTATTACTTTATACTTCTAGAATAGAATAATATTCAAGATGCGGGCGTATCGTTATAACAAGTAATAAATAGACAACGGGCGGTTGACTCTTGTTAATTAAATCGAAGATGAATGCTGCAATAAAACAGCCAATATCTGTTCAAATGTGCTAATGGTGTATATAAAGATTCGTAGGTTAATGAATAACTTTAAAATGTACGTAATTTAACCGAAGGATCTTGTAGTTAAGTAGTTTAGTGTAATAATAAACAACATTTGATATGGCCTCGTTTTGTTTGACCAAGTCAGCACTTAAACATGTCGTTATAGGTTACAGTTGAAACCATAAAAAAATAGAACATACATACATATCGTCACGCCTGTTTCCCGTAGGTGTAGACAGAGACCATAGATCTCCATCCGCTGCGATATCGGCACACCTTGCTTGCTTCCTCCACACTCATCGATCCTTCCTCTCACATTCATCGTAGCGAAACGGCTCTCCGTTAGTCTCTTCTCTCCTTCGTGGGAAGCAGGACGTGACAGGTGGCGAATTACGTCGCCATCTTTTTAAAAATTTAAATTTATTAAATTTAGTCACACTGAATCCTACAAGCCACAAGGGAGGATGGAAGTCAGCTCCAGCAGAGCCCCGCATGCTGAGGTAAAGCACCATAGTACCCCGGGGAGCTCTATCCCGGGACGGTCGGTGCGCTTGCGATACTCACCCCTAGCCACGCATCCATTGGCAAGGCAGACGGTGGATTGGCGGAGAGGAAGAGAAAAAGATAGAAAAGAAAGGAAAGGGCAGGGGAAAGAAAAGATGGATTTAGGCAGGATGATAGGGATATGATACTACCGCAACAAAAGACGAGGAGTGATACGGAAAAACAGAACAACTCGTTGTTTATTAATGTAAGGTACTCCGACTAACAAATAGAACATTAAGTTTATCTAAGACGAACGTTGAAGATGTGCTCAGCACCAAAAAAAAGTGATCACAATGAAATCGGGTCCACGACTTTGAAATCAGGTGCGCGGACGCCCGTCGTACGTGAGCCAATCTGAGATGCGATCCAACGACCGCATCTGTACTCTCACGATGCTGCGCGGAGATACAGACGTGAGATATCGTGGAATAACGTGTAAAATGAACAAACCGTGTAAGAGATACCGTCAGACCAGTAGGGAGATGCTATGTCAGTAATGGAGTATGTCAAATGAGCGTTTTTGGATCCAATGCCTCGCTTCGATCGTTGTGTGAACTGTACCACAAATAAATGAGAAGAAACAACGTTTTAGACATTCTCTACGACAGTTAGAAATAAATTGGTAGATCTAATATTTAATATTTGTACAACATGAATAACCACTGAGTAAAGATAAAGGGTAAAAAATATGTCTCATCCGTCACAGCGGTAAAATATCATACGATCATGACATTCTCAAAGAATCTTAAAGAATACTTGGGAGACATATAATCTTAAAATCAGTATTCTATTCCAAACTAATTTTAAGATTATATTTCTTATTATTAGATAACATATTTATAATGTACAATAAATAATTCCACATTCATATTATATATGTAATACGATTCGTAGTTCAAATAAATTCTTCGATTTCTAATTTTGCGGATTATAAGGTACTCTGATACAAAAATTCCGGACTACATATAATCGGACAAATTCGATAATCCGACATTGCCCTGCAAACCCTTTGTTGGATTACCGCGTGTCCACTGTACTGCAATTTAACATTTAATTTGGATGAGCTTATACACCGTGCCACTTGTCGATGGGGAAAAGGACATCGCGCCCATTCATAACCAGAGAACACGCTGTATAACAAACGCACACTAAACGTCAGTATGCGTTCACACAGAGCTACGAAGTTGACGCGATGGATGCGGATATTATTTGAAAACAACAGGTAATTAAATAAAAGAAACGTTTTTCACTTAAAACTGCAAACTAGGACTCCCAATACAGTGGCTACTTATAATATATACATTAACGAAGACAATCACTCGAAGTTAGTCTTCCGTAGAGTCTACTATACATGATGATGCATCGTGTTGAGGCGAACCCGTGTCGTGTACAATGTGGAAAAGTAGTGTGTGTTTGGTGTTGTTGCTAGTGGTTAGGCGGCAGAGAATTGCTAATGGCCGTTTTTCGATAAATTTAGTTTAAGTTTCCCGTAAATCCACTTCATCCAGTAGACAACACATATTATTATTTTTCTGTTTTTGTTTGCTTGTTGCGGATCTTAGCTAAGTAAAAATTCTAACTGTTCACGCCATACTAGTATTTAACTTCATACTAGAATCGAAGTAACAATCCTAAATTCAAAAGCGAATGCTTCGTCACTACGCCATTAAGATCAAAAAAAAATAACCATATAATATTAGCTTCTTTCCACGCACTACAACCCTAGACAACCAGCTACCTTTCGAGGTATTTCAGAACCGATACGACATTGGAACCTTCAAACAAAACCTTCAAAAAAACACTATGGTGTAGAAGATGTCTATGACTTTGATTGCTTTCCATCAGGCGACACGCTTGCTCGTTTGCCCTCTTTTCTCATAAAAAAGTATTATTTAGAAAGGTATATTCAACATTTTATAACTATCCTGTCGTTGACTGGAGTTTTAGTTGTTGAATACCGTGAATTTATGTCATAGTTGTCCAATAGGGGCGTCCCCCATTATACAAAGAACTTACCATGAGATAGAACGCCTGTTCATCTGCTTCTCTACCAAAATAAAAAGGAAAAATTATAATGTTCGTTAGCGTTTCATTCTTATATCAGAGTACTTACTATTTTACTGCTTCAAAATTGTATACAAAATTCGGAACGTAATGTGTGAGAAATGTATTCTCTTACCATTTATGAATCCTTAATTTTATCTAGACTTAATTATGGCGACCTAGTATATGGACTACGGCTGCTGTCTAAAACAGAATGCCTACTGCAAATAGTACAAAATTCATGCTGTCATTTCATTTATAACATTCCACCGCGTAATCCGTTGTAATATAACAACGTAATATAACACCGTTGCCAAAAAAACCATCCTCTTTCTCGTGGACAGTTGCATCTAGTTAGTTAAGTATTTAATGTATAGATTTAAGATATAACAATCCGGAGTATTTGTACATGAAGTTCAAACTTCTCCCATCTCATCGTAAAAGAGACACGCGCCTTCTATTAACGGAACACGGGCATAAAACTGTAGCATTCACGGGTAGTTTTCGATACAAGACAACAAAATGTCGGAACAATATACCTCCTCCACTAAGTTGTTTTAAAAGTGGCTTTACGTTTAAGGCTATTTTACTTTATAATCAAACATGTAACGACTCATAACAGTCAGTCATGCAGTAGTATTTTAGTGGTAGAGCCACGCTGCAGACGAATACTTTGTCAAGAATGGCGTATTATTCGTTGGTAGCATGAATGGGCCGGCTCGCCCGGGCACACTCTCGCAGAAAACCGGCGTCAGAGTGGTAGCTTACCTAACGCGCGTCGTACGGTTAGCGGCGACGGAGTTCCGGAGGCCCACCACCCTCCCCCTTCCACTCCCCCTCTCCCTTCCACAGCCATAATATCACTTACCTTAAAGGTCGGCAACGCTTCCATACTGCTTATGGCGCTGCGGATGTCTATGGGCGGCGTTGATTGCTTTCCATCAGGTGACATGCCTGCTCTTTTGCCTTCCTATCCCATAAAAAAGTATTGGTATTATTGCGTGTTGTTCTTATTGTTATGTATAAGTCTTTATTATAGATAGATTTGTATGTGGGGTTGATCACAAGTATATATACATACGTAATGCTCGTATTTCTCAAGTTGCCTTGCGCTGCCACTCCGTGAGTGTCAGGCGATGGCAGAAAATCAGTTTCTCTGCTCAATGAGGGGAGGTTTTGACTGAGCCATCGCCCATTTCCATATGTTCAATATTCAATATCAGCCCGCGGCAATCCACTGCTGGACATAGGCCTCACCCAAGGCGCGCCACCTAGCCCGATCTTCGGCTACACGCATCCAGTCTCTGCCAGCCGCCTTGCGCAGATCGTCGCTCCATCTAGCAGGAGGGCGTCCCACACTACGTTTGCCGAGTCGCGGTTTCCACTCCTGCACTCGTCTACTCCAACGATTATCGGTTCTCGTGTCCAGTCACACAGTGTGCCACTTCAGTCTGCTAACTTGAAGAGCAATGTCGGTGACTCTGGTTCTCCGGCGAATTTCTTCATTTCGAATTCTGTCCACCAGAGAAACCCCGAGCATAGCTCTCTCCATAGCCCTCTGAGCGACTTTGAGCTTGGCGAGGAGACAAACCGTCAGTGTCCTGTCTTTGGATGCTAATCCTTCGTGTGCTTGGTTTATCCCGCCACGAAGGATTAATAACCCTTGTAATAATATTATTTTAATATTTGTTTTTATATTAATATTGTTATTAAAAGAAAAATATGTAATAATAATAATGTAATAATCCGGCTTGATGGTGCGACGATCTGCGCAAGGCGGCTGGCAGAAACTGGATACGGAGGAGGCCTATGTCCAGCAGTGGACTGCTGCAGGTCGTTAATGATGATTGATAGATCTAATATGGACTCTTGTATGTTATTACAGAAGATAATAATTTGTTCTATCTACTTTTTTGGTTAGACCATAACACATTATTAACAAGCGGCACGAGTCGAATGCCACCTACTGCGCTCGGCTGGTTTCGACGCTGCGTGTTCGTGACTCCTAGTTTATTGCGTCTCCTCTCCATCGGAGACGTGAAGGCACGTCCCGCCGCCGTGCTCCAACGTTTTAATATATTAGGCGGCGCGCGAGAGCAGGGGGGGGGGAAGGCAAGAGGACCGCATAACTTGGCGCGCCTGGCATTTACGCAGGTGCCCGAAACTGCGTGTTAACATGGACACGCCTGGGTGATATACGATAACACCGCTCCAGTACTGTCCTCTGGCGGCAGCTTGGTTCGATCATTGACATTACTGACTTCAGACATGAATTAAAACAATTCAACACAAGATTATTTAAAAAATACTATATGAATGGCTAATAGATGGCAATATTTATAACAATAAGGACTTTTTTGTTTTAAAACTTGGATCAAATGTATGTAATAGACGAATCAATTATAATTTTAATGACAATGTAACAGTTTATTAATAATTTAATGCTTTGCAACCATAACCGATGTGTCTTTACGTGTATACAGTTTATGTAGAATTGACATAATTAACGTATAAATAAATAATTAACGAAATTTGTACGCAATAAATGGCAATCTGATAAAGCTTTTAAACGTATTTTTTCATCTTGTTACACCTCACACTAGGCAAATAAAGAATTATTATAAAGCCAAGATTTCAAATAAACTAAACCTTAGTAGTGTCTCAAACCCAACTTTACTCCCTACCTTTCTTCTCTCTCTAGGAAAACTCACGTGACACCATGACAATCAAATGGCAGTTGGTATACATATCTACGATAATTCACTGGTTCTTTCCAACACAACCATTCATAATAATTATATTTTAAACAGGTTTTACGTAAATCAGTTTCTCAAAACAGGTCAAGATATCAATCTGAGCGAGAAACTTAACATTTATATAAATTATAATAATTTATACATGGAATTGCTTTAAAATACTTGATTATATATAATTAGTAGTCAATGAAAAGTGTCTATTAACGTATTAAATAGGCGCTTCAAATATTTTATAGCTCTAAGAACGGACCTTCGCAAATAGCAACATTAATGTGACTGGAATCTTGTATTTCAATTAATATTATCTTCTCTTTCTTCATCTCATCTCCTTATCTTTAATACATTAATGACCTTAAACGTTAAAAATTATAATAAATAAAACTCCTAGGCAACAATCGCATTATAGCTCATCTGAATTCATCAAAACATGTTTCATTAAATGGTTTATATACTTTTAGGACTCTCGACAGCACTATTTTTTCTTTTCTTTGATGGCAATTAGTTATAACTATTATGCCAGTGTCAAGTAAAATATAATAATATCATATATCTATATTATAAAATATAATTATATGTATTACTTTGCTTGTCACGTCACGTCTTGCTAAAATGGTGGCTATTCTACCAAAACCTTCTATGGACTTTTTCAATCAACTTAAAAAGGCACGATACACGCATTTATTGCCTATCATTTCACTTCTACGCCTTAATCGAACTATATTGTATAATTAGCCACCATAATTAAACAATATAACTGACAACAATATACGATTACTAAAATGAAATAAAAACACAACGTCACTGATTTAAGTTGGCGGGTAAAGTCATGGCAATTAATTATAACTATTATGTCAATGTCAATTAAAATACAATAATATCAAATCTCTGGAAAGGTAACTAATCAGCTTTTCATGTTATGTCTTGATAAAATGGTGACATTTTTATTCAACTTAAAAGTCACGATACAAACATCTATTTCATATTACTTATCTCACACGCCTTAATTAGCTCGCTTAGTAAATAGCTCGCTATACAACTAATACGCCACTACAATTAAACAATATAACTGATAATAATATAAGATTATGAAATTAAATAAAAACACAACGTCACTGATGTAAGGTGGTGGGAAAGTCCCCAGTACTACTTTAATTACACAAAAGATTCAGTAACTCAAACCAAGGATTCACTATAGTTACTGAAAACATAGATATTATTATGTGAAAACAAAATATTTTTATAAATATTTCTTATTTGTCTGATTGCCTAATCAGCCGCTGTCAAAAAGAAAACAAAATGCACGCGCGCATGCGTTGGTGCGCGGGAAACATTCACATGTTTACGACGCCATTTGTAAATTATGCGAAAAGTAAATAAACACCAGTGTTACAGCTCCATTTAACAACTATACTCTCAAACGCGCGGAATTATATACTACACCATATTTATATCGCAATAAAAATGTTTTTTCCTTGTAAATAATTAGAGTTATGACGTTTTATTATGGTTTTTAGTGTTGAATGTTGAATGTTCCCTGCAGAGAAACGATATTAAGTTATAATGATTATATTATTTATATCAGTTTTGGCTTATCTGGGAATTCATGTCATTTAGTGTGACTGACTTTATAAATGAGGTTATGTGGACAGTCAGAATTTATAATTCTTAGCTAAGATCAGCGACAAGCAAACAAAAACAGAAAAATAATAATGTGTGTTTTTTACTGGACGAAGTGGATTATATTAAATTTTATTTGGATTTTACTGAGAAGAATATGGAATATTATCAAAAAAAAAAAGAGAATTCTTCTCAGTAAAAATTATTAAATGTTATTTATGTCCTTTATACAATAGTTTTTTTTTACTTATTATTTTATATGTATTATTATTTTGTATGTATATACTTATTTTTACTTATTATGTTTGAAAACTATATTCTTCCACCAGAAACGCTATGCATTGTTTACTGTCTCTACCAAACAAAACAAAAAAAAATAGCAGATATTTCATCTTCTTCTTGAACTTCAGAAATATGTAACTGTCATAAGTATTACCGGAACTCACTGTGCGTATGGGCGCCAATAAATAAGACCGGAATACACAGGCGCACGTGTTCCGCTCGTAACCGCTCCGCTGTGTCCGTAGGGCATGTGTTCGTCGCTTTATGGCCCACTCTTTATGGCTTACGGCAGGTTTATGGTGTGCGGAGGCCGAGTCAATTGTTACCGATCCCCGTGCGCCTTGGGAGCAAGGGATGAAATCTCAACTGACGAATGGATGGTATTATATTTGTAATATAGAAATATATATACTTTTTCATGGTATAGGAAGGCAAACGAGAAGGCGTGTCACCTGATGAAAAGCATTCAACCGCGCCCATTAACATCCGCAATGCCACAGGAAGTGCAAAAGCGTGGGGGAAGCGTGCAAATGTGAGGGGGGAAGAGAATTGGGACTCCGGAACTCAACCGCTCACCGGACGAAGCACGGTAGCTAATCTACCACTCAGACGCCGGTTTTCTGTGGGAGTGTGGTTCTTCCCCGGGCGAGCTGGCTACAGGTACAAATAATTTGCCATTCTTGACAGAGTATTCGTCTGCAGCATGGCTCTATCACTTCTATATATTGGGATATACGGGAGAAATTTCATTAGAAGCACTCGAGGGAACTAGATAGGAACAATGTGTGTCACTTGATAATTAACAAGATAAATACAAAACACACCAACGACTTTCGAAGTTAATAAATTCTTCATTTCTCGATACAAGAAATTAAATTTCATTTGTCATAAACGTCAATCTACCGGATTGACGCAAAACAAGCTTTTGCCAGCATTTCGCAGTGAGGCTCCTCTGAACGGAAAAGAAACGGCAAAGACACTCCGTTCTTGTTTTGTATTATATGTCGGTATCCTCGTTTTGTATTTATTTTTTTCATATTTTTACAACAATGCAATGTTTTATTAAAATTAGAACTTTCATTTTCAAATAACATTAATAACAGCTGGAGGTAAATATATAGTTTCGAGGTATTTATTGTGACTATGGATGTTTCGCTAAACCCTAGCGGAATCGTTTGTATAAGCGTAGTGATATGGACAGTCAGAATTTTAGAATTTTCATCTACGAAAATCAAATAAAACAATATATGTATATATGTCCAGTTTCCCTTTACCACCGAGTCCGTTGAAAACGCACAGAAACATTATAAATTGTAATTTAATAAATGATAGCTATACACCAGTTTCCAGGGATCCCATCAACGGGTTCAGCTTTAATTTGGAACATCCGCCGCAACTCGTGATGATCGCTTCACGATCCTCTGCCCGGCATCAATTACAAGTAATTCACCGAACGGGCCATTAGCAGCGGCCCAGGTCCAACCTTGACGCGTTTCGCGCAACTATATGTATAAGGCACAACGCACACGGTAACAACTCTATGAATTAGTTTGTTTGTATATTTTCGTTCAATATAAATAAATATTTCTCACTAGCTGACTCGGCAAACGTCATACCGACTCAGAATCAATAAATAAAAAACCTTAAGTAAAAAATGTGATCAAAACTTAACAGGAACAAAAGGAAATCGTAATCAGTAAAAAAAACCAAAATTCAAAATCAAAGAAATGAAAAAAACTTCACTTTTGAATTTAATTTGATTTCTGAACGACTTTTAAATTTATTTGATTTCTGATCGGACGAACATCAAATATTTGACAGGTAGGAATAGTTTCTAAGGTAAAACGAAATTGTTGCTTGTACTATATTCCTAATATTTTAATCATATTTACTCACCTTTTAAACCTTCTGTGGACTTCCAAAAATAATTCAAAACCAAAATTAGACAAATCGGTCCAGCCGATCTCGAGTTTTAGCGAGACTTACGAACAGTAATTTATTTTTATATATATAGATGAATCATTGCTTGTTTTAGATCGATGCATAGATATATATTTATTTCCTTCTGCAGGTACACCCATGAGTATATAGTTAAATTATTACTACTCACCGAGCAGAGCAACTGATTTTCTGCCATCACCCGAAATAAATGAAGATGCAGCGTAGCGCAACTTGAGAAATACGAGCCTTATATATGTACATGTATGTATGCTTGTGATCAACCCCACATACCAACCTTCAATATATTATCAGTCAATATATACATAACAATTAGAATAAGACAATATCAATACTACTGCAATCGGATTGTTTATGACTTGTATGTTTTGTTATTAAATAAAATACCTATTTCAACAGTTAGAATTTTTAGTAAGCTATTATCCGCGACAAATAAACAAAAATAGAAAATACTACGAAACGCAGCTGAGTAGTGTCGATTTTTTTATAATAGCAATTGAATGTAACAAGCTAATACAGTTCACTGCTGAAAGTAGCGCACTTGTATAAAATACATTTTGGAACGGCCATTTTGTATTTAGACTTTACTTGCTACAATCGTTCCACATGTCAAAAACTTTTCTGAAAATAAATTCCACCGATAAAATAGAGGGATCCCCATCAGAAAGTTTTAAGTATGGAATCCAAAACGACATGTTTCGAAGTTAAATTAAACGTCACACAATCAGTTACCGCTTCGTATCAATCAAGATTTAACTAAGACACGTCTGTGTCGTCAACTAGTCAAGATAACTGGTGGCTTTCATCTTGCCAGGGCTGTTTATCTGTACGCTTGTAAATACACCAAGACTTTTCCCGCCAAATTACATCAGTGACGTTGTGTTTTTGTTTTATTTTCATAACCTTATGTTATTACCAGTTATATTATTTAATTGTGGTGGCGTATTGTAAAATATAGTTCGATTAAGATATATAATACAACAATACCTCACTTTGCGTCGTGGTTACGTTCCAAAAAAACACGACGCAAAGTGAATTAAGATTTTCTATAGCAAATCACTAGACGCCCTTCTGCTAGATGGAGCGACGATCTGCGCAAGGCGGCTGGCAGAGACTGGATGCATATAGCCGAAGGTCGGGCTAAGTGGCGCGCCTTGGGTGAGGCCTATGTCCAGCAGTGGACTGCCGCGGGCTGATATTGATAGTAAATCATGTAAAGATCGAAGATAGGTTCCAGGGTTACGAAAATACTACTTCTTAAAAAGAGAATTGAACAAAGTAAACATTTAAAAAACAAAAATAATATAAAATTTTATTACATGCATACAAAAAAAGGTATTCAATTAAAACAAAATAAACTATTCAATTAATTTATGAAAAATATAATTAAAACTAATCACTGTCTGATGAGTCCATAGTGGCTGTTGTCGTTAGTCGGCTTTCTATTACAAAAAATTGGTCCAATGTTTGTTCAGCAAACACTGGACCAATTTTTTGTGATAGAATTTTTTGTGCTTTGTCTTTTTTAAAACAAAAGTGTTAAAAAGACTTTTGGAAAAAAAAGAAAATTTCAAATAAAAATTAAAGACTCGAACCGAAACAACACAACCTCAAAAATCAAACGACGCACAGTGAAAATTAGTACTAATTAAGCAACGACGCAACTTCGAAGAAACGCAAAACGAAACAACGCAAATCGAGGTACGTCATCTTCAGCGAATGGGTGGGGATCGGGGTGTGAAGACGGGGGGTGTACTTGTGCTGGATGGACAAGAATTAGCACGAGGCAAAAAATTAGTCGGGGCGGTTTCGGAGGCCAAAATCCACTTCGGGTCACTGAGCCAGCGGAGTTAGTTAGTTAGTTTAAGTATTTAAATGAATGTTAGTGGTAAAGTAAACAATAATAATATTTTCGCAAAAGTTTTATCCTTTTATGTTAGTAATTTCAAAATTCGCATACTTGAAAAGTAATTACAGTAACCCTGATTCTCTGATTACATTATTTCATTTGATTTTTTTTCCACAGCCCATATACGCCGAGGATGCCATTTCTGGAGGAACGGACAATAACCCAACACGCGTGTCCAAAGCGGATTGACAGGGGTTATCAAACTCGAAATATATATCTGCAGGCCATAAATATATTTATTCCGATGCGGGGGATCGAACCCGTGGCCATTTACTCCGTGGGTAGGGCTCCCAGATCGTCGTTAATTCATTATAGTCATTTGTCATAATATTAATAATTATTACCATTCATATAAATATTAATTTCAGTTTACAATAAAGCGGCCCTAAGAAGATATGTAATTGAGAATCACTGACGGAGACGTTTAAATCCGTCGTAACGAGAGGAAATCACCGCCTTAAACGGCACGCACCTGATGCTTATCGACGGCGGAGTGGATTCTACGGTTTGGACACGTGAACGGTGGGATGCGGGGTGCGGGGGACGGAGGACGGGGGAAACGAACGCGGAACATGCGAGCACTGGATGATCCTACACACACGCTACCAATTATAACACTAGCAAACAAAAACCTCACCCATATGAACAACTCGAATCATTATTTTAAAAAAAAAACCGCAACATTGTAATGTTACAACAAAAAACAAGAACATATGAAAAACGTTAGATTCAGTAAGCAATAAGATCATTTCTTGATAGTAAAATAAATAAAATTGTAAAATTTATTTTGATAACTGTAAGTAAGATACTTGTAATATCCTACGCCCATAGATATTTGCAACACCACAATTGCGTTGCCGGCCAAAAATTCTAGAAACTTCTTTCCACGCACCACAACTCTGTGGAACCAGCTGCCTTCGGCGGTCTTTCCGAAACTATAAGACATTGGCACCTTCAAAAAACAAGCCTACACATACCTGAAAGACGCTTCCGTGACTACTGCGGTGTCGCTGTTGTCTATGAGTGGCGTGATTGCTTTCCATCAGGCGACACGCTTGCTCGTTTGCCCTTCTATCCCATTAAAAAAACAACTTAGATCAGTGAAGTTGTATTTTTGTTTTATTTTTATAATCTTATATTATTATCAGTTATATTGTTTAATTATGGTGACGTATTATAGAATAGAGTTCTATTAAGGCGTATAAGTGAAGTGATATGAAATAAATGGGAGTACCGTGATTTGTTAAGTTGAATGAAAAGTCCATAGAAGGTTTTGGTAGAATAGCCACCATTTTATCAAGACGTTACGTGACAAGCTGACTGGTTACATTTCAAAAGATTTAATATTTATTGTATTTTACTTGACACTGTCATAATAGTTATAACTAATTGGCAAAACAGAAGAGAAAAATAAAGTAGAAAATGATTTATTAAGGTTTTATATACATAATTTTTTTCTATCCTTTTAAAACACTACCGAGACTATCGACGCAACTTTTGTCTGATTCAAATGGTAAACTAAAATACGCCATTTTGTACTTACAGCAAATAGGTTTTCTATCGTCGATATTATTAATATACAATGAGAGGTTTTAAGTTTCACGCCCACCATTTAGACGAGTGGGGACCCAGTACGGTGCGTTTTTCCTCTAAGTTCCTACGCACCGTCACTCTGTGCAACCAACTGCCTTCAGGAGTATTTCCAAACCGATACTATATTGGAATCTTCAAAAACAAGCCTACTCTTATCTCAAGAAGTAAGGGTTGCTTCTCTTTTTCGTATTATTCTAAAAGTATTATATCCTTTGTAGTTTCTTTATTATTATTATTTTTTGATAACATAATTCTACCACCATCCTATATATTGTCAGCTTAAGAGCTCTGAGCGCAACATTCGGTATTTAAAGGTCGCTGATGCAGGTCTGCCCGCCCACCGCCCGCGGCACACCCGGGCGGCCGCAATTAGCGACGTCACCCAACGCCGCGCCAGGTATATCGCCCGCCTTACATCTACAAATTGTCCCATCGCTCTTATCGGTAATTATATTTCGCTATAGCCACACTGTGCGGTGCATAGTACTTCTTACTCCATCATAATGTATGCGTTAAACATGTTCCACCTAATTGCGGTGCCGGCGAGCCCTGATGTATGTTTTCTTTAATAAATTACTAGCTTTTACCGACTATGTCCCTTCACAAGATTTATGTTGTGGAATGCAGGAAATACCAAGTTGTTTGTCGATTCGAAGCATTAGGTCTTGATCAATATATTATCGTCATTGTTGTAAAACTTAATCATCAAATACTGAGCCTTTTACAATTATAAAAATAAACCATACTAATATACGAAATCAAAATAACGCCATCTATTGATTTTTCTAGAAACTTTCACTTAAGATAATTTACGAATTTAGGTATATAAAGCGAATTTCGTTCCGGAGCGGTTCCATTCATGGTACAGACTAATAATATGCCATTCTTGACACAAAGTATTCGTCCGCAGCGAGGGTCTACTCTTAAAACATAGTATAGCCTTGGCAACAAAGCATTCAACTTTTTCAAATATCCTAAACACTTTTATCAGTGAAAGCTCTGCTTTATCACATGTGCTACATAAAGGTTTTCATGATGAATTATCTCACGTACAAAGATAATGATTAGACAGAATCACAAGCTCAAAATCACCTAATAAGGCCCTAATTAAGGTCCTAAAACTTTAAAAATAGTTTGAATTCTTTTATAGAGGGTAGGTTTTTTGGCTCTCGACCTCAAATTGAAGCGGCCCATTTAAAATCACCGCCATGATTATTAAGAAATACTTCACGTCATGTGGATGACGCTCGATGTGTGTATAGGTGCAAGTCGAAGCAAATGAGACGCGGCCGGGGGATTTACTCCTTTAAACAGCACACTGATAAACCACTCGCTGGACAAGCGGTAAGTTTTTTCACCGCGTTCAAATCGCTTGTGTCGGCCGAGACGTGGTTCGGATATAAAGAGCAGGCGCTGACCGGTTGCCCAATCAGTTCCGAATGCTCCGTAAATTGCAGCCGGTCCATTCCGTTTCCGTCGGAGAGGGGAACCCGATTTGGAGCATTATTACAATGTAAGCGACTCTACGCATCACTTATATTAAATGACTTCAGTTTTGTTTATGTAAGAGTCTTTTTTATGGGATAGGAAGGCAAACGAGCAGGCGTGTCAGCTGATGGGAAGCAATCAACGCCGCCCATAGACACCCGTAGTGCCATAGAAAGTGCAGAAGCATTTTTAGAAGTATTTTTTAAAGATTCCAATGTCGTGTTGGTTCGGTTACACCTAGAGGTAACTGCTTCTTTTAAAAATATAAATCGTCTTCTTAAAAATAATTAATAATAATTTATTACTATTATATATTATACTATTATTATTATATAATATTTTGATATAAAGAGAAAATTACCATAATACAGACACCATAATTAGATGGCTCAGTAACGAAGCTGCCGTCTACGGAATTAATAAGCGCGATTTAGATCCCTGGATCGGAATAAATACATATATATACGGCCTAAATTTTTTTTCATCTACCATCTGGTACGTAAATTTTATAAAAATGTATATTCGAATAATATTCGAATTTATTAGTGGCAGAGCCACTCTGCAGACGAATACTTTGTTAAGAATGGCATATTATTTGTCTGTAGCATGAATGGGTCAGATCGCCCGGGGAAGCACCACATTCCCGCAGAAAAGTGGCGTCTGAGTGGTAGTTTAGCTACAGCGCTTCGTACAGTGAGCAGTTAAATTCCGGAGGCCAATCCACTCTCCCCCTCCCATAATGACACTTTCCTTGAAGGCCAACAACGCTTCTGCACTGCCTATAGCACTGCGGATATCTATGGGCGGCGTTGATTGCTTTTCATCAGGTGACACGTCTGTTCATTTGCCTTCATATTTCATAAAAAAAACATACATACACATACATATCGTCACGCTACGATCTGCTACGATCTCGGCATACTTCCCTTGCTTTTTCTACACTCATTATTCTCCTCATGCAAGCCCGCCGATTAAGGGTACTCTTGACTTGGCCTTTTTTTAAAAACTTCAACAATTTGGTCCAGGTATGATAAGGATAAAAAAAAGAAGTAAAAATATATTATAATAATAATCACAACACACACACATGGCCGGAAGTGAAGCGCGTCGCTCAAGACCGATCCCAATGGAGAAGGACTGTGGACGCCCTCTGCCCCACCTCGGGGACATAGGACCATAAGAAAGACTACAACACAAGTTAGGATGGTGTGTTTGTAGGCAAGTCGTACCCCGAACTAACGGCTTATGCCATGAAGTTAACATGAGACTGTGTTCAATTGATTGAGAGGCCATTCCAAGTAGTCGTTATTATATAAACTCGTACTGTGTGGTTAGGATCGAACCACAAAAACAAAACAGACTCACAGACAGGACCGGTGGACGCATTAATGATCGAAGTAGAAACACTCATCAGAAACACAAGTGTACACTTTACATAACTCATATGTCATGGTCGGCATTGGTACTGCAATTTGATGTGATTGACCTCAAACATTAAATTAATATGGATAATCCTAGTGAGATTTTTTTTTTCATATGTTTCATTCATCTCTTTAATATGAGTCAGTTGGAGAAAATTTGAAGTATAAATTGAAATAAATGCAAAATTTAGATGAAAAAATATTTATTAGATTTTTTTAGAAATAGTCCCATATTTTTGTAACGTGTCACTTGACGATGTTTTTTTTCAAAGAATATATTTTGTTCGTATCGTTAATATGTGATGACTGGTAAGTTCAGAAATTATGATAATTTTAAAAAATGTGAAATGAAAAGCATAAAGTATACATTCCCAACATAAGTATAAAGTCCCACAACTTCATTCCGAGACACTTTACGAGATTAAAATCTCGTAAAGTGTCTCGGATGTCTTAGATATTTGTATCAATGTTATCTTGCAATTGACATAGACGTAATCAATGGCCCAAACAAACGTGGCAGTCGTGAGGACTGCCGACAAAAGTGAAAACTTAAAACTGTATTTTGAAATATCCAACAAATTGTAATAATATAAATTAAAATTTCATAATTTTTTAATTAAAATTATTAACAATTATCTGATTTTCATATTAAGTAGTATGGAGAATCTGAAAGAAATTAAAAAAGTATATCTATAGCTATAGATATACCCTAAGAATTAGTATGTTGCTGACGCGAATCCATTGAATTTTTCATTACCCAGAGTCGTGTAATCGCCGCTATAGAAGTTTTCACTTCAAAAATATACGTACGTTAGACATCTTTCCATACAAAAATCTTGTTTAAAGATTATCATAAATTTTATTTTGCCTGATATACCATAACTAGTGGGATGTAATGGCATATCCATATTATGATAACGTTATAAAATCCCACCAAATTGCACTAGCTAATCCGATCACTGTCAGATGTGGCTTACAATAGCAACATGTAGCTTCAAGTTTCACTGGAGAACTAGAGAATATACCATTTCAAGTGTTACAATTTATTAATGTAGAGTGTAGATACTTTTGTGATACTTTCCTTTTATCATGACCTTGTTTTTCAACTTCGAGAAAGAAGCCGATAGAAGGATTTAGCTAGGCTGGGCAGCATTTAGGAAACTTCGTCAGGTCTTCTCATCGTTTATACCTCAGAGCCTGAAGACAAAAGTCTTTGACCAGTACTCACTTACGGCGCCGAAACTTGTGCTTGTGAAGCAGACGAACTGTCAGCGTCCACTGACAGTCCGTCTGCTTCATAAGCTCAGAGAGAGCTATGTTCACAGTTTCTCTGGTATATATGATTCGGAATAAACAAATCCGCCCGAGAACTAAAGTCACCGACATAGCCTTTCGAATTAGCAAACTAAAGTGGCAATGGGCTGGTCACGTTTTGTCGGAGATCCGACAATCGTTAGAACAAACGAGTGCTGGAGCGGAGACCGCGTCTCGAAAAACGTAGTGTGAGAAGATCTGCGCAGAGCGGGTGGCAAAAAGTGGATGCGCGATGCCTTCTTATGTCCTTCTTAAGTCCTATGTCCAACAGTGGTCTGCCGCAGGCCGTTGATTGATTGATTGATCTTGTCTTTATAGTACTCTAAATAAATTTCTCATTTTACATTTAAAATATTATGCCCAGCATGCAATAAACACGCACACAGGCACTAAAGTATAAATTATTCTTTATGACTGAAGATTGCAATCAACAGACTTAAACCAGCGGTTCGTTAGGTTCTTTAAATTATTTAAATTGTAAAAATTCTCTTTTGATTATCTTTATATACGAAACGCGGTTACTCGTAATGTACATATATAACTAATCGCCTTAGTGTATTAATTAAATATCACATAATTATTTATTTGACTATTTATCTCAGCGGCGGGGATACCAACTACCAAGGCAATGTATACGGGTTCGATTCTCGCATCGGGACTGGTATTAATACTGGTCTGATTAATCCGCCAATCTTATATAGATTCTGTCGTAGGTTTATATCCGTTTCTCTAGAAATGGGGAGTTTGGAGCCCAGCTGTGGGATATATAATATAAATATATATATGGGCGTAAAAGAAAATTTAAAAAATGTTTGTTTACCTGCCTGCTTCATCAGCATTGTTGTATCGCTGAAGTGTACCTGGAATCCTGGTAGCATTGTCTCGCTGGATTTCGAAATTAATACGTTTAATGAAATAATTAACCATTTTTTACGGGATAGGAAGACAAACGAGTTGGCGTGTTACCTGATGGAAAGCAATCAAAGCAGCCCATAGACAACCGCAGCCACTCAGACGCTGGTTTTCTGCGGGAGTGTGGTATTACCCCGGGCGAGCCGGCTTGTTCATGCTACAGACAAATAATATGCCATTCTTGACAAATAATTCGTCTGCAGCGTGGCTCTACCACTAAAAAAGTAATTGTTATAATACTATATAAAATGTTTAAATTGTAGGCACATAATTGTTGTACGATTTTACTACATATGGTCAAAAACAAACATTACTACAGTGTACACATAAAACTAAGATCACATAATACAAGATTTTTTACGTGGCTCAGTCATCGCTGCTAAACTTACGTGTGTATGTATGTATGTGTGTACGTACATCTTAAAACCAATCATTATGTCACCACGACGTTCGTACACAATTAGTAATCGCTCCGCGCGTCGTCACGCGCCCGTTATTGAAACTGGTATGAACAAATTATTCGCCGTTCACTAGTCCATGTTTCACATTCGACGACGTCAAACTGTGCATACAAATAGCTTTTAATTATATAGCAAAGGTGTGGTAATCGCTTTTCTGATCTGATCAGGATAGCGACATTTATGTAACCTTTTTTTTATGGTATACGAAGGCAAATAAGAAGGTGTGGAAAGCACCTGATGGAAAGCAGTCAACGCCACCCATAGACATCCGCAGCGCCATAGACAGCGTTGCTGATCTTTAAGAGAAATGTCATTATGGGAGTGGGTGTAAGAGGGGGAGGGGGGGAGGGGAGGTGGTTGGGCCTCCGGAACTCAGCCGCTCACCGTACGAAGCGCGGTACCACTCAGACGCCTTGTGCAGACAATACTATATCCAATTTATTGTATTACGGCGAATGTTATGAGGAGTTATTTCATCTCCTACCAGCTGCATTGTTTCACAATCGCATTACCCTTTCAGATGGGCCGATCTCATAGTGGGAATGGAGATGAGGCTCAACTCCTCCCTACTGTGGGGGCACATATGGTGCACCACCTTGAGGTTCAGATCAAAGTGAACTTTGTGTTGCCTTATATCATACGTAACAGGCACATTCAACTTTCACTTGAAGAAAGAACAGGTTGGACGCGTGGGAAAGAAATTATTCACAGAAATGTAATTGGATTCATTTTTTTCCGTAATTTAAATGTCCAACGAAAATATGTTAATAAGAGAAACGATTCTAATTAATTGTAGAAATTCGAAATATCAGAGTTCCCATTGTATTACACGAAAGCATACAACTATCTCCTATTCAGCTTATATATTTGTGTATATAATATAAAATTATCGAAAAATAACAAATTTTCTAATTGTTTTTCGAAAAGCTTATAAAAAAGGCAGCATAATGAAGAAACCCCATGGATGTATAAACTCGGGTTAATGGAATAGTATTATTAAACATATAATATATTGTAGTTAAAACTGTAACCTGTTTTCAAAGTATAGTTAGGCAAACGAGCAAGCGTGTCGCCGAATGGAAAGCAAGATAAAACTAGGCTTGTTTTTGAAGGTTCCAATGTCGTATTAGTTGGGCAAAACCGCTAAACGTCATATAGTTAGTTGTAGTCCACCGCTGGATGTGTCACTCCTATCACGCCCTAAGTAGTCGACGTGACGATGTAGGTTTATTTTAAAAAGAGTCAGATATATTGCTCTATATCCATCGCTCTGTGACTCTCATTCATCTGTGACTCTGACGGTATTATGATGATAAAATCTAAATAATATGCTGAGCAATTTTATGACACTCGTTGGATTAAAATTATTTTCTTTTTGTTTTGTGTATTTATTTGTATATATATTATAATATTATTAAGGATTTAATTTTAGTTATTGTAAAAAAAGGTGTCATAAATAATGTTTTTTTCTATTCTATTCTATTCTAATATGGCATGGTACATGCAGCTTCTTTACGCCGTGAACAAACACACACACACACACACACGACAAACAAACACAGGTACCGCATGCGTCTGCTCCGCGGGCCGGCGTGTTTATTTTGCTCTGTTCGATGTGTCCATAGTAACAACACACGTTTAGTCGAGTCATCGCGCTGAGTGGCGAACAGTGCCTCTTGTGGTTGTCTCCACACCCACCAGACGTCCTCAATAGAACCTGCGCGACCGAATACCAAAACATCGCTTCATATTGTTCTTGAGCTATATGACAAGCTATATAAGAAATGGGTGTGTTACTATATAAGATACAGAAGATGCGTTTTAATTTACGTCGCATATGTGGATGGAAGGGTCGGTAGAGGAAGATCAAGGAGAACATACTTTGGACAAATTGCCGAAGTATTTAAGAAAAAACAGGTCAAAAGTACCCTTAATCTGCAAGCTTATATTAAGAGAGTGATGTGTATGGATTAAGCAAAGAAAGTGTGCCGAGATCGTAGCAGATGGATGGATGATGGATCTATGGTCTCTACCTATCCCTATGGAAAACAGCCATGATGATATTATTGGGTAACATATATGAAAAAATCGTTTTTTATGAAACAAGCCGTAACAACTTTTCAAAATAAATTCGACGAGACGTCCCTCAATGCGTGACAAGAATAGTTAATAGGAAATAGCTGCGCGCGGAAAAGAGACAGGACGATATGTAAAAAAGACTACACATTGCTGGAACATATTCGAATTTTGGGAATGCTAGAACTTTCGATCGTTTTAACTATATAAAGATGCGACGGTGCGTCGAAGGAGTTTTAAAGTTTAATACGGAGGAAGATGAGAAGAAAATGGTAGAAGAGAAGAAGTGGAAGTGAATAGAAGTGAAACTCAAAATGAAAAGAAGTGAAGCTAGTGGCCTATTTCATTTTTCGGTCCCCGAACTTCAACTCGTAATGATATCTACATATTTATGTGTGTAAGGTGCATATTTCCAGAAACTTCTTCCCAACGGTGATTGTAAAACAATATAACTGATAGTAATATAAGATTATGAAGATGAAATAAAATCACAACGTCATCCTTCGCCAAATTACGGCGGGAAAAATTGATGTTAGTACTTATTGATTTAAAAATACGTATTCGCATTCCGATACTGTTGTATCTGCGATTTATCGCGCAGATAATGTGTACAGTTTTATCAATTGTAATGCTTCTATACAGAACATTAATAAAGTTATGTCCTGTAGATAACATTAATAAAATTTCTGTTATTTTATCGCAAATTTAAAGGTTATTATATTATAAAGAATATATTTATTATTTGCTATATATTATTATGCAATCGCACAACAATGAAGCTCCTGGGTGGCATAATCAGAATGCGCTGACACCATGGAATGCAACTTCGTTTCCACTAACCAGGGACAGCTCAACAGACATCAATTAAAAAATTCCCATCATTTTAGTTAAAATCGTTCAACATTATTAATAGTATTAGATTTTAACTTTACATAATATTTTAATAATTATTGTAAAATTCGTTTTTAATAAACATATAAACATATATAGACATAAAGTTTGGTGTTTTGGAACTATTGTTACGACCGTTCATAATTATATAGCGATATTTCGATTTCATAAAACTTGAAATAAAAAATATAAAAGCTATCAAAATATATCGAAAAAGATATATTTATTGTACAATTATAATAAATTTATAAAACAGTTTTATACATAAAAATATTATAATTAATTAGAACCAGTCTTTTACATAGTTTAAAAATCCTTGTAAAAAAAAGGTGTACCGTAATTGAGAAATTTCGTCTCCAATATTATAATATTAAACAAATAGCAAAAATAATATTTAAAAAAATGGTATTTTTATAAAAAAAAATGTATTATTTGACCCCGACGTGATTTGAACACGCAACCTTCTGATCTGGAGTCAGACGCGCTACCGTTGCGCCACGGAGTCGCTGCTTGAGTTGATCTAAATATATGAACACATTGTGTTTTAATACTGACGTAATCTCATGACATATGTATATATAACATTTACCACCTATTAAATACTCAAAGGAATGGTTGTACTTCAAGCGTACAAAGGTTGTTTGCGTTGGCTGAAAGAATATCGATTTAGTTGCGGCAGTTAATAGAACTCTGTCAGATAGCAATTAATTCCAGAAATTGGTGATGCATGCAAGAAGTTTCAAGAACAGAGCACCATACTGGTTCGACCCTCATCCATATACTGGGGATGAAACTTTTCTTTGCTTTCAGAGCAATTACTTCTATATTTTAAATATTTTATTCTAAATTGTTAATAAAATGTATAAGCTAAATGTTAGGTACTCTTTTTACATTACACTCATAGGTCTAAACTTGGATTTCTTATATTATGGTTATTCAGACTCAGAATAAATGCTAGTAGGCTGTACAAATATTTATCTTGACGCGCGGATTGAACCTACGATCCTTGACTCAGAAAGGGGAATTAAAATACTATATTTCCGACCAAATATAAGAACTTGGTGACATTGTATTCCTTTATTTAATTGTTCGTCGATTAAAATAAATAAATGAGGGAAAAGATATAAATTATTTTCTTGATATAAAATATAAGAAAAAAATGAATGGGGGCGGACATCATTAAAACTTACTCCGTCGATATATATCTCTCGAAAGAATAGAACGTCCATTAAACCATTTTTCACAAAAGTTAAAAGCAGCCCCTTCGTCGGCCCTAATCCCTGTTTAAAAGAAAACTCGTTTATCCATCTACCGACGCCCCCACACTGGGAGTGGGGCCCACCACGCCGCCGTCGCTCACTCCCCGATCGGCTGACGGCTGCCGCTCTGCTCTCGCCGGCTTCGACACGGGGGCGATTGCGCGAATTCTCGCTAACGATTCCCGCCGAAATGTAATTGATATGTAAACCATGATCAGAACTAACTTTTAATTCTTATATTTCTATAATAATCTCTTATATTTAATCTTTAATCACACTTTATGAATTCACATTGTATATATCAATATATCATATATAATTTCAATTAATTATGCCGCACTGGTGACATGTCCATCCAAAATACGTCAGTCGGACTAATACCTTTTGTTTTATTACAGTATTTCTTTTTCATTTTAAGTTTGAATATTACGAATGTCAAAAAATGTATGATTTATGAATCATTTATGAATGAATCACAACACTACTTAGATATTGATAGATATATTCTTTATTGTACACCAAAAACAAAGTTATACAATTATTGAATGCAATATTTATATACAAACGGCGGTCTTATCGCTAATAGCGATTTATTCCAGACAACCGAAGGGTGGACATAATGTTAAAAAGATAATTCGATGTAGGTTGGTGACACATTATCGTTATGATGATAAAAACGAAAGTGAAAAATATTAATAAACAAAAATAATAGCCATAATGAAATATATAATAAGTACGCGCTCTCCTTAAGCGCTCACGATTACAGACCAAGCCTAATACTTCATAGATAAAGAGTGTAGAGAAATCGGAGATTCTCCCGCTTGTTTTGAGATAACTCGCGTCATACCTACCTTCAGTGGCGTGATCAGGCACTTCTTGTAGTGCGAAAACTTTATTTTCCAATCACAAGAAGTGCCATAAGTTTACAGGTTATTTATTGAAAAATATATTTTAATGTTCCTTCGTACTTTAATATGCATTAAAAATTTGAGTCCGTTTTTGTAAGTAAAAAGGTGCGCCTTCTTCTTCTTATGGTCCTATGTCCCCGAGGTGGGGCAGAGGGCGTCCACAGTGCTTCTCCATTAGGATCGGTCTTGAGCGACGCGCTTCACTTCAGGCCACGTCAACCCGATGGATTTCATCTCGGCTACTACGGAGCGCTTCCACGTGTGTTTGAGTCGGCCTCGCTTCCTTTTCTCTTGAAGAGTCCAATCCAGCGTCTGTCTGGGTATGTGATCAGGATTCCTTCAGAGAGTATGGCCTATCCAAGTCCACTTGCGGCGCAAGATTTGAAGTCCAATCGGCGGATTGTTGCCAAAAAAGGTGCGTCTTATAGTCCGAAAAATACGTTACTTATATTAATACAATACTACAGTTTCCTTTATATAACAAAATAACATACATATATTAAAATCGTTTCTACGTACGCAAGGAATGTTCCCGAATTTCCGAGCGTTATATGCAACTCGGCACTTTACGTCTCCGGTTTCCCCCGCGTTGTCCCCCCCCCCCCCGCCTGCTACCCCGCGACGGTAAAAACGCCAAGTTACGATCAGTTAAAGCCCGCAGCCATCAATCCGGGACAAGTGCACAATAAACGTGAGAGTTTGTATTGGGGCGCCGTCGACCGTCGCGTCGCGTCACGTCGCCCAAACACGCCGCAGGCTCACACAGTACACCGTTGGGCCACGAATAACGAGGGTTCACAGACGATTTAATTTAATAAATATTTAAAAAATTCAATCCATACATGTTGTCGCCCATATTTCAGAGCTTGAAGACAAAAATCTTGTGTGTCTTTCCTACACTCTCTTACGGTGCCGAAACGTGAACGTTAATAGTCCGTCCTCTTCACAAACTCAAACTCGCTATACTCGAAGTTTATCTGGTGGTTATGATTCGGAATAAAAAAGATCCACCAGACAACTAAACTCAACGTCTTCTGAATTAGCAAACTGAAGTGGCAATGAGCTAGATACGTTCATCACAGATCCGACAATCACTGGAGTAGGCGAGTGCTGAAATGGAGACTGCATATAGGTAAACGTACTGTGGAACGCACCTCAGCTAGATAGTTAGACGGTCTGCACAGAAATTGAATACTCGAAGCCTAAGTTCCGGGCTACGTAACAGTACAGTACTTCTTAAGGGAGGCCTATGTCCGGGAGTAGACTGACGCAGACTGTTGGTTGTTTTAATTTATGATGCCACTGGTATTACAGATGTCTTTGGACAGCGTAAATTGCTTTCCATCATGTGATACTCTTGTTCGTTTGCCTCAATATCCAATAAAAAAAAGTTTCCGGATAACGCACCGTTCCGGATCGCATTCATCGTTGTCGTACACGTGTGCATATCGGTGCGCGTGTTCCCGACAGTTTAGTGGCCACACCAAGGGTCCGCTGAAGGCTGGGCTGGGCAGCTTATGAACAAGTCCGCTCGTTACGACCTCATCGGATAAAAGACAACTGTGCCGCATTCACACGTACACATGAAATGTGAGCCGAGCGGACATTGTACGTGTTTATGCGCGAACACTATGGGAACGACAACTTAACTGCTTGCTATGCAATTATACATTTCTAGCACAACAATAACATTAATTTCATATCACTATGCCGTTTAATGTTTAACAGTTTTCTGAACTAATGAAAAGAATGTAAGGGTCGGTTTACATACATACATATCGTCACGCCTGAGAAACGCCTGAAGCATAGGCAGAGACCACAGATCTCAATCTGCTACGATCTCGGCATACTTTTCTTGTTTCCATCACACTCATCACTCTCCTCATGCACGCCCGCCGGTTAAGGGTACTCTTTTATTTATTTATTTATTTGATAGAAAGTATAATGTTGTATTATAATACATATGAGGCCAATAAACCTTATTGGTTTTTCCTGGGCTCAGACCCCTCTCAATTTAATTAAATAATTTTAAATAATACCATATTATTTGTCTGTATGCATGCATGCATGAATGGGCTGGCTCGCCCGGGGAGGTACCACACTCCCGCAGAAAACCGGCGTCTGAGTGGTGGCTTAGCTACCGCGCTTCGTCCGGTGAGTGGTTCAGTTCCGGAGACCAAATCCCACTCCCCCTTCCATGATGAAACTTTCCTTAAAAGCAGGCAACGCTTTTGCACTACCTGGCACTGCGGATGTTTATGGGCGGAGTTAAGTGCTATCTATATGGTGACACGCTTGCTCGTTTGCCTTCCTATCCCATAAAAAAATTGTAGTATTATAATGTTCATTCCCTTTCAGCAGAAAAACACACATTATTAATTTTCTATTGTTGTGTGCTTAGCTAAGTAAAAGTTTTAACTGTCCACATAGCATTAGTGAATTTGAAATAAAGAAATCAGATTATGAATAGCCTAAGTGATAATTTTTTCCAGTTCGACTAAAGCGACTTTACAAGTCTCACCCTGCGTGCCCCAATACATTTAAAATCAAAAGTACAAAAACCATGTGTTGATGCAGCATTTTCTTTTTTTACAGCATAGAAAAACAAACGAGCAAGCCTGACGACTGATGGTAAGCAAACAACGGCGCCTATAGACGTAAAGATCAAACTTTCTCGTGAGGAAATGTGGAATAATGGAGTTTACTGGCAGAAATTATGCCGGACAATTACTTTTAACACTCCCAGTGGTAAGATATTCTAAGAGATGTCAAAAAAATCTAGCCGCTCGGTGACATTTTAAGCATCGATGATTCAAACACCCGACGTGCAAAAACTAACAAAAAACCGCGTACAAAACGAGTATAAATTGTGATTGTAATATTCCGATTAAAGTTATGA
Source organism: Baronia brevicornis (assembly GCA_031353405.1). NCBI lineage: Eukaryota > Metazoa > Arthropoda > Insecta > Lepidoptera > Papilionidae > Baronia > Baronia brevicornis. The sequence goes on along the minus strand of JASFAT010001701.1, from coordinate 104,383 downwards.
TGTACAGGTGGAGTTAAATGAATCACAGAACCGGTTTGAGTCACCGACAAATTTTATTAAACAGGATAAAAGATTCATTATCATTCGAAAAAACAAATACAAAAATTAATAAAAAATAAAAACATATCTATATCAAATATACTGCAGCATGTTACTGACGCGATTCACAAAACTTTATCCATCCATGCGTCAAGCGTCCAACGTCCACACATACAATCGAGTGAGTATATACAATGTGTTGGCGTGATGCGTGTACGTAGGTAGCTGCGCGCGCATTAACTGTGTTTAAAGTATGTCTATAGCTATACTTATAGCTATAGATATACTTTAAGCATGTTGCTGACGCGTACACATAGATTTTTTCCCTACCCAGATTCGTATCACACAGCTATAGAAGTTTTCACTTCATAAATATTTGGAAATATAGTCAAAGTTAGCGAAAATAGTTTTCCTAGGTGGCAAGTTCAGAGGAACAAAACTTTGTCTAATTTACGTAATAAGATAATATTATCACAGTTATGTGAATTATTTATGTATAATAAACTGGAATAATAATTGTTCTTGAATATTTACTGTGTAATGAATAATATTTATAATCAATGATACAAGAGTTGTGTAGTCAATAGTACGAGAGTTGATATGACCCTAAAATGGTTTATTTACATTTCTTTTTCGTAATTTGGCTAAATTACAGTTTCATTCTGTTTATGAGGCTTCCGAAAATTTTTAAGAGAAGATGTAACCGTTATAGAATTAGTAAAGAGAACATTGCCATGAATTGATGTCAGTAAATAAATATACAACAAAAAGTCAAAGTAACACCAATATATCAAAGTAAAACACGTAGGCAAGCATATTCTGGAGCTCCCTCCGCCGGCCTGATCTTAAACTACTGGGCGATAAAACGTTCGCTTCAAATAAAAAGCAGCCACTCTCGGTGAATAAATCCCATTTATATAGTGCCGGTAATGGACTCCTCATATTGTTCACCTCCTCGGGAAATTTACGATGCGCCTCCCTGACTCACACGGACCACTCTCCAAATAATTAAACACGTTGTGAACAAAAATTCATTATAGAATTTCACAGACATATGATCACGCCTGTTTCCCGTAGGGGTACATAGAGACCTCAGACCTCCATCTGCTACGACCTCAGCACACTTTCTTTGCTTCTGTGGATGAAGCAAAGAATCACTCTCTTCATACGAGCTCATTGGTAAAACATAAGAATTAATTAATTAAATAAATAGGGTCCATCCCCATCGCCACGATGCCTGGCCGTCAACCACCGTGCGATTCAGTCGCAGTTTCCTGCCAAGAACTGTGGAAGTGTGGTACAACTTGCCACCTGCGGTGTTATGACATGATCCAAGAGAAGAGAATATGTGTTCGTTAAAGGCCGGTAACGCATCTGCGACACCTCTGCCGCTGAGAATATCTATGGACGGTGGTGATCGCTTACCACCAGGTGACCCGAATGCTCGTTTGCCCGCTCTGCTATAGAAAAAAAACCCACGTATATATTCACGCCTATCCCCCGCAGGGGTTGGCAGAGACCACAGAGTTCCATCCGCTACCATTCATCGCAGCGAAACGGCTCTCGAAACGAACGGACGAAAACGGAAATGAGTGGCGAACCACGTCGCCGTAATTTTTCAACAAATTAGGGGGGGGAACCCGATACCGGGACGGTCGGCACGCTTGCGACTGAACTCGCCCACAGCCATGCATCCTATCCATGGATTGGCGGAGAGGAAGGGAAAGGATAGAGAAGAAAGAAAAGGGCAGGAACGGAAATGCGGATTGGGGGGGTTACCAAACTTGGAATAAATATTTATAAATCCATATATATATTTATTCAGATGCGAGAATCGAACCCGCGACCATTGACTCCGTAGGTGGAGGGTCCCGCCATTGAACCAATCGGTCGTCCAAAGAAATCGACGTGATGAATAAAAATTGTAAAATAAACATGAATTGCTGTTCAAAACTTGTCATACAGCGTGTGCAGCATAAATAAGAGATAAAAAGTCGAAATGCATGCAGTGCACGCCATTTATGTAAGTAGTTATGTATCTACATTAATACAAAAGGCGTCCTCTCGTCTGGATTCTACCTTACCTGTCTTACCATGCAATTTTTTTACAATGGTAATATGAAATAAATAATAAAACGCTTTACCCTCGTGGCCTTAATTGAAAACTCAAAACACCGCGGGTGCCATTATAACATGCCAATTATACGGAAAAACATGGAAACTAAAAACAAATAATTGTTGCTGAAGGCTGGAGGCAGCGGGTTTCACAGAGTAGTGGTTGAAGGCTGAAGCAAAGTTCAGAGCGTTAGCAGCTAGTCAGATTAATAAATTAAAGCTAATATCCGCGACAAGCAAACAAAAAACCATTAAGTGAGTCACTTAACGGTTGTCTTCCGTAGAGTCTACTATAGCTGATGATGCCTTCTGTTGAGGCGAAACACGTGTCGTTTGCAAAGTGGAAAAGTGGTGGTCTGTATTTGGTGCTGTTGATAGTGGTGGAGAGTTGCTGAAGGCCGTTTTTTCGGTAAGATTTAGTTTGTGTTCCCCGTAAATCCACTTCTACTTCTTCCAGGTAGAAAACACATAATATTGTTTTTCTATTTTTTGTTTGGTTGTCGCGGATCTTAACTAAACAAAGGTTCTGACGCCTGACCGCATTTAATCATGATATAGACTAATATAAAATATTTTTAGTAAAAAACGATAAAATATTTTTTAATAAAAGTATTTAAAAAAATGTTACTTAATTGTTGCGTGTGAGTTGGGGCTAACGCGCCGCTATAATGTGATATTAAAGAATAAAACTGTCAAAATACATTTATTTGAATAATGTCATCCCCTGGAAGAGATTTTAAGTGGCTTCACGCCATATTCAACCTTATGTTCTCTTGTGTATATGAGTGTTTAAATAAGAAGTTTGTAAGCGTATGCCGAGCGTCAAGATGGAGGGTGGGTGAGTTGTGTGAATTCATAGCAGATATTACGTAAGTTTTTATGAATACGCTAAAGTGTGACGCTAACGACAGTGTTTTTAAGCGTTTTTCGCATTGAATTTTTTTCCTTCTTTTTTAATATTCGCAACATAAACTGCCTGCCTTGGAAACTCATAAAAAATCATTCATAAGTGTAGCTTATATCAGTAAAATACTGAATAAATATATATTCAAAACACACTTGTTTATAATGTAGCAAGAATCGATCTTACGTCTCTTAGCCGTAAAAACATTACTACCTTGTACGTTATACATTTAATTTCAATATATTATAATAAACGAACATGCGTGTCACTCGACAGAATGCAATCAACGTCGTTCGTAGACTTTCGCAGCGTTGCCGGCTTTAAGAAACTAAAAGGCAGACATTGGTACCTTCATAAGTAGGCCTATTTTATGAAGGTGAAGGCAGCCGGTTTAACAGAGTAATGGTGTGTGGAAAAAAGTTTCAAGCAAAACACTAAAACACACTAGTATTTCCAGTATCCAGTATCCAATAGGATCGCCATTTACCCAAATGGTGGGGATGAAATTCTTTATCATAGTAAGTTCTGCGACAGTGAAATTCAGCGGCTGAGTTTATTCCCGATTATGAATACACTTTTTATCGAATCACAGGCTTGCTCGTTTGCCCACCTCCCATAAAAAAAAAAAATATATATATATATATATATATATATATATATATATATATATATATATATATATATATATATATATATATATATATATATATATATATATATATATAATTTGACTTTAAAAACGAAGGAGTACAAAGTTTTAGATTACACGGATAATGTAACGGAGATACATGTCATTAGAAACCCCAAGTATTGGAACTTTGATTTCAGATACACTGGAGCACAAGGATCTTTTAAAATTATGAAAAGGGTGTAGAGTATTCGTTTAACATTCGTATAAATTAGTTTGTCTAATTGTCAGTTAATCAGTCGAGAAGCAACATATCATTACGACTTCAATCGACATTATTTACTTGGAAATCGATATGACTCCGAACTGAATCGTGTGGTTTGAGTCGGAGACAGGTCTGAGGTCTGCGGTCTCGCCCGCGCTCGCCCGGCACCGGCTCACACCCCACGCACGGACGGTAAATACGATTTCAATTACTCCCCGCCGCCGTCTCTACGTGCTCGGTTACCATGAGATACGTTCCAGATACTGCTCCGCACTTGTGGCGACGTAAAGGTGGTTTTCATTTCCAATTGTTTAGTTGATTGGTGTGATGCTGCGGTTGGGGATTCAATTCCGCTCGCGGACTGGCGCAAATCGTCACCGTTTGTCCTAAACTACAAGCTGGAGCGATTGAATTTATTACAATAAACTAACATTTCTTTTCTTTCTGGGATGGGAAGGCAAACGAGCAGGCTTTTCACCTGATGGAAAGCAACCAACGCCGCTCATAGACATCCGTAGCGACATAATCAGTGTGGAAGCGTTGCCGACCTTTAAGGAAAGTGTCATTAGGAAAGAGGAATGGCAAAGGGAGGGGGAAGAGGAATGGGGAGGGTTTTGGGCCTCCGGAACTCGGCCGCTCACCGTACGAAACGCGGTAGCTAAGCTATCACTCAGACACCGGTTTTCTGTGGGAGTGTAGTACTTCCCTGAACGAGCCGGCCCATTCATGCTACAGACAAATATTTGCCATTCTTGACAAAGTATTCATCTGCAGCGTGGCTCTACCACTATTAACATATATGTTTATTAGGCCAGGAAAAAAGAAAAGGTCAGGTCGAGAGTCCCTTTAACCTACGAGCTTGTATGAAGGAAATGGTAAGTGTGGATGAATCAAAGAATTTGCCGGGATCGTACCAGATCGAAGTCTGTGATCTCTGCTCATCCCTACGGGAAAAAGGTGTGATCGTACGAATATAATAAAGATGATAAATGGAATCAGGCCTTACTATGTCGAAATCCATTATTATGTAGACAATCAGAATTTTGTTAAGATACGCAAACAGTAAACAAAAACAGATTAATAATAATGTTGTGTGTTTTACTAAAGGAAGTGGAAATTAGTGAATTTTTAACTAATTATTATCTTTAACTTAATTTGTTCATTATTATATAAAAAAAGTTTAGAAAATTGTCACAAATAAAACATTTCTAATCTAATTCTTACAGAAAAAAATGGCCGTCAACAACACTCCACCTCTTTACTATTTTCATATCCACCAACAACAACAAACACACACTAACACATTTCCACATTGTACACGACACGTGTTTCGCCTCAACACGAGGCTACTGGTTGTAAGGTGTACGCCATCGCTCATTTTTCAACATTTTAAATGATGATAATAATTCTACTAGGATATTTCATATGTTTATTTAACACGTTGCGTACCAAGCGTGGTTACGTTGAGTTTCCCGCCGGACCAAGTTTCTCTCTCGGCGCACTAGAACGACAGCGGAGAGATATGCGTGAATACCAACAATGTAACTCGAGTAGATCCGTGCGTTGTCGATTATATACGTTTACAGCGCCATCTACCAATCATCATCAACATATGTGATTGATACATTGTTTTGTTCCGAAATAATCTTATTGGTAAGTAGCTTATTTTGGATTTTGCAACGTTTATCGCTCTCCCTGGAAAGCGATAAGCGTTTCGGTTAGAGATCAGCAAGGGATCTCACTGCAGGTATCATAGATTATTCGATTGAGAAGCATACTTTTTCTGAAACACACCAGTAATTTCATGCGACTATTATACTATAATATAATATGTTATCCTACACAAATTAATAAAAAGTAGAGAGTAGTTTGTGTAATTTTTATATTTTTACACTGTATATTCTATATTTATACCTGAGAACTTGTTCCATTAAAATTTATTTTCAAAATGTAACTGAAAATCTTATTTAACTTCAACAAGAACGGCGTCACCCGTACTTGGGTGACGTGGGTCCGGCGGAATTATGCCCGTCATCCAAGTACGAGTGACGCGGTACGCAACGTGTTAAATATATTTACACATACATATGTAGATGGAGTTTACATTATAACTAACTTAAATTAGTCAAGTAAATATAAAACTAACAAGCATCTGTTTGCCGTAACAAGTAACGTTCTAAAATGACCATGTCGCTAAACTGCTGTAACTTGCACCACTCCAGAGAGGCGCTAGGCGGTCGGACGCGCCCTGCGGTTGTCGTTCAATACATTGCCAATTCGTCTACCGCCCGCCTCATCAAACACAACACGGATGGAGGTTTTCTCTCGGGTTTCTACACGGTTTTGTGATATCTGATCACCAACTGTAAATTTTGTTCACAAGTACTTTTAGGTATATACACTAGTCTATCTATACATATCTAAATGGAGAGCTATTTTGTTAGTCCCGATAAAACTCAAAAGCGGCTCAACCGATTTGAATAATTTCTATTTTATTTTATTCGCTTTAATATAAGGAAGGTTTATGAATAAAAAAATATAGGAAAAACATAAAAGAACAGCTTGAAAAACGAAAAATACTTTTTCTTCCTTTTACTTCCAATTACTGTCAATAGATGGCGTTCATGGCGGCTCTATCGTCTTACGGACGTGTTGATATACAAAACTGTCGTTTCTTTTGTGCGATTTTGAATAGTATTGCATATACAAAGGTCCTCTAATTATTTAATAAACATGATATTTGAAAACAGATTAAAACACATTTACAGTTTTAATAAAATATAATAAATATCACTTCTAAATCTTAGTAATTTATTATATGAAAGCTGTTTCCAGCTTAGCACAGACTAAGAAAACCGGCGTCTTGACTTCGCTCTCTCTCGTCTGAGTCCGAGGATGAACCGCCTCTCGGTTAACGTAGTGTGGGACACCCTCCGGCTACATGGTGCGACGATCTGCGCAGGGCGGCTGGATGCGTGAAGCCGAAGATCGGGTTAGGTGGCGTTTCTTGGGGGAGGCCTATGTCCAGCAGTGGACTGCCGCAGGCTGTTGATTGATTGATTGATATAAATATATATAGGGAGAGTGTGATCTTATAGTAGCAATTTGAAGAAAATCCCGTCCTGCTGTGAATATTTACAAAAATGTTGATACAGCAGCGATAGTGTTTTGTACCGTCTCAAAACATTACAATCTTTATTGGTTGTACACAGTTCTGACCACAATTTGGAATGTTGCTCCAATATTACAAATTGTGGTTTTGGAATGGAATGGAGTGGGTTCGGCCGAGCGGCTGTTGCGACACGCTCGTGTGACACACGATACTCTGCGCCGGTAGCCAAGGGACTCAATCGCGGCCACTTTGTTTTGCGGCTGGTGCGGAGGAGGGCAGGGCTCTGTAACAGGAGACGCGGCCCGACCCAACGCCCGGCACGTTTGGAAGCCGTTCGGCTACCACCACTTGAAACATAACAACCGTTGAATCATTCAAATGAATGCATTCGTGATATCTATAACTCACGTAAGCAGCAAATGGTATTCTAAATAAACAACTCTAACGAACCAGTTCCAAGCCGCCGTGTCTCCGTATAGAGCTTTAATCTTTGCGTTTTTTCTCGCCTTTAGAATTAACGTTGTACAAAACAAAAAATATTGTACGAAAACGAAGAATTGTACTGTACTACTTATAATCTTTACCGATTTATATTGTAAATTAATTACCTCGTATTGTAAATTTACGAGTATATAATAATGTAAATTGTACAATAGTTTTTCTTTAAAGAATGGCAAAGTCATTACCATGTAGATAATCAAAAGTTTTACTTAACTAAGATCCGCGACAAGCAAATCTATAACAGAAAACTTTTCGGTTGTCTTCCGTAGAGTCTACTATACCTGAAGATGCCTCGTGTTGGGGCGAAACACGTGTCGTTTACAAGATGGAAAAGTGATAATGTGTGTTTGGTGTTGTGTATAGTGGTTGGTGGGTGGAGAATTGATGGCCGATTTTCGGTACGTTTTTGGTTTAAGTTCCAAATAAATCCACTTAACCCAACGGAAAAACACACATTATTAATTTTCTGTTATTGTTTTGCTTGTCGTGGATCTTAGCTAAGTACAACTTTTTATGTCATATCTACCTTTTATGATATATATTTATCTACCTTATATGTTAATCTACCTTTTATGTGGAAGCCACTATGACCAAAATTATGAACAATAAATTAAGAAAAAAAAATATTTATTTAAAATTATCTGTCACGAAACTTAATATGGCAGATCAAACTCCACGCGAGCGAATCCGCGGGCAAAAGCTAGTGGTAGATAAACGATACTGGTCATCACAGCCCGCAAGCACATCGCAGCGAGCACCTCTTTCAACTCATAATTACAGGGTTAAAGAAATAAATCACCAATTCATCGCTTTCCAAGTAAGCAGGCGTACAAAAACATTTTGTGTTGGCGCGTCCCCACTTGTAATGCGAATAGTGACACAACTCCGCGGCCTGTCGACCGGACAGTCCACAATTCAATTCATTTTTTTTCCTCACTGACTTTTTCCCTCCAGGTTTGGCGATGAGTGACCCATCGCCAAACCTGGAGTGGAACACAGTGGCCACTTAAAAACTTTTTTTTCAAACAATGACAAAGAGGAAGTGACTCTTCATAAATATTAAACATTGATGGAGTATTTTTCTTTTTCATTAAAAGTAGAATAAAGTTTCGTTAAAATGGATAAAAGGCAGGTTTGTATGTAACCGTATGTCGGTTAGTAATAGTGATTGAAAAGTATGTAGCATTATGAAGGCCCGTTAATCTACATATGAAGTCGTAAATACATACGAAATGAGTGCGAGTTATAACGAATTCGAAAAATGTATTCGATTGCATTTATTAATCAGATAATTTCGAATATCAGTTTTTATTTGAGATAGGAAGACAAATGAGCAGGCGTGTCGCCCGATGGAAAGCAATCAACGCCGCCCATGGAAAACCGCGACACCGCAGGAGTCACGGAAGCGTTGCCCGCCTTTTAGATTTAAATGGTTGTATTACTAATACGTAACCATATTATGTGTGAACCCACTAGTGACATCGTTTAAATTTCGTTTTAGAACCGCTGAATGTACGTACAACGCCCTCTAGTGGAAACATCAATTATCACGGTAAGAAATACAGATAATACATCAAACAGTAAAACTCAATTGACTTTTATTGCTTTTAAGTAAATGAAACTTAGGTTAAGGGCAATTACTTTATTACAATTAACTGTATTTTATTAATAAATTTAAATTTAAAGAGATATAAAAAAAATTTAAAGAGATTAAAAATAAGGCAAAGAATAGTTCACCTTACTTTTGTCCTTAAGGTAAGAATAATAAAATATCCGGACTGATTCCAACATTACAGTTGCCTTATAGCTACAGATATTTTTATGCAGTTCAGTTTACTTTCAGAGCCAGTGCTGGCGGACTAGATTCTTGCATCGAGATAAACATATATGGACATATCGCTTCAGGTTTTCAATCCGGACCTGAGTGTTTATCATATTCATGTCGATGAGTTTTATGTTGGCACACACAACATATCGTATTGTGATGCTATCGATGTATATTGATAAAGTCTTTTGTTCTTCATTTTCCTAAAATGTATGGACACTCGATGGCATGGCAGAGAACTCGCTTTAGTTCGCGGCGTCGATACAAGATTCGACGTCGCTTTCTGTCACGCAAAGATACACAAAGATGATGTATCGTAGGATTGTTTGTCTTGAATAGTTCTAAATAAAAGCCCGCGACAGCATATATCTTTTATGTGGAAGCCACTATGACCAAAATTGTGAACCATAAATTAAGTAAATAAAAATATATTTATTTAAAATGATCTGTCACGAAACTTAACGTGGCAGAACAAATTCCACGCGAGCGAATCCACGGGCAAAAGCTAGTATCTATATAATTAAGCAGAAACATGTGTGTATAGCCTCATGTCCACCGTCACGTGACAATCACATAGCACCATCGCCAAACCACATACAAAGCAGTACAACAAGCGACGCATCGCTGACTCACCCCGTGCTATGGCCGCTGTACTGAAGCGATATATGTGCTTTATGTAAACCTATTCACTGTAACGCGGCCTCTGACCGCAGCGCTGCTCGACCTATATGAACACATCCGCGCGTCCACTTTGCCGTTTCGGAGTTCACGATTAACGAGCTCAAATATTATTTTTTAAAAATATAAAGGCCAAGCCGCACCGTTCAGAAAATATTAATAGTGTTATAACAATTAATAGTGTTAAAACAACTTGCCACGACCTCTTCGTAACTTGCATACTATAAATATGTTGAAAAATATACAAAAATATTATTTTTTAAACATATACCTAAAGGCCAAGCCGCACAGTTCAGAAAATATTAATAGTGTTATAACAATTAATAGTGTTAAAACAACTTGCCATCGCCTCTTAGTGACTTGTGATGTATAAATATGTTAAAACTCCTGTTTGCATACTAAAAATCTAATTTTAAGTATGCATACAGGGGGAACTTGTTCTTTCGATTGCGGTGAATTTATTACATTATACACTATATATATATTGTCACTGTGATCCACAATCTGACCACGTTGGTTCTTGCTGGAAACCATCGCCAGTTGCTCCAATAGAACGCCTGGCATGTGCTGAGCAAGAACCATTTTATGACACTTGTTAGATTAAAATTATTTTTGTTTCGTTTTTTTTTGTATATTGTAATATTATTAAGGTTTTAAGCAAAAATTATAAATACAGTTTTCCTATTACTATTTCTAAAATTATAATATGAATGAAAACTTCACCGACCTCTCAGCGTGCAGCGTCTCGGCGCGCACCCACGGCCCGGCGCCCCACTCCTCGTCCGGCTCCTCGGGCTTGCTCCGCAGCAGCCCCGACAGCCACGTGTACGACTTGCTCCGCTTCATCGTCACTTTGATCACTTATCACAACACTTCCTGTGTACCACTTGTTATTTCTATCGCCTCTGTGAACACTATCACCGAAACATTTTTCCACTTTACACAAACGTTCGTCTTCCACATGTAGCTTCTTATCATCTTTTAGCACTTCTAGAATTTTATAGCATATTTGATACAACTATTTGCTTACTTTCTTTGATCACTTTTGATGTTTACACATTGACACTGTGCCACTTTTTGTTATTAAAATTATTTTGGGAATTTGTTTCCTGCTTTATAGCGCCAATTTCAACTACCACTCGATCCAAATCATAAACTTTTGGATAACAAATATTTAAATGTGTATTTTTGGTTTTCACGATAAGGTTAAACACGTCGAAAAAACTAATATAGACGCTCCATGGATCTTTTACTTTTTTTAATTTCCTTCACGCACGGTTTCACGGTAGTACCGTGGTCCCTAACCAACGAGCTCTACGCAGAGTAAGCAAAGACCTTTAGGAGAAACCTACGTAATATAGTCACATAAATCGAATAAGGCACATAAGATTCGATAGCGCATCTACCACATTTCTATGGCTTGATATATGGTATCATCTTTTCACAATAAAGGATACTAATAAGGTTTTAAAAAAAACGTTGATTCATTTTACGGTTTTGTAGTAACCTCCAAACAAAGTTCTCTTTGGAAATGGTCCTTTTCTGTGCACGACAAAGGGCCTTGTTTGTTTCTCGATAGCCGCCCATTCGCCACGCGACGTCCGCCGTCTAAATATCAATTATTTTCAAGCTTTAAGAGTTTCATCACCAACGTTCACAAAACACCCAACGTTTCTCGGGTATTTCTTCAATTGTATCCCTTAAATTATACAGTGTAAGACTCATTACTGTATAATGTGTTGGACATTCACAAATCGAATTGGAATTTCATCGAATATAATTGACGTCAAGGTAGAGCGGTGTAAAAAGTGGTCAAGTGTGAGTCGACCATTCGTCTTCGTCTGCGCCGTGTGGTTATTTAAAACAAAGATTGTATCAATAAACTTTTTCTCACCGGCAGTGCGTGCGTGTGCGTGTGTGCGTGTGTGCGTGTGTGCGTGTGTGTGCGTGTGTGCGGTAGGTTGGCTTAAAACGATGTGCTGATGAATAAATGAATTAACATTTGCATAATTAATTAAATGTAAATGCGGCAGGTGGTCGCTCCGGCCTACGTAACCCACACTGCGACTTAAGAAATTCTTTTCTTCTTTTCCCCGCGAAACTTACTTAAGACCTTCTTCTTTCGTTTTGTTACTCTACTTTAATACTCGAAGTGCTTTAATCGATAAGGAAACTGAGTTCGAGGATTATTTATATGTATTTTTTTACGGACAACCAATTGGCTCAGTGGCGGGACCTCCCGCCCACGGAGTCAATGATCGCAGGTTCGATCCCTGCATCGCAATAAATATAAGTATGGCCTGCAAATATTTATTCCGAGTCTGGTAACCCCGCCAATTCGCATTGGACAAGCACGGTAGGTTGCGTCCGTTCCTCCAGAAATGGGGAGGCCCGTACTCAGCAGTGGGGCATATATGGGCTGTGAAAAATAATAAGTAATTTAATGAGATAGGGAGGCAAACAGGCTGTTCATAGACATATGCAACACCAAAAGCATTGGCGTTACCGTCCTCCAAGATAAGAGTAGTGTTATTTTTTGAAGGTTCCAATGTCGTATCGGTTCGGAAATACCGCCGAAGACAGCTGATTCCAGTAGAGCGGTGGTGCGTGCAATGGTCACGAACGAATCGTCATTCATCCAGTTTGTATAAAGCCAAATGACACGACACGACACAACACGACACAACACAACACGACACAACACAACACGACACAACACAACACAACACGACACGACATAACACGACACGTCAAGACACGACACGTCACGACACGACACGGCACGACAGGAAACCCGACAGAGTTAAGCTCTTTTTCGTTACATTTTTACTTATAACAAAAACTTCACCGATTAATACATGTGATTGCTCATATCATCCGTTATTATCTACGTTCGTTCTTGTTATTTATCATGTTGCTGACGCGAACCCGTAGATTTTATCCCTACCCAGAGTCGTGTAAAAATTATAATCTCGTGTTTAGAAGATAAAAAATGTTGATTTTAAATGTTAAGCAACACGAGATGAAATCGTTAATAAGACGTGACTCCACCGAGAGCGGCCATTCCCCGGTGAAGGTCATCGTTTCGTCTCATTATACAATTCGCGACGGATCTCTAAAAGTGAGTGTCGGATGTAACCTCCCGCGACCCGTTACTCCTCTACAATGGAGGTGGTGATCACGCACGCCCAACAACCGGCATATGTTGGCCTATCTAACATCCGCCGCGGTCACCTACCAGCGCCTAATGTGGTACCAAAGAGCCGTGGAATGTCCGTAAAAGCTTTTAATATAGCCAATAATTTTCTACTTTTTACAACTTACATGCACTTTTCGAGAAAATGAACTCAATTTTATTCTATTAAAGATATAATACGCGTTGTTTTTTTGCACTGGTTCCTTGTGTCGTGAGCTGAACCTGAAACAAACAGATGGCATAGTTTTAAAAAGCTTGAAACTTTTATAGAATTATTAACATTAGCGATACATAAGTATTACTCGACGACCAATTTAACAGTTCCTTTATTTTCCATCTGTTCTAACAAATAAATATTAATACATTTAACAGTTCCTCGACTTGCGTTGCTTAGAAAACTGGAACCGCTTTGTATGTTAACAATCACGTGAGAGTCACTTGGACCGGCAGACCTTCTGTTTGCGAAACGTTGACCACCTTTCGAGTACTTGAGTACACACGGTGAAACAGATTTTTTTTACAAATATTTGCAAAACGCAGGCTGCGCGGTAAACTCCAAGAATATTTGCATATGCTCAAAGAATAGTTCAAAAAATATATAAACATAAAATAATGTAACACGCCAGCGATACAAATTGATACGAAAACTCCGGCGTAAAGTTCTACTTGCCTGTTTGTTGTAAAAGCACTATTAACTCTTAAATTAACCCTAACTCTTAATTATAATATAACGAGGTATTACAATTGCAATATCTCAGGAAAAATTAAAGTCAATTTCAGTGTCATGGAATGAAAGCAAATCGAATTAATTTTAAGTAATACAAAAAATTGTGATTTCCAATTTTACGTACGAACTTACAGAAATTGCTGTGAAGGTGCAGTTGAACCTTAAGATCGTGAGGATCTTCGTGGGATCACGGGACGAAAATCGCTAGTTAATTGTAAAAGAACATGAGGGACTTTGTAGTTTAACTCATCTGATAATTTATTAAGCGCGCCTGCTGACGACACCACAATAGTAAAACTGTAGTATTGCAAATGAAGTAGACCTCCTCACACCTACTCAGTATTAGTAAACACATCAAGAATACCAGCTCTCCGGTTCTTGCAACTAGCGTAAGAACGAATGTTTACTATTCATAGAATCACTGGAAGGAATAGTAGGGCTAAATTTTATTTAAACTCCAATACACTTAAGACCAGCACAATATTTTGGTTGAATATATTTTTTATGGGATAAGAAGGCAAACGAGCAGGCGTGTCACCTGATGGAAAGCAAGCAATACCGCCCATAGACATCCGCAGCGCCGTAGGCAGTGCAGAAGCGTTGCCGGCCTTTAAGGAAAGTGTCATTATGAGACAGGGAAGGGGGGATGATTCGAGCTCCGGAACTCAACCGCCTACCAGACGAACCGCAGCAGCTAAGCTACCACTCAGACGCCGGTTTTCTTGCGGGAGTGTGGTACTTCCCCGGGTGAGCCGGCCACTTTATGCTACAGACAAATAATATGCCATTCTCGACAAAGTATTCATATCTGCAGCGTGGCTCTACCACTACAAAAATGTAATATAAAATATATAATATTTAAATCCTTTTAAAATACAAAGATGAATTAGTTGGTCTATCATCATTTAAACATAGTTACAGGATTGGAGAGAGTTTCTCAATGAATCACTGGTATCATCAATTTCCTCAGACTACAACTTGCGGACCCTTAACTGGTGATATCGAAGTCTTTTTTGATTCACATCATTTACTTCTCATCTTAACTTCACATTTGAACACAAGCACCCATCTTATATCAACAAGTGCGTGTAAACAACACGGCGTGATATCATAATGACGTCAGTTGCCAGTGATACTGTTTATTATTTTAATTTGCTCGTACACTCGGATGCCTGCTGTACATTGCGGCATATTTATGGCAAACTAATACTGATGCTTGAATGTGCAATGGCATTGTATGCGCAAAATAACTTAAAATTAATCATAGCATAATATTTGTCTGTAGCATGAATGGGCCGGCTCCCCCAAAGAACTCCTCCCACGCTGCCGCAGAAAACTGGCGTCTGAGTGGTAGCTTAGCTACCGCTCTTGGCACGGTGAGCGGCCGAGGTCCGGAAGCCCATCCTCCCTCCCCCTCCCTCTACCCTCTCCACACCCACTCCCACTCCCATAATAACACTTTCCTTAAAGGTCGGCAACGCTTCCCCACTGCCTATGGCGCTGCGGAAGTCCATGAACGTTGATTGCTTTCCATCAGGTGATGCCCCTGCTCATTTGCCTTCCTATTCCATAAAAAAAACATCAAAAGAAACGCTCTTCGCCGCGGCAGAGTGGCTGTACAAATATTTTCGTGTGCTCACAAACAGCACCGCGGATACAGCGCGAAATTGTTTACATGTGATCAGTTGAAGACAATGCTGTTTGCGCTGAGATCAAATATATGAACGCGCAGAGCCGTCGATAAGGCTGCGCAGGCATTAGCGCTGTACCTACACGCACGCGGTGTCAACGTTCGCGGTGTTTGATATGACGCTACCAACGCCGGCGGTGCGTGTGCGGGACGTTTGCGAGACGTGTACGGGACGGGTGCGGGACGGGTGCGTATAGATAGCAGCGCTCGACGCCGCACTGTTTCTCACATCGCCTTACTAATACATAAATTGAAAAGTCTGTCTGTTACGTTTTCATCAAGTTAACAATTTTCTTCTTTATCAACTTTATAACTTTATTTTAAACAATTGCTACAATACAATCTGTCTCCGCATTAATAACAATTATTTTATTAAAGCAAAGTTTCTATGACACTAGCTATTTCTATTTAATTATATGCAACATATTTTTTAATTATTTATAGTTATCCCTCGTGTCAGACGTGCCAATTTTAATTTTTCGTGCTGTTTCGGATATCGAAACTAATTGTCTCGGTAAAAGTTAGACTTATAACTTCCTATACAAGTCTTCGCAAGCACAGAATATCATTTTTCTGATTTGTGTTCGCGGATCTTAACAAACTAAATTTGACTGCACATCTTAACTTTGACTTTCAAACAATTATTTATTGATCTATAACTTCAAATAAATTAGAAGTGGTAGAGCCACGCTGCAGACGAATACTTTGTCAAGAATGGCATATTATTTGTCTGTAGCATGAATGGGCCGGCTCGCCCGGGAAGTACCACACTCCCGCAGAAAACCGGCGTCTGAGTGGTAGCTTAGTTACCGTGTATCGTCCGGTGAGCGTTTCATTAAAGGCCGGCAACGCTTCTGCACTGCCTATGGCACTACGGATATCTATATGCGGCGTTGATTGCTTTCCATCAGGTGACACGCCTGCTCGTTTGCCTTCCTATCCAATAAAAATAATTATGGTGGTATTACTTGTTTAAAAGTAATAGTTAAAGTCGAAAACCTATGTATTTCTGCCATCGGACACTCTATACTAGAAAATGTTCGTATTAAGTGTAATATTATATGTATTTACCCAATGGTGCACCCTGAACTTGCACTCAATGGGACACGGAGCAATGGGGTCACTGATGGTACATTTACCAGCAACGCGGAACCAACGACAACTGCTGCTACACCCACTCATCAGAAGATCGATCAAATAGCAATCTATGTGAAGACGCACTCGCTAATGTTTTCATCAGGGCCGCGCATCGCTGCGCAGCCGAAGCCCTGTTGCTAATGGATGCCGCGTGATGGATTCGGCTCTCGTCGATTGAGATACATACTGAACTGAAGATAAGTAAATTGATAGAATGCACTTTATGAGAACGCTGCACCGGTTCTAGTGAGGAAAGTAAGAAATTATAGAAACGAGAAATTTAGATTTAGAATTCACGGCGTTTTGCAATATTCTTATAGAAGAAGATTCGATGATTTTAATTTTAATTGTAGAAGGTTAGTTTCCTAATAGAGTGTATCGTATAATCAATTAGCAGTTCAATATTTTAAGACAATGACAACATACCGATTTGTATATGGACAAGCCAAACAATAACAGAAAATTAATAATGTGTGTTTTTTCGTTGGGTTAAGTGGATTTATTTGGAACTTAAACCAAAAACTTACCGAAAATCGGCCATCAATTCTCCACCCACCAACCACTATACACAACACCAAACACACATTATCACTTTTCCACCTTGTAAACGACACGTGTTTCGCCCCAACACGAGGCATCTTCAGGTATAGTAGACTCTACGGAAGACAACCGGAAAGTCACTTTTCGGTTGTCTTCCGTAGAGTCTACTGGGTGGAAAATTGATGGCCGATTTTCGGTAAGTTTTTGGTTTAAGTTCCAAATAAATCCACCTAACCCAACAGAAAAACACACACTATTAATTTTCTGTTATTGTTTTGCTTGTCGCGGATCTTAGCTAAGTAAAACTTTTGACTGTCCTCATAGTGATGGATTTCCGCAAAGTAACGCCTGACTCTATTAATAACATACCGATTATTTCTTCTCACTCATGATACGGTTTTTACATATAGACAGAAACTAAACAGAACTATGTTGATCTGCATATTATCACAGTTCAGATACAGGCTTCAATTCTTTTGTAAAATCCCTGACTCTGTGGTTATGCCTACCCACTCCAAACCCTGCAATGATCTGCAATAGGCTGATGTTGATGATTGTAACAAGTTCCAGTTAGCTTTGTTATATAATTGTTCAATGTTATCTGCCTGAAGAAAATGTTACTTATAATTGCCCCTAATTACTTCTGCAACTTTTACATGGACAAGAATGACAGATGCTCTGCAGCTCCACTGACATTGAAGTCATTAAAACAAACCATGTAATATGTATGTCGCAGTGAACAACTAATAGCTCACATCACAAGCTTCGTCGCGGTCCATAATTTGTGTCTTAACGAGCACACGAGTCTATTGCGTCGGGGCAAAGAGATGCGGATAATCATGGATAACATACAAGACGTCAGGATGACCAACAGCATCCATCCCGTGCGTCAAATGCTGTATACAATTACCATGTATCTTGAAATGTTGAAAGTAATCACATCACGAGACCAGAGAAATGGCTGCCATTAGAAGACAAGAAGAATGACAGTGGCTATTTATTTTATCCGTGTGGTTTAATCTTTGTTACATATTAATACATTGCTTATATTTTTTTATGGGATAGGAAGGCAAACGAGCAGGCGTGTCACCCGTTGGAAAGCTATCAACGCCGCCCATAAACATCCGCAGTGCTGTAGGCAGTGCAGAAACGTTGACAGCCTTTAAGGGGAGGGTTGGGCTTCCGGAACTCAAACGCTCACCGCACGAAGCGCGGTAGCTAAGCTACCACTCAAACGCCGGTTTTCTGCGGGAGTGTAGTACTTCCCCGAGCGAGCCGGCCCATTCATGCTACAGACAAATAATATGCCATTTTTGACAAAATATTCGTCTGCAGCGTGGCTCTACCACTTTTAGATTTAATTGCTTCTTTAAAATGAAATAATGTTAAAATTAGAAATAAGTTTAAAAATCGTTTAATAGTATCCCAGTTCAATGTGACCATTCAAAATATTGTATAGGTATTAATAAAACACTAAAAAACACAGGTTCCATATATTACCGAATATGCACAAATAAATTAGGTGTCAACACTCATCAATTTATTCAAAGGCCAGTCGGCGGTGTGTTCTGCCAATAATATTTTCTATTTTTATTATAACATAAGTGCGCATCTTACCATCTTAAATCAAATCCCACCACGATTAAATGATTTTCTTTATATCAAGTTGGGAGGCATAAGACGAGAGTCTCTTGATGAGAATATTTCATGAATTAATCTACTTCTGAGAGCCTCTCTGACGTGAGAAGATTGGCAGCCGATTTAGCACGACTCTCCTCCTCCTTCGCGAGACGCAGCAATTCTGGAGCACTCGCTATCCCAGTCCACTCCCAGTACACTGACATAACGTAGTCAAGACTTTCCCAGAACCCGATTATAAATACCCTATTATATATATGAAGAATCCTATTAATTAACCTATTTCCTATTCTAATGTAACCTAATATAACCTATAATATAACCCAACCTATTCTAATGTGGACAGTCAAAAGTTTCACTTAGCTAAGATCCGCGACAAGCAAAACAATAATAGAAAATTAATAATGTGCGTTTTTCTGCCGGACGAAGTGGATTTATTTGAAACTTAAACCAAAAACCTAACTGAAAATCGGCAAACACACACTACCACTTTTCCACCTTGTAAACGACACGTGTTTCGCCCCAACACGAGGCATCTTTAGGTATAGTAGACTCTGCGGAAGAAAACCGAAATGTTTTCGGTTTGTATGTTTTTGGTTTAAGTTCCAAATAAATCCACTCCATCCAGCAGAAAAACACACATTATTAATTTTCTGTTATTATTTTGCTTGTCGCGGATCTTAGCTAAGTAAGATTTTTGACTGTCCACATAGTAATGGATTTCCGCAAAGTAACGCCTGACTCCATTAATAATCTATTCTAATGTATTTACATTTTTAGTTCAGCGTCACTTATTACACTTCGTATTTATTTACACTCTTCGGTTCCTTGCTACGGGTCGTGATAATGGGTATAAAACACTAAAATATAAAATATATAACAATATAAACACTAAAATATAAAATATATAACAATATATACACTAAAATATAAACACTAAAAAATATAAGAATGTGTTATGTATTTTATAAATGATTATCAAGATCAACTCGACTTAAAAAGGTTTAAAATGCAATCGACTTAGGCGGTGGGCATCATTTAGCTTCGCCGACCCTGACCTCTGTCGCGTTTAATCTGCCATTGCTCGTATGAAGCCACTAATTCACTTCCTTACTTCTAAGCGCCTTATAATATATGCCTTAACAAGATGAAGCCAATACACAATATTTTAAAAGAGCGCTAGTTTTAATTATTGCTAGAATGTTGTTTGATTTATGCCAGTGTCGAGAAGCTGTTCGTGTCACTGAGGTGACCTCGGTGGTGTTCGTAGCGCAGATTTTACTGTAGACCTTAATTTATATCATCTTATTGATACTTTGAACATTGTATATACATACATACATAACGTAACACTTATTTGTAGTAGGCAGATACCACAAACCTCTATCTGCTATCTTTTCCTCTTCGATCTTGGCACAGAACCTTATATACCCACAAGCTCACATAACTATATATACACACAAGCTCAGAGTCGCTCAGAGACCTATGGAGAGAGCTATGCTTGGAGTTTCTCTGCTAGATATGATTCAGAATGAACAAATCCGCCAGAGAACTAAAGTCACCGACATAGTCTTTCGAATTAGCAAACTAAAGAGGCAATAGGCTGCTCGAACAGACAAATGCTGGAGTGGAGACCGCGTCTCGGCAAACGTAGTATGGGTCGCCCCCTGGCTAAATGGTTAGACGATCTGCGGCTGGCTGAAACTGGATGCGTAAAGCCGAAGATCGGGACTAGATAGCGATTTTTGAGGGAGGCCTATATCCAGCAGTGGACTATCGCAGGCTGTTGATTGATTGATGGAATAGTAATGTATATTTAATATTAATTTTCAAAATAAATTTTGTGATTACAGGAAAATTTCAGTAGACGGGCAGTCTATGAGATCCACATTTCTGACCCGCGTCACATTATTTATATTCGTTTATTATTTACGGTTAACTCATATTTATATACACTTATATATTTGTTTATGGCTATTAATTTTGTTTAATAAAAAACTTTTTTATCGTCCTGGCGATAATGTATCACCAGCCTACATCAAATTATCTTTTTAACATTGTGTCCATCCTACGGTTTTCTGGAAGAAATCGCTATTAGCGATATCACCGCCATTTGTAAATGAATATTACAATCAATAATTTGTTTTTGGTGTACAATAAATAATATATCTATCTATATTGAGTATCATGTGTGTCTGTTACGGTAAATCACAATAAACTTGTTAAACTGATGAGTTAAATACATATTACTAGCTGACACGACAAACCGTCGTACCGCCTCAGAATCAATAAATAAAAAAGCTTCAACTTTAGTAAAAAATGTGGTCAAAACTTAACCAAAAAAATGAAAAAAAAAATCTTCACTTTTGAATTTAATTTGATTTCTGAACGACGGGACGAACATCTAATATTTGACAGGTAGGAATAGTTTCCAAGGGAAAACGAAATTGTTGCTTTTACTATATTCCTAACATTTTTAACATTTCTACTCACCTTTTAAACCTTGCCTGAACTTCTGGAAATAATTCAAAAACTAAATTAGCCAAATCGGTCCAGCCGTTCTCGAGTTTTAGCGAGACTAACGAACAGCAATTGATTTTTATATACATATACAGATATAAAATGCGACGAATCGGATATTTTATTATATTATCCCAAGGGTTTGGAAGTAATTGGTATTTTCTTGTGACACGCACAGGCAGCAGCAGCTGTAGGTAGGAGATAAGGGCAGGCAGAACAGAGGCTCGTCTCTGTAAATATAAAAAAGCGGCACGCAGTGTTCGCTTCCGCTAGCGCCTCTACAATCCGGCCGTCGTCAACAAGCCGCTGTACCGGCGCCGCGCGAGCTGTACCCTGTTGACATTTCAGCGGCGCTGGAACCAGCTTCGAAGATTTTCGGCAGCATTTAGATGATAAATGTGGTTCGCCGTGGACGTACCGCGGGGGTTATAACAATTTTCCGGTAACTATATACATATTACGTATTATATAATATTCCGTGTCCTATCTCTCTTTCGCCTTCGCTCACCGTTACTTTTATTTACCATTTAAATATTAATAATTTTGTTATTTCAATGCGATTGTTTATGTTAATCTGTGACGCTGGTCGACCTTGTTGTGTTGTGTTGTATTTTGATATTTATATAAAATTTATATATTTATTATAATATTTTTAATTCGTTCATTTATTCTTAATGTACATTTTTAATACAAAGTCGAATTTAATGCTGGAAAGCATTCAGCAATTAGTAAGCAAGGTATGTTTTCCGTGGTCTTCCCCTACCGCGCCTCCATCCACATCCGCAACGAAAATTTCTTTTGCCAGTCGTCTTTCATCCATCCTCTCTATGTGCCCAAACCATTTAAGCATTCCTTCTTCAACTTTTGTCACGATACCTTCTTTTTCTGCACATCGCTCTCTTATATCTTCATTTCTTATTTTATCATTCAAAGTACTTAATCAAAATATATATATTACATATACACACATTTTCACGGCGTTATTCAGATCGGTAGGCAGGCATAATGTAGGTTCTACAAACTCACGGCCTCAGTGATAACGAAAATGTTCTTGTACTGTGCTAATTACTGTTATCTGCGTTATTATATTTTAATTACTTAAGCGAGACTGTGTTACAATAATATTCATACATTTATATATTTCCAATTCTTGAAACATCATGATCCGATGCTTTGCAGCACGGTTGGACCTTAACCTGAGCAAATTATTGCATTTTATTATGGGTTAGGGAGTCAAAAGGTGTTGCGGATGTCTATGCCCGGTCATAGACATCCGCAGTACCACAAGCATTATAAACGCATTGCCGATCTTCGAGATAGGAGTAAACTTGTATGTTTCCAAATCTGTTTGTTCTAGGGTTTTGGTCAACGCCATTGAAACATTTGACCTAAGGAGTGCGTCGTCTTCAGCGACCATCTGGTTTACCCTCGAGTAATCGCTTGGGCACTCCAGCCTCGTGCTTATGACGTGTCCGACCGATCGCAGGCGTTATTTAAAAATTAATAATTAACTAAATTAACAATCGGTTTTAACGAGTTAAGAAAGGGATGCTTACATGGTTTGGGCAAATAGAGAAAATGGATGAAAGACAACCAGTAAAACAAATTTACGTTGCGTGTGTGAATGAAACAGTTGATATGGGATAGACCAAGGAGAATATACCTTGACCAAATTCGCGAAATTCTTAAGAAAGGTCTGTTCAAAAATAGCCTAAACCGACGAACTTGTCTTCATACAAGTTCGTCGGTTTAGTGAGTGATGGTGATAATGTAGCAAACATAGTGTGCCGAGATCGTAGCAGATGGAGGTCTGTGGTGTCTTCCTCCTTTACGGAAACAGGCGTGATATGTATAATGATTAATTGACACAAGAAGTCCCGCTATAAGTTAAAAGCGTTTTATTAATTAACTTAGATTTATTTATACTATGGTTCACTTTTTTGTCTTTTATATATAAGACGCCAATTAACAATTTAAGTAGCGAAGTTACTGTTTTCAGAGTTAGTGGTCATGGGTTTGATTTCCGCATCAGGATAAATTTATCTAAGCTCTACATGTATTTATTGCCCTAATTCACCTGTTATAAGCGTGGTGGGTTAACATTTACTTCTTCATAAAAATGATAGGCTCCGTGCCCAGCAGTGGGACGTGTATAGGCTACAAAAAATATCAATATAATTAGTTTAAAGTGAGGTAAAACGTATCGCCACGTGTAGACACTATAAAACAAACAATTTCCTACAAAATGTCAAGGACGAAAACCCTGACTGAACGTACTAGTATGTTAATACTTGTGATCCATACGAATATTTATACAGTTGTGGGAATTGAATCCATGACTCAGAAAACGAACACCAGAGCGCTGCACTATATATGTAGATTTCATCTTGCAAAAACAAAACCAAAAAATATTAATGCTTTTATATAGACTAATCATGATATTGTTTTATATGGTCTTTACTGACCACCAATTGGCTCAGTAGCGGGGTGTCCCGCCCACCGAGTCAACGGTCACGGGTTCGATCCCCGCATCAAAATACTATATGTATGGTCTAAACATACATATTCCGATTCTTGTAACCCCGCCAATCCGCATTGGACAAGTGTGGTGGGTTAATGTCCGTTCCTCCAGAAATGGAGAGGCTCTTGCTCAGCAGTGAGATATATGTGATCTGTTTGGAAAAAATGTCTTTACAATGTATATTTTCTTTCATGTTTATATTGTCTTTATGTGTATTACACTAATATCACAGAACGAGAGAAATAAGCCGTGCTAGGTGTGCTCGATAATTTTCATAATCGAAAACGTTTATATGCGACACACCTATTTTTACAAAAAGTTAATGCTTAATAAAAATTAGATTTAACATAAAAAAAAAAACAAAAAAATTAAAACCTATAATGTAACACAAAATGATTCTTGCTTAGCGTAAGCCAAGCGCTCTATTGGAGCCAAGCTTAAGCCAGGCGCTCTATTTAGAATATATATATAATACATATATGTATTGTAACCTTCGTCCCCTTCGCCTGTGTGTTTTGTTTGCAAATATTTCAAACTTTTAAGTAATTAATAAAATTAATTACTTATTTATTATACGTGACCAAGAAAGTGATATTGATCTTTTCAACGTTTGTAATATTTTAAGCCATATTATTCAATTATTATCGTGATCATATCTTAGTTAGGACCTTTTGTTACGTTGTGATTTGTAATAAGTGATTCTTTTAGGCGTTTCTTGGAAATTAATAATGTAGATATAATATATAAAATGAATAATACACAAGCATACAAGTTAGAATATCATGTCGCTCTGATTGACAATGTAGTCGAAAGTGCGCTCAACGAATTGATGCGGCGGTTTGAGAACACGTTTGGATTAGTTGCAGATACAGCGAGGCGGAGTGCCGGTGTTGCGTGCTGACCCAGAGAACCTGGGCCATTGAGTGACAGCACCCGCGTCAGGCAGGTCGACCAGCTGACCAAACCAGCGGTGACCGAATGGAAATTTTAAATAACATTAACAACAAAATTCATCGAAGGCAAACAATTAAAGACTGAAAACTGATAATGTTATCACTTTGAACGGAATATCATGATTTTTTTATGATAAATATAACGATCTACTAATAAAGGGAATCTAGAAATAGATGAAGATAAATTTGAAAAAAGAATAAATTTATAAAACCCAATCAATAATGAAGAATCGGTTACAGCGAAACTAAAGACTAGAGGAACTAAAAAATTAATCAAACATGTGTGGGAAAGAGGAGCCCCGAGTCCAGCTGGACGTGGTACTGGGTCAGCTGGGCTCGTTCGGTAAGCACCAGCTGCTCACCATGTGCATGCTGGCTCTCGTCTACGCCACCAACTCCATGTACAATGTGAACTATGTGTTTGCAGTGGAAGATGTGGGATACAGGTAAGCTACAATCTACCCCCTAACGATTATTTAATGTTTTCATCAAAAGCTCTTGTGGTTCTTTTTTATAGCAGGTTCACCATATTTATAACAATAACAGTAGGGATATGGTGAACTACATTCATAACGTAGCGGATGGAGCTCTGTGGTCTCTGCCAACCCCTGCGGGGGATAGGCGTGAATATATATGAATATATACATTCATAACACTAAACAATGAACATAGAATAATATAATTATATACCTTGATTATTTGATATGCTTACGATTATGACATTGGAGCCTTCAAGAAATAAGCCTACACTCTTCTTAAAGGTCGGCAACACATCCGCACTGCCTATGGCGCTGCGGATGTCTATGGGCGGCGTTGATTGCCTTTCTATCGCATAAAAGAAACACGCGTCTGTTCCAGGTGTGTGGTACCCGAGTGCGAGCCGTCGCACCCCCCGTTCCCGGCGCCGTGGGTGAACCACTCCGCGGAGGAAGTGAAGCAGTGTCACCGCCACCCCCCACTGTCCGCGCGCTGCACGGCCCTCAACACCACCGTACAGCTCCCGTGCAGGGAGTGGGTGTACAGCGTGCCTGACAGCTTCGTAGCCGAGGTGAGACTACTTCTTTTTTTAAAGAGAACTAGAATTATTTCAATTCCACTATTAGTTCACACTCATCCTATATATATATTTATATATCTTGTTCAAATTTCCAACCGTTAATAAAATACTTTTTATTCATGCACTCAAGTTCAAATACATTTTTTTAAAGTTGTACTGGATGACATTTGAAGTTAATGCGGTTTTTTTCAAATAATTATTAATTAATTTTAGTTTTCCTCTTTAAAAAAATAATTTTTTCAAAGATATTTAGAATTAAATACCATCAGTGTCGAAGCGTGTAGATCGCTGAAAAGTAGGAATTGACTTTAATTTTTTTATAGCCCTTTTTTATACTAATACATGCTCAATTTAAAAGTTTTAATTATAATAAAAACAAACTTTGAATATTCTATAAAAACATATCTGAACTTTTCCCGCCAACTGACATCAGTGACGTTGTGTTTTTATTTCATTTTCATAATCTTATATTATTATCAGTTATATTGTTTAATTGTGGTGGCGTATTATACAATATAGTTCGATTAAGGCGTATAAGTGAAGTGATATGAAATAAATTCGTGTATCGTGACTTTTTAAATCGACTAAAATTCCACAAAGGGTTTTGATGGAATGGCCACCATTTTTCTAGATATAACGTGACAAGCTGAGTAGTACATAATATTTAGAGCTAATTGTCATCAAATAAAATTAAACCATACATGTCATTATTAACGATATTTACAATTTTGATATAATAAACATTATATAATTGAAACGGTTTCGCGTTCCAGCAGTCGGTAGTGTGTGTGTGTCGGTTGAAACATTGAATTGGAGAGCAACCTGTAGCGTTCGCTGCTTTACGAATACTATCTGAGAACAATTATCTGTCACGGTAACAGATACGATACCGTTTCGATGTACCTTCACGATATGCATTTATACCATTCATTTTACCACCAAAAAACCTCGTATACACATAGGGACGAATTTATCTAAAATGTTAGAAATCGATTGTATTATAGTGACATATGTACACAGTTAGATCAATCTGCGTAAACGAAAGATTTATTTAGTTATTGAAAGCCATTAATTCAAATGAATGAATGAATAAAGATTTCAAACGTTACGCGGCGCCGTGGGGTTTTTTTATAATTTACCATTTAACATTTTATTATGAGGTCAGGGAGTATTTTTGCCTAGCCGCTAGTCCCGCTAGTATTTATTGTATTACGTTAAAAGAAAGATGGATCTAGACAGGATTATAGGGATATGATACTACCCTAACGGAAGAAAAGGAGTGATACGGTAGTAGCTCGGGAGGCCGGGGTCGCGTACCCGTGTACCAATACCATGACAACAACATACAATACTTTATTTAATGATTTTCTATGAAAAATATACATAGAAAACTTACAAATACATAACTTTTTCTATTTCCACATTAGCAGTTAGAGGTATCGAATATAAAGATAAATGGTGGAAGGCTAATGACCTGAGATACAGACTCATCCTTACTTCAAGCACTAGTCCGCTATATAAGAATTATTTCTTATAATGTTATTTATATGTATTGTACTTATGGTGTCATTATAAATAATTGTGATTATAAATTTTCATTATAACATGACTACACTTGCGAATATTCTCTTGCGTAATTTTTGTTAATCTTAACACTTTAACACGTTAACAGCGGCTAATATAAGTACTTTAATAAATATAAGGCTAATATAATAACTTATAAAAACAATCCGACAAACATCCATGAGGTCTGCCGACAGAAGTGAAAACTTAAAACTGTATTTTGTCATTTCAAACTAATTGTAATGTTATATAAATTATATAATTAAATAATAATTGAAGTCTTAATAATATAAAAATAATAAAAAATAAATTAATTAATAACAATATTCGTATTTATTTATAATATTTTTAATAAATAAATAATATATAAATACTATCAATATTTTAATAATATATACCTTAAGCATTAGCATGTTGCTGACGCGAACCCATAGATTTTTTCCTGCCTAGGGCCATGTAGCGCGGCTATAGAAGTTTTCACTTCCAAAAAAGACACCCCACCCCACCCCACCTTGTTTTAATATCAACACGATTTAAATGATTTTAAGTAAATAAATGATTTAATTAATGTGATAAGTACTTATTATATACTTATTCAAATGTTATATAGAAATCGAGTGAATGTTACATTACGTCAAGTTTCCAATGGACACGTAGGCCGGCCCCGGTACAATTGACAAATAGCGCTCCGACCGCCATCCACGTTTAAGATACGCCACAATAATTTGTGACTGTCAACTTTGAAATTGAAATATCAAAAGTAAGACGCGTACAGGTTTTATTGATAATGTTATAGATAAAAGTCCATCATCAGTTATTGTTAGAACGTAATAGACAAATGCTCGGGCTGCCGCGAGCCGGCCGGGGAGACGGCAGCGGCAGATGTTATCGCTTGATAAATTCCCGCTTAACGCTAATGCAGGGGTTCCCAAAGACGACCTTGTTGGCTGCAGAGAGCAGAGGTACGCCGTGAGTCTTGATAGCTAATTGGACTTCGATTTGCTATTTTAATGCAGTATATTTTATTTAATAGGAAATCCCATCATATACGAAAATAGAAAAAAACATGTTTATGTCTCAATACCATGTAACCAATACGACATTGGCAACCTTCAATAACAAGCCTACACACATCTTAAAGGCCGGCAACGCTTCCGTGATTCCTGGTGTGTCGCGTGTGTATGGGCGGCGTTGATTGTTTTCCATCCGGAGACACGCTTACTCGTTTGCCATCCAATCCCATGATAAATAAAGTAACACAGTGTAAGCAATATTTTTCCTATTTTTCTTAAATAATAAATGTATTCTTGTGTCTTAATATAAATATAAAATCGATATAATAATTTTTGTGCCTATGTACCTCATATCAGTGTACCCTATCCCGACTAGTTAGGGCGCCGAAACAAAATTATAAACCTGCAATTCCGTCTCAAAAAGTTTGGAAACCCCTGTCTTAGTGGCTTTTTACTGACGTATATGTGTGTGTGTACTGACGTTGCAGTACGGTTTAGAGCTTCTTCACATCGGTTGGGACGGCGACGAGGTGGACCGCGGATGTCGTACATTACATAACACCTCCATAAATAGTCGTTAAAGTAATTAACATGTAGATGAAAACATTCTACGGTACATTTATTAAAGTTCAATTTCTGAGAATGAAAGTAATGTAAAACAAACAATCACGATTCCTTATAAAAAACGAGCTAATAAAATATAATGCTATGAAAGTGTTCATTTTAGATACAAATAGATTTAATATAAATATATAATATTATTATACTAAAGTCACCGACATAGCCTTTCGAATTAGCAGACTACAGTGACAATAGCCTGATCAAGTCTGTCAAAGATCCAACAATCGTTGGAGCAGACGAGTGCTGGAGCGGAGACCGCGTCTCGGTAAAAGTAGTGTGGGACGCCCCCCGGCTAGATGGTGCGACGATCTGCGCAGAGCGACTGGCAGAAACTGGATGGAAGCCGAAGATCGAGCTAGGTAGTGCTTCATGGGGGATGCCTATGTCTAGCAGTGGACTGCCGTAGGTTAATGATTGATTTATTGATATAATATTGTTATATTTTTATATTGTTCGAAATAATCCGGTCGCTCAATTCCACAAACAAACAACTCGCCACAAAGAAAATTTCCATCCCCATCATTTAAAGAAATGGCGATCCAAAACGGTACGTTTTCCCCGAAACTTCTTTCCACACATTACGGCCCTGTGGAACCAGCTACCTCCAGTGGTGTTTCAGTAATCATAAAAGTTGTTATCCTTTTTCAGTTTGGGCTGGCTTGCGAGGACTGGAAACCCCCGCTGGTGGGCACTATCCACATGTTTGGGAGTATGGTCGGTCTACTTGTGCAAGGACAAATATCTGACAGGTGGCACCATTGTTTTATTTTTGCGTAAAATATTAAAAATGTTAAATATATACATTGGAACCTTAAAAACAAACATACCTACTTATTTCCCAAAGGCCGTCAACAATTATGGCGCTGCAGATGTCTATGGGCGGCGTAGATTGCTTTCCATCAGGTAACACGCCTTCTCGTTTGCCTTCCTATTCCCATAAAGAAAAACGAAGGCAGTCACAACGATTGTCGACAGAAATGAAAATTTAAAACTGTATTTTGAAATTTCAAACTAATAGTGATATTAAATGCTGCTATTGCTACAGCATGTTGCTGACGCGACTCACAAAACTTTATCCACCCATAAATCGTCCAACGCACACAATCGGTATATACAATGTTGAAGCAAAAATTGGCGTGATTTGTACGTGAAATTATTTTAATGAACTTTTAATTTTAACCATTAGTTTACGTCATTAAAAAAAACATGCTACATTTGATCCTTGGTTTTATTTTAATATTTAAATAGTTATTAACGAAAGTTCAATTTATATTTTCTTTATATTGTTATATTTTTCTCGTTTAACGTACACGTTAGGTACCTGCAAGTCTTGTTGTATTTGTACACTCATATTTAAAAAGAATATAAAAACAATTATCAATAATTGTTTTATTGTCTACATAAATGTTATTTTTATTAATAAATATAATACATCCGTGTATTTGCGATGATTGCACGATTGCCCGTATATAGCGAGGGCCCAAAGTTGCCTATATATCTTAATTATTTATAATAATGATAAGACGCAAAAAAGTAGAAAAAACAAGCAAGATTGCCTCGTTTAGTGTGTGATTGTGTGCGTGTGTGTGTGAAAAATGAAGTGAGCCCCGGTTGCAGGTTCGGACGCAAGACCGCGGCGGTGTTCGCCGGCAGCGCGGGGGCCGTGCTTGGCTTGGCCAAGAGCTTCGCCACCTCGTTTTGGTTGTACATAGTTCTGGAAGGGTTGGAGTCCGCTATCGGGGACGCGTTATCGCCCATATTCATGTTGAGTAAGTTGTTACACATAGATTTTACAATAATAATAATAAATATTACTTTTTATTGTAAAACTTATCTTCTTCTATAATAATAATAATAATAATTTTACCGCAAGATTTTACAATAATAATTATTATTTTATAATGTAAACGCTTAGGGTTCACCTGTTCATGTCTTTATTGTTCTAAAACCTCAGCCGTTTGGTCTGAGACCTTTAAAATGAAAATCAAGCGGAATAAAAATAATAAAAACTGACCAGAAACGAGATATACCTTTTTATAAATACGATCCACAGTCAGTTTTTCGAAACGGTTGTGCTATACTATACGAAGATCGATCCACTATCACGGTATCAGACTTGTTGGCAACAATATGCTTATCCGTGTAGTAGACGCGAGGTGGTGCAATGATAGTGGATATTAGTGTTCCACGTGACAAGTGATATAAACGGAGAAAGATAAACAAATGATATACGTTGACCTCGAGCATGAGATCTTCGCCGCGTGGCATGTTGATCCCACTGTCTTTACCCATCGTAATGTCTATGGACTTACTACTAAATATCTAAACGTCTATCTGTACAAGTTAGATATGTGGGTAAAATTCAAAAAGTATCCACATTGTGCACGGCCCGGATCCTGAAAAAGTTCATTTCCTTGGATACTTGGATAATTGAATAATTGAAATAATAATATTATTTTATAGTGTTTGTTTGTATATTAACAATATTGTCATTAAGAATTGTATAAAGGTGAATAATAATAAAAAGCAACAAGAGCTCAATTTCTAATGGATTTTTTTCTATGGATTGTGCTTATGGGTTTTTTTGGATGGATTGTGCTTATGGATTTTTTTTGGATGTATTGTGCTAATGGATTTGGATACAAACCTACCATTGAACTGTTGATGCAAACCACACTTTATTACCACAAGCACCATTAGATTGAATTGAAACGATCAACAAGATTAATAATATCAAAACATTATTCCTTAAAAAAAAGTAAATACACTATTTTTAAATAAATAACGGAACTAAAATAAATATATTATTTAATTTATTTCAGTTTATTTATTGTTATCGCAGGTATAGAAATAGTGGAGAAGAAGCGTGCAGTCCTCTTCCAAATGATACTCCTAAACTGCTTCACCGCCGGGCTGATAGTGATGCCACTGATAGCGTGGGCGGTTCCCTACTGGCGGCACTTCCTGCGGGTCATCTACGCGCCTACCCTCCTCATACTTACATACTCCTTCTTCTTGGATGAGAGCATACGGTGGTTATTCAGCAAAGGCAAGAAAGAGAAAGCAATCAAATTAATAGAGAAGATAGCCGCGAGGAACAAAGTAAACTTAGATAAAACTCTACTGAACAAACTGGACTACATAGACGATGAAGCCTCAAACAAGTTCAACGACAGGAAGCTACTGATGAAGACGTTCAGCTCCAGAATCATGATGCAGAGGTTCGTCGTGTGCATGGTGTGGTGGTTCACGACAACGCTCATCAACTATGGGATGATGATTAGCTCGGTGCTGATCGACGGCAACAAGTACCTGAACTTCGCGCTGCTCATGCTGATGGACGTGCCGGCCAACGTGTTCTTCTGGCTGGCGCTGGCGAAGTATAAGAGGAAACTGCCACTGCTGGGCTCCTTCATCCTCGGGGGGGTGTTCTGTGTGTCGCAACCGTTCATACCGAAAGGTAAATTTATATTTAAACATATTGTATAACAAGTTTGACATTGAGAGCCTTTAAAATGCTTGTGAATGCTACAATCAAAACCATTTATTCCAAAAAATAATTGAATAGTGTGTTAATAGACAGAAAATTTCAATAACAAAAGATACATTTAGGATTAATTACCCCGTCACCGTGTGCGCTTCTGTGTGATTCATTTGAATTACTGATATAGATCTTTTAAAACGTTTACTTTATTATGTGGACAGTCAAAAGTTTTACTTAGCTAAGATCCGCGACAAGCAAAACAATAACAGAAAATTAACAATGTGTGTTTTTCTGCTGGATAAAGTGTATTTATTTGGAACTTAAACCAAAAACTTGTCTTCCGTAGAGTCTACTATACCTGAAGATGCCTCGTGTTTGGGCGAAACACATGTCGTTTATAAAATGAAAAGTGATAGTGTGTGTTTGGTGTTGTGCATAGTGGTTGGTGGGAGAATTGATTGCCGATTTTCGGTAAGTTTTTGATTTAAGCTCCAAATAAATCCACTTAACCCAACAGAAAAACACACATTGTTAATTTTCTGTTATTGTTTTGCTTGTCGCGGATCTTAGCTAAGTATAACTTTTGACTGTCCATATTATAACACAAGTTCCGGAGGCCCAACCCCACTTCCCCCTCCTCCTCTCCCTCCTCTCCCTTCCTTCCATAATGACAGTTTCCTTAAAGGCCGACAACGCTTCTGCACTGCCTATGAAACTGCGGATGTCTATAGGCGGCGTTGATTGCTTTACATCAAATGACGCGCCTGCCCATCTGCCTTCCTATACCACAAAGTAAAAATAAATTTGTAACGCATCTTATTGTTCGCAATATGTGGTAACAATTGTAATTGAATTAAACGTGTGTATGTGTCAGGGTACGCGTGGGCGGGGCTCGCGCTGTTCATGGCGTTCGAGACGCTGGCCACGTTCTCGTACAACATCGTGTACATGTACACCTCGGAGCTGTTCCCCACCTACACCCGCAACTCCATGCACGCCATCTGCTCCGCCGTCGGCCGCGTGGGCTCGCTCATCGCGCCGCAGACACCGCTGCTGGTGAGCCCTCCACTGGTTGTATTGCTACACACATTTCTCATGTTCCGCACTTCAGAATAGATCGTGCTTTTATTTACCAGCATTGTTTTTGATGTGAAACATCTTATCGCGGGGTCTGGGAGTGAAATCGTAGATCGAGACATCGTCTCTATTCAGGCTACAATTCCCTCTACTCGACTCTATGACCCTGTTTAAAGTATGTCTGTAGCTAAACACATGGTTATAGATATGCCTTAAGCATTAGCATGTTGCTGACGCGAACTCATACATTTTTTCCCTACCCAGAATCGCATAACGGCTATAGAAGTTTTCAAACAATAACATCAAAGTTATAATTAAAGTTGATTTAACAAATAGATAATAATAAGAATTAAACAAAATAGAAATTAAAGTTGGGAAAGCGCAGTCAGTTGCGAATGAAAATAAGAGAGCTATTAGACTGATAAAAGATGATGAAAAATGTTAACAAGACGTTGGCCTCAGTTTTATCCTTTACGCATCTTTTAACAGCGCATTCAACTGTGGGACGGCTCTTTAAGTTGGATCATTTGCTGAAACGAATGATGGAGCCACGTTTTGAGCTTTTTCTGGCTCGGTGTGAACAGCACCATGCACTAATAGATCAAACCAACAATTAATCAATTCAAGTTTCTAATAACGCAGAGAAACCGATTCTGAACTCACAAAAATTTCTAACATCCGTATAGAGAAGCTTGATGACAAAACCTGTTATATAGTACAATAATATGGAAACCTCGTAAAAATGCAAATTTTACTACTTTGTCAAAAAACACTACAGCGAGCTGTAATTTAATAATTTAAAAACTAATATATTATAATAAAAACAAAAATTAAATTACTTTAAACATTTTAGTTAATTAACTGAACTTGCAAAAAAATTATACAATATCAATATCAGCCCGCGGCAGTCCACTGCTGGACATAGGCCTCACCCAAGGCGCGCCACCTAGCCTGATCTTCGGCTATATGCATCCAGTCTCTGCCAGCCGCCTTGCGCAGATCGTCGCTCCACCTAGCAGGAGGGCGTCCCACACTACGTTTGCCGAGTCGCGGTCTCCACTCCAGTACTCGTCTACCCCTGTTGACGACTTTTGACTTCAGACTTTGTAGTATGGCTTCAGTATAGTCTATAGATTTTATGGAACCTGTTCTATCGCGACAAAAGAATAATTGGAATGAGCTGTCTGTTACAGATGACGTACTGGTCTGGCATGCCGGCGGTGATATTCGGAGTGACGTCGCTGGCGTCTGGCGCCCTGACGCTGTTGATGCCGGAGACGGCGCGGACCCAGCTGCCGGACACCGTGCACGAAGCGGAGACCATCGGCCGGCGGGCGCTGCTCGCGCGCAACCAGCGCCAGATCAAGGGGACGCAGCTACATCACGAGAACCGGTTCAGCGATTGAGAGACATCCTACAGTTGAATGGATATACTTACAGCGCCAGGGCTGGTGACACCACGAAAACAACCAAGTGTCAATAAAACCTACCCAACCTGAAACTAACCTAAAATGTCTCATACCCTAGCCAAGATAATTTCCTATATTTATATAGTACTGCTATTTATATTTATGAGACCGGCAGAGTACATTTGTGAGACCGGCAGAGCATTCGAAATGCCTCCGTTTGCGGATATCTATGGGCGGTGTTGATCACTTTCCACCATGTGACCCATGCGCTCGTTTGTCTGTTCGGTAATATACGGTACAACGCCAGCTTTTTATTATGTATTATATACTAGACATTTTTGATTGCAGAAAATATTTGTTTATTTTTGATACAAAATTCACAGCATATCGTATCATATATACATACATATCGTCACGCCTGTCTCACGTAGGGGTAGGCAGAGACCACAGATCTCCATCCGCTTTGATCCCGGCACACTCTCCCTGTTTCCTCCACACTCATCCATCCTTCCTCTCACATTCATCGTAGCGAAACGGCGTTTTTCGTCCTCGTGGAAATCTGGACGTGACGGGTGGCGAACCACTTCGCCGTCATTTTTTAACAAATTAGGTTTATTAAAATTGGTCATAGTGAATCCACGAGCCACAAAGGAGGATGGAGATCAGCCCCAGCATATCATATGCTAACACTTATACAAATTTAGAATACTTCTAGAACCAATTGTAGATTTACATTTTAATTATGATGACTTATAGCAAAAAATACATACATATTTGTAGGTTCGTAATTCGGTTGATCAAGAACATTTATTTATATTTATATATGTATGTGGGTGTACTTGTACGCAAGCGTGCTAGCCTGCCTATATATTATATATTATATATATATATATATATATATGTATATATATAATACATTATGTATATATGAGTGAGTGAGTATCATATGAGTGTGAGAGTAGAGCGTACTCGACGGCAAACCAGATGGTCGTACAAGCCGCGGAAGGCCTAAACTCAGATGGCTAGATGGAGTCGAGGACGACTTAAAGGCAATTGGTATGAGGGGCGGGAGGGAAAAAGCTAAACGAAGATCCAACTGGAAAAGTTAACTGAACCAGGCTAAGGCCCACCCGCGGCTGTTATGCCTAGATGATGATACATGTGTGAGAACATACTCTCTATGTTTTATTAAGATTTTTGATATTGATTATCATCAGGGAGAATATTTAGAACAGTTTGTGATGCGATGCAAATAAAGTTACTTCTGATTTATTTTTAAAATGACGCATACACACACTACATTATATCCAATTATATCCTTACAATAAAATGTTTGATGTATCTCTAAAGCTTTCCGTGTGTGTAACAGTTATACTAGCTTTCGCCATACAAGTGTTAACGAATCGGGCCGATCGTGGAAAGCTCTCGACGTGACGAGCCGCTGACGGCGGCGGCTGTCAGGCACATCTCCATTGAATAGGGGGCGAGGTGCCTCTCCCGTCCCCGCGATCGGTCGCCGGTAAAAGTGCGCGGGGTATAGTACAGGTTAACGATGGCTCGGTACCGCGAACTAACTGTAATATCGCCTGCGGTGTCCAAGCTATCGTTTTTGTCGAGACTGTTCCGAGAACGAATTTTCGTATATATATATATATATATATATATATATATATATATATATATATATATATATCTTTTATATTACTTCTACTTTCAGTTATGGCAAACTATTGTTTTTTCCGCCATAGAATGTACTTTTTCATAATGTGTGTTTTTCCGCTGGGTTAAGTGCATTTATTTGGAACTTAAACCAAAAAACTTACCGAAAATCGGCCATCAATTCTCCACACACCAACCACTATACACAACACCAAACACACACTACCACTTTTCACCATTTCCATCTTGTAAACGACACGTGTTTCGCCCCAACACGAGGTATCTTCAGGTATAGTAGACTCTACGGAAGACAACTTTTCGGTTGTTGTTGTTGGTAAGTTTTTTGGTTTAAGTTCCAAATAAATCCACTCAATCCAACAGAAAAACACACATTATTAATTTTCTGTTATTGTTTTGCTTGTCACGGATCTTAGCTAAGTAAAACTTTTGACTATCCATATAGTGATGGCTTTCCGCAAATTAACGCCTGACTGCATTAATAAAATTCAATAATCTCAACCTGTACTGAGGAGTTGTTTAATCTCTCTCCAGCCACATAGTTTCACAATAAGATTACGCGCCACAAAAATAGATTCCATCGCCATCACCTCGATGGCTGGCCGCCTACCACCATTCAATTTAATCGCAGTTTGCTGCCACGACCTGTGCAAACGTGAAACAATTTCCCATCTGCGATGTTCGCAAATAAATACGACACGCAGACATTCTTGAGACGTACCGAGACAGAGCGTATGTGTTCACAAAAGGCGGGCAATGCATCTGAGACACCTCCTTCGTTGAGGATGTTTTTGGATGGTGGTGACACGCGACTACCAGGTCACACGCGTTGTTTGCTTGATCTCACATAAAAACGTATATTTACACATTATTACACATTATAACATTATTACTAGATCGAAGTACGTTAAACAGGAATGTCTCGACACGGCACGATTGCCACCCTCGCCGGTATAGTTCCGAGAAAGCGCACGCGAGAAAGCAATACCTACCTCCGGCGCAGCGCGTGTGTACGTGCCCTAATACACAACTCCCAGCGACGGCAGTCGACGCCGACGGTGATTTGCACGTGCGTGTACGAGTGTAGTTCCATATGACCACCGCGGCCGTGCTCTGGTCTAGATTACCAACTTCCGCTGGAACAAAACTTACTACTTGTATGCATTGTACTTAACTGTCAAAATATTGTATTATTATAACAAAGTGTTACTTTCCCCCGGCGGCCACATGACACTAAAGTGTTATATTTTAAACATTCCATGGAGCGGTTTAGTTTGAATTTGTTCCGTTCATGCGATTTCTTGGCGGTCTCTCACAATGTATGCCATAAGTTCTTTATAATGCAATTTTGAACTTTCATTCATTAGTAAGTGCTAAAAATTTTAAATAATCTACCGAGACCATTCGAAGCAGTTTTTTCCTGAAAGAAATGGTGTATAAAACCAAAATACGTTATGTTCTACTTATAGAAAACTAGTTTTTACCCGCGGCTTCGCTCACGCGGAATTTGGTTGCGAAGCGTTGCCGACCTTTAAGGAAAATGACATTATGGGAGGTGAGTGGGAGGGGAAGTAGGAGGGGGAGGGGGAAGGGTAGTGGGAGGATGGGGAGGAGGGGAAGGGAAAGGAGGTAAATGGAAGGGAGAATGGGAAGGGGAGGTTTCAGGCCGCTAACCGTATGAAGCGCGGTAGCTAAGCTACCGCTGAGACGCCAGTTTTATGCGGGAGTGTGGTACTTCCCCGGGCGAGCCGGCTTGTTTATGCTATATCTGACAACGAAGGTTGTGGAATATCCCCGAGGCGGTGTGACACGGCCCTAACTCTCGAGGCCGGCGTTCGTGCCGGCAGGTCATTACAGTCCGGCATTCCGCGGCGATCGCGCCGACCCATTACCACGCTCCTGTGATATCTCACGTGCGTTATGGTGCAGCTCCTCAGCATCCATGTTGCTGTTATTACAGCCGGCGTCGGGAGAGATCGTATCTATAATTAAACGCCTTTTCACCGCGTGCGCATCTTGTTATGTTATAACCACCATTATAAAATGTATTTAACTATCAGAGCGTTGAATCTTGGATGCGGTTCATTTTAAAATCATATACTTATACCAGACGAATTGATAACAAAACTGTATGGGGCTTGCAAATATTTCTAACAATTCTTTAAAAAATTCTTTCTAATGGTAAAGCCACGCTGCAAATGAATACTTTGTCAAGAATTGCATATGATTTGTCTGTTACATGAATGGACCAGCTCACCCGGGGAAGTACCACACTCCCGCAGAAAATCGGCGTAATGACAGTTTCCTTAAAGGCCGGCACCGCTTCTGCACTGCCTATAATGGCGCTGCAGACGTCTATGGGCGGCGTTGATTGCTTTCCATCAGGTGACACGCCTGCTCGTTTGCCTTCCTAACCCATAAAAAAATTATGCTGATTTAAATACAAAAAAATATTTATTGCTTATCTACTAAGAAATTCAACAGTAACTCTAAATAAATACATACATTAATGGATAAATCCTGTATTTTTATGGAATTAATCCTTTTGCTTAAACATTAGCCCGGAGATCTGTAACAGAACACCGAGATGTGGGATCGAGCTCTGGAGATGAACCCCCACCTCTCGGACATCTACTCTCGAGGGCGTTACCTGCCCAGGTTTTTGGTGCCGCTATTCCCATCGACTTTTATTTGCACCAGGTGAAGTAACAACAACTGTCGTGTTGCTGTGTATCACGACACGACACGACACGACACGTAATTACAAAATATCTTATTTTTTAAAAAGAAGACGCAATTTTATTAATGTTACTAGAATTCTTGTTAACCGTTCCAACTAAGTTAATAATACTTGTGCTAAGAAATGGTTCACACCAATAGTCTAGTGGAAGATACGAACTCACGACGTTCAGATCATAAGCCCGAGGCTTACCGGCTGAGCTCTATTGTTGATTTTGCTACTGTTGTGTGATTTTTTAACATCATATTGAAAATCGCGGGTTATAATATATATAAAAATAATCCAAACTTCAAAAATGCTTGCCGCCCTAACAAGAGTACCAATCGTCAACCGTGATGTCGGGGTTTGGTTTTTTAAACCTTGTTATTATACCTCACATTGTGAAAATAACGAATTATAATATTAGTATTATTAATGAACAGCGACACAGGGCTGTGCCTGGCTGTCCTTGCCGTCGGCCTTATTTACCGAGCACACACACACACACACAGAGAGAGACAGAGGCGAGGCTCCCCAGCGGTACCGCTACATCACTCACGACTAATTGATATTTCATGCTTGGCCTCCGCGCCACTTCGGGACCAAACGTATTCTCTCACGCGGGAGACTTCTCACTTAAATCTTAATAACACCTCTGTGTGCGTTTGCGTGAAGCTATTACATATAAAGTGTACTGAGCCGATCGACTCGAGTTCCACTATTGTTATATTAATACAGAATAAATGTTATATTGATACAGAATTTTCATTCCTGTAAAGAGATGCTTAGATGTTTTTGGCACGTAAAGGATGGATAAAAGACGACTGATAAAATAAATTTACGTTGCGGATATGGATTGAAGGGCCGGTAGGGGAAGACAAGGAGAACATGCCTTGACCAAATTACCGAAGTTTCATAAGAAAGGCCAGTCAAAAGTACCCTTAACCTATCAAAAGAAAGAAGACCTATCAGAGAAAGAAGTTACCTACCTTTAACCGGCGAGCTTGTATGAAAGGAGTGATAAATGTGGATGAAGCAAGAAAAGTGTGGGGGGGGATCATAGCAGTTGGAGATCGTTGGTCTCTGCCTACCCCTACGGGTAACAGGCGTGACGATATTTACATATATATAAAGAAATCCGGAGGGGATTCAAGTGATCGACATAGTTTTTCTAAACAACTAAATAAATGGGTTGGTTGGTACACCGAAACTAAAGTTTCGGTTTCAATTTATATGAAGAACGTAATAAGCATTGATCGCCAGTATAACCTATAGATGTTCTCTTAACCTCTTCTGCGATATTCTAAAAGTTTCAGCTGCACAGAACATAGCACGCAAAGTCACGTCCCAGACCTCCTCAATCCAAAAGAGCCTTTTTTAATACGACCACTACAGAATTCAAGTTAAATTAAAAAACCGAAAAATTGAAAACAAATTTTGTCTCAAACACTTTTAGCTGAATAAGAACCCAACTCCCTTAGCTCATTAGTCTAATGTATATTGTATGAATAACTATATAATTATTAATTTAATAACACAAATAGAAACACGTAATAAAATACATAGTAAAGTTACTGGAAGTCAAATACGGTGTCCGCTTAGTCAATCTCTCTCTAGTAAAAATCGGAAATGTGGGAATCAAATCGCAGCCACTGAGCCATCGAGTCGAGCCGGTAGCGGCGCGGATTCACACATGCGTGCTAACGAACCCACTGTGTTAGGTCCCTAACCGCGGTGGTCCCCGTGGAGACACCACTCACCTCACCATAATGAAGATATCCTGCATGCAATGCGCACACATACTTTTCTTACACTCCATTTGGGCCTCCCTGTATCTAGAGAAATGCAAACTAACCAACTACGATCGTCCAAGGCGCGTTGGCGATGTACACAGACTCGGAATAAATACCATTAGGTCACACATATATAAATAAAGCACGTTACACACTATTTAAACTTGAATTTTGACGTTCGAACCCTGGCGTGGTTGTCAATGAAAAGGTTTTAATGTTACATTTTTTTTCGTATCAGAGATATGTTATAGGTAAGGACTTTTCCCGCCAACTGACATCAGTGACGTTGTGTTTTTATTACATTTTCATAATCTTATTATCAGTCATATTGTTTAATTGTGGTGGCGTATTATAGAATATAGTTCGATTAAGGTGTATAAGTCAAGTGATATGAAATAAATGCGAGTATCGTGACTTTTTAAATTAACTGAAGAAGTCCATAGAAGATTTTGGTAGAATAGCCACCATTTTATCAAGACGAAAGTGAATAGTTGACTAGTGATAAGTTGACTAGTTTTATCTCAAGAGATTTGATGTTAATATATTTACTATGTATGTTATATATTGTAGATTAGTACAATGATACTTTTAAACGTTATTTCACTTTTTAGGTAAGTTAGATAATTTTAAATAGTTAAGTAAGTTTCAATAGTGGTAGAGTCACGCTGCAGACGAATACTTTGTCAAGAATGGCATAATATTTGTCTGTAGCTTGAATGGGCCGGCTCGCCCGGGGAAGTACCACACTCCCGCAGAAAACCGGCGTCTGAGTGGTAACTTAGCTACAGCGCTTCGTCCGGTTAGCGGTTGAATTCCGGATGCCCAACACCCCTTTCCCTATCCCTACCCCTCCCCTTCTCCTCAGCCCATTGCCATTTCAGTTTACTAATTCGAAACACCATGTCGGTGACTTTGGGTCCTCTAGCCAATTTTTTCTTTCTTTTTATGTAAAACATCTTATCGTGGAGTATGTGACTGAAGTCGTAGACCGAAACGTCGTCTCTATTCAGGCTACGCTCCCCTCCACTCGACTCTATACAGGATCACTTACACGTGGCCGTGAGCACACGGTAGAGATCGAATCGTCGTCAATGTTTCACATCTACCAAGCGTCCTGTGACGCTTCTCTTTTTTATTAATTTAGATTTCCTATTTATATATATGGGAAATATAAATTAAAAGTTCAACTACACATTCGTTTGTGTAAAAATTTGTAAAATAATTTAATCGCTAGTTCCATGGACTGGCATTCAAATGTAACTCCAGCGGAACAAGTGGAGCACGAAGACCGCTCCGTGAAGTCATCGGTCGATTCGCTGCGG
Source organism: Baronia brevicornis (assembly GCA_031353405.1). Classification (NCBI taxonomy): domain Eukaryota; kingdom Metazoa; phylum Arthropoda; class Insecta; order Lepidoptera; family Papilionidae; genus Baronia; species Baronia brevicornis. Next base: position 61,659 of record JASFAT010001701.1, on the reverse strand, counting down.
TCCAGTCCAGCACTCCAACAGATACAACACAACGTGAAGTCGTCGCGAGGAACTCTAGTGTTGTTATATAATGCGCCGATAGTGGCAGCCAATACTTGCGGGGATAAAGTTCATATCCATTAGACGATCTGCACAGCAGCGCTTTAGTAAGGTTATCGAGCCTAGTGTCCTAGTTTTGAATCCGGCACCAATGAGTACCTTTTTATAACGTACATATAGTGATTGGGCGTTCGCGATGTCTACAGTACTTTAGTGATACACTGACGAATGTATTTAAATTATGTATAAGAACTTTTTGTTGTAATTGTCGTTAGGACTGCCGACAGACGTGAAAACATAAAACTGTATTTTGAAATGTCAATCTAATTTTAATATTAAATTCTGCTATGCTGCTATTACTTACATATGGTATATCATTTATATTAGTATTTTCTCCCACTGTCACTTGGTACGACACCAAAAAAATACCCAAGCTGGAGACCACACAGCATGTTATATTGTCAAGTTATTCATATTTAAATTAGAATATGGTACATCTCGCTTATTAAAAAAAGTTTTGTTAGTGATAGAGCCATGCTGCAGACGAATAATTTGTCAAAAATGGCGTACTATTTGTCTGTAGCATGAAAGGGCCGGCTCGCCCGGGGAAGTACCACACTCCCGCAGAAAACCGGCGTCTGAGTCGTAGCTTCTCTCCCTCCCCTCCCCCTCCCATTCCCACTCCAGCTCCCATAATTACACTTCTCTTAAAGGTAGGCAACGCTACCGCACTGCCTGTTGCGCTGCGGATGTCTATGGGCGGCGATGATTGCTTTCCATGAGACTGTACGCCTGCTCGTTTGCCTTCCTATAGTATAAAAAAACACTAGGTAGAAACTAAACGCTGACTAATTATTTTACAGTGAAGTCGACAGACTGGCTGATCAGTGTCATCTCATATCAGCGGCGCGTGCATGGAACTTGACTATTAACCTTCTGTGATAATGCAGAAGTGTCAGTTGCACAGAACACAGCACGCAAACTCACGTCCCAGATCTCTTTATACCCAAAGAAGCCTTTCTTAATACGACTACTGCAGAGTTCAAGTAGCTTGTACCAACCAATGTACGAGTATGTGGTACGCGCGACACGGCGAAGGCAGCGCAGGCCGACGCTGTAATTATACGAAAGGATTCCCGCGCAACCAGATAGCCGGGGAGGCAGGTATCTGTAAATGAGCTCCCCCCACTCCGCCGCGCCAATGCCGGGAACACATTCATCACCACACGCTGGTTCCGGCAGCGGGCGGCGAACCAACGCAGCTGCTTATCACCGTGGCGCCGTCTCCTGCGCGCTGCCCCGCGCCGGTGGCGTCTAATTATAATGCATTCCCAGTCCAGCTCAGCCGATCAATTATTTTGCATAATGGATAGCCCACGTCTTTAACTATGTACCATTCGCCAAGCGGCTAACTTTGTAAAATTATATTTATATGTCACTTGTGCTTCATGACTGAGATATTAAGATTGATGTTATATATAGAAAATAGTGGGTTTCTGTCACTATTTGTTCTCTATGCGGATGTGATCATCGTTACGAATTTATGACGTATCAGTTGTCAAGGAAATATCTTAAGTAAAGTGTATTTTATAAAATTTATTTAAAACATTATTGTGAACAAATTAAGGTGTATCTTGGTCTATATTAAAAAATCAATGAGATGAAATGCAAGAGAATGTAAAATAAAATAAAAATTAACTATTATAACTATAAATATTAGGTTTTCGAACATAAATAATAAAAAAATTTAAAGGACATGAATAAAATTCAATTTTACGGAAAAGAGAAGTGCGGATTTTATTTTTTTTTTTTAAATATTTCGTTTAAATGTTGACCGCCATGTTGGGTCGCCATTTTATGTTACCAAAATATGTATATAATTGGAGAGTTGCTGACGGCCGTTTTTTGATAAAATTTAGTTTAAGTTCTCCATAAATCCACTTCTTCCAGTAAAAAACACATTATTTTTCTATTTTTGTTTGCTTGTTGTGGATCTCAGTTAAGTAAAAATTTTGACTGTCCACATAATAATGGAGTTCCGCCTGACTCTGACGTCTTAACATTTGTGTATTCGATGGTACACATTGAATATATAAAGAACGGAAATATTTTACTGTAATATAAACTAAAACCTAGAACAGCGACAGCGGCTAAGAATCCCACGAGCCGCAATGGAGGATTTATTATTTGTTTAATTCATTTCAGTTAAGACGCTTGCGGGGCCTGTGTCTCGGACACGACTCATATATATCAGTTGGGACAACCGTCACTACGCGAGATAACTCTTTAAAAGGTTTATAAATGATCCACACACAGGGTTAAAAGAAATAAGACGCTAATGATGTGGAACTTGCGGAGGCCTCAAGGCTTATCTCTGCTCGGTGGCAAAAAATATATCAAGATATACCGCTCTCAAGTTGGCAAACACGTATGTACGTACATATAGAATTAAGGTTGTAGATGAATGTCATGTATTATTACTATCCATAGATGTATTAAGTGATACACTGTTATACTTTGTTTATTTATAGGTTTGTGTGTGTGTTAGAGTGTGAACAATTTGTTTGTTAATTAGTTTGTAGCAGGAATGCGACAGCTTGTTTAGCTGCTGCGCCCTTATCGGTGGACGTTGAAAGCCTGACACTCCACTTCTTTCCTCTTCCTTTTTTATGAGATAAGAAGGCAAACGAGCAGGCGTGTCACTTGATAGAAAGCAATTAACGTATCCATAAATATCTCTAGGCATTGCGAAAAAGTTTTCGGCCTAAGAAATGCGTAGTCTTGTTTTTTGATTTCAATATCGTAATGATTCGGAAACACCGCTTGGGGTAGCTGAGTATATAGATATACCATAAGGTGAAGCACTTGCTCCTTTTCCTGCCTCTTCGATAAGTCATATTTCCATATGTGAGTGGCAACAATATGTGGGTGTTTGTTACAATTAATAAAAATACAATTTCAATTATGTGGTCTTTTCATCCACACCATGTTGACAGAGGTGGTATAAACAACAAACAAACGAGTTAATGGAATTTTAAGGAAACTTTCAAATTTATAGAGTGGGGGGGGTTTCATTCCATGTGACGTCAAAAAATAAATGAACAATTTCTCTTAACACATATCTGCAGCCTCCAAAAGTTTCAACTTACATCCGCATCTCTCAAGAAGATAATCCGTTAAAAGGTTTTCGTTGTGAGCGAAAGCGCTCAATTAAACACGACGAACAAAAAGGGTCCGCGCGCAAACCCTAACGGTTTGTTCCTTGGTTATCGCGTGGAGAACCGGACGGAGATGTATAGAGGACGGTATATACCACCGCAGTTAATTACAACGTTTACCATCACCATAATGTTGTGATATTTTGGCATTCATTAATAAAATTTACATTATTTTTCGCTCACAAGGATCATGATTTGAAAAATTTATAAATTAACAGAACGAATATAAATATCATATACTATCTACAAGTGGTGGAGCCACGCTACAGACGAATACTTTGTCAAGAATGGCATATTATTTGTCTGTAGTATGTATGGGCCGGCTCGCCCGAGGAAGTACCAAACTCCCGCAGAAAATCGGTGTATGAACGGTCGCTTAAGTACCGCGCTTCATGCGGTGAACGGCTGAATTCCGAAGGTCCAACACCCTCCTTCCTCGCACTCCCATAATGACACTTTCCTTAAAGGTCAGCAACGCTTCAGCACTGTCAATAGCACTGCGGTCTATGGACGACGATGATTGCTTTCCGTCTAGTGACACGCCTGCTCGTTTGCCTTTCTATCTCATAAAAAATATATACTCTCAGAGTCAGGTACATGTTAATAGTTAAAACATTTTTTTTGAAGCTGTTGTTTATAACACAGAATTGAATTATTATTTTAAAAAAGCTATGAATGATGAAAATATTTCGTCTGTTAACAACGATTACCGAAACATTTTATGCCTACATGTGGTGTGACGCAGTGAAAAAGAATTTGCATGTGTGAAGGCGAAGATCAGGTTAGGCGTCACGTTTTGAAGGGAATCCATATGCTACAGTCAAATCTTACGAAAACGATGTAGAAGCAGATAGGAAAGAATAATGCTTTCCAAAACTACTGCACCAATGAGGACAGTGATCCCTGAATATATTATATATCGTGGAAAATATAATACAGTGGACAAGTAATGGAAAAGACCATTTCCTTTTTGCTTCAATCACAGAGAATTTTTATAACTCACGAGAATTTTTATTACAGGAGGACCCATGTCCATCCAAAAAGAAATAGAATTTGTGGTGAATGTATCAAGGATGTAAGAATTTTAATAAAAATAATAATTATTCTTTATTCATATAATGTGAGGTATAAGAAGATGAAAAAAGACGTATAAAAGCTCCTTGACATTGGCACTTATGGCGTACGAATTTGATCAATTATTACATACATAAAGACCTAAATACATAACTAAACTATTATATTGTCATTAAAATTATAATTGATTTATCTATTATATACATTCGATCGATCTTTTAAAGCAAGAAAGTCCTTAGTATTATAAATATTGCCATCTATTAGTCATTCATATAGTCTGTTTTTAAATCTTTAAATCTTGTGTTCAATTGTTTTAATTCATGAGGTGTATTGTTGTAGATGCGTATACGCATGACAAGGCAGCTTCAAAGAGCTTTTTAACATCAAGAATATGGAACTACATATGTTTGTAGTAGGTGTTATGACAATTCGTATGTTTGTAATGGTCCATATGGTTTGAATGTGTATCATATAGAGAATCCTTTAAGTACGTGGACGGTTGTGATGACGTCGCGTGGGACCGCGAGGTTGCATCTATTGCATTGACCCCGCGCATGCGCGGCGCACCTGCCGGGACCGGCATCCCCCCACCCCACCACCACAACCACCACCCGTCATGCAGCTCGCGCCCCACCAGCCCACCGGCTCACATTTGAACGCCGTCAGCTCAAGTATTACACTCAAGTAGTACATTGCTAATAACCATCCACCGTTCCCCGCCGTTAACTGATATGTTTATGATTAGACGGTTCACTTTATGACTTTGTCGACAAACGATGACGTCCATGTGGCTTAACTGCGGGAAATCTACTGACAAATACCAAGAGTATCAACCCTTTTGGACCGCAAGGTGTAACGATAGTAATCGTTACTGATTAATCAGGTGGAGGGTCAGATATGCATCTATATATGTATGTATATGTGGATAAATATACGTATGTATGTATATATGTATAGCCTACAGATATTTATTCCGAGACTGGTTACCCCGCCATTCCGCACTTCACAGGCGTGGTGGGTTTATGTCCGTTCCTCCAGAAAAAGATTATTTCATATCAATCATCAAAACTTGTTTGGTCCAGCGCATATCTGTTCGCTCAATATTTCAAAATTTTAAGTGAAATCGTATATTGAGACGTCGTCTCCATTCAGGCTACGCTCCCCTCCACTCGACTCTATACAGGGTCACTTACACGCGGCCGTGAGCAGCCGTCGTCAATGTTTCACATCTCCCAAGCGTCCTACGACGGATAATGTCCGTTCCTCCACAGATGAAAAAGCCTGTGGACTTATATGTGCTGTGAAAAAAAATTGAACCGTTCAATTTTTGCGAATTCAAAATCGGCTGCGATTCCAGTGCAGTATATCATATAGAAGCAACTTTCATATGATATACTGCACTGGATTGATAGGGACGACAAGGTGACGATGGACCACACCCACACCTAAATAATTTTGCTCCCCTTCACGCTCGCCCACCTGAGGGAAGTCCGCTCCCACGCGAAATCCTCCTGTCGCCGCCTGGCTCCCGCGAGGGAAGAAGGCCAGCGACAGACCCAACGTAGAATAAAATCAGCCATATCTCGACGACGTGAAGTCGTTAAAAGACGCCCAAAATCCGCTAGGAACAGCGGAACCTAGGACCAGGGGGCGGTTGCCCCATTGAGTTGCTGCACGATCAGTGGGGTTCATCCCCGAGGCTCGATCCCACTCTCTCTCGGATCTCTTATCGAAACTGGTCGGTGTGACCACCGCTCGCCATCAGACGATCAGGGAACACACGGAAACGCGCCCGCAATCTGTTCACTCACATCTCACTTCAGTAGATACATATCGCTGATAATAATTTTACATAGTCGTCTTAACTTATTCGAGTAAATTATGTAGGGGCGACAGGATTTATCGAGGGAAAGCAAACAAGAGGAGCTGACTTAAACAACTTAAATTTGCATAATCAGATTAAGTATAATATGTACTTGAAGTTAAAGTTAGAAAACTATTACTTCATTTAACCCTTTAAAAGGATTCTTATGAACAAAAAAAAATAAAAAATGTCGAAAAAGAAATTTTTGGCTACGTAATATCAGAAAGTGGACCGGGATAGCGAGTGCTCCAGGACTACTGCACCTCGCGAAGGAGGAGGAGAGTTGTGCTGAATTGGCTGCCAACCTTCGCAAGTCGGAGAGACTCTCTTGGAAGAAGATAAACAACCAGTAATCTAACATTGTAAATTTTATCATTATAATTACAATCTAGTCGTAAGTTAATATGACAATTTGATTTTAAACTAATTTGCTACGTAGAGTATGATTAATGGAGTCAGGCGTTACTTTGCGGAAATCCATTACTGTGTGGACAGTTAGAACTTTTACTTAGCTAAGATCCGCGACAAGCAAACAAAACCAGAAAAATAATAATGTGTTTTCTACTGGAAGAAGTGCGGCGATTTACGCCGCAAATCCGCTTCTTCCAGTGTCTTAAAGAACTGTATTAACATCAAGTATATTCTATAAGTTTAAGAAAATGTATTTGAACTTTATGAAAAAAGTATTTTATTAACGATTGAAAAGTTATATAACATATATAAAGATATAAAGATATAAAGATATACAAGAAGAGTGTGAACTAATAGTAGGAATTGATAAAAAGCTCATTATATTTGTTTAAGAAAAACATTAAACGTTATACTAATTAATCTAATTAAGGTTTATGTAAAGATGTTATCAAAAACTTCATAGCGGCGTGCGACCTTGTCGGAACGCATCACGTATGATTGATGTGAGAAATAAATGGTTTTCATCCACTGCTTAACTGCTAAGACACAACTAATTGTTAAGCTAAATAAAACACGTGATGTATTGCATCTAATTTTGTTTATCAACATTTCAAGTTTCGTGAATTAGAAAAAGCAAATAGAAAGTAAGTATACATATCGTCTTGAGGATTATGTTTTGCGAAGAATACTTACTAATGTTATATAAGTTCAGAGTTCACAGTTTAAAAATGTCTAGATGATTTCTAAAATGATTTTCAATAAGAGAAAACCGCTAATCAATCAGCAAACGGTCATTAGGTACCAACTTCATGTATAACGAGTTAGTTTAAAAACTCTGAACGGAATGTTAACATATGATTGCGCAATACATATAAACAGTACAGGTGCCTACAGAGGATCGTCATTGCGAAATGATGGTTCTGTATTTGAATACAATTTGAATTTGCGCATTTGATTTATCTACATAATAAAGGCTGCGTAATAGTTACGAACTAACCGACGCACATGTATACATGTTTATTTATTTAATTATTTATTTTTTAGGCACAAAAACAAATTACAGTCTTAAGGGATAACATATAATAATATAAGCTTAACAACGCCCGGACTATAACTCTTCTAATTTGCGCACAGCATGACTACATTTTAACAATAGGGTTTCTTTTCTTTGATGGCAATTCGTTAAAACCATTATGCTAGATTCAAATAAAATGAAATAATGTCGAATCTATTGAAATGTCTAGTCAACTTATCACGTAACGTCTTGATAAAAAGATGGCTATTCTATCAAAACCTTCTATGGACTTTTTCGGTCAACTTAAAAAGTCACGATACATGCATTTATTTTATATCACTTCACTTATAAGTCTTAAACGAACTATATTGTATAATACGCCACCACAATTAAACAATATAACTGATAATAACATAAGATTATGAAAATGTAATAAAAACATAACGTCACTGATGTCAGTTGGCGGGAAAAATCCATAGGGTTACTTATACTTATGTAATAATGAAATACTATAAAATTGAACACATAACATTAATAAAAAGAAATATAAAAGAATATTACTTTAATTATAAATAGGTTAACCAATAATTTTGTGATCCATCGGCTGCCAAAGATGTCACGGAGCGATCGTTGTAATTGGTGTATTTTGATATTGAAAATATGAAACGTTTCTGTACCGTGGTCAATAAATATGTTATTGTAACACAATCATTAGATTGAACACAATAACGCACAGAGTGAGAGAGATCGTGTTTAGTTTGATCGTCCGTGTTGTGTGTTCGGCCGTTTGCAGTCGCGAATCAAATCACACGTTAATGGCTGTGATATGGTTGCACTCCCGCCGCGCCGGCCGGTGCGGTGAGATTCCACTTGCGTGCGCTCGTGTGTGTGTGTGTGTGGAGTGAGGTGGTGAGGGGGGGGATGGTGTAAGGCTTTTAGCAACGCGTAATTACCGATACACATAATAATCGACGGTTACCGTCTATCGGCGGATCTCGGATCGGTCAACGCACCGAGACCGATCTCCCGGCGGAGCCGCGCATCACCGGCTCGCCGCAGCCACTGTAACACCACACTGGGACACTGGGCACTCACACGCTGCGACCATGGGCCGCGGGCACTCACTAACGCGCGGGGTGGGGGGGTTTACAGTCGTGGGGACATGCGTGCCTCTCGGGCTGCGCGCGCGCACTGCCGCCGCCGCCCGAGCTTTTTGCGCTAAAAGCTCACGGATAAAAGTAAAACCGCTCCCACGGTGCGCCTCGCTCGGCCCCGCGCGACTCTCCGCCAACCTCCTCCTGTCCTCCGCTCCAGCACCGCCAACCTGCCCGTTTACGAAACGAATATTTTTAGATTTATGTGAACCGTTGCATTTCAAACGGCGACACTCGACTGTCAAACCTCACCACCCCACCGCCCCACCGCCCCGTCAAGTCTCGCTGCGAGAGCTTACCTCTACATCGAAGCTAATAAGTTATTATTTGTTAAATACTTGTTGATCACATGCCCACACTCAACCGTGGGGATACATCAACCGCAGCCGGTCCCGCTGATAACTTTCAAAGCGTCTGTATACATTACTGTTTAGATAAAACTTGAAAACGTCTTCCACACGACCTCCAACTTGGTGGCGATTGTGAGCCTGATTTACATATATGATTAGTACACACGTGGACAACGAGCTAAAACGAAAGTTGTTGAACCTACACGATGCTCACCACTCACGTATATTTTATTCATAATCCATACAGGTAAACTTCAAATTTCATTAGTGATTAGATTTTTAAACAATTTCATATTTGCAAAAAACACAAATTCCTCTTCCTCCCATATGTATGGATTACAAATATTTATTCCGAGTGTGGTAACCTCACCAATCCGCATTGGACAAACGTGGTGGGTTAACGCCCGTTCCTCCAGATATGGAGAGGCCCGTACTCTGCAGTGAGACATATATGAGAGGTTAAAAAAAATAAAAAGAAATAAATAACCATCCATCACCATCATCATCACCATAAAATAAATAACCATCAAAGGCATTACAACCGCGAGTGGCCTCGACCTGGTCCAGAATATCCCTCCTATTCCTATCTGATCTATTCTTCGCTGTCTCACTCCAATTTGTTACGCCGAGATGTTTTAAGGTCGTGGTGAACTCCGTCATATAAATATATGAAACTTGATATATGAAAAAATCATATATATTATATATGAAAAAAACTACTACTATAAAGTAGGTGTCGCCACCTGTCGGAGGATACAGGCGCCCGAGATCCCGTGGGAACAGCGGGAGGGGGGCACGTCGCGTGCACGGGAATGCAGCGCGGAATGCGCCTCCGGCAATCACAACTACGTTAAGTTTATTTTAACAATTTAAAAATTGTTTATAACAAACAAAGTAACCGACATTGTTTTCCGAATTAGCAAAATGAAGTGGCGATGATTCGATCACGTTTGTCGGAGATCCGACAACCGTTGGGATGCCTCGATCGATGGATAGACGGATCAAAGGATGCGACGATCTACGCATGGCGGCTGGCAGAAACTGGACGTGTAAAGCCGAAGATCGGCCTGGGTACTTCTATATTGAATATTTAAATAACAAACAACAGAAATATTACGTGAACAATTAGAACTTTTACTTAGCTAAGATCCGCTTTTCCATATTGCACACAAAGTGGTAGTGTGTGTTTGGCGTTGTTGATAGTGATTAGGATGTAGAGAGTTGCTGACGGCTGTTGTTTTTTTCGGTAAGATTTAGTTTAAGTTCGCTGTAAATCCACTTATTCCAGGAGAAAACTCACATTATTTTTCTGTTTTTGTTTCCTTGTCGCGTAACTTAGCCAAGTAAAAGTTCTAACTGTTCAAATAGTAATGGATTTCCGCAAAGTAACGCCTGACTCCATTAATCAACAGAAATATTCCAAAGCGTTCCCTCATTTACATTTCACCTACACTAGCGCGGTTAAGACTATAATTGGTTTCTTCATATAGCTATCAACTACATATAAATCGCATGAACAAACTTCTATAATCAGAAAAATACTGAACAAACAAATAGAGTTACCTTTTCTTGCTAGAGCCACAGACCAAATACTCGTCGGGTATACATAGTTATTTCTCATTCCTACTACAAACACATTAATTACAATCGTCACCGTAATGTTTCAAATCCAACGACGCCTACGACGCGGTGACAGCCTTATAATTAAGAGGCTACTATATTAACGCCCCCAGTTAGGGACCGAGAGTAGTATAACAGGTCACGAATGGCCCAGCTCTACTGGGGTATTTCTTGTCATACGCTTAAAGGATATCACAGCGTCGTGCGGTAGGATTTTTCTATAACCGTGTCTCGTACTTAAGCGAGGATATCAGGAAGTCCAGCTCATTTCCATGTTTTTTACTTCCCTTTACGCTTCTCATAACTGAACTACTCTTTCTTGCACATTTACATTTTATGTTATAATACCTTAATTCCACATACCTCTAAAGCAACATTTCTGAAACTATAGGTCGCAACCTGCTAGTGAGTAGCTAGCAAATATTGGGTGGGCCCTTAAAAATATGAGTCATGACGAAAGGCTCTCAGTTGCTGCCAAATATTGGCGACTTGATGAAGCAATAAAACAGCGTTCCCTTCAGTACCTCATACCTGTGTGATGAGGCATTTTCGTCTATATTTACTATTTAAAAATAAATATCGAAATCAATTGGACGTATCTTTTTCCTGTCCTTGTCTTTGATGGCAATTAGTTTTAACTATTATGTCAGCGTCAAGTAAAATGTGATCACATCAAATCTCTTGAATGATAACTAACATGTTAGTTACATCGTGATAAAGAGGTGGCTATTCTATCAAAAACTTTTTTTTTTATATATATATTCACGCCTATCCCCCGCAGGGGTTGGCAGAGACCACAGAGCTCCATCCGCTGCCATTCATCGCAGCGAAACGGCTCGTCATTGGTCGCTTTTCGCCCTTCGTAAGAATCAGGACGTGACGGGTGGCGAACCACGTCGCCGTCATTTTTCGACAAATTAGGTATATTAAATTCGTCTTTAGTGAATCCCACGAGCCGCAAGGGAGGATGGAGGTCAGCCCCAGCAGAGCCCTGCATGCTGAGGTAAGGCACCATAGTCCCCGGGGGAGCCCGACCCCAGGACGATCGGCACGCTTACACTACTCAAAAACTTCTATGGACTTTTTCAGTCAACTTAATAAAAGACACGACACACGCATTTATTTCATATCACTTCACTTGTACGCCTTAATCCAACTATATTGTATAATATACCACCACAATTAAACGATATAACTGATAATAATATACAATTATGAAAATAAAATAAAAACACAACGTCGCTGATGTCAGTTGGCGGGAAAAGTCCTGGACGTATCAAACTGATTTTAATCGAAAGTAACTTAAAATTGAAGTTGATGTCAAACAATAAGAAACAAATGCAACCTTCTTGTTAAAAAATTGCACTCTTTGTATTTAAATTAATAACATTTTTGAACTTGCCAACTGACATCAGTGACGTTGTGTTTTTATTTCATTTTCATAATTTTATATTATTATCAGTCAATCAATATAGTTCGATTGAGGGGTATAAGTGAATTGATATGAAATAAATGCATGTATCGTGACTTTTTAAGTTGACTGAAAAAGTCCATAGTAGGTTTTGGTAGAATAGCCACCATTTTGTCAAGACATAACATGACAATCTGACTAAAAATTTAAAGAGATTTGAGATATTATTCCGTTTTACGTGACACTGGCATAATAGTCTTAACTAATTGCCATCAAAGAAAAGAAAAAAAAATAACATTCTTCATGTGTGACCAGTTCTTCATTCACACAGTATTCCCCTTTTATATCACGTGGGTAAAACTTTAATTCGGATATCAGTACATCAGCGTACTGATCCAGTATTGCAACAGTTCTTAACACGCAACATGAGAAGAAGGTAACCTTAGACCACGGAGTCCGTGAGGCGTGTGGAGCGGAGTGGAATATTATGTTGTCAGCGCGCGCGGAGACTAGTGGAGACAAAGCCGGCTCCGGTTACCCGGCGCCCGGCGCCCGGCTTCGGGAGACCAGTCCAGAACACTAACAGTGACAGCAGGGGGCTAACGCGACCCGAGTCCTGTACTGTCACGCGTGAAATTACTCATGTTACATATGTACGAGGCTAAAGACCTTGCGGCAGTTTCAACTGTCACAAGAGTTATAGCCATAATCACATCTGGTGGCAAGATGATATTGTGCTTTGAATGTACGACTGCAGTATCAGTCGTACATTCAAAGCACAATATCATGAATAATATACATCATTATTGTTTATAATAATATTTTAACCATGCACTACTGCCTTCAGCTTTATAGCTACACTGAAAAACAGAGCTGTGTCTTATCACGGCTTCTTGTTGAGTGTAGACCTTGTTTTATGGTATGGAAGGGCAAAAGAGCAGGCGTGTCACCTGATGAAAAGCAACCGACGCCGCTCATAGACATCCGCAGCGCTACAGGTAGTGACAGAAGCGGTGCCGGCCCTTAAGGAAAGCGTCGTCATGGGAGTGGGGAGAAGGAGGGGGGGGGATAGGGCTCCGGAACTCAACCGCTCACCAGATGTAGCGCGGTAGCTAAGCTACCACTCAGATGCCGGTGTTCTGCGGGAGTGTGGTACTTCCTCGGGCGAGCCGACCCATTCATGCTACAGACAAATAATATGCCATTTTTGACAAAGTATTCGTCTGCAGCGTGAATCTACCACTAGTATTATGATCGATGCTGCAGTGTACGCAACATGAATGACAGTAAGTTTACAATTGGTATTACCATTGTACTTTTAATGTAGTTTGTTTCCCATAATTTTAATGTCGGAATTTGTGTTTGGTTTTTTTAATACATATAGAAAATTTTCCTTTTACATAAGTTTTATTTTGTTTATTATATCGTTATTTGTGTTTATTGCATTATAGTTTTCAAATCAGCTTTTCTTTTTTCTGTCATTATTTTCATCTTTCCGATTGCTTTCCATCAGGTGACACGCCTGTTCAATTTCCTTACTATCGCATACAAAACATTATTAACAAAATGTGTGTGGTGTGACAAGGGTAGCCAACGACGAGGTCCTCCGACAAGTCAAGCAAAAACGTGAACTTTTGCAGACCGTCAAAGGTAGAAAAGGTTGCTTACCTGGGCCATATCATGACACATGATAGGTACAAGTTGCTGCAACTGATCATGATGGGTAAAGTCACGGGCAAAAGACAAGTTCGTCGGGGAAGAAAGTCTTGGCTACGTAATATCAGGGAGTGGACCGGGGTAGCGAGTGCTACAGAACTGCTGCACCTCGCGAAGGAGGAGAAAAGTTGTGTTGAATTGGCTGCCAAACTTCGCTAGTCGGAGAGGCACTCTTAGAAGAAGAAGAAATAAATGTGACAAACATATGTACATGTACACCATCAGTCCAACGAGAGCGAGACACACCGTCAGCGGACCGGCAGCGGGCACGAAGGGCTTAATTTATTAGTGAGATCACAATCTGTGGGCCGAGACAAAGACGCGCCGGGCCAACTCTCCCGGCATCACGCTCGTAATTGATCGTCACGTGAACCCTGGGGGCTGTATACACATACACGCGGGACGTGAACTAAGACTCTGGCTCTAGGTCTGCACAAAGGAACCACTAATAATTTACTCTTATCTCGTAATATCTTTACAGTGTTACTTAATTATGTATAACCTAACACCCTCCCACACCACCTTTGACGACCAATTGGCTCAGTGGCGGGGTCCTCCGCCCGCGGAGTCAATGGTCGCGAGTTCGAAACCCGCATCGGAATAAATATATATATATATGGATTACAAATATTTATTCCGAGTCTGGTAACCCCGCCAATCCGCATTGGACAAGTGTGATGGATTTTAATGTCCGTTCCTCCAGAAATGGAGAGGCCCGTGCTCAGCAGTGGGACATATATAGGCTGTTAAAAAAAACACCCTCCTGGCTACCTGTGACACTATAAAGTTTGATCCAAACACGTTGCCATATTGTAAAAAGATTGAAAAGAAATACAGCCCCGCCATTGAGCCAATTGGTCGACATTTCAAGAGGTTTGAAAAATGATAAGTAATTAGTTTCGTGATAGATCATTTTAAATAAATATATTTTTTTTACTTAATTTACGGTTCACAATTTTGGCCATAGTGGCTTCCACATAAAAGGTAGATATATGCTATCACGGACTTTTATTTAGAACTATTTAAGACAAACAATCCTACGGAACATCATCTTTGTGTAACTCTATGGTTTAGGCAGCGTACTCCAAGATAGCTTTCAGAGGTCATATTTTTTTTCGACTTAATTGACATGTATCGTTATATTACGACCAAAATTACATGAAATCTTAGCCTATATGTTGTATTTTAGCCTATATGTTATTCCGATGTATAACCTATATTACTGTAAAGTTTCATCTAAATCCGTCCAGTAGTTTTTTCGTGAAAGTGTAACAAACATACATCCATACTCACAAACTTTCGCATTTATAGTATTAGTAGGATTGAGCGTCGCCGCGCTGCCACCAGCCCGTACTGCAGCACCTCATCACGCCGCTCGGCGCAAATGGTGTCACCTGACGCCAGCCGGCTATAAATCTCCATCACGCGACAGAAGCCGTCGAGCAGGTGTTGGCAGACTTGAGAGCCGCTCGCCGCTAGTTTCCGACGTCGCGTCTGTGCGCACACGTGGGAGCTCGTTCATCGAGTCGACGCCGCCGAAGCTAATGGTGATTAAATTATGTTAACCCCTCACCGTGCTGTTTAGCTGGATGAAACTCGGACCCAAGCGTTGCGCGTCAACGCGTGGTGAACACGTCGCACCTTCCTCTTCACCACTACCTTCTATATTCATAGATACGCCTTGGACGCCATTAAATATCAATATATAAACTACTTTGTAACAGCAATTATGAGACTCCTGACTGACTCTGGTGGCGTACTGATAGAAATTAATATTCAATCAACAGCACTCAGGCTCGTGATGTTTATGTTCGTATGATCCGACTACACCAATAATAATACCTCGATTTGCGTCGTTTCGTTTTGCGTTTTTTCGAAGTTGCGTCGTTGCTTAATTAGTACAAATTTTCACTGTGCGTCGTTAGATTTTCGAGGTTGCGTTGTTTAGGGTTCGAGTCTCTAATTTATTTTTGGAAATTTTCTTATAATTGCGCCATGCCATTAAAACACGGGGATTCCCTTTCTAACTAAAAAACCACGCAATTTTAATACAATTTTATTTTCACTTTGCTTTGCTAATTTTAGAGTTTAGTTGCAATTACGTAGTGTGTTGTGCTTTTTTTAAAACAGTGTTGTGCTTTTTTATTGGTATAATGTTTGCTGAACAGCTAACATTGGACCAATTTTTTGTGATAGAAAGCCGACTTATGACAACAGCCACCATGGACTCATCAGACAGTGATTAATTTTAATTATGGTTTTCATAAATTAATTGAATAGTTTATTTTGTTTCAATTGAATACGTTCTTTTTTTTTGGGTTTTTTGTATGCATGTAATAAAATTTTATATTATTTTTGTTTTTTAAATGTTTACTTCGTTCAATTTTCTTTTTAAAAAGCAGTATTTTCGTAACCCTGGAATCTATCTTCGATCTTTACATGGTTTGCTATTAGAAAATCTTAATTAACTTTGCGTCGTTTCAATTTACATCGTGTTTTTTTGGAACGTAACCACGACGCAAAGTGATGTATTGGTGTATCTGTACACGACCTCGGCTAGTGATGTTTACGTTCGGCCCGACTATCTTCTCACGAGCCTGGCTCGTCATAATCACGTTTGGGCCAACATATTCATCGCGAGTCAGACTCGTTGAAGCACGGCAAGGGGTTAGATTGAGATACACGTTAATGTCAGGCAGGTGCCGCGTGGTGCCATTACGTCATGTCCGTGTGTGTGTGTGTGTGTGTACTCCGCGCCGTCTACTGCGGCGCGTGCGAAGTGTATCTCACTCGCTGTTACAGTTTATTCCTACATACGACTTTCCGAGTGGGTGACGTGTGATTTTTTTGATCACAAAGAGCTCCATCCGCTACCATTCATCGCAGCGAAACGGTTCTCCATTACTCGTTTTTCGCCCTCGTGAGAATCAGGACGTGACGGGTGGCGAACCACGTCACCGTAATTTTCAACAAATTAGGTATATTAATTTTGTGATTCCTGGTATGATTGACGTGTGATTACTGGCGTATAATAGGGCTTGTCAAGCTTAGGAAAGCTTTGCAGGCCCTATTCTATGGTTGCCATATATAACGACTATGGAAAAGAACGTCTACATACGTACTAATAGTGGTAAACCGGTGTCTGAGTGGTAGCTTACCAACGCCCTCCTCCCCCTCCCTCTGCCCCTCCCCCTCCCATTCCTACTCCCCTAAATGACACTCTCCTTAAAGGTGAGCATCGCTTCCGCACTGCCTGTGACGCTGCGAAAGTATATGAGCGGCGTTGATAACTTTCCATCAAGTGACAGGCCCGCTCGTTTGTCTTCCTATCTCATACGAAAAACATTCGTACGTCCGCCAAGCTTCTGTTATGCTTTCAGTGTTAAATCTCTATGGGCAGCGTTTCTTTTTTTTATGGGACTGGAAGGCTACTTCTTGACCTAACCATTCGTTCACCAGATGAAAAGCAATAAACGCTACACATGCACATCCGTAACCCAATAGACATTACAAAAGCGTTATCAGCCTTTGAAAAATGTGTCGACTTGTTTTTTAAAAGTTCCAAAGTCTTATGAGTTTGAAAACACCGCATGGTGGCTTCCTTACCATCACATAATACGCTCGCTACTAGCAAGCGTATTATTTGATGTACATGTATACATACGATCACGCCTGTTTCCCGTAGGAGTAGGCAGAGATAGAACGATCTGCTACAATCCAGGCACATTTTCTTTGCTTCATCCACATTCATTACTCTCTTCATATAAGCTCGCCGGTTAAGGGTACTACTACGAATATATTAGGTGTACAAATAAGTTTCCGCGGTTTTTTATAAAAAATTAGGAATTTATTGTAAAGGAAAAGTACATTACGTTTTATTCAAAGTATTTTCCATCATTTGCCACTACTTTTCCCCATCTTTCTGGCAACATTCGGATACCCCGTCGAAAAAACTCTTCATCTTTTGACGCTATCCACAAATCTACCCAATTTTTGGTGTCTTCATATGATGTGAAGCGCTGCTCAGACAGACCATGTGCCATCGACCGAAACAGGTGATAATCAGAAGGGGCTAAGTCTGGTGAATACGGCGGGTGGGGTAAAACTTCCCAGTTGAGTGTTTCCAAGTATGTTTTTACCGGCGCCGCAACATGTGGACGAGCATTATCGTGTAAAAGAATAATTTTGTCGTGTCTGGAGTAGTAATGGGCGCGTTTTTCCTTAAGTGCCCGACTCAATCTCATCAATTGTGTTCGGTAGAGAGCTCCAGTAATGGTTTCGCTTGGTTTCAGCAATTCATAATACACGACACCAAGCTGATCCCACCAAATACACAGCATGAGTTTTTTTCCATGAATATTCGGCTTAGCTGTCGATGTTGATGGTTCGCCGGGCTTAACCCATGACTTTCTCTTCTTTGGATTATCGTAGTGAATCCATTTTTCGTCACCAGTGACTATACGATGCAAAAAACTCTTTTTTTATTCCTGGCAAGCAGCATTTCACTCATGCATAATCGGCGTTCAACGTCTCTCGGCTTTAGTTCATATGGAACCCAATTTCCTTGTTTTTGAATCATTCCTAACGATTTTAAACGATGTGAAATTGCTTGTTGAGTCACTTGTAGAGTAAGTGCAAGTTCTTTTTGCGTTTGGGACGAATCTTCCTCCAATAGTACTTCTAATTCCATGTCTTCGTACACTTTCGGCCTTCCACTGCGTTCTTTGTCTTTAACGTCAAACTCACCGTTCTTAAACTTTTGAAACCATTCCTGACAACTTCTCTCACTTAAAGCAGCTTCACCATATGCTTCTAGAAGCAATCGATGCGCCTCAGCTGCAGATTTTTTCACATTAAAGAAGTAAATCAAAAGTTCCCGCAAATGATGCTTATTCGGAATAAAACTTGACATTTTTGCACGAAAAAAATTACGTGATGCTGATACGGAATCACTAGTACTTTAAGGTTATGGTGTTGCCAGATGACTAAACTTGGGATATTACGTTTTACATCTGACAATTTCTCCATAACCTTCTGGTGGGGCCATCTTTTGACAAACCGCGGAAACTTATTTGTACACCTAATACTATATAAAAAAATCATAAGTAAAAACATTTTTCCCTCGTGTTCACATAGGAAATTGTAGAGACTTTCCACAGTTTTACTAAAATGATATTCTACATGAGGAAAAACAGTGAGCAGAGTTTGGGTAACAGTTGTTCGGAGACACGTGTGTCACGGCTCTCGGCGCCGGTGAGACGTGTAGCGCGGTGCGTCACGCTCGGATATTTGGAGAGCGACTTCAAGGCCAGTGGCAGGTGGCGGGTGGCAGCCAGCCATTGGTGGCCGGCGGAGGCGGTGGGCGGAGCGCCAGCCTTCGTCGCACCACCACCAAGTCGTGGCCTTGCCTCCTACCGGCCCCGCGACCTACAATGAACAACAAAATTTTTTAACAAACAAACAAATGAGACAAACTCATGACCTATTTCAATAACCAATACACGTATCTTGAACATTTTGATGGTTTTTATCGGAATAGGAATTAAATAAAAAAAACTTGAGATTTTTATCTCACACACAAAACACTTAAATATACTAACATGAATACATTGTTCACACGCGGATCTATATAACGGCTATATAGATCCACGCGAAAACAATGTATTGGATCCTTATTCTCATACGTACCGCGTTTTTTACATACATACATACATATCGTCACGCCCGCCTCCCGCAGGGGTAGGCAGAGACCACAGATCTCCATCCGCTACGATCCCGGCCTTGCTTCCTCCACACTCATCCATTTTTACTCTCGTAGCAAAAGCACTCCGTTAGTCGCTTTTCGCCCTCGTGGTAATAAGGACATGGCGAATCACTTCGCCTTCGTTTTTTAACAAATTAAGTTTAATATATTCGTCATAGTGAATCCTTCAAGTCGCAAGGGAGGATGGAAGTCAGCTCCAGCAGAGTCCCACGTGCCGAGGTAAGACACTATAGTACTCGGGGGAGCCCGATCCCGCAACGCTTGCGACTAAGCTCGCCCCTAGCCACGCATCCATTGGCACGGCAGACCGTGAATTGGCGGAGAGGAAGGAAAAAAACAGGGGAGAAGAAAGATGGATTTATACATATATGATAGAGATATGATACTACCGCAACGGAAGACATGAAGTGATACGGTGGTAGCTCGGGGGGCCGGGGTTGCGTACCCGTGTACCAATACTAACTAGCGTACAGGCGGCTACGCAAAGATACTCCCTGACACGTTCACTACAAATAAATTTACAAAAATTAGTTGAGTACCTGTACTTTGTACAGTAATTAACCACTCGACGTCTCGGACACACTAATCCGACTTTCTTTTTATCCGGCACTCGTGCGACGGGCGGCGGGCGGCGGGGAGCGGGTTTGAACCCGTATCAGGTGTAACGCTCACGTCGAATATAATCCCGGGTTGATTGTTATCGCGTGAGCGCACGGCAACAGGTACAAAAAGATATCCAGCGATTAGTTGCCCGGCAGTGAGACCGGCCGGCCCGCGCCGCGCCGCGACTGACGCCATTTGTAATTGTTTAAATATTGATTTACGACATCTAGATATCAAATTTTAAAGTAATATCCAATTTTAATAATATCTTCTTCAGATTATTAATAGAGTCAAGCGTTACTTTGCTGAAATCCATCACTATGTGGACAGTCAAAACTTTTACTTAGCTAAGATCCGCGACAAGCAAAACAATAACAGATAATTAATAATGTGTGTTTTCCCGCTGGATGAAGTGGATTTATTTGGAACTTAAACCAAAAACTTACCGAAAAACGACCGTCAGCAATTCTCCACCCACCAACCACTACACACAACACCAAACACACACTACAACTTTTCCAAGGCATTTGAGGCATCCCCAGGCATGGTAGATTCCGTCTGACTGCTACCATTCCCTAATATTACGTAGCCAAGACTTTCGTTTTCGACCTACTTGTCTTTTGCCCGCGACTTTTCCCATCATGATCAGTTGCAGCAACTTGTACCTGTCATGTCTCATGATATGACCCAGGTAAGCAACTTTTCTACCTTTGACGGTCTGCAAAAGTTCACATTTGCGCTTTACTTGTCGGAGACCTCGTCATTGGCTATCCTTTTATTTTAATAATATATATTAAGCAAATTATTGTAATATTTGGAAAGTAATTTTAATGCCTGCTTCGAATGAATAAAGTAAAAATTCTGCCTACTTCGGCGCAGTGATGGACTAACGGGGGCGGGCGGGACTTGCGGCGTGTCCCGGAACTCGGGTCTTGGGCAGTCTCCAAATATAATCAAGTTCCCTTAACTGAATCCTAAACAAATAAAAAATTCATTGTTGATTGTTCAACTGTCAGCCATCGTACCCACAAGTTTGATTCATAGAAGTTACATATATAAAATAAAACAGAACCTGTACTTAGGTTACGTCACATTAGCTTCACTGCTCTCTCTTTTAAATTTTAACACCTGCATCAGAACACGGAATCCCCATAAAATGTTTAATATTAGATTTTATCCAAATAATATATCCCATTATAATGTCACGGTACGCATTTGTCGCCTATACAATAATATATTAATTGACCACGGCACGCTTGATGTGTTCGATATCAAAATGCTTAATGAATTTTTATTTTTGATTTAAAGCGATCGCTCCGTGATGTCTTTGGCAGCCGATATATCAGATATTAAATTATTATCCTTCCATTTTACATTCATTATTATTTTGTTTATTAAATTTTATCTGTTTAATATTATTAAAATGTAGCCATGCTGTGCGCGCATTTAAAGAGGTATAGTCCGGGCGTTGTTAAGTTTATATTATATAGTATTCTTTAAGACTGTAACTTGTTTTTGTACCTAATAAATAAAGAAGTAAATAAATGTAACAGTATTTAGACAACTAATTAATAGCTCAGTGCCGGGACACAAAAAATATAAATCGAACCACTGATTGAGCCAAAAGTCGCAATTTCAATCCCCACATCAGGATATCAGATCTGTAAGCCATACATATATTTATGTATAACTTACAGATATTTATTCCTAGTCTCTTTACCCCGCCAATTTTCAATGGACAAGCGAGGTGCCTTAATGTCCATTCCTCCAGAAATGGGGTGTTTTGGGCCCAGCAGTGGGACATATGTGGGCTGTGAAAAAAAAAAGAGCATTTCATATCAATCATCAAAACTTGTTTGGTCCAGCGTATTCAGTTCGCTGCTATCTACTCGCTCAACATTTAAAAACTACGTGTTAAAAGTAAATAGATTAAGATGAAAAATATTATTGGTCTGTGCTAGACAAACAGTGCGTGTAATTGTTATTTTTATGTGAAACATCTTATCGTGGGATATGGGATCGAAATCGTATATCGAGACGTCGTCTCTATTCAGGCTACGCTCTCCACTCGACTCTATTCAGGGTCATTCACACGTGAGCAGCCGTCCTCAATGTTTCACATCTACCAAACGTTCAAACAACTTTGTTGTGTTCAGAAAGCAAATTAAGAACAATTGTGTTTAATTGTTGTGCAAGTTTTTGTAGCGCGCCGGCTCCGGGAGGAAATATCTGTCATTTCACCCACCGTACGTAACATACAGAGTGTTTCGAGTAAAATGGATATTTTTTCATACCCCCAGTTGCGAAAAGGGACGTGCTGATGCAGTCCGTATAAGGTCTTCTTTGTAATTTCCTTCGAGCGGCAGCAAAAAGTGGACGCTCGTAGTTGCAAAGAATGCCCGCGTGATTCAAGATCAACACGTCAACTCGCTCGTGCCCCTCATAGTTTTATATATTTATATATATAATTGCAGTTTCTCACTGCTCCGCGATAACAAAACCATCGTGTTAATAACTGGGCGGCAGAATGTGATGTCTCCTGTAGTGATACATTGATGAATGTATCACTAACGTATTAAAACTTTTTATTTGTATATAATTTTACATTCGTAATTTTAAAATTTAAAATAAAAAAGCAATAAATTGTTTTATAAAAATAATAAGATTAGTTTGACTAACGTCTTTCAATAGACATGACCTTTCCGGCATAAGAAATTGAGATCAAATATAAAATGTAAAGTTAAAAGTGAAATTCATTAACATAAAAGTAATATTATTAAAATATGTAATTAATATAACATATACAGTCATACATTAATAAATGAATTAATTTCATTTGGAAGAGATCCCTTAAACGTGTTTTTGAAGGTTACAATGTACCGCCTGCTCGTTTGTCTTCCTATCTCTTAAAGATAACTGAAATGATATCCACCGACCATTGTACCATAAATATTTTGTCTACATTTCAAAAGAACTATTGACAGCGGGAGTTTATGGTGACCCATGAAGGTGGTAAATGAAAATAACGTACGCAGGCTGCAGTGTAGCGCGGGAATAGGTCGCGGTGAGCGCGTTGAATACATTTACTTGCGCAACGAGCAAAATGGAAAAAGTATACAGCTCCTCAATGTTAAAATCAAAAAGTCATCGAAAAAACGATTTCTAAAAGCGAAAAGCGACTAATGAAGAGCCGTTTCGCCGCAATGAATGGTAGCGGATGGAGCTCTGTGGTCTCTGCCAACCCCTGCGGGGGATAGGCGTGAATATATATAAAAAAAACGATTTCTAAACATTTACTTCAAGGCCAACATGAGTGTGACGCTGGCGTTGAAAAACAAAACGTTGATTATACACTTCGTTTCCATACTTTTAAAAAATTATAAAAATATCATTTTTTACTTTAAGGAAAAAAATATTTGATACTAAAGGTTATAACTATTTGTTGTACTACTTCCTTACTATTTGTTCGAAATCCCAAATATTTCCACACTAATTGGTTTATTAATGAAACAAATTATTGAGGTTGAAAGGTGAGAAATGAAAAGAATAATGAGTGTGGAGGGAGCAAGGGAAGTATGCCGAGATCGTAGCAGATGGAGATCTGTGGTCTCTGCCTACCCCTACGGGAGACGGGCGTGACGATAAGTGTGTATGTATGTATGAAAGGTGATTGTTTAATAAACAAAATAACAAAAATACTTAACCTTTGATAAACACATAATTTTACACTTAATAAGACATGCACGCAACGGCACAGCGCCATCTGTCATACATATCAGAAACTACATCCAAGTGGTTACACACATTATGGTATAGCGCCATCTATCAGACATATCAAAACTATACATCTGCTAGGATATGAATGAGATCTGAACACTATTTTAGTTCAGTGTTATGGTAAACTTGCCAATGCGCTTTGAGAGTACATATTTACAACAATTTGATATAAGCCTGGGAAAAAAAATCGCGTTTGACAAAATGCATAAAAATACAAGAGGGAAACTTCTCTAAGCTATTTGACACTTGGGAATCATCTGACAGATTCTAAGTGATTAACATTACCTAACGCAGCAGAAAATTTCAATTTCCTACTTACCAAAATGAAAGGTAGTGCGGTGCAAAGACCTCAAAGCGACAATACGTTTAAAATTAACTGATTTATCGTCTCTCGTCCACGTTACGTTACGGGCTATAGTCACTCTGGTGTCCAGGACATCGTCGGTATTTCAGTACAATACGCGCAAATGAAGGCCATAGTTTCAGGGTGAGGATAGTGATAATTACAGTTTACTATTTTCTTTGTATTTGATGTCGCATGCTGTCGACACAGCTCGTGACGCAGCGCTTGCACCTGACAACTAGTTGCACCTAAAACTGTGCGCGCGCCCTCCGTCTGCCTGGACCTGCACTGTCCAGGTGCTATCGATAGCCGTTTGGCTAAAATCATTTTTTTATGGGATGTGAAACAAAACGACGTGTCGCCTGATGGAAAGCAACCAAAGCCGACCATAGGCATCTGCAACGCCACACAGCAGTGTAGAAGCGTCACCGGCCTTTAAAGTGTTTGCCTTTAAAGAAAAGTGTCAATATGGGAGGGGATAGAAGTAGGAGGAGGAGGATAATGAAAGGAGACGGAGGAGAGAAGAAGGGGAGAGGGTGAAAGGTTGGGCTTCCGGAATTCAACCGCTCACCGGACGAAGCGCGGTGGTTAAGCTATCACTTTTTTACAAATATATAATATACCACTAATTTACAAAAGCCTTTAATAAATTTGCATCCGTATATTTTAACTGTATTTCCAACACTATTACTTTTGACTATTTTAGATTCAAAACTAAAATAAATCTATAAATCGATTTAGTAATTGGGATGTGATGTGAGTGCAAACAGCTCTTAAATTCACTTTATCTTATTAGTCTTATCGCTCTCCATTCAAACCAATACAATTTTCTAAATAAAATGTAACTGCATGCACATAACATTAAATCGACCGATGATAAAGAGTTCGACACAAAATTGTCGCAATATCGTTAACACGAATGCCCGATGCACTAATTTAAGTGCGCCGCGGTGGCATTTCGCGGAGTTCTCTCTAATTGCCCGCCATAACCGCCGGCGTATTAATATTTAAGTAATCGGCGACGCACAGGATGCTCCGCGAGTCGTGCTTATCGAGGGCTTTCAAAGCGATCCATACACCGCGGCCCGACGACACTTCGTTCCATGACACGCTGCACTCGTGCCGATATCGACGGCGGACGCCCCGCGCGACACTAGCGCCGCGACCGCCGACCACCCAGTGCGCGCCGCTAGTGCTGTGCGTGCCACAACTCGACACGTACACTCGGTAATATATAGATTGCATCACATATATGTAGGTTTAGTCTTAAGTTCCTACGAAACAAAACGCACACACACACTAATATGGTATATACATAATACATGTAGGGTTGTGAACTATCCGATTGTTGATTCGATTGTTGTATATTATGTCAACAAGTAATCGAATGAAAGATGCGATTGAGAGGACAATAAAATAGAAGGAGAGATTTTAAAGGAGATAAGAGTATTTGTTGGGAGTGTAACGAAGTGGTAAGAGCTAAAAGATGTTTATAACGATGTTAAGGTAAAATATGTAAATAAAAGGTGTTATTAAGACGACTCTATTAATTCCCCAACCCTACATACATATTGTAATCAATACAATCCTGTTTTAACCAAATTATATAATATTATAATTATTTGTTATCAGTCCAAGCTGTTGGGTTGCCGAATAAATAAATAAAATTTCAAATATTCAGAACAATCTTTTTAAGAAGCGTATAAAGAAAACAGTTGAGATACGAATCTCTTCAAAACAAGTTTGCGGCCGCTCGTCGACGCGCCACACGACTGCTTCCTTAAGTGATAACAATAAAAACTAACGCGAAACCAATTTATAACGGCCATCCCACTATCCCGCCGTCCAAACCACCGGCCGCTGGCAGACGCTGCTCCGCCATCAACACGAGAGACGAGCAACTAATAAAATTTGACGATCGATTTAACCTTCCGTTAATGAAGATGATTGAAACAAATAGTTTGAAAACCCGGGGAAGTACAACACTTTCACAAAGTATCGACGCAGTCTTTTACCGTGTTACCGCATCTCTGTATTACGTGTATTCTGTACGGCGAGTACAGGGATCCAGAGACCCAATCCCTATTCCCTTCCTTTCCTTCCATCTTCCCCTCTCATTATTTTGTCCTTACCCCAAGGTAGACAGGGCATCTATAATATCCTTCATATCCATCGTAGCACATGTCCATGAGGAGCGCTGGTCGCCTACCATCAGGTTATCCGCTTGCTCGTGGATTTACTTCTTCTCTAAAAAAATTGGCTGTTCTTTAGTTTATGTTTTTATGGGATAGGAAAGCAAACGAGCAGGCATGTCACCCGATGGAAAGCAATCAACGCCGCCCATGGACATCCACAGTTCTATAAGCCAATGTCGTAAAGATACCAATGTCGTATCGGTTCTGCAACGCTGCTAGAGGTAGCCGATTCCGCAGGGTAGTGATGCATAGAAAGAAGCTTTGGGAAAAACACACTGACTGGATCGACATGCATCCAGATGGTTTTACAGTTTAAGGGATACGTATAAGAAGAAAAGAACGTTCTAAAACGTATCTTCTTATACGTATCTCTTCTTTCAATTCACAGAGTAACAACGTCGCTAACTCTACTAAAACTCTCTCAGTAGCAACTCGACTTTCGGTCTTCTACAACTTGTATTCCCTGAACGAACCGGTCTATTGATGCTGCAGATCTTAAAAAAACAAACCTACTCATATGTCAAAAGCCGGCAACGCATTTTTGATAGTTATGGGGTCGCAGATGTGTGTGGGCATTAGTGATTGCTTTTCATCAGGTACCCTTACCAGGATACCCTTGGTCATTTGCTTACCTATCCTATAAAAAAATTAAAAAAACGGTACCACAATAATGTCACACATACTCACAAATGATATTTTTCATGTGAAAAATTATCGATATTGCCAAAAATTTAAACACAAATTAAAACGACAATTTAGTTGCAAATACGCGCTGCATTGCGTCGGGGAATGCTACGTAGAATGCAATTAAATGCACCTCACTATCAGTGGAGAACAAAAAGTAAGACATACTTTATTGATTTTGTATATTAGTGCTGTAAGTTCCATTGATCGTTATCGATAAACAGACCCATTACCTTTTATTGTCGACTGTAAAGTT
This sequence comes from Baronia brevicornis, assembly GCA_031353405.1. Lineage (NCBI taxonomy): Eukaryota > Metazoa > Arthropoda > Insecta > Lepidoptera > Papilionidae > Baronia > Baronia brevicornis. The sequence goes on along the minus strand of JASFAT010001701.1, from coordinate 34,165 downwards.
GAAATGCTGCATTTTATTATAATAAGTGTAATTCGATATTCCGAAGCTTACTTAAAAATAGTTCTGATAGACGCCGACTTTTACGAGAGATTTTATTTTGTATTTATATGATAAATTTACAAACTATTAAGAAAAGTATCATTCTCATTTAAATTTAGTCGTTAGTGTATTAAAGTAATATAGGAAATAAATCTTTATACGAAAAATCACACACGTTTGACTAATTATTTCTTCGAATTAAAAAATGAAGTGGCAATGGGCAATTTATCGGAGGCATCGGGCAACAAGCTTGCTCGATTAAAAAATGATATTTGCCATGAAACATATAGTTTTTTTGTTTTATTTAAAAAAATCCATTCACAAAACACTTGACATTCTTTTCGCAGCCGAAAACAGATCTCTTTTACTTCCTAATTTCTAAGAAGAAGTAAAATACAACAGAGCTCCAGGTTGAGTAACTTCAACTGTCTTACAGATTTAAAAAATGTAGCGCGCAACATATTGCATATGCTGCCACAAAAATTTTATAGTGGAAGAACCAAAGAAACCATTAAATACTTATTACTGAACCGAATCGTGGCGGCAATAGTGCCGGCGGCTTCCCCGCACCCCGCACCCCATATCCTCCTAAAGCACAAGCCACACCGAGAAATGAAGCTAAGTATCGTAGCTCGCATCGCTAAGCAACCTCAACGAGACACCGAAAAGTAAAGTCAAACAATATCACTAGATAAATTGCCATGCGCGGGGGCCTTTCCTCACCTCTGGGTGTGGGATAACATTTCGCTTCTTTGGAATCGTCGGATTCGTCAGCCCGCGTCGTCCACGTCGCTGGCGTAGTTAAACTTCGTAGTGCATGGTGTGAAGTGAATAATAAAAAACAGTAACACGTACAGAATATCAGCTTCAAATGACATATAGTAGTAATGAGCCACGCTGCAGACGAATACTTTGTCACAAACAAATAATATGCCATTATTTGTTTGTGACATGAATGGGCCGGCTAGCCCGGGGAAGTACCACACTCCCGCAGGTTACAGGCGTCTGAGTGGTAGCTTAGCTACTGCGTTTCGTCCGGTGAGCGGTTGAGTTCCGGAGGCTCTCTCATAATGATACTTTTCTTAAAGGCTGGCAACGCTTTGGCACTGCTTACGGCAATGCGGATGCTTATGGGCGGCGTTGATGCTGTTGATTGCTTTTCACCAGCTGACACGCCTGCTCGTTTGCCTTCCTGTCCCATAAAAAAACTTCACTGTGTTACTGCGTTTCATATGGTTAACACAAGGAATCAGTTCAGAAGGTTCATTAATTTTTATGAACGAAATAAAGGGATGAGAAGAGGTTTGGGATTCTTCCTCTTCCCTTTATTTAGTTCACTCGCATTACTTTCTTCGTTCTGACTCATTATTCACATCTGTACCTTAAAGCAAGCGAGGCAAATGAAAGCCCTTAGTACTGCAAACGTCCATGGGTTGTGGCGGTTGCTTTGCATCATGGAACATACTTGGTCACTTGCATTGCGCTTCCGTAAAAAAGAACTGCATGAGGCGAAACTAGGAGCAGCTTAGCTGTTTTTCGCTTCACTGTGTGGCTTGCGCCTTACGCGTTTGACGTGCGGTAGCGTGCGTGTAACTTTTAGCGTAACGAGGGCGATGTGAGTACGATCCGACACACGGCTGTCGGACGGATGACGGACGACCCACCGACACTCAACGAACACACCGCAGCATGAGGACGAGTCAACCAACTCTCCCGTACAACTTCACATATTTGTAGATGTGTTTTCCTAAACTAATAATTAGAATATCACTAAGCTTAAAAACATGGTAATATCGCGCAAAGGAACACAAAAACTTACACATAAAAAAAACATTAAATTAATAATCTCACCGCCATACAAATATGTTAAAGGTAGACAATGCATTTGTGATGTCTATGGCGCTGCGGATGTCTATGCGCGGCGTGGATTGCTTTCCATCAGGTGACGCGCTTGCTCGTTTGCCCCTCTATACTATAAAAAAATGTCGAGGCCTTGAGGCCAACAATGGTATTTCAAAGAAAAACACATTTAAATGTAACATATTTTTGATCATATTATGAGCGTAACATTTCCCTCTGGATGAAGTTGTTTAAATAATTATTTAATTTGTTTATCATTGTTGTCAGTGGGATGGTGAGCGGACTCTCAAGTGATTAAACATGTCAACACTTGTACTTAAGTTATTGATAACATGTAGCATTGAACCGAACCCAACGGACCGTCTGCTATTAACTGCAAGCAAATGGCATATTTATTAACAATTACTACACGACAAGATTGTTGACAATTATCGCTCAACCGCTGCATGATTACCTGCCCCCCCCCCACCATGTGGCGCTGGACCGCAGGGCTGTCGTCGCCATTGCGACTGCCGTACGTATCCCTAACCACGATTTAACCCAGCCCACCATTACTCAAATGGATATACATATGTCCTTTCAATGTACTCCAAAGAAAACCGACGTCCTTTTGTAACTTTTGACCGCACTGCAACGCCTCTCCTTCTCTCCCCTTCCCCCAACTTACCTTCCTTCCTCCCCTTATTATTCACATCCTTCGAGAACTACACTAAACTAACTACATATAAATGTTGTTCAGTGTTGCGCGCTTGCTTCGTAACAAATGTTGTTCCGATGATGAACTGGTAACGGTACACGCACCCCATCAAACCCTAAAAGCCAGCAATATAGTGATGTCTACCTTCTCAGCCTCCAAGCCGTTTGTGCCCAAAGTCGGAGCCTTAGCACAAAATAGTCGCAGTTTCCTACCACAAACTTATCCGATGTACAACGATGTATTCATTCATTTGAATTAACGGCTTTTTTCTACATATGTTATCATGCGCTAGGCAAAGCAGTCGTAGTCATTATATATAGTGATGACTTATTTAAACAGAGGCCGCCATTCATCCTTATGGCTTTCGGTAGTGCCAAAATAGCGCGGATGATTCCGTCAATGGCACGAAGGTGTGTGTGCATCTCAACCAATCAGTGTGAGTCGATATACAACCAAAATAGAATTTTGAAGACCATAAAATAGTAGGTACGGAAGGATTTCCCACCTGCGGTGCTCCCATGTGAATACGACAAAGAGGCATTCAAGATACGAAAGTTATATCTTCCGATTCTTATATTATATCTTCGTTTACTTTATATTATATCATTTAAGAACGAAAATATAAGACATAAACGAAGACGAACCTTCAAATAAATAATAGCTTCAATAATAGGTTTTCAAAAAGCCAGCAACACTCTGAGACACCACCGGCGTTGAGGATATCTGTGGGCGGCAGTGATTACTAATCATCAGGTGCCCCGCACGCTCGTTTGCCTGTTCTGCTATAGAACAAGAACTTCAACAGGCAGTTAATGATGTAAGGATTAGGATTTAGAATAAAAAATATTATAATGAAAAAATGCACAACACCTTCCCTACGTACAGTGGCAAAGCAAACAATTTAAATGGGTGTGCCGAACTGTCAATTAAATAAAGAAAAAATAATGGTAAATACACAAAAGAGGTAATGTCCCGCACGCGAGCCCCGTGATTACAGGCTGCGGCCGCCGACAGCCACCCGGCGATTACATGGTGCATATATAGTGCGCGGGGGACGGTGGTCCGGCGCAGTGGCGGCGACAGTGGAGGCATGGCTTGCATGGCGGTGCTGGGCGCCGTGCTGGCGACAGCGCTGGTGGCGCGCGCCTCTGTCGACGTCATGAAGGACGTCACCCTCGGCTTCGGCGAGGCGCTGCAGCACTGCAGGGAGGAAGTGAGAATATAACTCATACATACATACATATCGTCTCGCCTGTCTCCCGTAGGAGTAGGCCGAGACCACAGATCTTCATCCGTTACGATCCCAGCACACCTTACTAGCTTCCTCTACGCTCATCCATCTTTTCATCCATCCTTCCTCTCATTCATCGTAGCGAAACGGCTCTCACTGAATCGCTTCTCGCCCTCGTGGGGATCAGGACGTAATGGGTAGCTTATATTATTTTTTAACAAATTAGGTTTATTGAAATTCGTCATAGAGAATCCCACGAGCCGCAAGGGCGGATGGAGGTCAGCCCTAGCAGAGCACCGCATGCTGAGGTAGGGCACTATAAAATATAACTCACAACATAATAATTAATGATGCCGTTTTCAGAATTGACTGAAGGTTAATACTTTCAGTCAATACTGAATTATTTTGCTCCAACGGCATCTTGTTGAATGCTCCACCACTCAACAAAGTTGAAGCCTGCAGTTCAGTGGCGATGATCTAGTGAAACTGAAGTAGCAACGGACTAGTGACGAAATCCAATAAGTGCTGGAGTGGAGACCGCGACTCGGCAAACGTAGTGTGGGAAGCTCCTGGACTATATGATGAGTCGATTTGCGCAAGGCGGCTGGCAGAGACTGGATGGGTGAAGCCGCTAATTCACTGTTGGTAATAATCAACAGTGAATTAGCGAGTTAAAAATATGTTCTCGTAGATGTGCAGTGTGACAACCACGCAGCTTTGAGTACGTCGAAGTGACAAAAACATTTTTTATTTCGACCATTCGACCAGCGATGTATTATTTTTAAAATATCATTCAAAATTATATTTGTCAATAATAAGTCTTAAAATAACGTATTCTGAATGAACATCGTTGACATAAACCCGGTCAGTTTCAGAGAATATTAATTTAAAAATATCAAACTCAGAGCCAGCTAACGGAAGAGAAAATGGAGCAGTTCTTTCACTTCTGGCGCGACGACTTCAAGTTCGAGGACCGGGAGGTGGGGTGCGCCATCCAATGCATGAGCCACCACTTCAACCTGCTCACCGACTCCAACCGCATGCACCACGAGAACACCGAGCGGTTCATCAAGTCCTTCCCCAACGGTAATCAAACATCATCCAAATTGTCGCTACCCATCTTGCCTGCTAAACTTATAGCTAACCTCATTTGAAGGCATTCGCAATACCGGCATAGCAGCAACACCCCCCCCCCCCGGTTATTCGGAGCTCCCGATGATCTATGCATCGCTCACTGCTCATCTGTTGTTTAGTAATGTGGGGATGAAAGGAAAGTCATTTCTCTACAACCCATATGAACATGTTCTGCAGCTGCGCGCGGGGCGTCTTCATTTCTGGGAAAATGAACATTAATCCATAACGCTTGTCCAAAGATATTTTGAAAATTGCATGCAAGATGCCCGATGCAAGACTCGAACGATAATCAACGACGATCGACGAAATCTGATAATGATAGCTTTACAGTTGTAGTCTGTAACATTAAATCTTTGGTATTTACATCATAATACTAATAATTACGGCGATTGTTCTGAGGAGTTGTTTAGTCTTCTCCCAGACGCACAGTTCCACCATCTTCTACTATTTGCTACGCACTACGCGCCACAGAAATAGGTTTCATCCCCATCACCTGAATGGCTGGCCGTCCATAACCGTGCGATTTAGTCGCAATTTTCTACCACGAGTTGTATAAATGTGGAAATTTTTGTCACCAGAGGTGTTCCCACGTGATTATGACTTAGAGTCATTCAAGAGACGATCATATGTGTTCACAAATGACCGAAAATGCATCTGACACACCTCCGGCGTTGCGGATGTCTACGGACGGTGGTGATCACTTACCACCAGGTGACCCACACCTTCGTTTGTCTGCTCTGCTGTAAAGAAAAATGAGAATTATTTTATAATTTCAACACAGGGAAACTGAGTGTGAGTGTTAATGATGTGTTGGCGCGTACGCAGGCGAGACTCTGTCGCGGCAGATGGTGGAGATGGTGCACGCGTGCGAGCTGCAGCACGACGGGGAGCCGGACCACTGCCGGCGCATCCTGCGCGTCGCCGAGTGCTTCAAGCTGGCGTGCGTGGCGCGCCGCATCGCACCCACCGTCGAGATGCTCATGGCCGAGCTCATCATGGAGTCCACCGCGCGGTGAACACACACACACACACACACGCATGCCCTCACACACACACACACACACATGTAATCTACTCTCACCACGTCATTCACCTGTTTTTCTCGTAGAGAATCACTTTTGTCTGCGTGATTATGTTTAATTATCAACGTTACAATGAATTATATATAAATATAGATTATAATTTCCCCCGCTCACATATTCTAATTATAAGTTATGGGGGGTCGAAATAGAACGGACAAATTGTGTTAGTTCTAATCACACTACCGTAGTAATAAACTGTTTGTCAATGTGTTCGCTGCAGTTTTTGTTTTCCTACTCCTTAAAAAACACAATAATTTGTTTTTATTTCTCGACAAAATGAATCTAGATGTGGTTTTTCACGAACAATCAAATATCATTTTTCCTCTTAATTGAGAATAAACGACAAAAGAAACTCCACGTGTGAACTCCTATTTTGCTTTTGTGTTACAAAACAGTATTAATAAAAAATATTAATTTATTTAGCATTTTCAATAGATTCTTTTGATTCATCGACCTCCAACTCGACCGTTACGTGGTGACACTTCACAGTGGGCATTGCTCTGCTCTCATGTACAGAACTCTTATCAACTGCCACCACTAACCGTGTGTCGCGCTCCGCCGATACCAACTGCGTCCATAGGCGCGCATACCAACTGAACAACTAGGCCACCAAACTTGGATATAACCCATACTACCCTAACCACGTCACTCATTTTTTAAATATGATTTATGTTAAGTAAAACAATTTTATTTACAACGAAGAAAGAATAGAAGAGTGCTATTAGTAGTTTTAAACATAATTTTCATTTCAAATATTACTGGGGGATGTAGCTCAGTGGTAGAGCGTTCGCTTTGCATGTGAAAGGCCCCGGGTTCGATCCCCGGCATCTCCACTGTGATCAGAGTAGTTGAAAATCTGCCTTTTTTAAATTAAATTTGTCTCTAAAATATTTTTTACTACTGTTTTTCACAACTGACACTAGCTGACAAGAAGTTAAAAGAATTCGAATCGATACTATGAGATTCTTTTAATTAATAAAAACGTTTATCAACACTATAAATGCAGATCGTAAATAAAAATAGACCTAAAACAATGTCCATTAATTATAATGTAATAAATACACATCAGTTTTAGTTAGTTTCTATCTTTAAATAAGACTCTCTATATACAACAAGAATACCGATTTCAAAAATTAGATTCGTGTGCTAAGTTTGTTTTTACGAATCGATTTCAAAAATATAAATCGATTCGTAAAAACAAACTTCGCTTGATTTGTTGTTACAAATGTACTTATTTATTTTATAATTGTGGCAACAAAATCAGGCTTGACCCCGACGTGATTTGAACACGCAACCTTCTGATCTGGAGTCAGACGCGCTACCGTTGCGCCACGGAGTCGTTACTAAATTAAATCTAATTTTAATGTCATAAACTTTAAATACAAACAATTTATATAAGAATAAAGAATTTATGTTATTTATTAAATAATATTTCATCAATTACCCTTAAAAACAATTTATTATGTATAATAAGATACTTAATATACATATACTTTGACATCTAAATTAAGGTAAGCGCCATCTATTACCGTATAATGTAACTAATAACTATAATATAAACCTTTAAATCACAGTACTTATGAATAAATACACGGTACGCGCTATGGCAGCACCTGTGTTTTTATACTTTTGTTAAATGTTCTTATTTACAGTTATAAACAGCATTGTTGAACTCCTAGCATGTCTATCTATAGGTCTTATGAGGCTATTCTTTGCGCGGGAACCTTTAACGATAGAGCGTACAATAAATGATTGATTGCGTACATAACACCAACACAGAGGTTTGTTGTGAACGTCTTATCTTCATGGATCGTTATTTGCATAACTAACTGCATTACGATAACATCGTAGGCTGGTATTGGTTTCACTTTTCCAAATTTTTATTTTGTATCACAGAAATTAAAAAAATTAATAAGTAAATTTCATAGAACTTTAATAACGTAATTAATTGGATTATAATAAAAGATAGGTATACAATACTTTAAAAGTGCCAGAATAACTATAATAATTATGAGTATTTTCCAAACATAGTGCGTTATCTAGAGGGACCTTGCAACTTGTACACGCACATACGTATATATAGACAAGTTTACCTTTACACGGGTAAACCCCGTCTAGGGCTGTGACAAGCAGTTATAACTTGGGCCACAAGTTTACATACGCCGGCGTTGTGCGGGTTTTTTTACTTGAACCATTACACAAAATAATCATTCTTTTTCAACAGCCCATATATGTCCCACTGCTGAGCACGGGCCTCTCGATTTCTGGAGGAGCGGACGTTAACCTACCACACTTGTCCAACGCTACTTTCACATAAGGAATATATGACCATATACATTCAGGTTGTAGGACGAATGTAGTAATAGTTAAGGTTGAAAACCTAATTTTTTCTACGGAACTGCTTTTATATCTGTATGTCATGCATATACTTATCCCTTTGTTTTTTTATTACTGGAAAATATTCCTTTTAAGAAAAAATCAAAGTTAACACTCTACTATGGTGAAATTCACTTCAAAACTGAATCGAAATATTAACAACACACAGTGACAGCCCTAGAGCCATCATATGCCGATCTCAGAACCATCTACCAGCCATCAGTCGCTCCGAGCACCGCTAACGATCAACACACAGGCACCCACGGTGAACATGTCGACCAAAGTGATAGTCCTCATGGCAGTGTTGGCGCTCGTCCGCTGTCAGGTGGAGCAAGCTATACTCACCCAACTCTACTACCCACCGGTGAGACATGGTTCCCAGGGCGCGCGGACACCCACGCCAACAACGCCACAACCTCGAACCACTGAAGGCGATTCCTTGAAAGTGCTGCCAACATTAGTTCGATCCAGACGAAGCTTATATTGAAAACAATCTCTCGAAAAGAACTCATAAGCAATGAAGATATTTAAATGGCAATCACCACAAATCGTTCGTGAGGTTGTGTTGTGGTTATATTGTATGTTTTCGATTACATATTCAACCGTTCGTAAATTTGTGTTCATTGCGTAAGACATTTGTAATGGCATGTGCCTAATGGTGCCTTTGTCAATTAATTTAAAAAGTAAACCAGACGCCTCGCGTCGGTGCGCCGAGTCACGAGTAACGGTCGAACTTTTCCCGCCAAATTACATCAGTGACGTTGTGTTTTTATTTCCTTTGTATAATCTCATGTTATTATCAGTTATATTGCTTAATATTGGTACCGTATTACTCATATAGACGTAAAAGTGAAACGAAATAAGTAGTAAAGGTATCGTGTTTCTAATATAATCTTCCTGGTGATAAAACGGCCACCATTTTATCAAGACGTGTCGTGAAAAGTCGAATTTACATTTCAAGACATTTTTTATCATTTTACTTGACACACACAGAAGAAGAATGGTAGCCATTTTTGAGTTTTAGCGAGACTAACAAAATAGCTCTCCATTTATATATATTTTGTTAGAGCTATTTTGTATATAGTCTCGCTAAAACTCAAAAACAGCTCGATAGACTTGAATATTTTTTTTTAATTTGTTCGCTTTCATACAAGGAAGGTTTACGAATAAAAAAATAAAGGAAAAACAAAAGAACAGCTAGAAAAACAAAAAGTTCAAAATTGTACTTCGTTCGCGACGGTTTTATCGTTTAACGAACGTGTATATAAAAATGTCGTTTCTTTTGTTAGATTTTGAAATGGTTATACGGCATTTTAAATTGTATTTTTTGGCAAAAGACAGGTTAGTGAATTTAAATAGCAGATTGATTTCGATTAATTGATTGATTGAAGATTGATAATCGATGATCAGGAATTATAATCTTATAATTTGTATGTAAAACGAAGTTCGCCGGTCATACGATACTTGATAAATGTATACTATATGATACTATATGATAAATGTATAAAATTAAATGAATTTACTACTGATATTTTCTCTAATAATCGTTATAAACAACTAAAAACGATAGTGGCCCTAAGGGGAAACCCATCTACAACGGTGACGTTTTAATATATTTTATATTTATACACGTTATCATCGGTTATATTCTGTTTTTAGTTACGATGGTTTTTTCATCTTATTATAAATTTGATTATAATTAAATGATAATTCAAATGAAGGCCTATTATGTGGTTTTTGTGTTGTAGAAAAACTATTACGACGACATGGCGACAACACAAACTTGCTTGTCAGATACGAGTCTAGTAAACGCAGTCCCAGCATGAGAGCCTAGCTGCTCCCCTTGCTTCACTTCCCTGTTACTGTCTCTTTCTCCTTACATAAAGTGTTTGTAGGTAGGCATTGAATCTCCAGTGGCCTTGGTGTTGTAGTTGTCTGCGGGCGTCGCCGTGACGTATTATTCTTAAGGAAGAGTGTAAAGGGCAAGCGGACTTTTCCCGCCAACTGACATCCGTGACGTTGTGTTTTTATTACATTTTCATAATCTTATATTAATATCAGTTATATTGTTTAATTGTGGTGGCGTATTATACGATATAGTTCGATTAACGCGTATAAGTGAAGTGATATAAAATAAATGCGTGTATCGTAACTTTTTGAGTTGACTAAAAAAGTCATGGATATGATCCGGGCGTTATTAAGTTTATGGTATATATTATTCTTCAAGACTGTAACTTGTTTCTGTGCCTTATAAATAAATAAAAAAGGATTTGATGAGTTTTAGAACAAATTTTATTTTCCCCCGTTTATTATAAAAGTATTGAAACTACCACCACCAGCTAGCTAGCTAGCTACTATTGCATAAAGACGAACGAAGCTAATAACAATAAGTTGTAAATATTGATATTTAGTTTTTTTTTACTTTATTGAAAAAGAAGGGTTTGTTCCAGTGAACACGCCAGCCACCGTTACAATATTACATTACTACATATTTATAAATTATATCTATATAATTTTAGCTAATACTAATATTTAAAATTAAAAAAAAAACATAATAAAAAATAATAATAAATGAAGGATTAAAATTATATTGCTTAAATTGGTATAGTATTTAAGTATTAAATAATAATATAAAAATATATTATAAATACGAGTATATATTAAAATGTTGATTTTTGTTTGTGCATTTTTTATAAATTACAGAGTTTTAAGAAATTAATAAATAAAAGATTAAAATTATATTGCGTATTTTTACAACACCAGGGGCGCGGGCTGATTACCTGCACCCCGGCGCGGAATACGCTTAAGACGGCCCTGTATACATATATAATATAAATGTGGAATTAAGTTAATGAAACAACACAATGGGAGCTAATATTTTATTGTAAACATAACATCATCAGTGCTATAGAACTTCAGAACACAAAAACACTAATGGTGTGTAGTAACAAATCTTCACTACGTTCAACGTGTCGAATATACAATAGGCGTGTCGGATTAGAGGGGGCGCCGTATTGGACAGGGTCCGGACTACCGCGGGTCCACTGTATTAGCCTATCATCCGAGTACAGCTCATACAGCAACTCTCTCAGAGGCTCTGCTATCCTCTGAGAGCGGATGGGCCAGTATGCCTAATGCCTATGTTAAACCAACTTATGTTTAATCTATTGAAAATGTGAACCTCTCTCTCTCTCTCTCTCTCTCTCTCTCTCTCTCTCTCTCGTTTCTTGCGCATTCCATGATAATGTGATGTACATCCTCCACAACATCACATTGAATGCAGTTGGGGGATGTCATCTTGCCCATTATGTGAAAAAACACTGTTAACTGTAGAGGGGATACATATGCTTGTAATTTCCGTGTGAATATTTATACTTTGTACGGATATTTATACTCAGAGAAATAAATACTCGATCTAACCAATAAAATGTACGATAATAATAAATTGCTCACAATGAGAAACAGAGAATGATAAAAGCGTACATACGTGCAACATGGGTTTAGACAACTGTCTGTTGCGCGCGCAGTTTTTACATTGGCTAGTCATGTATGACAAAGTCGATAAATATCGACTTCATCGATATCGACCGGCCAATGATTTATGGTAATATGTAGAAAGTAGAGTACCCCACATGTGGAATGTGGCGTGAGCGGAGTCCGAGTCGCATTGATGTGTGTTGTATTTTTCGTGAGTGTCAATGTTATTAAACGAACACATAAAATGAGACATGAATTCCCACAGAAATATAAAAGATTACAATGATAAAGTATGCCATTTCACACGAGGATTACTCACGGCTTACCAACTGAAGACTCTGGGAATTCCCACTCAATCACGGAGTGCGACCCGCTCTGCCCTTGTTGAGTGCAGATAAGTGCTCGTGTGCCAATAGTAACGAATGTTAACAGCGACCGCACAATAAACTCTTTATGTCTGTAATCTAAATCTCAATGGACAATAGTCTTTTATTACAGTAGACCGGACAAACAAGCGCGCGGATCACCTGGTGGCAAGCGAACGCTTGCTGCTCATACACATCGGCACCGCCGCGGTGTCGCGGACGCGTTGCCGGCCTTTAGCGAACACATACGCTATTCTCTTGAATTGTCTAATCTATGTCCTATGCCCCCCATGTCGTAATCATGCGGAAAAACCGCAGGTGCTAAGGTGTTACACATTTCCACAGTTCGTGGCAAATAACTAAACTGCGGTCGCGTTATCATCTAGCATCATAATGTTATCGTTATTGAAAGCAAAAAAAAAACAATTTCAAGAATAACGCAGAAGATTAGCTAGCAACACGGCCGGGGGGCTGTGCCAACATTTCTCGGGCACACGCCGAAGAGTGTCGACACAAACTTGTGTCCGAAATTCAGACATCATTAGTTCATCATGTTTCGGATTGGGGTCAGCGTAACTTTGTCCAATTTAACTCCAAAAAGACACAAGTTTGCGCGTTTACCACTAAAAACACTCCCTTTGTCGTATCTCCTCGTTTTAAAGACACTAAGCCATGTACTACCCTTGACACTAAGCCATGTATCGGAATCTTTGGCGTCGACATTCCGAATGACGTTCAGTTTCGCGGTCACCTGTAAGATAAGGCCAGACTGGCCTCTAAGAAGCTAGGTGTACTGGGTAGAGCGAGACAGCATGTCACGTCGACTCATCGCCTCCAACTCTATAAGGCACAAGTCAGACCGCACATGGAATACTGTTCTCATCTCTGTTTCATCCCCTCGACTGCACACAACGTCGGGCTATTCGTACTGTCGATGACTAAGATCTCACCGAACGGCTAGATCCTTTGGAACTGTGGAGGAATATTTCATCTCTCAGTATTTTTCATTTAGTTAAATCGAACGTTGCGTACAAAAGAGCACACACCGCGACGGGTGCACTTGCCTGGGCTTTCCCAACGCCCGCATACGTTTGGATTCCGACGACAGAGTACAGTGCGCCGGGGAAACGTGAGCGTCCGCCCGTTGGCGGGGACCGGGGGAGGGGGGGGTGCGTGCGTCCAACGATCACTCCGTGCGCTGCTGTACGTACAAACATAAACGATGATTCGAAGTAAAATGTTGTTTTAGCAAGACACCTTTATTTGTTTCACCCACTTAATTACTTTTTTTGTGAATGATTACATCAATAAATTAGGTACATCAATGATTACGATTGCTTACGAATATTTGCTTTAAAATATATGCTTTAAAATCACTTCAAATTTATCACGTCGTATGCTTGGATTTCTCTTTCGTTTACATGCATTAAATTATTCATACATATTTCAACAGATTTGGAAAGCATGAAAACGGCTCACTGGATATGAATAAATATTTGATTGCGTTTTCGGATTTTGTGCGTCCGGCCGTAATTTTGTATATTTATATTGTTTTTTGAATATAATATGTATAGAATTACATAAAGACAGACGAGTGCGTGTAGTTATGACTCAACAGACATGTCTACACACATGTCGTAGTATATATGATTACCTATGCATTACATCCACATACACATTCGTGCTGAACTCACACTAAACAAATTTATTACAAATAAAAATTACTAAAAAAAAATGTTTCTTTTCGTGTAGAATTCATGTTATTCTATAATATTTGCAAAAGATATTGAAAGAATATTCGGGTTGGTGACTCTATGTGATCGAAATAAACAACCAAACCCATCAACGATTGTTAACATCAAACAAACAGTAATCAGAAACACTAAACTATAATTGCTCCTCTTAGAATGCATATCAATCAGAACTAATCATTTTATAAGTAGAAATGATCGTAAATATACCTATTGGATTTCCCAAGAACACCCGCATATAGGCGGGGCGGACTACAAGGAAGAAAATAAGATTTATCCGCAGCACACTGTACACTCAGTTCACTCAACCTGTATATAAATGATCAACACTTTTAATGGAGGCCAGTGTTTCCTTTTTGCGCTGAAGATGAACACATCACCGGCCGTCCTGCTGCCGCTGCTGCTGCTGTGCGCTGGATCACGCTGCTTCCCTTCCGCACGGCGGCAGACTGAAACGCTTGGAGCGAATGATCACAACAGTGTGGTCAGTGCAGACTTACGCCACGTCCCTAATAAAGGCTTTCAGAGTGCGGCGAACGCGAGAAGGAGGCAGTTCCTGGTGACTGAGGTGCCGCCCAGCGCTGGCGACGTGTACCAGAAGCGGATAGTGTACGAGTTCAATCTAATGGGACGTGACTATTAATACTACAATCTAAACTCCCGATTTAAGTCACCGTTGCTCTGACAATATACTACTATTTAATTTAATTTTGTTGTAACAAATATTTTTAAAACTATAACAGCATTGAACTATTGAGTTGGACACTGCAAATTTGTATGGGTCCATATGTGTGTGTGTGTGTGTGTGTGTCATAGTACATTGCTCTTGCAGCTACAAGCTACTTACTAAACAATGTAGAGTCTTGGCATAGTAATAATTTATACGATCGATTAATTATAAAAGAAAACATCTTAAAAAAATGGGTTGCTCGTGTTATAATATTGTTGACAAATAGTTTCAAAGAAATGTTCAATTGTAAATAAATAAAAATGAGTTCATCTGATACCAAAAAGTTCAAAATCTAATTCCCAAAAATAATTAAGTCGGATATACCGTTTTGAACGGGACTATCTCTTTATTCGGCCACCTGTCCCGTGTCCCCAAAACAAAAATCTGGGACGCCAAATAGTCCCGTTTTCCAAAACCGCGCGAAGATTTAATATTTTATTCTTATCAAAGATCATCATCAACTTTATTAATACAAATTTGTTCTTCTGAAAAATATAACTAAAAAGTGTATATGTTTTATATTATACATAGTATAAATATTAGTATATAGTAATTAAAAGTACTCGTATAACATTTTGATTTCAATCAATATCAATATCAGCCCACGGCAGTCGACTACTGAACATAGGCCTCACTTAAGTTGCACCACCTAGCTTGGTCTTCGGCTACACGCATCCAGCCTCTGCCAGCCGCCCTGCGCAAATCGTTGCTCCATCTAACACGGAGGCGTCCCACACTACATGAATTTAGGTAAACTATTATTTAATTATTTGTATAAGAATTTATTCAAAAATAACAAAAAATAAAATTTACTATTCAATAAAAGAAACAAATATCAATGATTTTATTTATTATTAATAAACGACAACATTTGATATTTCAGCCTCGGTATTACTATTTTATTTAGCAGTTATCCAGTCGGACGATCGGTTTTTTAATACGGTCAAACAACCAGCGTTTATGGCTGTTTAACCTATTACTATAAAACTGCCAATAGGAGTATATCCACTGTCATAATTTGCATATGCATATAAATTTGGATTTGCATAATTGTAGCGCTTACACGTTTTTTCATATATGTATATAAACGTGATATTCATATGACAATTTGGATAGAAATGAAAAATTGCGGTATTTGTAAGTGCATTTCCTAAAACACTCAGCATCCTATTGTCCGTGTTGACACATGTTCTTGATTATGAAATGTAATGGAAACTAGGGATGATCTAAAGTAATATAAAAAACCTGTTTCTTTGAGGATTTTGGAACAATAATATTGCAACGTAATATAAGTAGAACCAATCATTGTAGTGATTTTCGTACATGTTTCTGGAATGAAAACCATTTAACAAGCTTAGAAGTAACACATCTTGATTAATCGCTTTTTATTGTAATTCATGCTGATATTTATTAAATTAACCAAACACATATTATACATTTGTTAGTATTCGAACAATTCAGGGAACAAGCATAGAACAGGTCTTTACAACAAAGGTATCCTCCAAAAACCAGAATAGAGGCGAGCTTGTTCTATATTTTGTTAAATCTGTGCAATCTGGAACTCTATTATACGGATATTTACACATAACAGTTTAATATAGTTACTTTTTAAAAGCTGCTATTTTTAAAGTTACTAATATACGTATATACTTCACTTTTGATTGAAATCAAGACACTGCCAATACTGGCAAACCATGTTAACTCAACAGAATGCTATAAAAATCCACATCAACTCATTTTTTTAATGAGGCAGACAAAAATCGTGTTTAGCTTAAGTCCTTGAATCTGAAGCCAACACATATTAAAAAAATATATATTATCACAAAATGTCATTATTTTATCATTGTCAAAGCTGTCAGAATTTATCAGCTATAATCACGGAAATGTCAAATCAATTCGCACAACAGTGGTCGAACAAGTGTTGTGTTGTGAGTCCTAATTATTGAACTTAATACAAGTTGATCACTGAAATTATGTTAGTGTAGTGCGTGTTTGTGCTCGAGTGCTCGTGCCGTTACGATGGGCTACGATATCGGATGGATATTCCCGCGTCTGCGGAATCCAGGCAGATTGTGGAATTGCGCCAGCTCTATCACAGTAGCAGTGGTCGGATTGTTTAGCAAAATCATTATAGGTATGCTTTATCCAAATTAAAACAGAAAAGACGGCTCGATCCTATAAAAACTGTTCCGAATACCTTAAAACTAGTGCAGTTTCTTCGTATTTGTTACACTACTCTGATACGTAAGCTTTCATTCATATGAAAACGGTTCGTTTACATCAGCTAAACTCTAAATTAATAAAGCTAATCTATACATTTTTAATAATTATTATAAAATATATTAGTGATTTTGTATTCAGAGCTTAATTTTGTTGTAGATTATCTTAATTTCTTATTTATTTATTTCTAAATTATATTCTTATGTAAACCTTTTCATACATCCGTATTTTTATAAAATCAAACCTTTACTTATTGAGCTTAACGTTTAAAATTAAAAAGTTGAGTGTAGTATGCAATATCAGTTAATTATTCATCAGTGGTATCAAACCATGAATGGTGAAAGTTTTATATTTTTTTATAATGTAAATTATTTATACAATCTTTATTTCTTTAAAAATTACTGTATTAATCATTGTTTTATAATATAATATTATTACATGCCATTGTCTTGTCATTTATGGGTCTGTATTGCTATAACTTAGTATTGAGGGGTTTATGGTCCTGATAAACAATTCTGCATTTTCTAAATTTGGTTTCGAGCCCTGCCTCTCGATTTTGATACAACACATTTTTCGCCTTTGTATGATAGATGATTTAAATTAAAAAATTTAATTTATATAGCAATGTTACAAATTTGTTTTAGACAAAAATATAATTAAAATTTAATCCATTTCAATTTGATTCTTATTCAAATTCAACTTTCAACTCCACAGTAAACATTGTAAATTACTGATTGTATTTAAATTCACTATATTATAATGTTTTGTATACATTTGAATGTCACTCTGCAGCTCTTTGAATTTACATTAACTCAATTTCTCATTGTGATTTTCAAAAATCACTAAACCTGTTTATGCAAAGCAGTAAAACTTTTTTAGTTTAAATATTCCACCTTATCATACATTTTTGTGTAACTACACTAGAATATTAAAATATACATGTATAACTAAAATCATTCTATCCCTACTGTTTCATGACAAGGAACATTATAAGTTTCAGTTTGCTTAAAATGGAAATTTTTAAAATTAAAGGTCAATTTTTTTTTATTCCATTTCTTTCTTTCTCTCTCGCTGTAACAATCTATGGAGCTTTATGTAGTGAATGACAATTTTACTGATACAGCTATATATATATGAAAGGGTTCTGTGTGCACATATTAAAGACCTCAAATATCTCATGTTGCATTCTCAAAAGAGTTCACCTGCTGTCTACAAATGCTGCTTAATCAGATCGGATAACACGATACATTTTATTGTACTAAAAATGTTATGGAAATGGGAATTTCTTTAAACTTTTGTCCAGCTTTGCCGTGTCATTGCCGTGTGATGAATTCAATAAGTGAGAAGTGTTTTTTTCACCCTGAATGTGAATTAATGAAGTGTGTTGTTTATAAATATTTAAATGCTAGAGGTCACATGAGCCAGGGACAAATACATGCCTATAAAAATAAAAACACATTGACACAGCTTGTTTTTAAAAGTACATATACACTAATTTAAATAGTTACCACCACCCTGCTGTTATGGTTTCAAGTACCGATTTAAATTTATTTTTGGTGAGTAACTAAACGTTTGTTTATAATTACTAGGATGATAAAATTTTTTTTTATCAAATTTTGCATTAAATCGTGACATGAATTATTCTTTTACTGTGAAATATATCAGTCTACAAAATGTTTGTTATCGGAATAAAAGTGAGATAATTTGATTTATGAAAACCTCTAAATTTACAGGTAATATTTAACACTCAAAGTATTAAAACATAAACATGTATGTTTTGTGTTCTCATTTATGTTTTGCACACTTTAGAAGAGACAGTAAATGAAACTACATATGTCTTTAAATAAGTTTTAGGGGTGAAACCAAAGATCAAACAGAATAAAACGAATCATTTGTGGACGAACCATCTATAATTCTGTGATAATATTACTGAAGCTTGCAAAAATCCAATAACACTCAGCGCTGAGAAAAAGATAGTGAGTTTGATGACAATATTCTGTGAGAATGTTACTTTCCCAATTGAACCGACTCATTCGCTTCTTCATGCTTTTAGCTTGTGATTGTTATATATAGTGGTGATTTGTTCAACCAGACACTCCATTCAACCCTCACGGCTGCCTTCTTCATGCATTCATGTAGAATGGGAAATAATGGGACAACTCACGGCTATAAACACCTGAAACTAGTCATACAATATTTATTTATTTAGAAATTATATAACCCTATTAAAATCTCAGATTTATAATTTGTGTTTATGTCATCGACGAGAGTGCAAAGATAAGAGGTTTACTCAATCCTTGGAATGCTATCAGACACAAGCGAAAATTGCCTTATCAAATCACACATGATAAAATGAGGAAGTGAAGTTTTCTTTAATTTTAATCAGGACAATGATGGATTAATAATTCTAATGATATCTATGAAATAATAACACATTTGTATTGGCTTTGTTGCAAACCATTTTATATGGAATGAAATTGATGCTTTTAAAGAGCGAGCTAAGGAATACTGACGGAATTGACCTCATCAAGATGTCAGCTAACTAACGAAGTGAAATCGAGAGACTGGATCAACTACACCGAAAACCGTAACAACTAATGATTGCCTTTCCGAATCAGCTGGCCGACATTGGCCAAAGATTGGTGATGTACAGATCGTGCTTACGAAGCGATATGCGCGCAATGAGTTGAATTGGCTGGAAGCGAAGTAAGTTGCGAATCTCAACGTAAACAAGATCCAAGATTGATTACAACCAAAACGTAACGGTACATTAATTATACTTTTTGTGTGGATCTCACTTAGCCTTGGCAGGTATGATGTAAGCAAGAAGAGCACGAGATAGATTGATAGAGAAGCAGACGAGTACATTTTTATTCCCACAAGCTTCTTCTTCTTCATCGAGTAAGCAATTAGATGCTACCACCCCAGAAGTAGGTCACTGACACCGCATCATCTGTTGCCATCATAAGGGTCATCTGCTGAGCATGTGACAGTGCACAGAGAGCAGGATGCAAAGTGTGCCATTGTTTGTGTACCTCCCTCACAGTCGCACAAGGGTGTTGTGGCTGAGAAGACCCACTTTGCTATGCTGTTGCACGTCATGTTTGCATTCCCACTAGCTAGTGAATTCTGTTTGCAACAGCGAGGCTAATGGATTGCGGACTCGATGCGAAAGAAATCTCACCGGTGTACATGATGTGCTATTTTAATTGTCCACTCTCCCGACGTAGAGTCGCGCTGTGCGGTGTGCGTGATGCGTGTGACCCAGTATCGATTGCGGCCACTGGCGCGGACCGCGGACCGACGGACCGACCGAAAATACCAAGGATTACACAGCGAGTGCCATTTATTCAGAAAAAATGGTACTGAATGTTTCACTTCATTCCTTTATATGTATTATACAACAGATAGAAAACATTTAATGAATTCATTAACAAGATCATAACTTCACACCGGTGAAGTCTCGTAGTGCAATAGCATAGAATTTACAATTCGTTGTAGACGTCGTACGTAAAGCACGCAGGGCTGTCAACTCTACACATATACGAAATGATTTTCTTCGTAAAATATGTGTGTTAAAATAGTTTAAACACACACATAACGGTTAATGTGAGCTGGCGTTGTAATTGAAATGAGGAAGTAAAATTATTTGTACAAAAAAAAATTAATAAGTATTCCCAATTACTTGTTTCGTTCGACGGCATATGATCTGGCCATTCAGCAGTTCCGGTCATATGAGGACATCGACAAATGGCTTGACTCGTGGATAGCCTCAAAAGAGAACACAGAGATGGCCAAAAGTTGTAGCTAGCGATGGACAGTACCTTGAATAATATATATATATATATATATATATATATATATATATATATATATATATATATATATATATATATATATATATATATATATATATATATATATATATATATATATATATATATATATATATATATATATATATATATATATATATATATATATATATATATATATATATATATATATATATGTAAGCTAAGATAATTTCTTTTTGAAAATATATAATATATATTTTCAAAAAGAAATTATCTTACATAAGATATTTATCAGGACAAACATTTAGGATTTATATGGACAGTCAAAAGTTTTACTTAGCTAAGATCCGCGACAAGCAAAACAATAACAGAAAATTAATAATGTGTGTTTTTCCGTTGGGTTTAGTGGATTTATTTGGAACTTAAACCAAAAACTTACCGAAAACACACACTATCACTTTTCCATCTTGTAGACCTCCCATCGGACCATCGGAAGACAACCGAAAAGTCTTCCGTAGAGTCTGCTATACCTGAGGATGCCTCGTGTTGGGGCGAAATACGTGTCGTGTACAAGATGGAAAAGTGATAGTGTGTGTTTGGCGTTGTGTATAGTGGTTGGTGGGTGGAGAGTTGATGGCAGATTTTTCGGTAAGTTTTTGGTTTAAGTTCCAAATAAATCCACTAAACCCAACGGAAAAACACACATTATTAATTTTCTGTTATTGTTTTGCTGGTCGCGGATCTTAGCTAAGTAAAACTTTTGACTGACCACATCGTGATGGATTTCCGCAAAGTAACGCCTGACTCCATTAATAATTTAGGATATACTTATGTCAGTGGCGAAGTGTGGAGATAGTAGAGCGTAGTAGTAGAGTAGAAGAAGTAGGAATTGACTTTATTTCTTTA